>OY728125.1:1045388614-1046588614 GCA_963277665.1 Viscum album | reverse complement strand
CCATGTGAGAAGAACAAAAAGGGTTTCTCAAGAATATTATCTACACCAACCATTTCGGGGTACGTTCCACCTATAATTATATTCTGCATGACTTTAAACTAATTACAAAAAGTAACTAGATGCACAATATTAAAATGCACATCACTAGTTCATAGTTTCAAGACTACAATAATCCTTATCACATGACCATAAAATACATGATGTGTCCTGTTAAGTGTATCCAAACTATGTGGGTTTTGGTTCACTAAATAGGGATATATAGGCTCTTTCTACTGACCAAATCCCAATATTACAACACCAACCACCTCAAAATATGTATATAAATCTAAGAGTGGACAACTATATAAATTTAACACATAAAATCACAAACCAATGAGTTCTAGTTAATAGGGAAAATATAGAGAACCTTTAATACATATAGTTGTTCATTTAAATGTATTTTTGATCAATTTCTAAAGTGGTAGTAACAAATTTGGCACTGGGACTTAGGTAGGGTTCACGAACATGACTTAAATGTTTAATAGAGTTTGGAAGTAGGAAATAATTCCCCCACAAAAGGTGAGTATGATCCTCATCTCCAATCCTCTTATCCAATGTTCATACATAGTTTTCGTAGGTAAAGTCCTAGTGATCTCCTAACTTAGGAAAGAAGGTTTTTAGAGACTCAAAATGCTAACTAGAGGGCTATCAGAAAATAGATTCTATTAAGTGATAATGGGGAGGTTATAGGTGTGAGATAGTTCTGGTGAACTAGGTACTAGATTTTCTTGATTACATCATATTAAAGTCGATTGTTATCTATCCATAGTATTTAGTTTTAAAGATCAATGTACATTGCACTGAAAAATATTCATCCCACTTATTAGTTATAGAGTTGTGAAATAATCATTTTGTGGTTCTCTATTTATTTGGAAAACATAGATTCTATGAGGATCATGGGTTCCTTCAATAGAAAAGCTATGAGGTTTTGAACTTCAGTGGTTTAAGTATTATCTCTATTACCTTTGATCATTATCGATGTGTGACTTGCAGATGGGATAGGGACATCAAACACACTAGGTTTTTCACTGACCATTGTGACCCTAGATAATTGAATAGAATGAATCTTCATTGACATAGGATGATCTATAGTGACTTGAGACTACCATATATTCCTATTTTCATTCTTATTGAGCATATCTAGGTTTTTCTTTTTGTTACTCTTTTCTTGTTACTCTCCAATGTCCATGGTTTTGAGCTGACTATTTTTTTAATATTTAATTTGTTTTCTCTAGCTGTCTTACTGGGTATAATCATACTCACCACTACATGGTCCATAATCACACATGTATTTATATTTTTATTTGACCAACAATTCCAAGATAGATTTAGTGATTGTTGAGTTAGAGCTATTCATGTGGATAAAATTCTTAGATATTCATGTTGGTACCTCGTAGTGGCAGTTTCTATTGGTGGAACATTCCCTTGAGTTCTTAGTGCATGGTGACACATGGAGTCTATACCCTTTAGTCCATACAGTAAAGAGATGACATTACCTTTTTATATGTCTATTTCATAGTGTTGGTTACAATTCTTATTGACTTTTTACTAGGGTTAAACATGGCTCATAGCATTGTGTATTTTTTTATCATGCATCTATTATTATATAGTCCAGATACTAATTAATAATGATGTCAGTTATTGGTTATGTTTTTAATTTTATTTTTATATTTTCTTAAGTTTCCATACTATATGGTTTCCCACATATGATTATCCAATATTAGTGTTAGTATATATCCCTTGGAATATTATAGGTGGTCATAGACTCTTGTACAATGTTCATCACTATGCTATATAGGGTCCTGATGGGTCTAATCATGTAAATTATTCCATGGAAGGCTATATAATCTAAGCATGTGGAAATCAATTTTTTGTGAATTATAAAACTCCCTTTTTGTGGAGTATCCATATATTTAGTAGATATATAATTATTTAGAGAATCTATTTTTATGTTCTATAATAAAGAAAATAGTTACTGAGTTTGTATCCAAGTATCTTATATGCTAATAAGTGAAATCAAAAAATTAGGAACAAAATCGATTATTACGACCCTTTAATATTATAATGTGTAATTAGGAGTTAATTTACATGGATTTTGGGAGAGGCTCTCCCATTTATTGAGAAGTAGAGATGCAATATAGGTTTTTTCTAATTGGATGAAAAAAATTTCTCACCATTTACCAATCAAGTAATCATGAATAATAGATAGTTTGTCTTTGGTGTGTGTGGTGTAGGTGGTGAATATTTGATATTAAGGATAATCATTTCAAACCATGACCCCTTCTTTACATCATGAATGTGAATAGGAATTTATTAATCCTTTAGAACCTTGTTGGTCCTATGGACAATATTTCACCAACAAACTAATGTTTAAATTATGAAAATAATTTAGAAAGACGATATTTCAAGATCCTACATTTTTAGTTTTTTTATAATCCTAGGTTGAGAAATTAACATTGGATGAGTTTTATAGTAACTATATTAATCAATTAAACACTTATATGGAAATATTCAAAGTATTATATAGTTTTTTATTATGATATCTATTATATTGGGTTGATGTTACTGAATTGACAACATTGGACCAAACATGGATTATGATATGATAGAGAAACTAATAATGATTTGAGACCAGATGAAAACATTCTAAAAATAAAAAATCATTAATATGTGTTTTAGATAAACTTATCATTAAATTTTGATGTTGATGATCATTTGTTTGTAAAGGTTTCACATCATTATGGACTATAAAGGTCTGGTATAGGTACTAAGATTTTTTTATGCTAATTAGACCTTTTACAGTGATCAATTGGTGAAGTGGTATAAAGGTTATAATTTCTACCACAATTAGAATAATTTCTCAATGATTTGTTCCTATTATACATTTATAAATACCATAATAATGATTATCATTTGTTTTATTATCATGATATTGATATCAAAGAGGATGCAGCATTCATAAAACAATCCCATGAAAATACAAGATCATAAAGAAAAAGTAATTTGAAGATGAGTAATACAATTTGTCTGAATTCTATGTGAATATGGAATTTTGAAGGAGTGAACATGGTATTGAGACTCATAGAAGAATTTTAAAAATCTTGATTTATTTTTATCTTTTCTTTAATTATTTAATATTTTGAATTTTTAAAATTTCAGATAGTAATTGTTAATATTCTATTTAGGTGATATGGTTAATCTTTTTAAGATGAAAATTAATATATTGGATATGAATTGTGATGGATATATATTTAATAAAAATTATTCATTATTAAAGTTATATGTTATATATTTTCTTATATTAATATATTTTAAAGGGTATTTAAAAAATAGATAAAAAAATAAACTCATTTACTTTTTGATTTTGAAGGGTTATTTTATTGAGCATGGGGTGTTGAAGTGTTAAATGTTTGTTTTAATTACTTAAAAAGTGAAATTTAAATCCATTATTGGGATAGAAATATATTTTTTAACTTGGTATATAATTGTTATGTAAATATGGGTTATTTATGGATGATAGGAGAGGATTTACATGATGCATGGTTAGTTGTGTGGCTAAGGAAACCATACAATATACCATGAATTGTTATTATAGAGGCAAAGAATAATTGATGGTTAAATTCATATTTATAGAGGACACATAACCAAAACATTCATTATTTATATCAAATATTGATTAACTAATTATTCACATTACATTAAATTACATCATTTGATGTTAAACAGCTTGATAAACCTCATGTAAAACCTCTAATCTACCTAAAGGGCCAGCTATTTCATTTTGGGATTTAGTGTGGTGATGTTTTGGAACACTAATTTATTGATAATTGAATCCTTATTGTTAGATGATTAGATCAACTTTGGGATGAAGGTATGATTTTTCGATATGACCCTTCATAATCTCCCTCTGTTATCTATATTAGAAATGTTATATCATGTGGGTTAGATTTAGAAAAATGGGAAGTTTGGAATTTATCGGGATGATTTAATATTTTTTAAAAGATTAAGTCTTCAATTTTGACTGTATCATAATCAAATTCTTGGTCCTTGAATATTTATTTTTACAAATGAATCATGAATGTAGAATTAAGGTAGGAGACTCCAAACTCATATCTTACTATTTTGTTTCTATATATTTTATATATTTTTATTGTCCATGGATGTATAGATTAAATTTATTATCTATTTAAGATGATGTAATAAATCATTTGAGTGGGGTATGATATTGATTCATATAAATTTTATATTGATTTCATTTATAAATGAATTTTATAAATTATTTATTATGTAATATGTGCTAATTTTTAGATTAGTTGTTTAGGATTATTATTATCTTAATAGTAATCATATGTATTTTGAAGACACTAATGAATGTGGTATTATTAGGTAGAGGTATGAATTTGGTATTCTAGTGGAAACTATTAAAGGTCTAAATTTAAAGATTATTATTCAAATTTAGTTTTTCGAGGTGAATGAATGGATGAGGTATCTCAAAGACCGGATGATCGGTTATTGTTTTCTAGAGATAATGTCTGGATTTAGTATTATCAAAAGAAAATAAGTTGTGTTATAATGAAATGATATGATTTTTATGTTTTAAATAATATATCAAATATGTAGGGAGGAGATGTTGAGATAGAAATTTGTGGTATAATTGGATTATTTATATGTGTAGGATATAGAAAGCTTATTTTGGAATCAGTTAATTGGTTTGAAATTATCTGATGAATATAATAAAATGAATGAAATAATATTAATTTAATTTTTTTATATTTTTTATATAAGTGGATAGAGGAGACATTAACATATAGATATTATGAGTATATCACTATTTTTTTGTTTGAGTGACGGATGATGTAGTGTTCACCATTTCTACATGAATTCTACTTAAGTTGGAACAAGCGTAATCTACAATATATGTACTATTGGATTTCATGTGATACCCAATATTTATGTTTTTTATATGTATAACCAATTTCACACTCTAAAATATTGTATTTCAATTAAAGGGATAATTTATTCCCTCTGGGATAATGTATTCCCTTATTATAATATGGGCTAATGGTGATGAAGTTGGTGGGGAGTGGGTTATGTGGGTCCTTCGTGATATATTATTTTACAAATATTGTAATATATTCATATAGTTTATATGTTTTAGTGGAGAGTGGGAATGGAAAAAAGTGGATGGTTATGTAATTTCCATGGGATATACCTGATTATTTGGTTTTAAAATTCATTTATATAGGTATAAATATGATTCATTCACATTCATATATAAGAGTTCATGAGGATGAACCTATTGAGTATAATTTATCCTCATCCTTAGTTTTATCTATTATTTTTAATATTTTTAGGATCTTCTTATAAGTGGTGTCATGCCTTACTTATTTATAGTACATGGTGGTTAGCTGATGTTAAAGGATTGAACATTATATACATTTTTTTATATCAACTATGTTTATGATTATTGACATATAGATGTTTTACTTCCTGATTTGTGTCATATTTGTTGGTTGTGTACTATATCATGCATGTATTTGGTCAATAATGCTTTCATATATTTATATTATGGTGTTTGGAATAATTTTTTATAATTGTTGAGTATTCTTTAGATAAAAATGGAAATTATTATCAAAAAGTGATTATTACATCCTTGTTCCTAGTTACCGCCATGTGACCTATTCGTGTTGGATGTGGGGGTCACTATTGATCTCTTTACTAGCTCAGGGTGATCATGGCGTGGTCAGGCTCTGAAAAGATATAAATTTAGGTTGACACTAATTTAGAAATTTATACAAGGAGAACCCATTTTATTGATATTATTCCTTGCTAAAAGGAATAACTATTTATATTAGTGATAAAAAAGAAATTAGCACTACCAAGATAAGAATGTAAAGAATGGTGAAACATATATTTTACTAATATTACCCACTAATACTGATGATCATATATAAGAATCATACAAATGGAAAAAATTATGTACATGAATTACTAACACAACCTTCTAAGATTTATAATATTTCTTATCAGTCTACTACTGAATCCTATGGTTACACCCTCCAAAAATATCTTCAATTACTATTTAAAAATTGTAATATAAAATCAAATAAAAACAGAAGACATTATAATGTTCAAATATAAAAAAAAATATAAACATAATCTAAAATTTATGCTTTCCTTTGTCTACATGATTCCATAAATGTAATGGACCCTCAATAAATATATATGCAGTGGAAAAATCTCTAAAAATATCTCTTTCAAGGGTTTATCTCTTATTAATATAGAAAATATCTTCTATAATTTATCCATCTATAAATATTAGATAACCTTTTTCAAAATCACCCATTTGGGACTATTTATATTTTTTTCTATCTTACTTGATATTTTTTGAAAATATAATTTAAATTAAATCTCATTTATCATCTTTTAGAAAACCACGGTATGTTAAAATATGAAATTATATAGTAATATTATTCAAACCAAATATCATACAATCATGTTTCATAATAATTAATTTTTACAAAAAACCCTGATCATATATATATATTCAAATTCTATTAGATATAATTAAAATCAGAATGGTTTAAGTCATCATAACATTTCCATATTCTCCAATATCGTTGTGCCTCATTCAAAATAACAACCATTTAAAATGAACTAATTACTTTAAAATACCATTTAATGATAAAAAAAGTAATAACAAGAGTTTTATTGTCCTACAATCCTTATTTCATATAGACTAAGGTGTAATTTATTTCTCTTAAACCTCTAAAATCACTACATCAATATCCTTAACGTTATTTTTATTTTTCGATTGAATCATGTGTTAGGATGGTATGACTCTGAGTATGATATACTCTGTGATACCAAATGTAGGATCAAAATAAGAATGAGATTATCAGATACAAGAGGAGGGTGAATTGTAACTTTTAAAAATTCCCTTAAGAAATTTTTAGGACGGTTATGTTTAACAAGGTCAAACAGGATAATTCACAAGACCTCTATAAGTACTAAAGACTTTCTAGATTCTGGAAAAGTGATTCCGAAAATGAAACTTAACAAAAGTTTACACCGACTAAGATTCTTCTTTAAAGCATATAGAATCTAACTAAATCAGAGTACAAGTAATGAAGTATAAAAAAAGTTATACTTTCCTTAGCAATAAAAAATGCCGCAGAAAAAAAGTATTAAAACTAAAAGTAACAAACAATAACTCTTTTAACCCAAAGAGAAGGGTATCCAACAACCTTGGACAAAGGTCCCTTGATTTATACTTTCAATAAAGTCTATCTTACCCACACTAGGGTAAGCCCTCGATACAAAGATCGGAGTCTGTCTTGCTATCCCCACAAGCCCTCAACTATCAGGTAGTCAGCACCTCTGTCTTCCTCAGCAAGGAAGCCCTCAACTTCAAGGTGTTGGAACCTCTATCTTCCTATCCCTAGAAGCCCTCGATTATAATCAGCAACATTCGGAGTTTCACAAAGCAAGTCTACACAAGGCAAAGTTTGAACCAGTTGTTCAAACTTTTTTCACAAAGCTTTGAGAGTTGATAAGAACCTCTCTCTCTCTAGAAAACACTTCAACAGCATGTAAGCACATATTTCAAGGTTATCAATGTTGTTGTCTACTTTCAAATGAACTCCTATTTATAGGCGAAGCTCCAACAGTCAGCTCCCTCCTCCAATGGTCATATTTCTCCTTGAATTTCGGAGGGACCTGTACATGTGTCACTCAACCAACGGTGAGTCTATAACTGAAAGCATGACATCGTTTTGTAATGAAACTAGTGTAATCAAAAGTAAAACTGAAGTTCAGAATGTAAGAAAATAAAAGTTCAGAGTCTAACAAAAATGGAATTCAATGTTTATAATAAAGAGATATTCTGAATCTGTTTTGTAGGAATTAGGAACCTGAATTCTGTAGAAATCTGAAGTCTAAATTTCCAAGGAAATTCAGAGTCTGGTTTCACTAGAATTTAGAATCTGAACTTACAGAGTTTAAAGTCAAACTCGTAAAAGTTCGGAGTCAAACTCATATAAATTCGGAGTCGAAATAGTAGGAGTTCGGAGTCGAACACATTAATGTTCATATCCATAATTCGGATTTGAAATATGTGAGAGTTCATATCCAGAATTCGGAGTGGAACTTTATGATAGTTCGTATCCAGAATTCAGAGTGGAAATTTATGAGATTTTGTACTCAGAATTCGGAATGGAACTTCATTAGAGTTCGTATCTTGAATTCGGATTGGAACTTCATTAGAGTTCGTATCCAGAATTTGGATCATAAAACAGAATGATTCATATATAATTATTATATGATTCTGAGGTTTTAGGTATGAATCTGATATTTATACTTAAGAAAAATATTGATATGAGCAATGAAAATATGGTAGGGGTAAATTCCTTTGGAGATTAAATTTTCCTTATAGATGTGAAATATAGATTTGCTTACGTATAAGGTGTTTGTGATTTTCAAAACAATAAAGAATGGAAACTTAACAATTAAAACCTTATTGACTCAACAATATCCCCCTTTTTGGAAATCCCAAACATCCTTTTGAAAAAGAAATATAAGTACTTAGAAAATTTTCATTAGACTTTGAAATTAAAACTTATCTCCCTTTGTTCATAGTTGATGTTGAATACAAATAACTCCCCCTTAGGCATAGGAACTCTAAGGATTATATTATGGATTTCTATAATGGAGTTTTCATTATCATGGGAATGAAAAACTTCGTAATGAGAAACTCCCCCTTTCTTAAGGATAGTTCTTAACTTAGAAATATTTCTTCTCCCTTTTTGATTTTTCTTTCTCCCCCTTTGAGTAGTTCTTTTTCCTTATCCCCATTTGTGATTTTAAAAAAGAATTTAATGGAATGGAAAAGAAATAAAGTACCTGAAACATTATTACATAATAACATAAGATACAAACAACCAGATATTTCATTAGAATTGAAAGAATTTTTACAAGGAAAGAAATTACAACAAAAAATCGGATTGGTCTATTTTTCTTCCTTTTTCTTGGGGATTAACTTCTTCAACAGGGTTTTTATCTTCTTCGTGTCTTTCTGGTCCTCCTCAGCTTGTCATTCTAAGGCTTTAATCCTTTCATCTTGTGCCTTCAGAGCCTCAGACTATGCCTTAATAATTTCAACCCGCTTCACAAGCTTCTCTTCCATCTCAATCCAGAGATCCCTTTCCCTTTTCCAGTTTTTGAGCAACCGAGTTAAGCTTCCCATTTAGATCCCTCTCCTGTGGATTCTGAGTATTTTGCTCAAGGGTCAATTTATCCTAAAGATTCTTCATCTTGGCATCCTCGGTGTCAAAATATTCTTCAACATCATTCTGAAATTGATAAAGCTCTATTATGTCATCATCAATTTTCTTTTACCATAGAGTGGTTTTGCTGCATGACTTTCTGTGAACATCATAATTGATGAGAAAATTTCTATGCTCAGCCTCAATCTTCATACACTTATCCATTACCATGGATATAGATTCTGATTTCTAATTTAGGTTGTGTTGAAGCATCTGGAATCTTGAGTCTATGGTGGGAAAGATTGGAATTGTATCCACCAACATCTTCAAAGACTCAACAACAAAAATGTGACCCAGTGCTGATGATTCTGAATCATACACCTTTCATGGGGATTGTTCTTCTTCAATTTCCACAAACTTTCTTCTTGAAGAGCCACCAACATCCTTCTTCCTTGTGACATCTTTTTTTTGGGGTTTCCATAAGCACTTGCTTACCATTATCAACATTCAGAATGGGTTCTTCATCAGGAGATTCTTCCTCACTATCAGATAGTTTAAATATTTTGTCTTCATCAGGTTTCTCCTTCTCTTATACTTCTTCAATAAAGTTCTTTTCATATCTTACATCCTCAGATGATTCATTATATTTTTCTTCTTCCTTATCTTCATCTTTCTTCACTTTTTTCTCATCTCCCTTTCCCAGAGTGACAAGCTTTGAGGAATCGGCTTCAGATGTTCGGAGTGGTAGTTTTTCTGATAGGTTTTCCTTCTCTTGATAATCCTCAACTTGTTTAATCAAGTCATATAGATCACCACTATCTTCTTCTACTTATTCTTCTTCTTCTACATCCTCCTCTTCTTCTACTCTTTAAACAGCTTCTTTATCTCTAGGTTTTCTGGAGTGAAGTAGTTATTTTCAGGGGTCTACAGTAATGGTTGAACAACAAAAGTTTCTGGTATGGGAATATTCTCAGAAGTTGCCTTTGTGTCTCTCAAAAGGGATTGTACAACATCAGCTTCAGACATCTTCTTCTTCATCTTATTCTATTTTTCTACCTTCTCCAGGTATTCAACTTCAGCAGTGGAGAGTGCTACAGAATGTTTCTTCTTGTAAAACCAAGATACTAATGAATCTCTTAAGAAATGACAAGTTTCGAATATACTTTTTCTATCCATTCTACATCCACCAAAGTTAGCATCTGAAAATCTCTTTAAAACAAAATCATTTCCAGAAGTATAAAATAGTCCTAGATCCATGGTTCCCTTTAAGTAGAAAAAAATTCTTTTCACTGCCTTTAAATGAGATTCCTTAGGATTGGATTGATATCTTGCACATAAGCATACAGAAAACATTATGTCTGGTCGACTAGCTGTCATGTAAAGTAGACTTCTTATCATACCCATAAAAGATGTTTGATCTACTCGTTTCCCAGCTTCATCAAGATCAAGTGTGTTCGAGGTACCAATAAGAGTACTTATACTCTTAGTGTTGTCATACACATACTTTTTGAGAAGATATTTAATATAATTATGTTGGGATGTGTAGATTCCTTCTGTTTTTTGAGAAATTTGAAAACCAAGTAAAAATGTTAACTCACCCATCATACTCATTTCAAACTCAGATTTAATTAGATCCGCAAAGGAATCAGTTAATGATTGCTGAGTTGAACCAAATATAATGTCATCAACATAAATTTGAACAGTCAAAACATTTTTCTTATCATTCTTTATAAAATGGGTCGGATCAGCATTTCCCTTAACATAATTATTTTGAAGTAAAAATCTTGTAAGTCTATTATACCAAGCTCGTGGGGCTTGTTTAAGACCATACAAAGCTTTAGTAAGTCTAAAAACATGATCAGGATGTTTCATATCTTCAAATCCAGGAGGTTGCTCAACAAAAACTTCCTCTTGAACATAACCATTGAGGAAAGCACATTTCACATCCATTTGAAAAAGTTTATAATTGATAAATGATGAAAAGGCAAGTAGAATATGAATAGATTCAAGTCTAGATACTGGATCATAGGTTTCTTCACAGTTTATTCCTTCTTGTTGATTATATCCATTAGCAACTAATCTAGCTTTATTTCTTATGATGATTCCATTTTCAACACATTTATTTCTAGATACCCATTTTACTCCAATTATAGAAGTTTCCTTAGGTCTTTCAAGAAAGGTCCAGACTTTATTCCTTCTGAATTCATTTATTTCATCTTGCATGGCTTTAATCCAATCTTCATCACCTAAAGCTTCATCAATACTTTTTTGTTCTTATTGGGAAAGGAATGCTAGATGTTCTACTTCATTTTTTAAGGAACTTTTAGTACTTATAGGTTGATTCACATCACCAATGATACTATCACTGGGATGATTCTTTAGAAATGAATGGTATGGGTTTTATAAAACATGTTCATCAACATATGGTAGGAAATCTTCTGGGGTAAATGTTTCAAAAGTATCTTCTTGAACATTTTCCTTATCAGAAGGATTTTCTATCAAAGGTTGACAATCAGTTTTTGAAAACACATCTGAAGATGTAGGTTGGGGTTGTTTTAAAACAAAAGGATCAGTTTCATCAAATTTGACATGTACTGTCTCTTCAACAGTGTAAGTGTTTTTGTTGAAAACTCTCTAAGACTTAGAGGTTGTGGAGTAGCCTAAGAAAATTCCTTCATTAGATTTGGTGCGAATTTTTGTAAGTTATCATTAGTATTCAGAATGAATACCTTGCAATCAAAAACCTTAAAGTACGAAATTCTTGGTTTTTTACCATTCTATAACTCATAAGGGGTTTTATTAAGAAATGGTCTAATTAAAACTCGATTTATAGTATAACAAGAAGTACATACAGCTTCAGCCCAAAAATATTTAACTACAGAATACTCACTCAACATGGTTCTAGTTATCTCTTGAAGAATTATATTTCTTATTTCAATAATACCATTTTGTTGAGGTGTTCTGGGTGCTAAAAATTTGTGAGTAATACCTTTTCTACTACAAAAAGTTTCAAAATCAAAATTTTGAAATTCTCCTCCATGATCACTATGAAAAGTTTTCAATGGAAGTTTTTTCTCATTTTTAACTTGGGATCTAAAGCTTTTGAAATAAGAAAAAACTTTAGACTTATTTTCTAGAAAATAGACCCATGTAAATCTTGTGTAATCATCAACCAAGACAAATACATAATACTTTCCTCCAATGCTTTCAGTTTGTGTAGGACCAAAAAGATCCATGTGTACCAACTGTAGTGCATCAGTTGTTAAGACTCACTAATTGATTTAAAACTTAATTTATGTTGCTTTCCATATTAACAAGGGTCACAAACTTTTGAAGAATCAAATCTAATCTTCGGTAGATCCTTAACTAAACATTTCTTAGAAAGTTTTCATAAGTTACTAAGGTTACAGTGTCCTAACCATCTATGCCATAACCAAGAATGATCTTACATTGCACTAAGGCAAGCTAATTATTAGCTCCTAAGGTCTTCTATGTTTAATGTGTAAACATTCTCTTGCATATGGGTAGAAAGAGTCAATTCTTCCTTGAAATTGTGTATTAATCGCTTATCATTCCTAAAATTCACATTGTATCCTTCATCACGTAATTGATTTATGCTGATGAGGTTGTGATTAAGACCTTTAACAAACAAAACATTTGAAATCAGAGTTTTTCCAAGAAGAACGATGTTACCTATACTAATAATTTCTCCCTGAGCATTATCTTCAAAAGTTACTTTTCCTCCTTTCATCTTGATTATATTTTCGAAATAGCTTTTGTTACCAGTCATATGCCAGGAATATCCACTATCCGTCTACCAAGTATTGTTGTTGGTACTTTCCTTATTTTCCTTAGCCATCAAGCAATGATTATCAATAGGTAGCCTGGCTATAAGACTAATATTCTTCTGTCCAGAAGATTCATAATCTGAAGATTCATCTGAAGAGTCACCACCACTGGCACTCCTGGTGTCATTGGCTCTTAGAACTTTCTTAGCTTTGGACTTGTAATACTTATTTCTATTCCATTCAGAATGCTTTTATTTTCCCTCTTTTATTTTGAGCATAGGTAAATCAGGTCTTATGTGTCCAACTCTCTTGATTCATTCTAGTTTCATGTTGAAGAAGAGTTCCAAATATTTCATCAAGGGTAATCTAAGTAACCTTTATATTCTCATAAATTGCAATCCTTTTAGATTCCTACTCATTTGGCATGATTTCAATGATCTTTTCAACAAGGGATTCATCATCAAGACCCTTTTCTCCCATTGATTGTAAACTATTCACTATAGTCATGAATCTCTGTTGTACTTTGCATATTTTTTCCCCATAAGGAAAAATAAAACCATGATATTCAGCTCCAAGCATGGATCTTCTAGTCTCAATCACATTAAATGTACCAAAATGTGTAACTTCAAGTTTCTTCTATATACAGTTATCTATTTCACAAGAATAAATTTGGCTATATATGTTCCTAGTCATTGAACAAATTAAAGTATTGTGTAACTTATAGTTGAGTTTGTATTCATGCTTTTCTTGATTAGTAAAAGCACTAAATTCCTTGTCAGGAATTTTGTATCCTCCAGTAAGCATGACAAATTTATCTACCCCAGTATTGATAATGAAATTCTTCATACGATCTCTCCAATATTCATAATCATTACTATCAAACATAGGTGGTCTAGTAGGATTTAAGTGGTCTATATAACCAACATTTAAACCAGCCATCCTTAAGAAAATTGTTGTCACACAAACTTATTAGAAGTATAAGTCTCTAAACAAGAGAAAATATTCTAAAAAAGAAAAATTTATCTCTAAGAAAAAAGTGAATCTGAACTATGATTCCAAAAAATAGAATGAGATTCTCAGATACAAGAGGGGGGTGAATAGTACCTTTTAAAAATTCCCTTAGGAAATTTTTAGGATGGTTATGTTTAAAAAGGTTAAATAGGATAATTCACAAGACCTCTATAAGTACTAAAGACTTGATAGATTCCAAAAAAAGTGATTCCAAAAATGAAACTTAACAAAAGTTTACACCGGCTACGATTCTACCTTAAAGCATATAGAATCTAACTAAATCAGAGTACAAGTAAGGAAGTATAAGAAAGTTATACTTTCCATAGAAATAAAAAAAATGCATTGGAAAAACAAGTAGTAAAACTACAAGTAAAAAACAATAACTCTTTTAACCCAAAGATAAGGGTATCCAACAACCTTGGATAAAGGTCCCTTGATTTATACTTTCATGAAAGTTTGTCTTACCCACACCAGGGTAAGCCCTCAATACGAAGATCAGAGTCTATCTTGTTATCCCCGCAAGACCTCAACTATCAGGTAGTCGGAACCTCTGTCTTCCTCAGAAAGGAAGACCTCAACTTCAAGGTGTTGGAACCTCTGTCTTCTTATCCCTCGAAGACCTAGATTGTAATCATCAACAATCGGAGTCGCACGAAGCAAGTCTGCACAAGGAAAAGTTTTAACAAGTTGTTCAAACTTTCTGTATGAGGCTTTGAGAGTTGATAAGAGCCTCTCTCTCTCTCTAGAAAACACTTCAACAGCATGTAATCACAGATGTCAAGGTTGTCAAAGTTTTCGTCAACTTTCAAATGAGCTCCTATTTATAGGCGAAGCTCCAATCGTTAGATCCCTCCTCCAACGGTTATATTTATCCTTGAATTTCAGAGGGACCTGTACGCGTGTCACTCAACCAACGGTTAGTCTATAACTGAAAGCACGACATCGTTTTGTAATGAAATGAGTGTAATCATAAGTAAAACTAAAGTTCGTAATGTAATCAAATAAATGTTTGGAGTCTAACCAAAATGGAATTTGGAGTTTTTAATAAAGAGATATTCGGAATCTGTTTTGTAGGAATTAGGAACATGATTTCTATAGAAATCGGGAGTCTGAATTTCTAAATAAATTCAGAGTCTGGTTTCACTAGAATTTGGAATCTAAACTTACAGAGTTCAGATTCGAACTCGTAAAACTTTGGAGTTGAAATCATATAATTTCAGAGTTGAACTAGTAGGAGTTCGGAGTCTAACTCATTAAAGTTCGTATCCATAATTCGGAGTTGAACTTTGTGAGAGTTCATATCCATAATTCGGAGTGGATATTTATGAGAGTTTGTATCCAGAATTTGGAGTGAAACTTTATGAGAGTTCGTACTCAGAATTCGGAATGGAACTTTATTAGAGATTGTATCCGAAATTTGTGATGGAACTTCATTAGAGTTCGTATCCAGAATTCAGATCCTAAAACAGAATTCTTCATATCTAAGTATTATATGATTTCGAGGTTTTAGGTATGAATATCATTTTTATACTTAATAAAAATATTGATATGAGAAATGAAAATGTGGTAGGGATAAATTCCTTTGGAAAGGAAATTTTCCTTATAGAAGTGAAATATAGATTTCCTTAAGTATAAGGTGTTTGTGATTTTCAAAACAAGAAAGAATGGAAAAATCATAAGGAAAACCTTATTGACTCAACATCATGAGCATTCTGTAAAATATTCTAGGTAATTTTCTCAATATATTTTCCTATAAATTTCATATAACTTACACTTTGAAGTATCCTATCAAAACGCCCTTAAGAAACAACATAAATTAATAAAAACAAACCAACATATTCAGAGAGAAATCATCATGAATAATCATCGTATTTCCATAATGAAAAATAGTCATGGATTTCATATGATCAACTATATTAATCCACCATAATGTGTATAAAATAAAATATTTTGTGGTTTTTACTTACTTAATTCACTAAATATAATTAAAACTCTAGTCAATAAAAAATTTCTCTAAATCCATATAAATAATATTTACACTCTAATTTCCATAAAAACTCAAACAAGGTGGTTAAAAACAAGGTGGTTTAAACGCAGCATAAGATATCAATACACAAGGTGGTTGAAAAAAATAAAATAATTTTAATCTATTATAAAACACATAATTAATTCATATAACCCAACAAACAATAATAATAAAACCAATGAATATCCTCTCAATAAATATATTTTCCTACCACTCAAATTACCCTCATATTATAACATGTATAATTAAAATAATTCATTTCTTATGTTTTTTGTAAAAATATAATTAAACACAAAATTTAATTAAAAACATTTACTCCCTATAAAGTTTTATTAAATATTAAAAATATATAAATCCATTTACAATACTATTAAATCAATCTATATAACCATTTATATAATCTATTTGTAAAACCATTTATTTAATTTATTTATAAAATCCATTATTTATATCATATAGAACATAAAACTAAAAACAATTCCAAACATCCTTTATGGATAATCATTACAACAAAAAATATACAAATATTAATAATAATCATAAATATAATAATAAAATTAAAAAATTCCATGTTATCATCACAACTAAAACTGAATAACTCACCATATAATATAAAATTTATCCCTTTTTATATGACCAATTGACTATAATAATCAAATTCAATACCCTTATCTTATGGGGTCCTAATATATAACATCACTTAAAATATAGTAATTTAACAAGTATAGGTGCACATCCATCATATTTTTATTAGAATAAACTGTAAAAGTCAAGGCCACTAACCATTAACAAATTTATAAATCCATCTTTACTAAATCAAACTAGTAAAATAACCATAATAGATCTTTTGAACTGAAATTCCTAAATTTTCCTATAAACATAACATCGAATAAAATCAAAAAAATTATAAAATAGAGGAAAACTCAATAAGGGGTGATGTGATGCCTGTAATCCTTCCAATAATATAAAATCTTCACAATTCCCATCCAGAGAAACCTCTAGAATAATATTAATGATTCCAAATGTTTTAAATATTCTTTTGAATAAATCTGATAAAATTAGAGTGTGATAAAACAAACAAATAATAAATATAAGAATATGATAAACAAAAATAAGAAGATGAACCAACTCATTTACCTTCGATTTGGAAAAACAAATACCTAAGCAAAAACTCCAGTAGTTATTTTATTAATAAGGTAATTAATGGGGGAGAAGTTCCCTCATTAGGGAAAGATAAGAATAATTGAGGAAGGGATAGAGATAGAAAAAAATGAACAAATGGAAAATATTCTTTTATTAAAGGTATATTTTTTTACTTGTTTTTTTAACTAGTGAAAATCAATTCCCTTGAAAATTTCCTTATAAAGTTTAAAAATAATACACCCTAATCATATGGTATTAAAAAAATATATTCTTAAATTATTACCTCCAAAATTTATAAAATGTTTCTCCATTCTATATAAATAAATTTCAATGATCATTTTTAACAAATCTCAACCCCACCTAAACCTTGCACGAGCTTAATAAATGGAATGGTGTGCCTTCCCAATCCTGACTCCAATGGGCTAGGGATTTGAGACTTTTTCCAAGAGATAGTTCACTTAAAATGGTAGAATTTTACCCTTGAAATCTGTAAAGAAAAATAATTTCACTCCATTAGAAAATAACATATTCAATGGATATACATAATTAAGTTTAAAGGCATAAAGATATATATGATATTTCATCTACAAACCATACAATAATTTTTAAAATTATCAAAATTTATAATGAAAATAATATAGACCATTATGAATTGAAAAATAAACCATTTTTTAATTCTTTCCTTAGATAAAAACTATAATATTGTATTTTATCACTATTATCTAGGGAGTTTGATGATGAAAACATAGGGTTGATATTAAATTCTCTATTGTGTACTGATAGTTGTAGAATCACTACCCCACCGATAGTGGAGGGGCTTCAATAGATATATGTATTACATATTCATGACTCTATAGGTATTGATATTAGTTTTCTTACTTGTAATCTAATTTATGGTGAACCAATAGTGTATAATCCCCATTCAAGTTTTTAGAAGTTTAAAATATACAAGTCCTTTCCCTTGTTGCAAGGTCCGGTCTCCATCACCATTCTACACTTGATTTCAATCATTATGATAAATTTGGATGTATTTTACTATGTTTTTTGGTTGTTGGTATTTTTGATGTTGGGGAGATATAAATTTACCTTAGAATTGTTTGAGAAGTTTTATTTTTTCTAAACCCTATATGTAAATATTTTTTGTGTTCTCTAAGATGTGTTTTTAGTTCTTAGATGATTTTTTGGAAGTAATAGAAAAGACCTGGGATAATTTTAAGTGGGTATAAATATATTTGAAGTAATTCTAGAGTTAATGTATTGGAAAATATTTTTTTCAAAATGTAAAAGGTGATTATCCTACACATAAGCTATTTTGAAATTCCATAAGTGAATTATTTTACATGGGAGTTAGTTGGAAAACATGTAACACATTTTGAAAATATAGAAAAGGAAACTCATCTACATGGAATAGAATTTATAATTACATAAGATAATTCATCCATATAGAAGATAATTGTGACCCATCTAATAAAATTAATCTACGTATAAAAAATTTACGTGAGTAAAAAATGTGTCAAATGAAAAGGTCATATGGTGTCTGAAATTTAAATAGGAGAAAAGAATTACTACCCACATGTAGGATATTTGAAGTCTTGTAAGATAATGTACCTACTCATAATATATTTTAGGTTCTTATATGTTATTTCTCCACTCAAATTATATTCACAATTAGAGAAATTTTTAGAAAACAAGATACTAAATATAATGATTCTTTGTTAATCATATTTTTTCAAAATATCATGGGCTTAGTCAATAGTGATAATTCTTGAAGTGTTTTAAGTAATTTTCAATGGTGATTAAATGGGAAGGATAGTGAGTTAGACTCGTGGACATTTTGAATTCAAAAATTCAAAATAACTCTTCATGATTGTTTCTTTTATTATTTAGAGAGAACATGATTGGGAATTTTGGTACAAACTAAAAATGAAGGAGTTTCCAATGTCAACATAGAAAATCCTAATTGTAATTTTATTATGCGGATATAATAAGATGAATTAAAAAGTTATATGGGTTAAATAATTGTAAGAGATCTTGATACTCTGGCATGTTAAAGATTCATCTTTTTCAAATAAATAAGATGAGGAGGAATATCGAACGGTGATGCATTATTGTTTTTGAAGAGGTTGAGGCAAGATTTTTTATCATCTAATCATCAAATACTTTCTAATAATGAGGAATATGACTAGTTCTTGAATTCATGTTCTCATGAATTAACTCTATTTTTTTCTGGCTATCGAGGACCTTCTTAAATAAGATATTATACTTGATAAAAAGGCATCCTCAAACATATTTAAGATTCAATTCATCCTAAATAAAATAAATACACTTTTGGAACATGAAGATCTTGTCTGAAAAATGCCTAGAATTTAAATAGTTGTGAAGTGGATGATACATACTCAATCCTAGTTTGCTAATTTTAAGACTTTGTAATCACTAAAATTTTATAGTGACAATAGAATCTATGAACTTGAAAAAATAAAATGGGGAAAGTAGTAGGCTCTCACACTAAGGACAAAACTTATAAAAATTCAGTTTTAAAGCTTATTCTTTATATTTATTACATACAAGTAATTAAGAGGATCAAGTGTTTTAATCAAAACATTAAACTTTTAATGTTTTTAAATTCTAAAAGAAATCGGTACCACATATTCACCCCCACCCCCATGGTACCCTAATAGGATCTAGGATTTAAACGTTGTACCAAATAAAAATATGTCCCACTGATATTCTTAATCTTCAAGATTTATTATAAATAATCAATGTTTTGTTAATAGAATAGGCATTCCCTTTCTCAATGAAAATAACACTAATTATTAGAAGAACCATACGCTTCCATTTCTACTATCATAATGATTAGAAGTGAAAGATGTTGTTATTATGGGATACCCACTAATTGAAAGAGATGGGGATGTGAAATTGGCTAAAAGGAGTAATTTTGACAAATATGGAAAGGATAGAAATGTTATGTTGTCATATTATTCTAAAAATGTGGACACTAGAGTTATAGGATTTCAGACACATAAATATATGTAGGAAAAGGTAGAAACAATATATGAAGGATATTACAAGATCAAGGAGTAAAAACTAAAAATATTAAGATCTAAATTTATTGATATAATAATAGTTGATGATGAGACTGTGGATTAGTAATTCACTAGGGTAAATTAGGTATTTAGTCACATTAAAGGTTTTAGTAGATTCAATCCTAAAATCACCACTTTTTATGATAGGGAATATCTTTCCCTTAGGGATTCACAAAACACTCTTTTAAATTATGAAATGAGAAAAGGTCTAACTTAAACAAAGGATAAAGAAGAAATTGTTTTCAAATATTTGAAAATGATGAATATTAATGAGGTAGATTTGGTTGATTCTCCAAGTGACTCAAATGGATGTTTTAGAGTGACAATAATCATAATAAATTCATGGATCTTATATATAAAAAAATCAAAAGGGGAAAACCATAAACATAAAAGGAAATTTTTCACTTAAATGTTTTAAAATTATAGGAATTCAAAATTTTGTTATAGTCTATCCTGATAACAATAAAACTATAGATTCAGATAATAATTAAGAATAAGAAAACCCACAATAGAAATTAAATGGAAAATCAATCAAAATATACAGTAAATATGATGAGAAAAAATGCACTAAAAATAAGAATAATGATTCGTAAAGAGAAATAATAAAATTATTATTCAAGTGGTGATTCAGAAGAGGGATGTTTTAATAAATACATTAAATTTATTTAAAATATTGAATAAAAATAAGAAAGGTCCATAAGTTGAGAAAAAGATTATTGTGATGTTTATATGATTCAAAAGTTAAAGATAAAACTTGAAGTATGTCTTGAAAGAAACACAAGGATAAATAACGAGTTTTAAAATTTAAAGAATGTGGATAAAAGGTTTAAGAATGAAGAATTTGAGTTTCACACCAAGGAAAATTTGTATATAGAGGAGATAAAATATATCAAGGTGAAAGTACATGAACAAGAAATGGTAACAATAAAATCACAGAAGAAGATGGACAGTTAATAAGAATAACTTAAAAATTCTAAATAAAAGTGTATTAAGTATGATAATACCCTTAGAAAAATGAATATTGATTATGAAAAAAATAATTATGTAAAGGTTTATTCATCTCTGAATGATTATAAAAACTTTATAGATAATCGGGTAATTTATATACCCATAAAATATAAACATATTAATTATATACAACCTAATAGTGTAGATTCAATGTCAAATTATAGGAAAAAATGGGTTGATAGAAAACCTAAGAGTAATTATATTATAGTTAAAGTGATAGGGAGTGACCAGAAAAATAACGGTTCTTAGAAATATGTGTAAAAGAAGATGGATTTTGTACCAAAATAGTAAAAAGATTTTCAAATTCATACATAGTAGTTTTTTGGAAGATATGACTTCAAGGGATACTATGGTTGTTAAGTAAACTATGGATATAGTGCTTATATTTTCTAGTAAAATATTTCTCTCCCTTGGAATAAAAAAACAACACACTTTAGAGGGATCTACTATGCTGAAAAAGAAACAGACCTGTGAAGGGGAAATTGAAAAATGAGATCTTCTATGTGATGCAAGTCTAAAATAGGTTTTACGGGATTTAGGTAAAGTGTAGAATATGTGACCAAAAAATTCAATATAATAAATAGATTATTACCATTATTCCAAGTTAACAAAAAAAAATTCAAATTTTAAAAAGATTCAATAGTAAAGCATGACTGGAAAATAATTAATTGTGAATGTATCTTTTAAGGCTAGAAAGAGGAGTAGACCCTAGATTCTTGATTGTGTCTATTCATCACATATTTCAGGAGATAAAAAATTCATGAAAAATATTGATGTGTGTGATGGTGGATATGTGACTTTTTTTTAATGAAATTTCATTAAAATTTATGTTAATTTTAGGTGTATAAATTTAGCCACCCAAACTGAATTCGCATAAGGTTTTTTTATTTATGGACATAAGAATAACCAAGTAAGTATTAGATAACTATGTGATGAGGGTAATTATATAATATTCATGATAAATCATTGTCATTAAAATAATTTAATATGGAATATTCTTTTCTCTAGGATAAATAACCAGTGGGAAACTTTTTTAGATTGGTGATCCAACCAATTCCTGTTATCTATGCACCAAGGAGGGAAAAAAATTTGGAAAATAATACTTGGCCATATTATCCAAAATAATCAAATTAAATTTTATAAAAAAAGGTTGTGAGTGATCTACCAAATTTTTTTCAAGATAGATATTAGGTTTTTACAACCTTAAAGGTAAAATGGTTGAAGTAAAGCACAAGAGAGTAGAGGGACAATCTTTATGGCCTCTTAAATTAATTCACATATATTTTTGTGGGAAAATGAGGTGTCAATATTAAAAATGTGACTAATAATGTATAATTTTAATTTATTATTTTACAAAATTTCATGTTTTTTAATTTTTAAAGAAAAAGTCACAGGAAGTGGATATATTCATGATATATACAAAGAATTCATAAGAGATATTAGCATTCATATCAACAAAGTGATAACTGTTATTGGTAATTAGTACACTAAAATTTATTTAGAGTCCTATCTTAGGAATTATGGCATTAAAAATCATTATCACACACCCAACACACCTCAATAGAATGGGTTACTAAAAGAATGAATAAAAGTATTTAAGAAATATAGAGAATAATTCTAACTAAATTTAGAACAACAAAATTATTTTGGAGGGAAGGAATGTGTAATATTATGCACATTCAAAAAATATATTTTTAGGAAAAAATAAAGTTGAATTAATATAAAATTAGGTAAAAAATAATCCTAAAATGAAATAATTTAGATTATTTTGTATCCGTTAAATTATCAAAATCAAAGACTCAAATCTGGGAAAATCTGATGAGAACTTTGGGTAAGGTGTATTTATTGGATACCTATCTAATGATAAAGGATATAGGTGATGGAATAAAAATAATTCATAATGTTTTTTTCTATTATGATGTCAAAATCATTTAAAACCAATCCATACATCATGATATTGATGTATTATCCATTGAATAATATGAAAGAAAAAATTAGAAAAAGTAAAATTTTATTAGAGAGACCATGGTACCCAAAAAATCCAAAAGAGTTTAGGGTGGAAGAAATTAGTGAATCCTAATATAATCAGGTGTCATCAAGTCATTGTATTCATGGGGAAGGGATCCCATACTAGAAAATATAGTAAAATTTGAATCATTAGTGAATCAAGAAACAAGAAAACCTTTGAGTACGTTGCCTTTACACCAAGTGTGCCTCACTACCACCTGGTTGTTGAGTAGGAGATTGATTCTTTTCATGTGATAAATAATGGTCTGAGGGATATAATACATTCCATGGGAGGATTTTTATACAATCAAAGAGTTAGTTTCAACCATTTCTAAAGGGATCTTCTTATCAAAGAAAACAGGGATCTTATTGAGAAATGTGCATGCCTATTCAAAAATAGAGTCTCTATAAGTGTAATAACTAGATAAATCCATGATTGATGATCCCCTTGAAACAAAAAAAAGTACCCCCTCCCTAAATTTGACCATTAATATAGGATTCATCCATGTTTAGTTTCATACTATTTTTTGGAGGAATCTATTTCACCCATTTTCATTAATCATACAAACTTTATGAATATTAAATAGGGTTTCTACCCACCATGAACTGTTGGAGTTGGTTCCCTAGAATAAAATTATTATGTACTTTATGATAAACATTTATTAATTGGATGGGTAATAATAAAATCCATATCACATCCTGATTTTTCTTCTACGTGACACTGTATGTGATGATGTCCTAAGAGTAGTTGTCGCACAAAAAGGTCCTAGTGGATCTCTTCTAAGATAAGAACCCAGAAGTTACATAACACTATTCTTGAATGTATTTTCGATATCTGGATGATATCATTTGAAGGTAAAAATTATATAAGCTATCAGGGGTGGAGAATCATAGGATTTTGAGGCACCTTCTCATGGTGTACACCATTGGTAATGTCCAGGAGGATATTATGAGAACGAGACCTACCATTAAGAAATATATATTTATAAGTGTCATTGGATGTTCCTATTTGTGGATGTGTATATTGGTACTTAGACGTTAATATTATTATTAATGGGTATTATGAATCGCTCACTTAGACGTATTGGTGAAAACTGTGACAATATATGTTTATGGGGAGGTAGGATATGTTAGGTGTGTCACGAGTAATATTGCAATAATAAATAATGTGAGAAAGTATTTTTCCCTTCTGTTCCATAATGGAAGTTGATATCTCAGGCACTTTAATGGAAATGATATAGCCTAAATTAATCCATGGCCATGGTGTTTTATAGGTAAGTTAAATTTCTGGGAACTCAAATAATGAGAAATCGAGCACATGGGTTGGTGGCACTTTCATGAAACCTGTGTTATTGGAGATATCAAGAAAAAAGAATTATATTACACTGTAATCATTCGTAAGAGGTTATGTTTCATTACGGAATTTAATTATTTCATTGTGGGTGCCTTGTAATGTTTCTTGATTCTAACTATGGGCTTTATGCGGGTTCGCCTAATTCCACTGATAAAGAGGTCTAGTGGGTCACACACTAAGTGTATCTAGTATATTAGTAAAATGATATATTATTTAACAAGTTGAATAGATATTTTTCCCATTTGTGGTTTAATAATTATTCATGGATGTTTTTTTCATTTATTTAGACATTAGTTGTTCAATAGAATATATTGTGGGTGGAATAACTAATAAATATTTATTTTCTATTTAGTGAATATATTATTTATATATTTATTGGCGAATAATGAAGTGATATTTATTTAATAAGTAAATATTCATTAAATAAGTTTCAATAAATATGGTGCAGGATTGGCAGACTGGGTTAATGGTCTAGTGAGAAAAAATAATATTGAATATTATTTTATTAAATAATTTTCAATTGTAACTCACAAGATAAGTGAATTTCAAGAAATAATATTTTTTCTATTATTATTTGACATGGGGCTTTCGCTAGGATTAAAAAAAATAAGTCACTTGTGAAAACTATTTATTATTACCCTAGTGAATTAAATACCTAGTTATATTATTAAATTATTATCCAGGTGCTAGTTAAGCGACTCATAAGGGGTTTTTCCCAATGAATTGGATAAAATATCTCAAGAATATAGAGTTCTTTCTTCTCCAAGAATTCTCTCAAGAACGAGAGTGATCCTCCTCCCCTAGATCAAGGAGAATTCTTTTGAAGCAGTTCAAAAGGTGATCAAATTTGGACATTTAAAATGAAAGGATCTTCCATGCTAGAACTCAGAGACTCCATTAGTGACATCTGAAGATATGTGGAACACATGTGTATCACTGATAAAGGAATCTTACACTTGGATTATGCAATGCAATGACCGTACACCTGCAGATCTATGGATGAATGCATCAACAAAGAAAGAATCACCTTTGAGGTAATTATTTAATTTAATTAAATTAATAATAAATATAATATTTGTATCCTCTCTATTAGTTTCAGGTTTCTATTCCTTTTTATAAATCATTGATTAAATTATATGGATATCGGCATTCATCATCATATTGATCCCGGATTTTTTATTGAATATGGAAAAAATCAAATTTGGGCATCATCCCTTCCGTGAATCCACTGCGCTTGGAACCTAAAAGTGGTATCAGAGAGAAGCATATTATTGTTTATAATTATTTAAATAATTTTTTTATGATTTATGATTTAATAATTTACTATTTCAATTTATGTTTAATCATTATTTTAATCTGAATTATGATATCTATTTCTTCCTCTATCGTTTCTTGTAGATCTAACACAAATGATTAATTTTATGATTAAAACTATATAGAGGATCTCATATGGAGGTTCCAGGTGTTATTTCGATGTAACACAATAGTACACCCTATGTATTCAGATCTATATGTTGTGTAGTTGTGTTCAGTGCATCAATATTAGTTCGAAAATTACTCAAGTTGTGTGAATTTATGACATGTGTTGTAGCTAATTCTTACACCGTGTGTTGACCATGATATATTGGTGCACAATCATCCATAATACACATCATGTTCCCTAATGAACACTGTATGTAGTCCCTTTCGGTTCATGGTCAGACCATTTATCCCATACATGGCTTCACAGACCGGTGACCATGTAATGCGGAGTCAACACAGCATGTAGCCCACTAGAAACATCACGTACTCCAAGATTTCTAAAGTATGTCTCACACGCCGAGTCCCTAGGTGTGTCCTTCGAATACATTGTGAAGAATGTACACACAGTTTAGATTGGGCCTACACGTCATGTACTTTTACCAGTTATGCAGATTTAAATTTTAGTATATTTTGTAACCCTTGAGACATATACTTGCATGTAGGAAGAAAGCTGGGACACTCCATGTGATAGTCTTTAATATATATAAATATATATATATATATATATATATCTTTGTGTGTGTGTGTTTTATTAACATCTGCATAATATTTACACCACAAAATATATTTTTTATTAAAATACACTTTTATGGAAAAATTGTGAAACCATCAAATCCAACAAAGCCATCAAACACTACAGCACATAAAAAAATATTAAAGACTATATTAAACCCGTTAGACTCAATTACGTTAAATAATTATCAAGATACAGTTAACTTTTTTCCAGGGTCGTCCCTGATCCTATCTTCAAAATGGGAAGCTAGTTTGTCCCACGCTCACAATAACTCCTCCACCACTATTTTCTTGTTGTTGAAACCTCTGACTAAGATTAGGTGTTGTTTGTCAATCCACTTGTGTTTCTCCTTATTTGTGTCTACTTGTATCAATCTTCCATTCATTTTTTCCATATCCTCATCAGAAGAAAGTATGGTTAACATATTCTCTACCATCTCTTCCTCAAATTTTATTAACATCTCCTATAGAGATTCCCTAATCTCAGCCTCTCCTTCCAGCTCACCAGGCATCCCCTTCACTCCCTCCTTGATAGGATAAATTTGAACCTTGATCCCCTCACTCGGTTTCCCCTCCTCCCTTCATGATCCTAACTCCACCGGTTCCCTATCCTGCACCTCTTCCCCCTCTATACCTACCATAATAGGAACCGAATCAACACCGAAATACAACAAAAGATCCCCTAGTTTCTCTTCTGGTATATCCCATCGGGCATGAAATGGCTTGGTTTCCTTCTTTGTGTTTTTTGTTTTGACGGCATACATCATTGTCATTGTTTTTGGAAAATTTTTGTAGTCCTTGTGAGGCTTAGATTGCTTAACCATATTAACTGGAAAATTTTCCAAGATAAGAATCCCCCGCTTCCATTTATTTGGTCCAGATCCACCACTTGCATACCCCTAGATGTCATGCTCATCATCTCACTGCGACTGAGAAACCACTTCTTTCCCATTCAATTCAGAATCCTCAATTGACCTTACTACATTCGACTTATTTTTTCACTTTGGAATCACTATTTTACACCCTCTAGGATCAACATTATTCTTCTCTTCCCTAACAAAAGTGTTAAAATGGTTATTAATCTATAATGATTGTACTGTAACATGCTGAATCAGAGACCGTCGTAGAAGAAAGATCATGAGATTGTCAAAAATACCTTGCAATGGGGATTTTTGGTTGAGTACAATCCTTCCTCCTGGTCCCCCATCCTTAACCGCCTCCGCAGAAGAGGGATAAATACTAGGAGGGGTTGGCCCATGGGTTCCTAGACCTGACATGATATACTATGGATCCCTAAGTCCTGATTCAGGCCTGCAAAGATGTCTTCCACCTTCGTCATCTTCACATCATGTATGATTTGTATTACAGTTATTATTCTATGTGCATTCTAAATGTGACAAAGAATAAAGTGCATACAAGTATAATACATATTGGTTAGTTTTGGATGGGTATTCACCAGGTTACCTCCAAGGTAAAAGTTATATACACAGTTGATTTTAGATGAATTTATTAATTTCTTTAAAATTATAGTGGATGACGATATCAAGGAAATTTAGAAAAAGGTTTACAATAAAATGATTGATTAATTAAAGATAATAATTAATCAATTCGAGCACGATTTATCTTAAATAGGGATGATTAAAGAATTTAATACTAGTTTTCTTAAATGAGTAATTCATTTCATGCATGTGGATGATAAAGATCTAGACTAGGACTTTGTATGTTATTGGTTTTCCTTTTAATTTATTATTAAATTAAATTTTTGGCTTGTGTGCCTTCTCTCCTCAATAATATATAAGGTATGTTTTCCAATGGTTTCTTTTATATGAAACCTCTTTTATCCATCACTTGTATGTGAGTAAAAGCATATGTAATGGATGGAGCTCCCAAACTAGTGGAGGCAGTTCAAGTTATGGGCTAAGGTGAAACCAATCTAAGTAGATACAAAGGTGGACATGTAGAAAGATCTAAACATAAACCTAATTGTTTTAAGGTGTTTCTCCACTAGGTTAGAGTTTAGTTTATCAACTTCTAGATAAAATAACCATTAGAACAAGCTCATGATCATACCCTTTATTTTATTTTTTTTAGGAGTATGGTAATTCTTTATGGATGTTTTGTAACAATCACATAATTAATGAGTTAACAAGCATGCAATATAGAACTAAAATAAACTGGATTATGCGTAAATATTATCTAATACATGGTTAATCACTTAATCTTATCACACATAATATTAAAAATCATGTCAAAAGATAATAAATTTAAATTTATGCATAAAGGATAAAATCCCTAAAAAAAATATTAAGTTGGTATATCCTTCCATTACATCTATTAGAACCAAATCATAGTTCAAAGTGATTGACCTACCAATTTTAGGGTGCTTTAAATTATTGGGGAATTATAATTTGAGTTTTTGGGTTGACTTGACATAGTTTACATCAAGTGTTGAATGCAAAAGTAGGACTTATTATAACTGAGAGGCAAAGGTTGAGGAAATCCAAATTAATGATTTCAGGTATTGGGAGTCCACTCAATGGATCAAGGAAATTTGATTTATTGCAGTTGGCATTTGGAATGCCTATCTAAAACCTTTCAAATTGCTTGACTAACAAATGTTAGGATAATTAGAAGGGGAATATGGATCCCTGCAACTTAAAATTCAAAGAAACAATTTACTCCAAATCCAATGGTGAGGGATATTGGGTTTCAATAAAATAGTGGGAGACTAATGAATATTTATTTATTTATTTGTCTTAATTTTATCAGATAAGGTACTAAAAATCTATTCATATTATTTGTAGAAATGTCATTAAAAATGACATCAAACATATCATTTTGATCCATAATCGATAAGGAAAACCTTCTCACCGACACTAATTTCTAGGAGTGAAAAGGTGCCTTTAGGTCATCCTTTTCGATGAAAGGAAACTACATGTGATAGAAGGACATTTACTAGTGGAACCTAGAAATGGGGTGAGTGATGAGGAGCTCTATGTATACGAGAAACATCTAGATGATGCTACAGATGTTCAGTGCATGAAGATATCATCCATGACCAATGAGATCTTGAAACAACATGAGGAAATGGATGGTTATAGCATGATATCTCACCTTTGGGGTCTCAATCAAGATAATGCGAGACAAGAGAGGTATGAGATCTCCTAATCATTATTCACCACTATTCTTGGAGAGTCTGTGCCAACTAGTCTCATATATTCAATATTATTAGCTACATTAAGCATATATAAATCTTAGGAATTAAATTATTGGGTGAGTTGTGTATAGATCTCATATTATCATCACTGGAAAAGGCCTTCTCTAATTTTATTGTGAATTGTAATATGAGAAATAATGAGAAGAGATTATCAGAACTTCTGAACCTGATTCACCAAGTGGATAAGGACATGGTTTGTGACATACCCATAGTCCCTATAGTGAATAAGAAGAGGAAGGATGAGGAAAAGGTTCCTAAGAATTATAAACAGTCTAAATCCCCCAAGCATCGTCTGACCAAGAAGAAGAAGATCCAAATTTAGGTATGGAAAAGTAGGCATTATGCTTTTCATGTGGCACGTCAGGCCACTGGTAGAGGAACTATACCTATAGGCAAGAGGAATCCAAAGGTGAGTTTTTTATCGGGTGTAATCTTTCCATTTATACACATTGTATTTTAGATATAGCTTGTGGTGATCACATCCATATTCAAATGAAGGAACCAAGTAGATCTCAGAAAATTTCTAGAGAGGTGGATCTGCAATCTTTCAATGTTGCGAGGATGGATACTCTTTCCATTGGTGACTACCACCTCTCATTTCCAATATAAATGATTTTGGTTGTACATGGATATTATTATATACCTTGTGATACCAAAAATATAATTTTTTTTATCATTTTTGGATATAGATGGGTTTATTTTCATGTTTGGAAATAAAAGTTGTTTCTTTTATAAGGACGACATATGTTATGGTATCGTGCTTTTAAATAATGTTCTATATGTATTAAATTACAAAAACCAAGTGTTGGAAATTGATAATGAATAATGTTTGCATAACTCATATAACACTCAGTTGTGGCATCACCATCTTGGTAATATAAATGAGAAGCATTTGACAAAGCTCTTTCAAGATGGTTATTTAGACTCTTCTGATCTAAAACCACTTGATAGATGTCATGCTTGTTTATAATGTAAAATGACCAAACTTCCATTTTGTGGATAAGGTGAAAGGTTCATAGATCTTCTAGAATTGGTACACACTGATTTCTGTATACCATTTCCATTACAATATAGAGGTGGATATTCTTACTTCATCACTTTTACTAATTAATTGAGTAGATATGACTATATTTACATGATAAGTTATAAGTATGACTCCTTTTAGAAATTCATGGAATTCAAGAATGAATTAGAGAATCATCTTGGTAAGAATATAAAGAAGCATTGATCAGATCGAGGTGGAGAATATCTTAACCAATAGTTCATTTACTTTTTACCGAATTTTTGGGATTCTATCTCAAAACACTCCACCTTATACACCACAACAGAATGGTGTTGGTTAAAGGAGGAATCGTACCTTGTAGGACATGGTAAGGTCGATGATGATTCATGAAGATCTACTTTTATCATTTGGGGATATCCATTAAAAAATATGGAATACACATTAAACCATGTACCAACTAAAGTGAAAATGGAATTCCCTTTGAGATATGGAGTGGAAAGAAACCCATTGTATTGCATACACATGTATAGGGATGTGAGGTGTTTGTTATGGATTTCTTAGGAAATAAACTTGAACCCTGGGGTACGAGGTGTATCTTTATAGGGTATCCAAATGAAACAAATGGATTCTGCATATACAGCCCCTCAGACAAGAAAGTGATTATTTCTAGAAAAGTCATCTTTCTTGAGAGGGAGAACATCCTCAAAAAGGATAGTGGGAGAATGATTGAATTTGATGGAGTTGATGATCAAGATATAAATGAGTTAGTACAGGTTCAAGTTCCACGGGTCCCCATTGAAGAATTGGTTCCTGAAACACAAGTACTATGTTGGAGTGTAAGAGACCGAAGGGGACCATAGAGATATTGTTTTCTAGTCTCTGAGGATGGTGACTCATTATTGTTGTACAATGATTAACCTCTCTCTTATAAGGAGTTAGTAGAAATATTATAATCTGCAATATTGGCTAGATGCTATGAATTCTGAGATGAATTCCTTATATTAGAACCAAGTTTGGGTTCTAGTCAATGCTCCAGTTTATGTAATAAATGTTGGGTGTAAATGGGTATTCAATAATAAAAAGTACATGGAATGTAAATAAGTACCTATAAAGAAAGGCTAGTGGCTAAAGGTTTTAAACAATGTCAAAGAATTGAATAAAATGAAACCTTTTCACCAGTTTCCATGTTTAAATCCATAATAATACTACTTTCCTTAGTAGCTTACCATGACTATGTGATTTGGAATATGGATATCAATACTAAATTTCTTAATGGGAACCTCCAGGAAGATGTCTATATGACACAACCAAAAGTTTTTGGGACACTAGGTGATGGAAAAGGGGTTTATAAGTTGTAGAGGTCCATTTATAGATTGAAGAAAGCATCCAGTTCATGGAATATTTGATTCAATAAATCAATAAGGTGATTTGGTTTCATTAAGAAAGAATATGATCCATGTGTTGACAAAATGTTTAATGGTAATGTGGTCGTTATCCTAGTTGTATATGTTGATGACATATTACTTATTATAAATGACATACCAGCCTTACAATCTATTAAGGACTCGTTGAACAAGTGCTTCTCTATGAAAGACTTAGTCAAATTATACTACTTTCTAGGGATCAAGATCACTCATTATAGATCCAAGAGGCTACTTGGAATAAGTCAAATTACATATATCGACTAGATACTAATGAGATTTAGTATGTAACAACATAAGAGGGGATTGGTTCTAAAGTCACATGGCTTACATATTTCAATGAAAATGTTTCCCTAGACACAAAAAGAGAAAGATAGAATGATTAATATCCTATACTCTTCAATGATAGGATCTATCATGTATTCCATGTTATATACTGGACTTGTTGTTTATTATTCACTAAGAATGGTAGGAAGATATCAAGAAGATCCAGGATAATAGCATTGGGATGCTGTTAAGACTATCCTTAATTATCTGAGAAGAACTAAGGACATGTTCCTGGTGTACAGAGGAGATGAAGAGATTTTCATTAGAGGGTATGATGATGCTAGTTTTCAGATAGATGAAAATGATCTGAAGTTTCAATAAAGATATGTTTTCTATCTCAACAGAGGAGCTGTGAGATAGAAGAGTTCAAATCATATAGTTTTCATTGATTCTACAGCAGAGTCTGAATATATAGCAGCTTATAATGAAACCACAGAATCCATCTGGATTTGGATCTTTGTACAGGATATTGATGTGGTACCTATCAGTAAATACCCAATCACATTGTATTGTGATAATACTGCAGTGGTGGCTCTTACAAAAGAGTCAAGGTCACATCAATGGATAAATTACATACTCCGGAAGTATCACCTCTTGAAGGATTTTTTTCAAAAAGGTGATCTTATAGTGAGTAGAGTATACATGAAAGAGAATATGGTGGACCCCTTGACTAAAGGCCTATCTTAGGAGAAGTATGATTATCATGGGAGATCTAGCGAACTGAAGGTCGTTAGTAGTTGGCTATAGTTCAAGTGGGATTTTGTTGGAATTTGTGCCCTAGAACCAACTTCTTTTTTACTTTATGATAAACATATATTCATTGGATTAATATTAATAAACTCATTATCACATCATGATTTTTCTTCTACATTACATTATATGTGATAATGTCCTAAGATTAGGTGTCGCACTAAAATTTCATAGTGGGTCCCTGTTATGATGAGAACCTGGAAGTGACATGAACCTATTCTTGAATGTATATTATATAGTTTAATTATATCATTTGAAGAGATGCAAATGATATAGGATATTAGGGTTGGAGACTCATAGGAATTTGAGGCACCTTATCATGGTTTACGCCCTTGGTAATGTCCAGGATGATACTATGAGAATAAGACCTTCCTATTTGAAATCCGTATTTATAAGTGTCATTAGATGTTCCTATCTATGGACATGTCTATTATTTATTATACTTTAAGATTATTATTAATGGTTATTGTGAATCACGCACTTAGATGTATTGGCAAAAATCATGATGATAAATGTTCGTGGTGAGGTAGAATAAGTTGGGTTCATCAAGAGTAATATTGTATTAATGAATAATGAGATGAATGATCTTTCGCTTTTGTTCCATAAAGGATGTTAATTTTTTATTCCCTTTGATGGAAATTATATAGCCCAAATAAATCCATGTCCATGGTGTTCAATAGGGAAGTTAAATTTTCAGGAATTCAAAGAATGAGAAATCGAGCACATGGTTTGATGGATCTTTCATGCAACCCACTTTATTGGAGATATCAAGAAAAATAAATTATATTACATGGTAAGCACTCATATGAGGTGACGTGTCATTATTACATTAACTTCTTTCTCTATGGGTGTCTTGGTGTGTTGTTAGATGCTAACCTTAGACTCTAGTTAGGTTCACCTAATACCACTGAGAAAAAGGCCTAGAGGGTCACACACTAAGTGTATCAAGTATCTCAGTTAAATTATATATTATTTAACAAGTTGAATCAAGATTATATTTGGTTGAGGTTTAATAATTTTTCATGGATTTCGGATCACATTTATTTCAACACTAGTTATTCAAGAGAATATATTGTGGGTGGAATAATTAATAAATATTTATTTTCTATTTAGTGAATATAATATTTATATATTTATTGGGGAATAATGCGGTGATATTTATTTAATAAATAAATATTCATTATTCAAGGTTCAATAAATATAGTGGAGGATTGGAGGACCGAGTTAATGGTCCAGTGAGAAATAAAAATATTGAATATTATTTTATTAAATAATATTTAATTGTAACACATGAGATAAGCGCATTTCATGAAATAAAAAATTTGTTGTTATTATTTTACACAAGGGTTTAACTGGGATTAATGAAATAATTAAGGAACCTGTGAAAATTATTTATTATTACCCTAGTCAATTAAATACCTAGCTATATTATTCTATTATTAGACAAGCGCTAGACAATTGATGCCTAAGGTTTTCAGCACAATGAATTGGATAAAATATCTCAACCTTAGAGGGTTCTTTCTTCCCCCAAAACTCTCTCAAGGACAAGAGTGATCCTCCTCCACTGGATCATGGAGAACGCTTTGAAATCGGTTCTCAAGGTGATCGATGGTGGACATCACAAGCGTAAGGATCTTCCATTCTAGCACACATAAACTCCTTCAGCAATGTTCAAAGATACGTGGAACACATTTGGATCACCGCTAGAGGAATCATACACTTGGATTCTACAATGAAATAATGGTACACCTACATATCTGTGGATGAATGCATCAATGAAGAATGAATCACCATGGAGGTAATTCTTTAATTTAGTTAAATTAATTATAAACAATATATATTGATCCCATTTCTTGGTTCTAGGTTTATATTCTTTTTTCTAAATCCTTGATTAAATCTTTTGGATATTATAATTCTTCATTATATTGATCCCGGATTGTCCATTGAATATGGTAAAAATTAAAGTTGTACATCGTCGCTTTTGGGCTTCCGTTGTGCCCGAAACCTACATGAAATTCTGTAGGGATGAAGTTTTATCCCACTATTTCAAGAGAATACCTAGTTCCACTACTAGGATTATGGATCAAGTATACAATGAAAACTTAGGTTTCGTAATCCCATCATATCGAGCCTTGTTCTGTGAACGCCATATGCACCAACAACCCACAACCAAGAGGATCACTCTTGCCTTATATTCCTTCTTGTTTCTTCAGACTCCTTGGAACTAATTACCTAATAAACAATAGTAGTGTGCAAATGGATAGAAAAAACATAAAATCTCATCAAGCTTCCCCTAAACCTCTTCCACCCATTCACTTTGAAAAAATAGGTGGTATATTGATTATTACTTTGGGCTCATGCATTATGTACATATAAAGGAAAAAATATATACCTTTATGTTTAACCTCATTTTCTTTAGAAATGGAAAGGGGTATGATATGCCACTCAAGAGAACATAATTTCATAGTTATATCTCTACATTAGAGATTCTCTCCCACTCATCCTGGGAAAGGTTGGAATGCATTATATAACTAAAACCCTTGGTCAAAGAAAGACCCAATGATAAAATAGTAGAAACCATTCTATCTAGATCATTATTCATCATGATATTTTGAATGATATTGAGTTTTTTTTTATTAAAAATGGCTTTGATAAAAGTTATATAAAATTTTTCCCAATGAAAATAAATTTTAGGAGGCATCCTAGAAAACCTATTAGGTTTCCTACCTATTTTCATTTCCAAAAGGTAATTTATATGCAGCTGATAACCATTGAGAGTGAATCTAGATGAGTGGAATGTGCTCACATATCATTTTTCATAGACCTGAGTTTTTCCCCTTCATAATTTCTAGTTTTGGACCATATTTTCATGTGATAAATTTAACCCATAAATATTTACGCTCTAAAGCCTCCCAATATAGCTTTTCTTGTATAAAATTCATGGATTCTTTGATATCCCTCAAGTTGATACCTTTCAATTCTATGGGATTAGCCAGCCTATCCCACAAGGCTTTGTGACAACATCCATTAGAATGAGAATCCCAGATGAATGGTAACATAAGGATTTTTATGTTCCTCAAAATATATTTCTGAACCCTTATGAAACATGCATGGGGATAGATGAAAGTACATATTTAACCAAGGCAATCCATCCACCAAAGGAACGAAATCATTTTTTCCATTATTGATGTGGTTATAAATTTTTTATACCAACCCTTCAAAGTGATGGATGCATACTCTAATTGGGAAGATCATAGTTCCCAAATACTCCATTGGAAAAAGAATTTTGTAGATACGAAGAGTCCTGTCAATATTATTATCCCTTCTTTCAAGGTAATTCTTTGAGGTATAGATACTAATTTTATCCCTATTGAAAATTTTACCACTCCATTTACTATAATCCTCCAATGCTTTATTAAGATTTTGAATGGACCTAATATTCACATTCATAAAGATTAACATGAATTCATCAAAAATAATATGGGGATAACATTAAGTTTTGTCTTGCACCTAAAGGGTTGAATGGTTATATTGTTGACGTGCTGAGAGAGAAGGTTCCTAAAAGAATCTTTCACTGGTATAAAAATACTAGGAAATAAGGGATTACCCTACCTAATCCCACAAACCAACTTGAATAACCCACATTTCATTCCCATGAGAGTAACAAAAATCCAAGTAGATATAGATCAACATAAAAATAAATCCACCACCCAGGTAGAAAATCCAATAAAGTTCATAACCTTGGCAACGAAGCTCCACTCCAATTTTTTGTATGCCTTATCAATATCAACTTTAATTGAAATTTTGGACCCGGGAGGTTTTAACATTGATATCAATCATCACTTCCAGATCCAAACCAGTTCCCTCTAGGGTAGATCTTCAAAAAATAAAACTGTACTACTCCTCAGAGATCCAAGTATGAAAATGATATGTAAGACTCCTGTTGATAATACTTACCAAAACTTTATATGGGAAATTGAACACGATTATGTGTCTATATTTTTTAAGGGATGAAGGATGTTTGACCTTTGGAATGAGGGCCATATTTTTCACACACACCTCCCTAGGAATCTCAAAACCTCAAAAAAGTCTTGAATTATACTCACCATGTCTATATTAATTAGATCCCATGAGGCCAGATAAAAGGATTCAGGAAAGACATTTGTTCCAAGAGAGCTATCAGGGTTTAGGGATCTAATAACTTCACATACCCCAACCTCCTCCGGAATGCTACTAATATATGTTTAAATTGGATTAGGAATACAGTGGTCTATATAATGAAAAATAACATAACTTCTACCCATATATCCATCCTTCATGGAAGTATTCACATAATCAATTAGAGATTTAAATAAAGAAGAATCAACACCTCCCACTATATCCATGTCATTAGAAAAAGTTCTTTTCTCCATATAGATGTTGGGGATGCTTGGATGATTTTTCTCCCTAATGCTGGAATGAAAATTTGAAGTATTTTTCCCCTTCCTTAAAACATCTAGCCTTCGACCGATATCATGCCGCTATTTCTTCTTCTAGAATCATATCAGAAAGATTATTATTTTTATAAAAAATATCATTGATGTTATCTCCTTCCTAGCATACCTTAAGGCTTTCCTAGGCACATTCAATATCATCCTTCACCAAGTCAAATCCATAAACTGAGAAGGGAGGTTGATATTCCAGACAAGTAAGTTAGGCTTTAATATTCTGAGTTTATTTTTAAAACCAACTTAAAGGGTCTTCTTCATGGGATTGTTCCAAGATATCTGAACCTCATCAAGGATTATGGGATCAGAATACTAATGGCTAGAGAAGAAGAAGCAGTTACTATTAAATTTCCTGGATTTGAGGCTAATAAGAATTAGAGAGTCGTTAGATAGAGATAGAACAAGATGATGAATAATAGCATTGAGAAACAAGGTTAATACTTGCAGGTTAGAAAACATCAGTTCAGCCTACTCCATGTTCGACTAATTCACTTTTGTTTGTTTCACCAAGTGAATCTATCACCCAAAAATCCCAAGTCAATAATCTCATTGGAGGACTTTAAGGAGGAAAAGTATTCCCTCGCCTTACAGTGGTAGATACCACCTCCTGTAACGACCCAAAGATTCATTAATGGAAATACTTCTTGATCTAATTAAATATCTATTTATGTTTATATAAAATGTCAACTTCTTTGGTTATATGTTAAGAATTTTGACCATTGCTAATATAGTCGTTGAACAGTGATCACATGATTAGTATAAATATAGGACTTTAACAAATCCAATTTACTCAGACAAAGGAAGCGATGGCCTCATCCAGTAGAATTTCCCCATACGAAGCCCATTTATTGAAGCTCCGAAAAGAGGTTGAGTCCTTGGGCTTCGCTCTTGACCAAGCCCAAGCTGAGCTTCACCATGTCAAGATCGAACGTGACTGTCTACGGGAGAAGTGGAAGTTGATAAAAATTACCACTCGAGCGATGTTATCCAAGCCACCCCAAGAGTCTATCACCATCGCACACCTTACCCTTAGGTCTTATGCGGTTGTTTTATGGGGTTATGTAACTAATCGATAGTACTATGTTCCTATACATTATTTTTGTATATAATAATGAATAAAATTTCTTGTCATTATTGATACATTGTAAATAGTTTTTAAAGTACAAATGGTGTTTTAGTTATTATTTAATTAAGAAATATATTTTATTAAATTAAGGGATTTTTGAATAAAATAATATTATAATATAATATTTTTATTATTATTATTAGATTAATTTTATTATATGTAAATGATCATGTAATTGTATGAATGCAATTATAATTTTTATTAAGGTTTGAAAGCCATTTTTGTCAAAACCCGTGAATTTTTTATAAATGTCGGTTTTTATTTTAAAAGTGAAAATTAACATATTTAGAAAATTATTTATATAAAATAAATTTTATTTTTGGAATCAGGATATCGAAATTATCCAACGGTTAATTTTTAATAATTTTCTGAGAGAGTCAAATTTTTGAGTAAAAATTAAATACTGTTTAAATATATAATGTGTTTTATGACATCATAATGACCCAATAGTTATTTAATAAAATACTATAATCTTTATTTTCGTCCAATATATGTTTTAACATTAAAATAATGTGATTTTTGGTTTGTTTGGATTACTTTTCAAAGCATTAATAGACCCCTCAAGACTTATTAAACACCTTGTCTTTTTAAATTAATTTCCATGGGAGTGTGACTCACCTCCACATAAGCAACCTTAATATTTTAAGAAGTTAGGACCTTGGTATTATAAAATATTATTTTCGTCTTCCCTTTTCCAAAAACCATGGGCAAAAATCATGGGATGGTTTGTGGTTTGGATTAATTTAATATAAGGGGTCCCAAACCTAAATAATAAAGAATTCCCTCACCTTTCCTATATAAACCACCCAAGCTCCCACTTCCTCCTCACTCAAAGCCCTTTTAGTTCATCCAAACTCTTACCTACTCTCTATAGAATCCTCCCAAGGTTCCCCAATCTCCCAATAAGCCTCTCACAAGCCTCTCTCTAGCCTTTGGAAGCACACTTTTAAGTAAGGGTTTTTCTTCCTTTCTCATTTTTGTCCGATTTTCTTTAAGCTGTTCCTCCCTTTTATTTTCAATTATAAATGTTGGGGTATAGTTTCTCACCTCCCTAATACTTCCCTCTTTATGTCTGAATGATTTTATACCCTTTCTCTCTCATTAAATGCCTCCCATGTACACCCGCTACTATGCTGAAATTCTGAATGAAACTTCTCTCTCCTCTTTTACATTCAAGCAATACTTTTGTATCATGAATATAAATTCCATTAAAATTATTGGGACATGTATCTACATGACCTCATTACTGTCTATTACATGTAAATATGATTAGTAACTCCTTTCTCACTCATAAACTATTTTCTTTTTAATTCTTATGTCACACCATTACGCTTTCGAAATCGCACCAATTTTCTAAGCCAATGTCATTGTGTAATGAATACCATGCCCATTTCTCCATCAAGGGTATTCACCTTTATGAAAATTTACTTAATGATTGTAAAGTTTAATGTATGAATTCTACATTCCTTTATCATGGAATAAATGATTATGAATCCATATTTTATGATCCATGTGGCACACTTATACATGAAATGAAATGTTTAAGAAGGGTGCACCCTTATAGCGCTCCAATGCATTGGGTAAATTATAGTATCATGATACATCATGTGAAATGAGTGTTGAATCATTATAATTCAAGTGCAACAAGGTTTTACTCGTGCTTAATGTGCAATGAGGATTTACTCATGCTCTATGTGCAATGAGCCTTGGCTCATGCTAATTCCATGTTAAGTGTTGTTGCCACATTTCTATGTTATGATTATCATGCTTTATCATGCCTTTATGTTCATGTTTCTTTTATGCTCTATTGATATGCCTATTGTCTAATATGTATTGTACTTCTCATGTCATTCCATGTGTACTCCCTTACTGGGCTTTATAGCTCACCCTTTTCTTATGCATGTCCTCAGGTTATCCCATGCAATGCTAAGTACGAGGGAATATAGTGGTCATGTAAAGGATGTTTTCAATAAAGATGTTGTATTTCATGTTTCATGTTTTTATGTAATGATCCTAAGCCCCTAAGACACTAAACCCCTCGATATTCTTATTGTATCAAGTAATGTTTTATGTAATAAATCATGTTTAAGTTTGTAATAAAAGCTGGGTTGTCATAGTTGGTATCAGAGGACAGGTTTAGTTATTTTTGGGATTAGGAACCCCTAGTAAAGCCTTAGATACAAGACTAAGTATAATAAAAACATCCTTAAGTTTTGGTAAGTACTGATTAAGTGTTTTATCAAACCAATACATCCCTGTATGGATACGAGCAGGTAGAGGCGGCTCTAGCATAGATGTATCCTAGGGGTAAAACCCGAAAACACCGCTTTGAGCTAGACCCGAACGGGAACTGGTGCACGATAATGGGCCTTGCTGCACTCTTATTTATGACACTCCTAGGGGATATGTTTTGATAAATTCAAAAGCTTAGTATGAACCCTTATAAAAGGAATTAAAAAATGCCCCTACGAATATATGTTAGAAAGTAGATCATGAAAAGCCTATATTGAAGCCTATAGACTCATGAGTTAAGGAAATAAAAGTTTATTTATAAGTCATCAACTTTTGTCTTTGGATTTCCCTTTATGTGTTACCCCTAACTTTCCTTTGATTCCAGCCAATGGCCGGTAATAGGAGGACTCGTGCTATCAACCGTTGTGAATATCAGTGTGATGACTGTACTAATGAGATGCTCAATCCAATGAGAGTAGGAATCGTGAACATTGTCACCCTTCTCTCTCAGATAACTCAAGTTTTGAATCGAAACACGGGTCAAGAGGAATGTTCAACCCCCCTAAGAAAGAACAAGTCTCTATCAAGAGCTTCATGAGATAAAGGCCTCCTACTTTTAGTGGATCATCTGATCCCACGATCGATGAACAATGGATCAACTCCATTGAAAAGATATTCTCCATCCTCCAATGTTCTGAACAAGAGAAGGTTCTCCTGGTGGCTTATCGTATGGAGGGTGAAGCTGGTCAATGGTATACGTTGATCAAAAATACGAAGCCTGAGGAGGAGATCGAGGCGTTGGAATGGAAGGATTTCTAGAAGATGTTTTTCGATAAATATTTTCCGTGCACCCACCAGCTTAAGATGGAAAGGTACTTCCTTTCCCTCAAGAAAAAAGCTGAAGAATCTGTTGGAGCATACGAGGAAAACTTCACAGTCTTGCACGATACACTTCCGGCTTTGTCGTTACCCCTGAATTCAAGGTTGACCGCTTCTTTGGTGGGCTGAAGCCTAGCTTACGGAAATCATTAGTGATCTGTGACTTCGACAGCTATGAAGAAATTGTCTGATGTGCCCTCAAGGTTGAAATAGAGATCGGGGAATCACAGGGGTATCATGGGGACAATAAGCGTAAGGTGGACTTCAATGTTTGTGGTCTGATGGATAAATCCAACAGTTCTAAGAAGATCCAGCACCCCACTTGCCAAAAGTGCGGAAAGAAGCACCCTGGAAATTTCCTTAAGGGGGCAAGAAAATGTTTCAGGTGTGTAAGAGAAGGGCACCTATCTGTTAACTATCGTCAAGAAAGACCCACGGTTATGACAGAGGAGAGTAATTCTCCATTCAAACCTCAACGCATTGTTCAATGCTACAAATGCAAAGAATCGGGTCATTTTGCAAATCTGTGCCCTAATCCAAGGGTTTTTGGAGACAACCAACAACCTCCAAGGTAGCAAGGAAAAGTGTTTTCCATCACTTCTACCGACGTGAACCCCGACAACGAAGTGGTGACAGGTACGCTAGTTATTCATTCAATAATAGTGAACGTACTTTTTGATTCAGGTTCTACACATTCTTTTATATCTCTAAAGTTTAGTAGAATAATACCAGCACCACCACAAATCATGGAAGTAAATATGTCGATGAGTATGGAAAATGGGGAAATAATTGCATCCCATGAATATAAGTCCTCCCCTATTATTGTCTGTGGATTGAATTTCCCGACGAACCTCGTCATCCTCTCTCCAGTGGAATTTGATGCAATTCTTGGCATTGATTGTCTTTCCTTATATAGAGACAACATAAATTGTCGGGAGAGGGAAATAACACTCCATATAGAGAATCGACCCCCGATTATTTACAAGTGTAAGGAGGAAGATGAATCTCCATTATCTCCCTCATCTCAAGCATGGATATTACTGCCCTATGAGCATGTGTATCTGGCTCAGATGATTGAGTCCAAGGAAGAAACCATCCTTGATGAAATGCCTATTGTAAGGGAATTCTCTAAAGTGTTTACCGAGGAACTTTCTGGTCTTCCTCCTAGAAGAGATGTTGAGTTCTCAATTAAACTTATACATGGGGCACTACCAATATCCAAGACTCCATATAGAATGGGTGTTTTTGAGCTTGAAGAGCTGAAGAAACAACTACAGGAGAATCTGGATAAAGGGTTTATACGCCCAAGTGCTTCACCATGGGGTGCACCAGTCCTCTTCGTCAAGAAGAAGGATGGGTCAATGCGGCTTTGCATAGATTATCGTGAACTTAAAAAAATCATGATAAAGAACAAGTATCATCTCCCAAGAATCGATGACTTGTTTGATCAGCTGTGTGGAGCACAATACTTCTCCAAGGAGGATTTGCGATTGGGATATTATCAAGTAAGGGTGAAGAAGGAAGACGTCCCCAAGACTGCTTTTTGTACAAGGTACGGGCACTATGAATTCATAGTAATGCCTTCCGGACTCACCAATGCTCCAGAAATATTCATGGACTTGATGAATAGAGTCTTTATAGATTACCTTGACAAATTTGTAGTAGTCTTTATAGATGATATTCTAATATACTCCAAAACCAAGGAGGATCATGAGGAGCATTTAAAAACTGTACTAGAGATTTTGTGCAAGGAGAATCTCTATTCAAAGTGCATAAAGTGCGAGTTTTGGTTGAAGGATGTCTCATTCTTGGGCCATATCATCACAAGCAATGGGATATCTATGGACCCCTCCAAAACAGATGCAATTGAGGGATGGATGAGGCCAACATCGGTAATGGATATCCATAGCTTTATGGGGTTAGCTAGATATTATCGACGATTTGTGAGAAATTTCTCACGATTGTCTAACCCCCTTACCAAGCTAACTTGAAAGGGAGTAAAGTTTTCTTGGAGTGATGAATGTGAAGAAAGCTTCAAGGAGTTGAAAAAGAGGCTTATCACTATGCTCGTGCTCACTTTACCCACAAGTGGGGTACTTTAGGTGGTATTCGTTGATGCTTAAAAAAAAGGGATTAGGATATGTGCTGATGCAAAATGATAAATTTATATCCTATGCCTCAAGGAAGTTGAAAATCCATGAGCGAAACTATCCAACGCATGATCTGGAGTTGGCGGCAGTGATCTTTGCCTTGAAAATCTGGCGGCATTATCTCTATGGAGAGAAATGTGAGATATATACTGACCACAAGATTCTTAAATATATATTCACACAGAAAGAGCTTAATATTTTCCAGAGAAGATGGATAGAGCTCATCAAGTATTATGACTATTCAATACATTACCACCCTGGTAAAGCGATCAAGGTGGAAGATTCCCTAAGTAGAAAGGACCCAGAAATTCTATCCATGAGGAGAATTGATAAGGATCCAATCATCTTAGACTTGATGAAGATGGATGCGGGAATCATAAAGAAGGGAACATCATTAATCCTTTCACAAATGATTTCTCAACCATCTCTTTTGGAAAGGTTAGAGGATGATGTGGGAATTAAAGAGAAAGTTGAAGCTATCAAAAAGGGGAAATCCCCAGAGTTTAATGTTAATGAAGAAGGAATTTTGTGGTTTTGGAAAAGACTATGTGTTCCATCATGTCCGGAGCTGAAGAAGGAACTTTTGGATGATGCACATAGTTCAAATTTCTCTATTCACCCAGGGAGCACAAAGATGTATCGAGATCTCCGAGAAAACCTTTTGTGGGATAATATGAAGAAGGAGATTTCTGAATATACATCAAAGTGCCTGGTGTGTCAGCAAGTGAAGGCATAGAGGCAGAAGTCTAAGGGGATGATGCAACCATTGCCCATACTAGAATGGAAATGGGAAAACATCACCATGGACTTTGTCATCGGACTTCCGAGGACATCCAAAGAAAACAATGCAATATGGGTTGTTGTGGATCATCTTAAGAAGACGGCACACTTCATTACTATTAGGGAGGATTTCTCTTTGGATCAACTGGCACATATATATATCAGGAAAGTGGTAAGGTTGCATGGAGTACCACTATCTATTGTGTCTGACCGAGATCCAAGATTCACCTCTATGTTTTGGAAGAGTCTTCAACATGCTCTGAATACTGAACTGTACTTCAATACGGCCTATCATCCTCAAACTAATGGTCAATCCGAGCGAACTATCCAAACACTGGAGGATATGTTGAGAGCATGCTCAATGAAATTTAGAGGAGGATGGGATAAACATCTTCCTCTGGTTGATTTCTCTTATAATTATAGTTTCCACTCGAGCATCCAAATCGCACCATATGAAGCCCTATATGGGAAAAGGTGCAGAACACCGGCATGTTGGGATGAGGTCTGTGAATGTAAGCTGCTTGGACCAGAAATGGTTGAGGAAATGGTAGAGAAGGTGAAAACCATTCAGCCGCATATCAAGGCAGCCCAGAGTCGACATAAGAGTTATACAGATAATCGTCGACTATACCTTGAGTTTAAAGTTGGAGACATGGTGTTTCTATGCATATATCCGTGGAAGAAGGTCATGATGTTTGGAAGGAAAGGAAAGTTAAGTCCAAGGTACATCGGCCCCTTCGAGATTCTTGATCGTGTCGGGGCTGTGGCCTATCGAATAGCATTTCCACCTTCCAAAGCCAAAGTACATGATGTCTTTCAGGTATCCTTCTTAAGGAAGTACATACCAGACCCTTCACATGTACTCTCTTCTGAGGTGGTATAATTGGAAGATGATCTTTCTTATGAGGAGCAACCAGTGAAGATATTAGATCGTAGAGAAAAAGTTCTATGAAATGAGACAATGCCCCTCATCAAGGTGTTGTAGAGAAACCACAAGTTTGAAGAAGCAACTTGGGAATTGGATGATATGATGAAGCTGAGTTACCCACATTTGTTTTAGTGTGGGAAAAGGAAAATTTAGAGGGTGAAATTTCTTAAGGGGGGGGGGGGATATTGTAACGACCCAAAGATTCATTAATGGAAATCCCTCTTGATCTAATTAAATGTCTCTTTATGTTTATATAAAATGTCAACTTATTTGGTTTTATTTTAATAATTTTAACTGTTGCTAATATAGTCGTTGAACAGTGATCACATGATTAGTATTAATATAGGACTTTAACAAATCCAATTTACTCAGACTAAGGAAGCGATGGCCTCATCCAGTAGAATTTCCCCAATTTCCCCATACAAAGCCCATTTATCAGAGCTCGGAAAAGAGGTGGCATCCTTGGGCTTCGCTCTTGACCAAGCCCAAGCTGAGCTTCACCATGTCAAGCTCGAACGGAACCATCTACGAGATAAGTGGAAGTTGATAGAAATTACCACTCGAGCGATGTTATCTGAGCCACCCCAAGAGTCTATCACCATCGCACACCTTACCCTTAGGTCTTATGTGGCTGTTTTAAGGGGTTATGTAACTAATCAATAGTACTATGTTCATGTACATTATTTTTGTATATAATAATGAATATAATTTCTTGTCATTATTGATACATTGTAAATAGTTTCTAAAGTACAAATGGTGTTTTTAGTTATTATTTAATTAAGAAATCTATTTTATTAAATTAAGGGATTTTTGAATTAAATAATATTTGAATAAAATATTATTATTATTATTATTATTAGATTAATTTAATTATATACAAATGATCATGTAATAGTATGAATTCAATAATAATTTTTATTATGGTTTGAAAGGCATTTTTGTCAAAACCCGTGAATTTTTTATAAATGTTAGTTTTTATTTTAAAAGAGAAAATTAACATATTTAGAAAATTATTTATATAAAATAAATTTTATTTTTGGAATCAGGACATCGAAATTATCCAATGGTGATTTTTTCATAATTTTCTGAGATAGTCAAATTTTTGAGTAAAAATTAAATACCTTTTAAATATATAATGTGTTTTATAACATCATAATGACCCAATAGTGATGTAATAAAATAATATAATCTTTATGTTTGGAAAATATATGTTTTACCATTAAAATAATTTGATTTTGGGTTTGTTTGGATAACTTTTCACAGCATTAATGGACCCCTCAAGACTTATTAAACACCTTGTCTTTTTAAATTAATTTCCACGGGAGTGTGACTCACCTCCACATAAGCAACCATAATATTTTAAGAAGTTCGGACCTTGTCCTTATAAAATATTATTTTCCTCTTCCCTTTTCCAAAAACCATGGGATGGTTTGTGGTTTGGATTAATTTAATATAAGGGTCCCAAACCTAAATAATAAAGAATTCCCTCACCTTTCCTATATAAACCCACCCAAGTTCCCACTTCCTCCTCACTCAAAGCCCTTGGAGTTCATCCAAACTCTGCCCTAATCTCTCTAGAATCCTCCCAAGGTTCCCCGAGCTCCCAAGAAGCCTCTCACAATCCTCTCTCTAGCCTTTGGAAGGACACTTCCAAGTTAGGGTTTTTCTTCCTTTCTCATTTTTGTCCAATTTTCTTTAAGCTGTTTTTCCCTTTTAATTTCAATTATAAATGTCAGGGTATGGTTTCGCACCTCCCTCATACTGCCCTATTTATTTTTGAATTATGTGATACCCTTTATCTCTCATTAAATTCCTCCCATGTACACCCGTTACAATGCCGAAATTCTGAAAGGAACTTCTCTCTCCTCTTTTACATTCAAGCAATACTTTTGTATCATGAATCTAAATTCCATTAAAATTGTTGGTACATGTATCTATATAACCTCCTTACTGTACATTACATGTAAATATAATGAGGAACCCCTTTCTCTCTCATCAACCTTTTTTTTATGAATTCTTATGTCACGCCATTACGCTGCTGAAATCGCACCGATTTTCTAAGCCAATGTCATTGTGTAGCGAATACCATGCCCATTTCTCCATCAAGGGTATTAACCTTTATGCACATTTACTTATTTATTGTAAAGTTTAATGTATGAATTACACATTCCTTTATCATAAAATAAATGATTATGAATCCATGTTTTATGATCCATGTGGAACACTTATGCATGAAATGAAATGTTTAAGAAGGGTGTGCCCTTATAGCGCTCCAATGCATTGGGTAAAGTATAGTATCATGATACGTCACGTACAATGAGTGTTGACTCATGATAATTCAAGTGAAACTAGGGTTTACTAGTTATTTATGTTCAATGAGGATTTACTCTTGCTCTATGTGCAATGATCCTTGGCTCATGCTAATTCCATGTTAAGTGTTGTTGCCACATTTCCATGTTATGATTATCATGCTTTATCATGCCTTTATGTTCATGTTTCTTTTATGATCTATTGATATTCCTATTGTCTAACATGTATTGTAATCCTCATGTTATTCCATGTGTACTCCCTTACTATGCTTTATAGCTCACCCTTTTGTTATGCATGTCCTCAGGTTATCCCATGCAATGCTAAGTACGAGGGAATGTAGTGGTCATGCAAAGGATGTTTTCAATAAAGATGTTGTATTTCTTGTTTCAAGTTTTTATGTAATGATCCTAAGCCCCAAAGACAGTAAACCTCTCGATCTTCTTGTTGTATCAAGTGATGTTTTATGTAATAAATCATGTTTAAGTTTGTAATAAAAGGAGGGTTGTCATACCTCATTTCTTCTTATATAGATTCAGTATGGTGTGAAAATCACTCGCAAATATCCATGGAGAATAACTTGGCTGAAAGAGTCTAAATCAATCCATAAGGATTCCATTTCCACTTCATCACACTTCACATAAACAAAATTTTATTGATTCGGTACAGTTTACAAAGATTTTATCGTAGTAAACACAACAAGATATAAAACATTTTATTAACAATGTTGAAACAATAGAAAATTAAAATGCTTGAAAGTAAATAGAAAACAAGTATTTATGTGGTTTGGACCTTTTGGTCCTACTCCACAATAATAACATCACCATAGTTTTCCTTTTATTATGAAAAATGAAATAAGCATTGCACATACCAATAGAGAATAGAAATAAAATGAGACCACCTAAATGAACAAGAGAAACTATCAGAGAATAGGGACCTAGTCACCGAAAGAGCTAGTTGTGAACTTTGGCTCAGATTTAGTGAAGTACTCCCCCGAACTGGATGGCCTCACACACACAACCCCAGACTCCAAGAACCAGATTAGTAAAGAAACCAAGAACATACAATGAAAATACTAAACAATAAAGATAAGAAAGAGCTCACAACAATGAAGAACTAAAAAAACACACATCTCTATCAGAGTCAGATGTTCTGGATTCTGAAGCGGTCTCCTCATAAATCACAAGGGATGAGTTCTCCACTAGAGGTCACCGGAATGGGTTCAGAATGGCTTCATTCAAGAGGAGGGTCTCAGAATAGTGGATTCCCCTCTTAGAGCTCTCTGGTTAGGAATATGGAGCACACACACACTGGATGAATCCACCAGGTGCACCATTGAAATAATGGAAATTCAAACCCAAGGTGACACCTTGACATGCGTAGTAAGAAAGGATCCATATGGTATACAGAGGGTGAGTTGAAGGATTGAGAAGACATCACAGTTGAAACTGATCCCATAGAAATTGGGGCACACGGTAGGCACAAAACAAATAGCTGGCAACGGAGAAGCATACCGAGAAACCCATACAACAAAACCACATACATCGGATCAAAAACCATCAACAACCAACAGGGAGCAGCAAAGATGATTTACCATTGTGGAAAAGAGGTTTCATGGTGGTCCATCAAAACAAGTATCCCAAGAAACCACTGGTCAGAGTCCCGAACAAACCCAATGAACAGAAGTCTTACACGAAGGCCCTAGAACATAACATCCCACAAAAAAATATTTTCACAGTAATAATAAGAAAAACATGTATAAGTTTTTCTTGAAAAATAAAACACATTTTTTTTTGTAGCATCAAATGAAAATTTTAATTTTGAAAACAAAATTTCATAAAAAATAGATAAAAAATAATAGGTTTCCAAGAATAACCTTGGTGGTAATATGTTGACCAGAAACCTCAAGTGGCTCTATTATGATCTAGCTCATACAAAAGATAAAAAAGTTCTTGTTATAAGGATCACCATGCATTCAATCCCATATTAATAATTTTTGAGTGAAATAATTGATTCTGAAGGGGTTTTGTTTGGGTTTTAGAACTGAAACTATAAATACATTACTTCAAAGAATTTAAATATCTAGAAAGTTAATTTTCACCCGAGCTCTGAGGCCTCATCCATTCCAAATCATAAGGGAGGTCATTTAAGTAGAATATTCGTGGTCCCATCCCGAGCATAAAAGTTTTCCTTTTTTGATAATAAGTTGAATAAGACTCCCACTTGGAATAGGATCTGGGGTGAACATCGTTAACTGAAGTTGGGGTGTCTCGAGCATACTGGACTGAATCTTCAGAATCAAAAAATAGAGACAGGGAATCAGAGAGTAATTTTAACCCATTAGAGAGAAAGGGATGATAGGATACTGAGGATCATATATCACCTAACTTGTGCAGAGATGAATGTGTATATGTTATAATAATATCATTTCCTTGATTAGACATCATTCCTAGAATCGTATAAGAAACAAGAGGAGAGTCTATTGAGAATTTCAAAATCATGAAATTCTTGTAGGGAACCATATCATTACAAGGTACCTTCCATTGAACAATGAGAAAAATAAGGAAGATAGAAAGATTCAGAAAAATTGAGAGGCCTATTTGGACCGAAAAATGGTTTCCCACAGTGCAACAATAATTACGAGATAAAAATAAAGTGAAAAACATGGAAATAAATGGACACCAGATAAAATGTGGAAAAAACCTCAAATGAAAGGGGTAAAAAAACATGGATAAAATAGAAAGATCAATTTTGGTAAAAGTGGTTACACAATCCCTCACTATTATAAGGAGAAAACCCTTAGAAAATATCTCTCTTGAATAAATGGGGAAATTGCCTCACTAAACACCACTCGAATGGAATAACCTTTGAAGTTGTTGGGTGAGTGGTGAGAGATATGGGAGGATGCTCCTACCTTTTATAGGCTTCTGTTATCCCTCCTATCTCTTGAAATTCTCCTCTCCTACTGGATGAGTTGGTGGGGTTTGGCCACTCACCACCTATCACCACCATCCCCCTTTGACAAAACAAGGGGGGTGGTGCCATCCAAAAAAATGCGGACACATATCGCACTTGGAGATTAGATTATAAACCAATAAAATCGATACACATCCTTTATATCTACCAAACCATGATGATAATGTATCTATGAGGCCGCTTGAGAATCTTCACCATTTGAACTTATCAGAGTTAATCACCTTCGTTAGGAAATCTACCAGATTTTATTTTATATGAATTTTTTTCATGTCCACACTTCCTTCCTCCACCACATCTCGAAAAAATTGATATTGAACCCCAATTTTATATGACTAGGAATGAAAATATGGATTTCTTGCGATGTTCAAGGTTCTCTAACTATCGAAAAATAATGGAATATGATCATGTATGTGCTTGAGATCCTCTGGTAACTTTCTAACCCAAATCACCTCTTTGAAAGCCTATATAGATTCCATGTACTCCAAATCTATTTTGGATAAATCCACATCTAAATATAACTTTGAAATATAGCTCACAGCTCCTCCTTCAAGTGTAAACACATAACTAGTAGTGGATTTCCTCCAGTTAGAGTCACATACAAAATCTGAATCAACATATCCTCTTACAGTAAAATATAATACTTCATAATATAATGTAGCATTTGAGTTCTCCTTGATGTATCTCAGGATCCTCTTAATTGTGCTCTAATGCTCCAATCCTAGATTTTCCATATACCTAATAACTACTCCTAATGAATGTGCAATGTATGGTCTAGTAAAAACGATAGAGAATATTAGACTACACACTTCTGATGCATACAGTACTCAATACATTTCCATCCTCTCTACTTCACTGTTAAGACTCATCGTGGAGGATAGGTTGAAATTAATGGGAATAGGGGTAGAGATTGGTATACAGTATTTCATGTTGAATCATTTCAAGACTCTTTGTAAGTAACTCTTTTGTGATATCCAAATCTTACCATTATTTCTGTCTCAATAAATTTTCATCCCAAGAATCTTTTTTGGTGGTCCCAAGCCCTTCATATCAAACATCGTAGCCAATTGTTCCATCATCTCCTAGATCTGATCATTTTTGGGGCCTGCACCAACATGTCATCCACATAAAATAGAATAATGATCAAATTATTACCATCTAAACCCCTGATATTAGCACAAGGATCAGAATGAAGTTTTTTATATCTAAGGCTTGTAATATAGGAATCAAATATCTTGTACCAACACCTCAACACCTGTTTGAGACTATACATATATTTTTTCAACATGGAAACCAATTTCTCTTTGCCTTTTTATGAAAAACCTTCTAGTTGGAGCACATATATCTCTTCATCAGGATCACCATGGAGAAAAATAGTCTTCACATCCAGCTACTCTAGATGTAATCTGTATGTAGAACACATTTCTAGAACTAATCAAACAGTCATCAATCTAACAACATGATAAAATATTCCATTAAAATCAATACCTTCCTTTTGAGAAAATCCTTTAACCACCAATCATTCATGATATATTTCCACCAGGTCTTCTCTATCCCTTTTGATCTTAAAGACCCATTTTTTTCTAATAGGCTTCCTTCCATGAGGTAATGGAACAAGATCCCAAGTCTTGTTATTGTGCAGGGATTCAAGTTCCTCCAGCATCGCCACCATCTATGAGGACACATTTGGAATCTGGGTTGTCTCCACATAATAATATGGCTCTCCATCCTCCGTCAATAATCAATATGCAAATTTCTCTTAGTGACATAGTATGATTGTCATACCAGTGCTCTTTTCTCATGAGTTGACCATCATGGTCCAGACATAACTGGTACTTGATCTTCATTCTTTGGTAATTCCTCATAGGAAATTGATTCTTCCTAGGATTTTTCCTCTATTTTGACTATGGTAGTTTCTGCATTCTCCATCTCCATGCCTTAATCAATTGTCATTTTCACCTTGTCTTCTGCAAAAATGACATATTTTATAATGATAAATTGGTGGGTAGTGGGGTCCACAAATGATACCCCTTCACACCATCAATATACCTCAATAAGATACATTTCTTGGATCTAAAATCCGAATTTGATATTTCCTGGTCATTAAAAAATGCATATACATGACTTCCAAAATTATGTAACTGGGAATAGTCAGTGGGTTTTCCAGTCCACATCTCCATAGGTGTCTTCAAATCAATTTCCATTGATGGAGATTGACTAATCACATAACAGATGACATTCACTTCATCTGCCCAAAAAGTTTTTTCAATTCCTATAGTCGTCAACATTTCTATTTTTCTATCCAACGAGGTTTTGTTCATCCTCTCTGCCACCCCATTATACATAGGAGAGTACGCCACCATGAATTGTCTCTTAATTCCTTCTTGTTGAAAAAAAGTATCAAACTCCATGCTTGTATATTCTCCACCATTTTCAGTACTTATAATATTTATCTTCTTTCCAGATTCAAGTTCCTTCTGCACTTTGAATGTTTTGAAGACTCTAAAAACATCCTCTTTCATATTTATTGGTTACACCCAACATATCCTAGAATAATCATCAATGAATGATACAAAGTACCTTGCTCATAACAGAGATATAATCGGTGCTTTCCAAACATCAGAATGGATCAACTCCAAGATCTCCTGACGCCTCATTGTTGACACCTCGAACTTTAACCTATGTTTATTTCACAAAACACAATGCTCAAAAAATTGTAAGGATATCATTGTCATCCCAGGCATCAAATTCTAATCCTCAATAATCTTCTAGCCTCGTTCTATCATATGGCCATGATTCTGATGCCATAACTTCATCAATGCTTCTATCGAGGTAGTTGATGCTACAACTATCTCTACCTCCTTGTACGTTTCATCCATAAGAATGTACATGTACTTTGAGATCTTCTTTTCCTTCATTACCAAAAGTTTTCCCTTCAAAATTCTCATCAATCCATTCTCAGTGTGAGTCTTGCATCCAATATCATTAAATTGTCCTAAAGATAATATGTTCTTCTTCAGGCCCTTCACATGGCATACTCCTTGGATAGTTCAGACAATACCATCACGTATCTTCAGTTTTATGGTACTGACTCAAATGATATTCATAGTGTGATCGTTCCACATGTAAAAAATTCCTTCTAGGATGGTTTCATATTGGTCAAACCATTCTCGTCAAGACTTCATGTGCCATGTTTCTCATGAGTCGATCATCCATGCATCGTTGAGATGTTTTCTACTTCCAGTAGTCATCACTTCTTCACTAACTAGTTTATCTACATTTCTATAAGTACTCACCACATTCCCCTGAGAGATATTTTAACTACACTTCTTATAACAACAATACTTCTTGATGTGCCCCATCCTTCCACAGTTGAAACATATAAAATTATTCTTATTACTCCTTGATTTGGACCTACCATGATTTTTTCTACCACTAGAACAACGCTCCATCATCCTTCCTCTCACCATTGACAGAGCCTCTACCTGGTGTGAAGTTGTCTATCTGTCCTCCTTGTTTTTGCGTTGACTTTCTTCTTCAAGAACCACAACTGAAAAATCATTTAAGTCTATCTTATTCGTAAGGATGTTGTTGGTGAGGTTGATAATGAGTTGTTCATTTGAGTTTGGAAAACTATAGAGCAGAATCTTCACACATTCAGTATCCACAATTTTATAGCCCAACATCGTGAGCTGATCGAGATGGGTATTGAGGTTGTTGATGTGGTCAGTCACTGATGATGACTATGCCATTCAAAGATTGTACAATTGTTTCTTCAGAAAAATTTTGTTGTGTAGTGACTTGGCCTCATATAATGTCGTCAAAGTATCCCATATTATATTTTCCATTTTTTTATCATCAGTGATTTATAGGACCCCATATTCCAAAGCCAAATGAATCATTGAAATAGCATTCACTTCCTTGTCATTCCATTTCTCATCTGTCACACCTGTCGGCTTTTTGCCAATTTCTAGTATACAATTATCCTTCCGTAGCACTGCCTGCATCTTCATTTTCCACAACAACAAATTATTCTCGTTGAATTTTTTAATCTATAATTTCACCACCATCTAGACACACCTTCATTCCAAAACCCCCTCATTTTCACAATGGTGTATTTAATAATTTCAATAAAAAAAATTTGATGTCATACATCAACTGGAGTTGCAATCACAAAGCATACTCAGATTAATGAAAATTATTAATACCTGAAAAATGTGAACATCACTGGGTCAGAATCTTAGCTCTGATACAACTTGTTGGGACCAAAATATTATTGTTCCATGGTGCAGTAATAAGTATGAGATAAAAATAAACTGAAAAATGTCGAAATAAATGGACACCAGATGTAATGTGGAAAAACCCCCAAAATTAAAGGGGTAAAAACCCACAGCAAAAAATAGAAAAATCACTATGGATAAAAGTGGGTACACACTCCTTCATTATTATAAGGAGAAAACCCTTAGAAAATATATCTCTTGAATAAATTTAGAAACTACCTCACTAAACACCACTCGAAAGAAATAACCATTGAATTTGTTGGGTGAGTGATGAGAGATATGGGAGGAGGCTCATGCCTTTTATAGGCTTCTACCAGCCCTCCTATCACCTGAAATTTTACTCTCCTGCAGGATGAGTGGGTGTGGTTTGGTCACCCACCACCTACCACCGCCAGTCCCCTTTCAAAAATCAAGGGGGTAGTGTCATCCAAAAAAATCTGTTGAAAAGGCCACCCCTGGTGTAAAGAGGAAGTCCCACCAAACCCACATAGCTTCCCTCGTTCCTCCCTTTCGTTGCCTTAAAGAACCACCCCCAAGAGCAGCGGCGACTGAATTCTAACATCCTTCCCCGCCATTGATACCACATCATGATCCACATGATCTAAGACATTTTTAGGAGAATCCAACTTCACCAGATAAGAGACGCAACATGGGGCAACCCTAGGTTGAGGAGGAACTGAAGAGAGATAAGATTTTTTATTCATGGAAAATGGGTGGCCTTGAAGATGGATTACCGAATAGAAATTGTGAAGTAAGGTGAAAAAGAAAGTTTGTCTCCATTAAAAACTATCCCCCACCCCCAAAGAAGGATTTTTGATGGAGGATCCTTGGATAAATCCAGTTTGATGAAAATTCGGGCCACAAAAGCATCTTGAAGATGGAGAGAATTATCATCCGTAAAAAGAATGGAGCACAACGTGTCATCGATGCCTCTAAGAAAGGCTAGGTTGTATCAAGGAAGCGGAAGCCCAGGGAGATTCACCCAGAGTGTCGCAGGAGGAGGATCGCTCCCTAAGTAAACCACTATCATCCAATGCAGGAGAGAGAACCTCCATCTACTAACTAATCAAATGAGATGGGACCAAGATTTGATAATGTATTTATTTGAGGAAATAACCACACAGATTCTCTTACAGTTCAAATAAGACACCGTTTATAGTTCTTCCAAACCCCAGGAAGAGATTAATTTTTGAAAAAGGCCAAGGGGTGGTTGTTTTCGACCAAAGTGGGCAACCAGTGTCCACTATAATAGGTCTGCTGCCTGCCTGAATGAGTCACAGGAAAACAAAATCTCCAAAATACCATCCACCAAGATGGTTCTCAAACCCCGAGTCATAATTTCTGGGAAGGGATAAGGAGGCTCATTGTTGGTTGGGGGAGTCCGAGAATAAGATCATTAACACTGTGTATTAGTAAAAGAAAATAAATGAAATCATAATTCATAAAAAATAAATAAATGAAAATAAATAATTTGTATTTCTCTTCATTTTAATTGAATTTGAAATTTAGTAAAAGAAAATAAATGATTTTCATTTCTCCCCAAATTTTTTGGTGATAATTTATAAAATAAAATAAAATAAATTGTTTTGATTCAAATGACATAAATAACCTTTTGTTAAAAAATAACACATACACACAAGATTAAAGGGAATACTTTCCCAATATAAAAAAAATCATAGATTACATCCCTATATATATCACACATACCATCGTGTATGTCTAACATCAGTAGTTTATTTTAAATAACACAAATAACCCTTTTTAAAAATGAATTTTTATTAACTTTTTTATAAAAAATTAAAAAACAATAATTTTTATGTTAATCAATCATTATCTTTTATCTCACCAAAATTACGTACATATTAAACTATGAACATATATTAATATAAATTTTACATTTAAAAAAAATAAAAAAATATTAATTAAATATAATAAAAATCAATTATAAATTATTTATATAATTTATTAATTGATGATAATCAAAAATTTTGATTCAAAATTATTATCAATTCAAAAATATTATCTCAAAATTATTAATTCAAAATAGTTACTAATTAAAAATTATTTATAAATTATTTATATAAATTATTCATTCAAGATAAACATAATTATTTATAATCAAAATTATCTATAATCAATATTATTTATAAATTATTTATGATTATTGATATGCACAAAATTATTTATAATCAGAATTATTTATATACACAAAATAAAAACTATTTATATCTGATTGTTATTATTATTTATAAATTACGTTTAACATAGAAAAATCATTATTTATAAATTACATTGATTAAAATATATAGATACACATGAAAATATTGTTTGTTATTGTTTTTTTTAAATTTTGTACAACTCACATGGGAAGAGAAAACATGTTTGGGGGCTCGACCTCTGTGAAGCATGCCCTCAAACCCAAAATACTCATAACTTGACAAGTTAAATGATGAAATAAATGAAAGGGGATGTCGTCGCATCTTGAAGGAATACTAGAGGACTACTACAATGATAGAAGAACTAGACGGTATCAAGTTGAGGAGGAATGGCATGATATCTTGAAGGAATAAAAAGGCATGAAGATTGGCATAGAGAACAATATAGGGTATTTACAAAACCCCTAAATGATACACATAATTTTCATCTGAATCATCCCAATATTGGGATGATTCGAATCCATGGGTTGGAGAGAAATTTTTCTCCCTGTTTCTCCCCTTGATATTTCCCTCTGTCTCTTTTCTCTCACCAAATGATGGAAATCTGTTTCATTCCCCCCAAATAGTTTCTTTTCCTCCTAAACATCATCTTCTAGACAGTGTGTAAGAAAAGATTTTGTTGGGGCCACACCACCCAATGAATGTGTAGGAGATACATCTAAGAGAGATAGGAAAGCTAGAGCCAAACCAAGGGATGGAGCCAGAACCATCTCCTAAGTAGGAGCACTCACTACCGTAACCAAAGTCAACTAATTCATCTCAACAGTTGAAAATATTTGAACACAGGGGGTGCACACAACATGTTCTTTGTAGGTATAAAATGATCCATTCACTGATAAGAAAAAAACAAATTTATTTTTAGATAAATTAGTTCAAAAATCATAATGTTAAACCCAGTATAAGAGGTGTTAACTCTGATCAAACTAATAATGAAGATGAGGTTATTGAGAGTAAAAAATATATCAAAAGAAAAAGAATCATGTGGAAGTATAAAATATTACTGGAAATTAGTCTGCACTAGTTCAGAAAAAAAATGCTATAATTTGAAGATCGTACAGCTTTGATCTCTAAAATTGAGTCATATTTAGTGGATTAATCCTTTAAACATAAAGAGTGTATTGAATCTATGATTGAGGAACTAAATCAAATTAAAATGGATTCCACCTTGGGCCTTGTTCTAAGACATGTTGATAAAAATATAATTAGAACCAAATGGGTATTAAGAAATAAGTTCAATGAACAAGAAAAAAAAATTGGAAATAAAGATAATTTTTTTTTGAAAGGGTAATCTCAAGTTGAAGGGGTTGATTTTAAAGAGATATTTTCTTCATTTTCAAGATTGGAATCTATAAGAATATTTCTTTCTATAGAATCATATTGGAAATGTAAAATTTATCAAATGTATATAAATACAACCTTTTTAAATGGAGAGATTTATGTGGAAGTATATATTGAGAAACTTGATGGTTTGTTCTTGATAATGTTGGAAAAAGATTGTGTAAATTGTTTTAGGATTTGAATGGAATATAACATGCCACATGGGAATCATAATATAAACTGTAAAACAACTCAAGGGAGCTAAAATTATTGAATGGGAAGGCGGATAGAAACTTTCACATCAATGAAAATACAATATGTACACTCATTTCTGTTTTTTATATTGATGAATTATTTTTTTAGGGGACAATAAGTGTGCTTGTTAAGATTTTTCCACACAAATAAATAATCATTTCAAGATTGTTATACTATGTGAACTGAGATACTTCTTAGGGTTAAAAAATATGTAAGGATAATGTATCACCCCTGGTTTCATGAAATTAACTCTATTTATTTTAAGTATGTAAAGTGTTTGAGTGATGTTTGAGATGGTTTATAGGACTTTTAAAAAGTTTTTAGGGTTTTTATGTAGGTTCACTTTTTGAGAATGGTTAGTAAAAACCATACAACTCCTACATGAAACTGGGAAAAGTGACACAAGTCCATCTTGGTAGGTGCATAGTTTGACCAAACTATGTGTCCATCTATGGGAAACCATTCTTTTGAAGAAATATGCATTTTTAGGGTTAGCGAATGATTTTTCTAACTATGTGAATAACCATTCATAGTTAAAATTTAAATAATAATAAAGTAGAATTAACTCAATTTTACCCCAAATCCACTCATTTTTTCACCATTTCAACCCTAAATTGGTTTTTCTTCCCCCTAAAGGCATTGGAGACTCTCCCCTTTGATCCAAAAGTGATCAATTGGCATATCATGGTGCATTGAAGGTTGGATTTCTTGGTAAGTCCTTATTTTTGATGGTTTTCCTTAGATCTGTTATCCTTCCCTCCCTTGGATTCATATATCTAGTTTGTTGGGGATAGATATATGATATTTGAGGCCAGTCATGATGATATATGGATATGTTTATCTTACTGAATGAGATCTAAGGTGGGTTTTTTTAGATTTAACACATTTTTGTTGAAGAATTCATGTCGTTCTTCATTTTCGCCAATTTTTTCTAAGGTGGGTGGCATCACTCATGAATCCTATTTTTATAAATTTAATAATTTATTTCAAATTTATTTTTTTGATTGAAATATTTTGTGAAATTATTGTGAAAATCTTGGTGGAAACCTTCTTTAGTGATGGTTTATGGAATTGTCAAATTGTTTTGCAAAGCTTGGTGGAAACCCTCTTTAGTGATGTTTTGTGGAATTATGAAATTATTATGAAAAGTGATTTGATAAATGATTTTAAAATATTTATTTTAAAATATTTTCTTGTTTTGATTCATGGAAAAAGGTTTTTTGGAAATGTTTTTAATAAAAATATTTTCTTATTAAAATAGTTTTGGCATAATTATAGTGGCATGGTTTTTGGGAATACTTAGTGGTGTGTTTTCATATTGCATACGGGGACTGGTTGAAATATTACATGGTGCTCAGTTCAAAATGTGTAATGGAACATGGGATATTGGTTCCCTTGTGATGATATGGTAGATCAAAAAAAGACTACTCATGAGTATGGAACTGTCACCTAGTTGTGCATGTGTTGGTGTGTGGATGTGTGGATTGGAATGTGTTGTGCCAAATGGATTTGAGAAATAGTTTTGAAAGACTTGTTAGGTTGATTTACAAGGAAACCAGTTTTCGTTTGGAAAACAAATTTACTTATAAATGGTTTCAGTTTTGTGATAAACTGTTTTATATTGTTTTATATAAGTTGTTTTATATAAATGTGGTAACATGTTCTATCCTAGTAGTGTGAGTAGGGAATTCATTTGTGGAAAAAATATTGAGATTCATTAATCACCCCTTGCATTGGCACTTTGGGGATTTTTTAGATATTGTTCATTGAGACATGAGTAAGGGAAAAGTATCTCATTTCTTGTAATGAACTGACCCAGGATACCCTTAAACCTGGCACCTGACCCAATCTGCCACATGCCCGATGGGCGTTCCTGATCCCTACGGGTCGGAGGCAAGAACCCAGGCATCAAAAATCCAACAAAAGTGAATGATTTCTCCCAAACTAAACAAACACATGGCATATATATATATATGAAGAAAAAAAGACAATAGAATCCAAAATAATATATTCCATAACTGTAAGAGGGAAACATAATCAAGACAATAGTGATAACAGCTAAAACTCCAAAAGACAAGTCCCACTGCAAATGAGTAAAACAAACAGCTACTCCAAGCGATGTCATAGACGAACTCCCAATATCTCACCTCTAGCTACCCATCCCAGATGGTGTAAAACCTCACCACCTCACTAAAATTCCTTGTATTTCCCTAAAATAGAAGAAATACAAAGGTCTACACACCACTGAAGAGGTACTTAGGGTGTGAGATAACAAACTCAGTAGGATCCCACCTAGGTGTTCCATAAAAAGTATCTATATAATAAATCATGTATGATTATTTTAAAAAAACATGGAATTATGAGTAATAAATTAGTTTTATAGAAAACATGGTAAATATTTTCCCTTTTCCACAATTCAAAAATAAAACATGGTATATCAATTTCAAAACACATTTTCCATATCATTTTTCACAAGCATAAACATGCATATCAAGGATAACTCAAAAATTCAAGAAATACAAAATAGAATTAGTTGTATCACAACACCATGGAATACTATAGGTTGAGGCCACAAACTACACATACTAGAATAATCAAGTGCCCAAATCTGATCCTAGAATAATGGCTCTGGTAAGCATAGGAATACCCTATGAGTACCCCCCAAATGTCAATATCAATCCCCTTGAACAATGTTCCTAGGAAACAGAGGAAATCCCCAAGACAAACCTCCTTGATAATTACAACATATAGATGATGGCCTCTCGCTAAACCTTCCACCTAATTAGCCAAGGTAACCCATGTTATCTTTTTCAAAAATCGATTTCAATGCTTTGAAAATACACTTTTTATTTCCATTCATCAATAACCAGGGAAAACCCATTTTTCATTGAATAATATTTTCAAAACACACACAAAAAATCGTGAAATTTTCATTTATAAACTAATTTATAAAGAAATAAAAATCAGGATTATTATTGTAGGCTAGAGACGGAACCACCCCCCTCAAAACTCAGGTCGCACACACCCGCAACAGGATCTTCCGCACCATGACCAACTAAGGAAAAGGCCTCTAGAACAAGATCACTCAACGGATCTTGGAAAAAACCAATAAGAAACACCATATTAACCCATCGGGTCTGAACACACCACTCAATGGTGATTTCATGATCAAATGAAAAAAAGAAACAAAAGGGAAACTTACCCAGAGAGACACCTCACAACTGAAATGAAGATTCAACATCAAACGGATCGATCTAGGAGGAGTTGAGTCTCTCAAAAACACATTGGGACTACCTTATGTCACGAATTGCGAAGAACTGAAAAAGGAACTGAAAAAAAAATACCACATGATATTTTTCAAAACTACACGTGGGTTGTTACACAGTGTGTAACCCAGTTACATGATGTGTAACTGTCACATCTCACATACATTGAAAAACACATCACATCGAATTAAAAACTTACCCTTTTAACAACTCACATTTTGTAAGTCATGATCACAATGTGCAACCCTTCACAGCGTGTAACATAGTTACACAACATGTAACTTCTTTGGAACCTGCAGAAACCAATGGTTATTAGTGATAGTCTAGTAAACCATTGAATTCTCCATTATAGGTATCCTCCCAATTCCTTCTCGATCATATATACTAAATGAGAAAAGAAAAAACATGATAAAGTTGAGGACCTACCTGATGGTTCAGTAATGGGATATTTCATTTCATTAGTTATGTATCATTATAATTCGGATTGGATTGTGTATTTGGAGCTTAAATCTTGTTGGGAGTTGCAAAGTTAGTGTCATTGGATTTTTTTACTTTTGTAGTTTAGTCTTCCTCTTCATACTTTGATGTTGGTAGTCTTATGATTTGGTACTCTGGCATAGATTAGTTTTGATATAATTTTGAATTTTTTTTATTTGTAATACAATGTTATCATGCATCATATAGTGGTTTTTGTTATGGCATTCTTGGTTGTGTGGTTTTATTTTTAAAAGGAAAATCACCCCCCATCTATTAATGAATCCCTTGGAATTTATTTCTATCCTTTGGCGTCTTAGGAATGTCACCTAAGTCCAAGTAGAAATTCCACCTCAACTCAATCCAATGAGTAGTATTGGGATGTTACAAGTGTTATCATCTTGTTCAGACCTTTACTTGAAAATGGTATGAGTTTTTTCAACCCTTGGGTATCAGTTATGTCTGTCTTGGATTTGAAATTCATTCTGGTTTATTCCTTGAGTTGGGATGGTAGAAAGAAGTAGGATTGTTTGGACTTGAAATGTAGATCATAAAAATACATATCTATCCTATTTATGTTGAACTTCAAGTTACCAAGGAGTTGGGTACATAAGTGTTTTGGAGACAATTATAGGAGTTTTAATCTCATGGTCATGGGTTTATCCAATAAAAAGATCATGACATGAATTTTAGAAAAGAATTTCCACTAGGAGTGTATATTTCATTTCAATTAATGATTAGAGATTTGGTGAAAACATGTTGATTTTTGAAAAATGTTGATTTTTTATAATGTGAGATTTTCAAAAGACATGATAGTGGTATTTTGAAAAGAGTTTTATTTTCAAAAGCATGGTGGAATTTTTAAAAAGGTTTGAAATGAAAAATTGTTGAATATTGGGAAATATTGGTTATGATAGTTGTGATATGATAGTTTGAATGGATATGCCTTTAGTTTAATGATAGTTAGATTAAATGGTGTTTTCTTTTGGTTATAGAAAATGGCACTGGGTAAACTTTATAGGAACTGGTCGGAAGGGGCTGTTGAGAATGTGGTTTCACTTGAGCCACAAGTGAACCAATAATTGGTTCAAAACATATTTAAGGCATTTCAAACCATTTAGTTATGACCTCAACTAGATAATATTATCACAATATATGTCATTGATGTAAATCCAAGTGGATGAATTATGGTTGTGTTTACTATAGAAGGTTATAACACTAACAATAAGATAAAAAGGAAGAGGGACACATATTCTCAAAGTGGTGGAACACATCAAAAATGAAAAACTAGATCAATTAACCTTACTCAAAAACCTAAGAGAAATCTTGGATGTTTTCAATGTGGATATTTGGAAAACATTAAGTGAGATTATACGGAACCACCACGATCATGCCACAATTGCAATTATATGGGGCATATTCAATGTTATTGTCACAGTGCTCCAAGTTCGGGTGTTTAGGACACTTATCATGTGTTTCATACATCATATTCTTTGATGGGATGAGGTTAGTAAATTACCTATCCTTATAATAATGGAGATAGCCATGGTGATTTCAGGAATACCATGACTTCTCAGCTAGGGAAATCTCAACAGGGAAATAAAGAACAAAGTGCAGTGAGTAAGTAGTTACATGGAGTTGAGAAAGTGATTATGGATGATCATTCTGGACCATTGATAGTGATAGGTATGATTATTTTATATTATAACCTTTTGAAAGCTTTTTTTATATGGGGGCATCCCATTTGTTTATTTCTTCTCATGTTGTTGATATTTTAGGTTTAACTATTGAGATGATGCTTTCTATTTTGAAACATCAAACTCCTCTTGGTTAAATATAATTTCGAGCTTTTATGTGTATAGGATGTTTTATAAATACTTAAGGGGATGAGTTCATATAGTATTTCTATATTCTTGAGATGGAAATATATGACATAATACTGGGTATGGATTAGTTGACAACATTCAAGGATCATGTTGACTGTTATACCTGAATAATTAGTTTTACGACTTATGATTGTGTCAAACATTTCTTTAGAGGAAAAACGGAATGTAAAGGGAGGTGAAACAGACTTGTTAGAACCATAAGTTGAAATTATATCATATTAGTTAGCATTGTTGAATTTGAAATTGGTGGTAGATATTGAGAATAGAAGTTTTTTAGTGGTGGTTGGTCAGATTTCATATGTTTTTTCTGAAAATTTCTCAGGGTTTCCACCCACAAGATAAGTTGTGTTTATGATTGATCTCATTATGGGGATCAATCATGTTAAAACTCCATATTAGTATATATAACCAATAGAATTAAGGGAATTAAAAGTGCATTTGGAAAATAAGAAAATAAAAGGGTTCATTTGGCCGAGCATGTATTTGTGGTCAGCACCAGTCTTGTTTGTCAAAAATGAGAATGGAACTCTTTGGGTGTGTCTGGATTATTGATTGTACCATGATTCACTATGTCATTTTCACCCTTACACAATTGTATTAAAATAAATTTTTTATTTTAAATTCAAAATATAATAACAAAATGCAATTCATGTTTGATTCAATTATTTTTTTTCTTATCACTATTAAAAAGGCCAATATTACTTGTCTTGACAAATTCATTGAAAGTAAAGGTGATTTGGAGGGCCCATAATGATGTCCAAGAAAAATAGGCCCAACTGCGCAGGATCCAAGCACACCAGTGGAGTAATCCGCTTGTAAGACCTTGGGACACCCTGATAGGGGAGGGGTAAATCAGGGTGTCAATTTTTTCTTTTAAAACCATGGATCTTGTTCCCACATTGGTAGGAACTGGTAAAATTTGTATGATGGATATGATCAGTAATGAAACATTCACATGCAAAGAGATGACACCACAATTTTTAGTTGGTTCACCAGTAAGGGCTACGTCCAAGGAGCATATGCCGATAGGTTTTTGGTCGTAGAAAATTCCACTATTTTTTCACTAGTTGTGGATTACAATGGTTCGGGCACAGTCACTCTGCCCCAGGCTCACTACCTTTACAAAGGTTCATGGATAGCTCACTGCGTCCCTCGGGTCACTCCCGTTGACTCCCCCTGGATCACTGCCTTTGGTGAAGTCCCACTCAGTTTATAGACGCGAAGGTATCTTCAATATATTTTCATTGAAGTCTTTGTCTCCTGTTCAGCATGAGACAATGCTTGCATCAGGGTCCTGACTTGATGCTCTTTTGTATTCAATCTTCTTCTTTAGTGCAATAACTAAATGCACTAAATCTTCTTCTTCTCTTCCTTTGATTCCCAATACCGACACCTGAGTTTATCATTATATTTCCCTCTTTTTGTGCATATCTGAGTTTAGATGCACGAATCTCTCTTCTTCTCTTTTCAATGAACAATGAGGGTGTTAAACACCAGTCATGTGTGTGCGGTACAACTTCTTTTAGTAAAACCAAATGGTTCACTGTTCTTCCATCTTCGCAAAGTAGATTTGAGAGTGCTAAACACTTGTCAAAGGCAAACGGGACCCCCAAATTTTTCTCTCACTATTCTCGGTGTCTTGTGTGAAAAATTCAAACCTTACACGTAAAAATACCTTTTGGCATGAAAAATGATTTTTGCGTAACTCTTCTTTTTCACGCAGAACTTCCCTTTTTCGTGCAACACCACCTTTTTCGCGCAATGATTCTTCTTTTCGCGCACCACTCTATACCTCGATTTTTCCGCTCTTTAGAGATCAGTATTTGTCTAAGTGTCGATCCACACCTAATGAGAGGGGTTCACCTCATATTTATAGGTGTTTTTGATCTTCCACGTAAAATCCCTTCCTGCGCGTAAAATTGTCTTTCAGTTCTTTGAATTACATGCACCTTCCTTTTATTCTCATGCACCGCCTTGGTTTTTCGCGCATCTCATTACTTCTCCATTTTTCATCATTATGAACATGAATCTTCTCTTTCGTGTAATAATTCAAACCCACATTTTGCGCACAACCAACTTTACGCGCATCAGTTTGATTTTCCATGCACATGGCACAAACGTCTCCGATTTTTCGCGTGGCTCTTGCCTTTGTTGATTATACGTATTTCTGATTCGATACACTACTTGAGAGAAAAATTAACCCAGCTATTCTGCAAACAACATTTTTCCGTGCACATTCCCATTTTTCTGCACACAACTTTGGTTTTTTACGTAGTCCATGCCTTTACCAGTTTTCAACGTTCTGATTTTGAAACATTGTTTGCACGAAAAACTTCTCTCCACTATTTCGCACACCACGCTGTTTTTCGCACCCAGCTCAAGTATTTTGTGCACAACCCTTATTTTCCATGCACCACTTCCTCTTTGTGCGCACCTCATTTTGCAGACAATCCATGTCTTCATTTTCTGATTTTGAGGTCCAAAAAATTGGCAAACACTGGGAAACAGTGCAACCTTCAATATATGCTTCGGCCGAAACCTTCATGATTCTTTTTGGTGATTTTCCTTCTTCAACAACTCTTCTGATTTCATCACAAACTCCATTATCGTGATATATATCCTTTTATAGAACAGTTTTAGCATCATCATATGTTGAGACAATGTGAAGTGCATGGCCATCTCAGAATTCCAATCCGTTCCACAATGTCTTCTTCTTCAACCGTCATTCTCTACTTCATGAAAATCATACAATCCTATTCTTCAAGAATCATCTTGCATGGTTCTCATGCAATCATGAAGAATTTTACGGTCTTCATCAAATCCCCATTCTTCTTTAATCATCCTCAGATGGATTATGCCTCACCATTATTCACTATTGTAAACAATGTGTCACCTTTGACACACATTCTTTGAACTTATGATCAATACAACAATCGTCTGAATTTCCGTTCCTCCATTTCATTGGAGTACTTATTTATATCCTTCATTTTGATCTTCATTGACAACTATTGACAACAAATACAACCTTATACACAAAGTGGTCCCAATACCGCTCACTTCTACCAAAAAGTGCATCCAATTGGTCTGCGATTTTGTGGGAGGGTTCAAAACTCATTGGGATAAAGTTTATATTAAGGAACCAAGCCTCATTCATCCATCTGGTAGCCCAACCGACCTTATCTGTCCAGAACACCAAATCTGCATGGATTCAAAAGTTATGTGTTGTGATCTATCAATATCTTGTGCTATAAGTGTCCAATTTATTCCAAACATTCAGTGGAGACAGACAAGAAGTGGGGATACAACTTTGTTATTTTTTAAAAATATATATAAGTCCTTTTGGAGGTCTAAAAACCTGTGACAGGTGATTTTAAGAATTCTGTATGCTCAAAACCACCTTCTCATTTTCCTATAAAATGGCACCTTGGGCTCCTCATTTGGAAGTTCGTCCAGGAGGAAAAGTTCTGGTATTTTGGAGACCCAAAGGATTCCTCTCATCATCCAAGGAGTTTTTTAGGCTCCTATCCTCATATGGGGTTCAATGATGAAGGTGATGTTCCACCCAAGCTTCCTCCTCCTCCCGATGTCAAGCTAAACGGTGGATGGTCATTTCGATGGAGCTACAAACTCTTAGGAGGGAGTTCCAGAACTTTTTCTTCTACTATTTTTATGTAATTGTTGTGCTAAATATTTCACATATTTATTATATTTACATTATTCTCCTCTGATTTCATTTCTATTGTTAAAATTAAGTAAAACACTTTTTATTTTCAATAATGATTGGGTTGAGATTTAAAGTGGGGATTTTGGGTTGTTCAGATTGGACAAGACAAGAGTCATATTTTTCTCACACATACATAAGATTTCAGTATAATTTGGTAGACTTTATTTTCTATTCTTTATACCCAAACCTTGATAACATGATTTTTGGGTCAAGGGGTGGTACTTTGAGCATCGTTTAACCGGCAAGAAGGAAGTTGAGATCTTGACAACACTGAACCAAAGGATTCCATTAAATCATGCATATTATTCAGAATGATGAACTCACCAAGATGTGTAGTGAACGGGAAATGATCTCCTTATCTCATAATTCTAAAACACAACTTTTATTTATCAGCTATTAAACTCTTTAAATAAAGTCATTTTATTTAATCATTTTTAAAACCACCTCCCTCTTTTAGTACTTCTTATTAAAAATACATACTCAAAACCTATTAACGCTCCTTGAGAGATGACCTAGGGTCTTCCCTAAACTATAAATCAACCTTAAAACATAATCAATTTGATGTGTCACGACAGTGCAGTCAAATTTTGGCACCGTTTCTGGGAAGCACTTTGGTTTTTAGTGCGTGTTTTTGTTAAGATTTTTGTTATATTTGTGAATATTTATTTGTTTTCACTTATACCTTTACAATTCCTTTTTGTTCTGATCTATTTGTTTTTTAGGTTTGGGAAATGATACATTCTACTCTGTGAGATTTAGCACCTTTCAAACTCAAACCGGAGAGCACCCTACGTCAACGACACCAAGACACACAAGACAACACTTTGAAGGAGGACACACCACACATTGATACTCTTCCTCACCCTTCATCTTCTTCTAGAACTGACATCAAAACTGAAATTAACTTGTATAACATGGCTAAAAATAGTTGAAATCTAAAATAACTAACCTCGCCTGATGTTGATATTCATCCCACATACATTCAATTACAAGGCGAGGCATCCAATTTTGAACTAAAATCAGGTTTAATTCATCTATTACCAAGATTCCATGGACTTCCTGGAGAGGATCCACACAAGAATTTAAACTAATTTCACACTATTTTTTGTACATTAAAACCTTCAAATTTGGATGAAGAAAAAGTAAAGTTAAGGTAATTTTCTTTTTTCATTAGAAGATAGAGCAAAAGATTGGTTATATTATGTTAATTCCCCAATAAGAGGTTGGGTGGACATGAAACGCCTTTTTCTTGAAAAATATTTCCCAGCCAATCAAACTATAACAATAAGGAAAGAAATTTGTGGGATAAGACAATCTCAAGGGGAAACATTACATGAATATTGGGAATGCTTTGAAATGTTATGTTCAAGTTTCCCAAACCACCAAATAAGTGATCAACTTTTAATTCAATATTTTTAAGAAGGTTTAATCCCTATTGATTAAAATATGATCGATGATTCAGCAGGTGATGCGCTAGTTGATAAGACCCCAATTGCTGTAAGAACCCAGATTGAGAACATGGTGAAAAACACACAAAAATTTGTTTCAAGGTCTAATGTACCAATTCAAGGTGTCTATGAGGTGCAAAGTACTGAATTCAAGAAGAAGGTGGACACAAATTTCGAAGAGGTAAGTACCCTTCTTCGACAACTTTCTCTTTCCCAAGGGAAATCCCAATCTCCTCCTCCCATCTATTATGGTATATGTTCTTCTAACACCCACTACTCTTACCAATGTCCTCAATTGAGGGAAACATCTGAGAGTTATGAGGCAATATTTTCTGGATTCCCCTATAACCAATCCTTTAGGCAAGAACCTTTCAATCCATCCAACCCTAGGTAGAAGGAGAACTATGCCTATAGGCAAGGAGGGTATTCAAACCAACCTCAACAATAATGGAACCAACCGGGGAAGAGTAGTCATCCACCACCACCACCCAGAAATCATCAACCACCCCAAAGACCTTTCCAAAAAACCCCTCCAAAACCCAAGCCTAGCATAGAATATATGATGAAACAAATGGCTACCAATAATATTCAATTCCAACAAACCACTCAGGCCTCGATACAAGACCTAAAAAAATCCAATTAGGCCAACTATCTAACTTAGTGGGTGAAATTCAAAATCATGGGTCAGGTAAACTTCCCTCTCAACCAGTAGTTGACCATAGGGATAAAGGAAATTTTAGCTTCATAACCCTTCAGAGTGGAAAAAACTAAAAATTCAAATGACCCCTTTATTAGATTCATATCTTCTTGAGGAAACCTCGATCCCAACCATTGAAAATGTTCCAAATGTTGAAAAATCATGTCTTGAGAGAATCCCTTCCAATGGAAAGAGTGTGTATGTCAATGAGTCTCCTAGCCAACCCATTCCTCTTCCATTTCCACAAAGGGGAACCCAACCTAAAAAACAAAAGGAAATTGAACTTGATAAGGAAATTTTGGAGGCTTTCAAAAAAGTGTAGGTAAACATTCCCTTGATTGACCTTGTGAAACAAATTCCAAGATATGACAAGTTTCTAAAGGAAATGTGTACACAAAAAATGTGACTAAGAGGTGATGAGAAGGTGAGTTTGGGGAGGAATTTTTCAGAATTGATAGAGACATCACTTCCCACCAAGTGAAATGATCCAGGAACCTTCTCAATTCTGTGAACCATAAGGGAGTATATTTTTTTTAATGTCATGCTTGATTTAGGTGCTTCTATAAATGTGATTCCTCACTCCATTTACTCTACATTGCAGGTCAGGGAACTAAATCCCAGTATAATATTCGTTCAGCTAGAGAATTAGAGTACAGTACACCCTTATGGTGTGTTAGATGATGTTCTTGTGAGGCTTCAAAATTTAATTTTTTCCTGCTGATTTTTATGTGCTTAGAATGGAAGATGATAGGATGAATGGACATGCCCCAATTATATTGGGGTGACCTTTCTTAAAAACCTCCAAAACCATAATTAATGTCCATAATGGTACATTATCTATGGAATTTGGTGGTGACATATTCTATTTCAATATCCTTGATGCCATGAAGCACCACTCAGAATAACACTCCTCTCTCTCAGTAAATTTAATCGATGTACTGCCTTCCCCTAAAAACACTTCTTGTCATTCCCCCGATCCCCTTTCTAAGTTTTCTTCACTGATTTAAATTATAGGTAATGAATCATGCATTGATTTTTGTATTGGTCTAGAAAAGTGTCATGCATGTTTATTAATTGATGATTTCCGATAAACTAAGGATCCACTAACCATCGATGATACTTCTAGGATTGTAAATTCTCATTTATCATATGAGGATGATACCATTGAGCAGTTAGATGATATTAGTGATCACTTACTTTCACACACACTCCCATAAATCCAAAATCCACAGAAATTGGAACTGGAAATATTGCCTCAAGATTTAAAATATCCATATCCTGAGAATGGAAACAAGTTTCCCATCATCATTGCTAGTTCACTCCCTCCTAAGAATGAGTTTCAACTACTTGAAATTTTGAGGGAGTATAAATAATATTTGGGATGGACACTTTCTAACATTCCTGGTATTATCCCATCAATTTTTATGCATCATATTTTATTAAATGATGAGGCTAAACCAGTGAGGCAGCCACAACGCTGACTGAACCCAAACCTCATAGAAGTTGTGAAAAATGATGTAACAAAATTATTGGCTGCTGGAATCATTTACCCTATCTCTAATAGCCAATGGGTAAGTCCTATTGAATTAGTTCCTAAAAGGACTGGCCTTACAGTAACCAAAAATAAAAACAATGAATTGGTTCCAACTCGTGTGTAGAATAGTTGGTGTTTTTGTATAGACTATTGACGACTAAACCAATACACTAGGAGGGACCATTTCCCCTTGTCATTCATTGACCAAATTCTAGAGAGGCTAGCAGGTAAGTCCCACTACTGTTTTCTTGATGTGTATTTTGGATATTTTCAAATCCATATTACCCCTGAGGATCAAGAAAAGACAACCTTCACAAGCCCCTTTGGCACATTTTCATGTAGGAGGATGCCATTTGGTCTGTGCAATGCTCTAGGTACTTTCCACAGATGCATGGTTAGTATTTTTTCAGATTACCTGGATAATTGCATGGAAGTTCTCAAGGATGATTTCACTATTTATTTCTCCTCTTTGGATGAATGTTTGAGTATTCTTGGTTTCGTACAACATCACTATATTGAAAATAATATTGTATTAAATTATGAGAAATGCCATTTCATGGTGTGAAAAGGTATAGTTTTGGGGCATGTCATTTTTGGAGATGGTATAGGAGTAGATAAATCAAAATTAGATGTCATTTATTCACTACAATTCCCCAAAAATGTACGAGATGTGCGATATTTCCTAGTTCATACTGTATTTTATCGTCGTTTCATTCGTGACTTTAGTAAAATTGCACTCCCCCTCTCTTGGTTACTCAAAAAATAAAAGGAATTTGTTTTTGATAAAGAATGCGAGGAATATTTTAATATGTTAAAATGGAGTCTCGCGTCACCCCTGGTAATCCAACCACCTCGGTGGGATTTACCATTTGAGCTCATGTGTGATGCCTCTAACTATGCAGTTGGGGCGGTCCTGTCACAAAGTGTTGATCGAGATCCACATTCCATTTCTTATGTCTCACATACTTAGGACCCTGCCCAAGAAAACTACACCACAACAGAAAAATAATTCCTTGCCATTGTGTTTTCCTTGGAAAAATTCAGGTCTTACCTTTTAGGGTCCAAAGTCATTGTGTTCTTAGACCATGCAGCCCTCTGGTATATCCTTAAGAAACCGAAAGTCAAGCCACGTCTCATTTGCTGGATGCTCCTCATTCAAGAATTTAATCTAGAAATTAGAGATAAAAAAGGAGTAGAGAATGTGGTGGCTGACCATATTAGTAAGATCCTTCCATCTTCGGAAATTGACTCATCCCCCTGTATTCCCATTGATGACATGCTTTCTGATGGGAAATTGTACCGAGTGCAAGATGTTATTCCTTGGTATGCTGAAATTGTAAATTATTTGGTAGCATCTTGAATTCCTACTAATTTCAACAAAAACCAAGCCAGTCGTCTAAAACATGAGTCTTGTTGGTACATTTGGGATGACCCCTACCTTTGGCGCACCTGTAGTGATCAATTCCTTAGGTTTAATGTTCCCGATATTGAGTTCAAGTCCTTCCTTATATTCCACAACACTCTTACTTGTGGGTTCCACTTTGGTCCCCAACGGACTGCTCGTAAAATCCTTGATTTTGGTCTCTTTTGGCCAACACGTTTTCAGGATGCCCCTGATTTTTGAAAATCTTTTCCTCCTTGTTAAAGAGTGGGTAATGTCTCTAAATGAAATGAAATGACACAACAACCCTTGATCTTTCATGATATTTTTTATGTTTTGGGTATTGAATTTATGGGGCCATTTCCAAATTTATTTGAAAAATTGTACATTCCTCTGGCAGTTGATTACGTGTCAAAATGGGTCGAGTCACGAGCTACAAGGACTGATGATTCTAAGGTAGTTGTAGAATTTTTGAGAACCCAAATATTCTGTAGGTTTGGTTTACCTTGGTTCATCATTAGTGACCAGTTTTCTCATTTCTATAACCGAACAATTAAATCACTTTTGTGTTGGTATGGGGGCAGTCATAGAGTGTCTACTGCATATCACCCATAGACCAATGGTCAAGCTGATGTGTCAAATAGAGATGTAAAACAAATTCTTGAAAAAATGGTTCAATCCAATATGACAGATTGGAGTCTTCAACTTGATGATTCGTTATGGGATTATAGTGCTGCTTTCAAAACTCTCATTAGAATGTCACCATATCGGCTGGTGATTGGGAAGAGTTGTCACCTCCCTATTGAGATTGAGCATCGGGCCTACTGGGCCATCAAACAATGCAATTCTAATCTTTCTGGTGCAGTTTTTCAAAGGAAGTTATAGATTCAAGAGCAGTAGGAAATGCGTAGTGATGCATATGAGAACTCCAAGATTTATAAGGAGAGAACCAAGGATTCCCATGACTGTCTCATCCTTCATTGTCAGTTACACATTGGGCCGAAGGTCCTCGTTTATTATTTAAGGCTTAATTTTCATCCTGGTAAGCGTTGTTCCCGCTGGTTTTACCCATACACTATTATTAATGTATCTCCATTTTGTGTTTCTCAGGTTCAAAATGAAGAAACCAAGCAAACCTTCACTTTCAATGGGCAACGGTCGAAGCACTTCCACAAATCCCTTCCAGAGTTCCATATGGAGGAACTCCATGTTCAAGAAGAAACATATCAGTGAAACACAGTGGGTTTATTCATTCCTTCTCACATTCTCCAATATTATAGTGAGGATAATGCACATTCTAGGTGTGGGGGATGGGTCCATTCCTGGGTTAGTTAAGTATTTTCAGCTTTTTTTATTTCTTCTTTTATTCCTTATTTATGGTATTTTCACTTTTCCCCATCTTTCTGGGATCATTAGGATTTCCATTTTATTTCTCATTTCTTCTCTTTTTTGCATTATTTATGGTATTTTCATTTTTCCCCATCAAAAATTTCAAAGTTCCATGATGTTGTGACCATAAAAGGGGGAAGTAAAAATACTATAACGAAGGGAAAAAAAGAATGTCTGTATGAATTTAACATTAGGGAGTGATTTTTAGTTAATTGGTTTTCTTTCAATGATATAAATGGTTTTATCACTGTGAAGCATTTAAGATGGTTGATGCCCCTTGTGTGAGTAGTTTTTAGGAAAACTGTGTCACTAATATCTCTAAAAAAATTTACACCAAACCACTATGTGTGAATATTTCTTACTTAATATAAGGTAAATATATCTTAGGATAATATTTTTCAGCTTTAAATGATATTTCCGTATGTTTGTTCCATATCTAATCTGTTTCATTACTATACCATATTGACCTATGTGTGCGTATCTAATATCCGATTGTTGTACGCTCTCAAAAAAAATGGGTTGTGTCTTGGGTACGTCAAAAACCATTCCTCCTCAAACTTTTATCTTGTTATAATTATTTCAATTAGTTTCATAAAGAGATCAAACAAGGGTTGAGAGATGAGTGTGAGATTTGTTCCAAATTAAACTTTTCAAAAAACAAATAATAATAATAATAATAATAATAATAAATTATGGGAGTGATGAAATGTGAAAAATATGGGATATCTAGGTCGGGAGCTTATGGTTTGACTTCTGGGAATGCTTAAGTGAGTGGGTCTTGAAATATTATTACAAAGGATGTAGGACAGGTTTAGTGAATAAAATCATTTAAAGATGAATAATGTTAAAATAACATATATTTATTGGATAGGAAGTAGAAAGAATATCATTGAATGGTTTTCACACACACACATGGAGTGTTAGTAGAATGGTTTACTTTTTAATTCCTTTCTCATTTTGGTGTCATGAATCTCTTTGAATTTCATTATGATATGATTTATGAGACATCTTTTTCCATTTTTACTAGTAAGAACTCCTTTGTGTTGTTCGTGCATTGATCACATTACTTTAATGAATTAAAATTTCCTCAAATGTAAAATCTTCAGGATGTTGGGAATTTATATATGTCTATCATTTTATTTGATATGTTACTTTTCCTAGGAGTGCAAATGTTTAGGTGTGGGGGTGCGATCGTACCACGATTCACTATGTCACATTCACCCCTACACCATTGTATTAAACTGAATTTGTATTGTAAATTAAAAATATAATAACAAAATTCACTTCATTTTTGATTTAATTATTTTGTGTTTATCACTATTAAAATGGCCAATATTAATTGTCTTGACAATTTCATTGAAGTTGAAGATGATTTGGAGGGTCCATAATGATGTCCAAGAAAAATGGGCCAAACTGTGTGGGATCCAAGCACACCAGTGGATTAATATGCACACTGCTACTATACCGTGCATCCAATTGGGCAGACCTTTTGTGGACTAGTCAAAAATTCATTGTTCTACATTTCATATTAAGAAACCCAAGACTCATTCGTCCATCTAGTGTCCCAACCGACCTGATCTGTCTAGCACACCAAATCTGCACGTAGTCAAAAGTGGTGTTCTATGATATGTCCATATCTCACGCTAAAGGTGTCCAATATATGCCAACATTTCGGTGAATATAGACAAAAGGTGTAGATACAAATTTTTTATTTTTTCAAAATCGATATAAGGATGTATAGAGTTCTAAACACCTATGAAAATTGGTTTTAATAATTCTATGTGTTCAAAACCACCTTCTCATTTTCATATAAAATGGCACCTTGGGATCCTCATTTGAAAGTTCGGCTAGGAGGAAAAGATATGGTATTTTGGATACCCAACTGATTCCTATAATCATCCAAGGAGTTCTGGAGGCCTCTATCCTCATATGAGGATCAAGGGTGAAGGCGAAGTTCCACCCAAGCTTCCTCCTCCTCCTAATGTCGAGCGAAATGGTGGACAGTCATTTCGAGGGAGCTACACACACTTGGAGGGGAGTTCCAGCACTAGATCATCTACTTATTTAGTGTAATTTGTGTTCTAAATATTTCACTTATTTATTATCTTGACATTATTCTCCTCTTATTTCATCTCTATTATTAAAATTAAGTGAAATTCTTTTTATTTTCAACACCGATTGGGTTGAGATTTCAAGTGGGAATTTTGGGTTGTTCCGATTGGACAAGACAAGAGTCCTATTTATCTCACACATATATAAGATTTCGGTATACTTTGGTATCCTTTCTTCTCTATGATTTATACCCAAATCTTGACAACACGATTGTTGTTTCAAGGGGTGGTACTTTAAGCATCGTTTAAGCGGCAAGAAGGAAGTTGAGATCTTGACAACCCTCAACCAAAGGATTCCATTAAACCATGTGTATTTTTCAGAATGATAAACTCACCAAGATGTGTAGTGATCTTCAAATGATATCCCTATATCATAATTCTAAAAAATAAATTTTATTTATCAACTATTAAACTCTTTAAATCAAGTCATTTTCTTTAATCATTTTTAAAACCACCCCCCTCTTTTAGTATTTATTAGTAAAAATACATACTCAAAACCTATTAATTCTCCTTGAGAGATGGCCTAGGATATACCCTAGACTATAAATCAACCTTAAAAACATAATCAATTTGAAGTTTCATGACACAATGGTCAATTATCATAAAATTAACCAAGTTATGACAAATATTTAGTATTCACTTCCATTCATTGATGATCTGTATGATAAATTGAGGGGAGCCCATCGGTTCTCTAAAATTGACTTGCAACCATGATATCACCAATTGAGGTTTCAGAATGTGGATATTCCAAAGATATATTTTATAAGTAGATATTTCCATTACAATTATTTGGTTATCCCTTTTGGTCTTATGAATACACCAGCGGTTTTTATGGAATTGATGAATGAGATATTTCAGAGATATCGGTATTTTTTTATTGCGGTGTTTGTAGATGACATACTGGTGTATTTAAGGATAAGGTTTGAGCATGAGAAAGACTTAGAGATAGTTTTAGGAATCTTGAGTGATCATTATCTATATTTCAAATTATCAAAGTTTGATTTTTAGATACAATAGGTATGTTTCCTTTTCCATGTAATCTCTAAAAGAGTAAACCTCCAAATAACTCCTTTGAGATACGCATTTTCCTCGGTCTATCTAGATATTATCGATGCTTTGTTCATTAATTTTCATGACTAGATTCACCTATGAAAAAATTTAAAAGTAAAACTATTTCATTACAATTGAATGAGGAATGTTATAATTCTTTTCAAGGGCTAAAATTTCACCTTACATTAGCACTGATATTGATATTTTCAGAATTGGGATAAGGGTACATGGTGTATTGTGATGCTTTCTGATTAGGATTGACATGTGTTCTTATGTAGGGAGATTATGTTGTTACTTATGGATAAATCTAGTTAAAGTTTCATGAGAATAACTACCCAACACATGATTTTGAGTTAGCTATGGTATCCAATTATTTAAAGACTTCACATCATTACCTCTTTGGTGAGAAATTCACAGTGTTTACAAATCATAAGAGCTTAAAGAATATTTTATCTCAAAGGTATTTGAACCTGAGACAAATAAGATGGATGAAGTATCTCTAAATGTTTGACTTTGACTTGATATATACACATGTTAAGGCAATTCAGTGATAGATGCATTAAGAATAAAGTTATATGCTCAGTTTGAAAAAGATACTTCACATTGGTGGAAGTTGATGTGCATCATAGCTGACATGCACTTGGAATGTGAATTATGAGGTGATTTTGTGGTTTTGTTTACTATTTTGTTCATTCCGAATTTGGTGTAGATTGTTTAAGAGTAACATAAATCCTATTATGAATGCATTTATATGAGGTCAAAACCCAATGGTGGGGAGACCATTAAGGGACTGAGCCTATATGGGAGTTTAGTTTTGGGGTTTGGAAATCGGATGGTCATACTGACCGTGTTGTCCTGATATGTCGTATTGATTATGATTTTAATGTTGATTTATATTATAGGGAAGACACTAGGTCATATCTAAAGGAGAGTTAGTGGTTTATAATGTGAACTTTTAATAAAAAGGATCAAGAGAGGGGGTGGTTTTGAAAACAGTTTTAAGAAAATGACTTGATTTAAAGAGTTCAATATTTGATAAATAAAAGTGGTGTTTTAGAATTATGAGATAATAAGATCATTTAAATTTCACTACAAATATTGGATATTTCATTTTTTAAAAAATATTTACATGTTTGGTTTAATTATTTTGTTGAGGATTTTCAAGATCTTGATTCCCATCTTGCCTCTTAAATCGTTGCACAAAGTACCAACCCTTGACACAATAATCATGTTTCCAAGGATTGTACCTCAAGAATAGATTCAAGGCTACCAAATCATACTAATATATTATATATTTTTTAGAGAAATAGGATTATTGTGTTTCCCAATCGTAACAACCAAAGATCCCCACTTGAAATCTCATCCCAATCTGTATTGAGATAAAACGTGTTTCACTTAATTATAATAAAAGAAATGTATTCAAAGGAAAGCACGTCAAGGTTAAAAATAAGTGAAATATTTAACACAAAAATTACCTAAAACCAGTAGAATAATAATTGTTGGAACTCCCTCCCATGTATGTATAGCTCCCTCAAAATGATCGTCCACCGTTTAGCTCGCTATTGAGAGGAGGAAGAGGTTCGGGTTGAACTTCTCATTCATCCACGACCCCCTTATGAAGATAGGGGACTCTAGAACTTCTTGGATAAGTAGAGGAATACTTTGGGTATCCAAAATATCAAATATTTTCTTCCTGGAAGAACATTCAAATTAGGATCCCAAGCTTCCATTTTATAGTCAAAGTGGAAGGTGGTTTTGGGAAAACAGATTGTGTAAAACCACTTGGACCATTTTTTTGTTAGGTAGAAAGAATTTTCTAGATTTCATAAAAACTGAAAAGTTGTTTCCACACATCTTTAATATCTCAACTGAATTTCTGGATTCATTTTGACACCTAAATATTGAGATATGGACAAATCACAACACACCACTTTTGACTTCGTGTAGATTCAGTGTGGTGGATAGATCAGTCTAGATGGGCCACCAGATGTTCGAATAAGGGATCGATTTATTCTTATGAAATGTATCCCATTGAATTTGGGACAACCTCAAAAAATATCATTCCATTTGAATACAAGGTTTAGTATAAGAGTGCGATTTAGTCTACTTGTTTGCTTAGATCCTACGTAGTTTAGCCCATTTTTCTTGAACTTCATCCTAGGCCCTCCAAAATTCCTCTAGCTTCAATGAAATTATCAAAACAAGTAACATTTTCCTTTTTAATAGTGATAAAAACAAAATAATTTAATCTAACATGACTTGAAATTTATTATTATATTTTTAATTTACAATACAGATTCAGTTTAATGCAATGGTGTAAGGGTAAAAATGAAACAGTGAATCACAGTGTTTTCACACCCCCACACGTAAACATTTTCACTCATGGTCAAAGTCAAATTTCCAAAAATTATGCATGTAGATATTTCTAACTCCATAAATATTTAACATTCAATGAAAATTTAATTCCTGATATAAATGTGATCAAATAAAAAATCACACTGAGGAGTTATTCTCAGTGGGCATGGAAAATTCATCACCAAAATTATATCAGAATGAAATTCCAAGAGATGATATATACAAATCAAATAAAATAATTAAAAATTTAATCATGTAACTAATTCTCCAAGTGTGTGTGTGATATCCAATTCATGATATTCTTTCTTCTTTCTATTGAGTAAATATAATTTATTTTAATAATTTTCTACTTACAAGATCCTTTACACCAAACCTACCCTACATCCTTTGTAATAAAATTTCATGACCCACTTACTTAATCATTCCCAGAAGTTAAATTATAAGATCTCGACCTAGATATCCAAATAGGATATACATTTCATCACTCCCATAATTTATTATTTTAAAACATTTCACTTGGGACAAATCTCACACTATTCTCTCAACCCATGTTTGATATCCTTACGACACTAATTGTAATAGTTATAACAAGATTAAAAGTTGAGGAAGGTTGGTTTTTGATATGGTCAAGACACAATCATTTTTTTAGGGATTAAAATAGTCGGATAACTGGTACACACGCATATGTTAATATAGTTTAGTAATAAAATAGATCAGATAAGGAATGAACATATGGAAAAAATCATTTTGAAAAGTAGAGAAAAATTAACCTAACTTATATTTACCTTATATTAAGTAATATATTTTCACACTTCATGGTAGGGTGAAAAGGTGTGTAGAGAAATTAAGTGGCATAATTTTCCCTTAAACTACTCACACAAAGGGTATCATTCTTCCCAAAGTCATAAAAATGATACAACTATTTATATCATCGACAAAGAACCAAATTTCAAGAGAAAGTCACACCCAATTATTGAATTCTTGCTAAAATGCACATTTCATTAGAATTTGTTTTTAAAATATTAAAACAACATGAAATATGGAAATTCCAAATACATTTTCAATAACTTCCATTTTTAAACAAGCATGATTTTCCATGATAAATTGTGTATAAAAAGCATTCCTGCAGAAAAGTGAGGGGGGGAAGGGGGAGCAAGTGAAAATACAATCAAGCTAGCCAAAAAGAGAAAAAGAACAAAGATAATAAAAATTCCTAACTAACCCAAGAATATACCCATCCACCCATTCATAGAGTGTCCAGTTTATTCACTATAATAAAATGCAATGTGGGAATGAAGGATAACACCTTTTGACTTCTATTGGTACGATCCATCTTGAAATTAGAGTTCCTCCATCGGGGACTTCAGAAGGGCTTTGTTGAAGTGCTTCAGTCACTGCCCATTAATAGTGAAGGTTTGCTTGGTTTCTTAATTTTTAAATTGAACAATACAAAATGGAGATACATTAGTAACATTGTATGGTCCAAAACAATGAGAACAAAGCTTACCTAGATGAAAATTCATCCTTTCATTATAGAGGAGGAGCTTCTGCCCAATGTGGAACTAATGATGAAGGATGAGATGGTCATAGGCATCCTTGGTTCACTCATTATAAATCCAAGAGTTCCCATATGAATCTATTATCATTTCCTCCATATCCTTTATCTGAAACATCCTTTAAAAACTTGCACCATAAAGATTATAATTTTATATTTTGATGGCCCAGTAGTCCTGGTGCTCAATCTCAATAGAGAGGTGACAACTATTTCCAAACACAAGATGATAGGGTGACATTTCAATGGGAGTTTTAAATTCAATATTGTAAGCCCATAAAAATCATTAAGTCTAAGACTCAAATATTTTATTTTAGGTTGAACCACTTTTTCAAGAATCTGTTTTACCTACCTATTTGAAATCATGGATTGACTACTGGTTTGTGGGTGATATACAGTAGACACTCTATACCTGACCCCATACCGATGCAAAATAGGCTGCATTGTTAGGTTGTAGAAATGATAACCTTGGTCATTGATGATGAACCTAGGTAATCAAAACCTATAGAAGATTTGGGTTCCCAAAAAATTCCACAACTACCTTAGAATCATCATTCCTTATAGCTAGTTCCTCTACCCATTTTGAAACATAATCCACTACCAGAAGAATGTAATGGTTCCGAAATTAATTTGGGAATGGTCCCATAAATTCAATTCCCCAAACACTGAAAATGTCAGGGAAGATCAAGGGTTGTTGTGGCATTCCATTTCTTTTAGAAACATTCCCCATTCTTTGATAGTGGGGACAATATTTATAGAAATCATGGGCATCCTAAAAAAGTGTTAGCCAAAAGAGACCAGAATCAAGGACCTTGTGAGCAGTCCATTGGGGACCCAAGTGACCCCCACAAGCAAGAGTGTGTAAGAACCTATGGATAGACTAAAACTCAATATCGAGAACACAAAACATGAGTACTTGATCACTATATGTGTGTCAAAGGTAGGGGTCATCCCAAATGTACCAACATGACTCATGATTTAGACGGTCAACCTAGTTTTTATTGAAATCGGTAGGAATGAAAGATGATACCAAATAATTTACATTTTTGGGATACTAAGAAATATCATCTTGCACTTGGTACAATTTCTCATCTGGAAACATGCCATTTATTGGAATACATGGGGATGAGTCAATGTATGAGGATGGTTGGATCCTACTGATATGGTCATCCACCACATTCTATGCTATTTTTTATCTCTAATTTATAAATATAATTCCTAAAGGAGGAGAATTCATTGAATGAGATGTGGTTTGAATTCCGGTTTCTTAATGATAACTGGAGGAATGCATAGTCTGAGAACAGAATTACTTTGGACACTAAAAGATATGACCTGAATTTATCAAAGGAAAACACAGTGGAAAGAAATTATTTTTCCCTTGTGGTTTAGTTTTCTTGGGTAGGGTCTAGTGTACATGAGCCATAGGCAATGACATGTGGAGCTAAATCGACCCATTGTGATAAGACTACCCCAAATGTATAGTTAGAGGTTTCACACATGATCTCAAATGGTAAATCCCACTGAGGTGGTCGGATTACCTAGGGTTACATGAGACTCCATTTTAACTTATTAAAATATTCCTTGAATTCTTTATAAAAAACAAATTCCTTTTATTTTTTGAGAAATCATGAGAGTTGGAGTAAAATTTTACTAAATTCACAAATGAAATGATGGTAAAATCTAACATGACCTAGGAAAGACCGCACATCCCATACAGTTTTAGGGAATGGTAAAGAAGAAAGAATATCCAATTTTGATTTATCAACTTGGATATCATCCCTAGAAATGAAATATCCCAATACAATACCTTATCACACCATGAAATTTAATTTCTCATAATTTAATACGAGATTCTCTTCAATATAGGGACATAGGACTCAATCAAGACTACTCAAAAATTCATCATAAGAGGATCCATAAATAGTAAAATCATCCATGAGTACTTCCATTAAATTATATAGTTAATCTAAAAAAATACTAACCATGCATCTATTGAAAGTACCCAAAGCATTGAAGAGACCAAATGGAATCCTCTTATATGTAAATGTGCCAAAAGGGGCAGTGAATGTTGTCTTTTCCTGATCCTCGAGGGAAATATGGATCTGAAATTATCTCAAAAACCAATCAAGGAAATAGTAATGGGACTTCCCTACTAGACTCTCTAGAATTTGGTTGATGAATGGAAATGGTAAATGGTCATTCCTAGTGTATTGGTTTAATCATAGATAGTATATACAGACACACCAACTATTGTGTACACAAATTGGAACCAATTCATTGTTTTCTTTTTTATTACTGTAAGACCGGTGTTTTTTAGGAACCACTTATACTAGACTGACCCATTGGCTATCAAATATGGGGTAAATTATTCCAATAGCCAATAATTTTGTTACCTCATTTATAACAACATCTATGAGATTTCGGTTCAGTCGACATTGTGATTGCCTCACTAGTTTAGCCTCATCATTTATTGATATATGATTTGTGCAAATTGATGGGCTAATACTAAGAATGTCTGCAATTTTCCATACCAATGCTTATTTATACTCTCTAAAAAGTTCAAGAATTTTCAATTCATTCTCATGATAGAGTAAACTAGAAATGAAGATAGATAACATTTTTCCATTATTAAGATAGGAATGTTTTAAATCTTGAGGCAGTTGTTTTAGTTCCAATTCAGGGGTATTTTTGATTGATGGGAGTGTGCATGAATATGAGAGGTCACTAATCTCATCTAACTACTCAATGGTATCTTCCCCAGATGAGGAATGATCTTTTATAATATTAGTAGTATCATTGATGGTCATGTGATCATCAGTGTTCAAGAAATCATCTATTAATAAACATACATGAAATTTTTCTAAACCACTACAACAATCACATCATGATTCATTTCCTAGAATTTCAATCAATGATTAAAACTCAAAAAGGAGATCCATGGAATAAAAATAAGTGATTTTAGGGGAAGGGAGTACATCTATAGAGTTAATAGAGAGAGGGGAATATTCTTCTGAGGGGTGCTTCATGGAATCAATGATGTTGAAGTGGAAAATTTCACCACCAAGAACCATAGATAATGTACCATTATAGACATTAATTATAGTTTTTGAAATTTTTAAGAAGGGTATACCTAATATAATTGGGGTATGTCCATTCATTCTATCATCTTCCATTTTTAACACATAAAAATAAGTAGGAAAAATTAAATTTTTCACACCCAAAAGAACATCCTCTAACACATAAAAGGGGTGTGATCTAATCTGATTTTCTAATTGAACAACAATTCCAATGAGATTTGGTTCCCCGACCTATAATGAAGTGTAAATGGAGTGATTCATCACATTTATAGAATCACCCAAATCAATAATATCATTGTAAAATTTATACTCTCCTATGGTGCATGGAATCGGGAATGTTCCTAGATCGTTTCATTTTGTGGAAAGTGAAGGATCTATAAATGGTTGGGATGGTGGTTTCCTCAGGAGGGGATGAATCTATTGGAGGGGTTATTTTTATTTTAAGTTGAGTTCCACTCCTAAGGGTGATGTCATTGACATTTCCCTTATCCCTAGGGTTGATAAGTGGTTGAGAGGGTAGTTTACCCGACCCATGTATTTGGATTTCCCCCACCAAGTTAACGAGTTTTCCTAATTAGATTTTAAAGTCTTGTATGAAATATTGGGTGGTTTTTCATAATTGGATATTGATGGAAGCCATTTGTTTCAACATATATTCTAGGCTAGGTCTGGGTTTTAGAAGGGTTTGTTGGAAATGACTTTGTTGTGGTTGAGGATTTTTGGGTGGTGGTGGTTGACTACTCTACCTCGATTGGCTCCATTATTGTTGAGGTTGGTTTGAATACCCCCCTTTCCAATAGGGTTGGTTTTCTATCTACCCAATATTGGATGGATAGTATGGTTCTTTCCTAAAGGGTTGTTTATAGGGGTGTCCTAGAAAGATTACCTCACAACTCTCAGAAGTCTCTCTTAGTTGGGGGAATTGATCAAAATAGCAGGTGTCAGAAGAACATATTCCACAATGGATGGGAAGAGAGGATTGGGATTTCCCTTGGAAAAGATAAATTTTATAAAGAAGGGTACTTACCTCTTCAAACTTCATGTCCACCTTCTCGAATTCAGTACTTTTCACATCATGGACACCTTGAATGGGTACACTAGACCTTGAACTGAATTGTTGGGTGTTCTGCACCATGTTCTCAATTAGGGATCTTGAAGGAATTAGGGTCTTATCAACCATTTCACCACCTGCAGTAGCATAAATCATATTTAAATCAATAGGAATTAATCCTTTATAAAAATGTTGAATTAAAAGTTGATCACTTATTTGCTGGTGTGGGAAACTTGAACATAACCTTTTAAAGTGTTCCCAAAATTCCTGTAATGTTTTCCCTTATGATTTCTTTATACTAAATATTTCTTTCCATAATATTGCAGTTCGATATTATGGGAAATATTTCTCAATAAAAAGACATTTAATGTCTTCCCAACCTCTAATTAGTGAATTAACAAAGTAAATCTAGTCTTTTACAGTGACTTCTAATGAAAATTGGAGTTCAATTAGCTTTAATTTTTCTTCATCCATATTAGAAAGTTTTAAATTAGAACACATAGTATGAAATTATTTTAAGTTTTTATGTGGATATTTTCCCGTAAGTCCATGGAATCTTGGTAATAGGTGAATTAAACCAGATTTTTATCCAAAATTGGGTGTCTCGCCTTGCATTTGAATATAGGTGGTCTTGATATCAAAACCAGGTGAGGTTGGTTCTTTAAATGTTTGGTTTTTTTCAGTCATATTATGAAAGTTTATTTCAATTTTTATATTAGTTCTATTAGAATAAGATGAAGGACCAAGTAGAGTGTCGATGTTTTGTGCGTCCTCTTTCGAAGGGTTCTCTTGTGTGTCTTGATGTCACTAATGTAGGATCCTCTTGGGTAAGGGTTCGAAAGGTGGTAAGTCTCCCATAGTAGAATTTTTCATGAACAAAACCTAAACAAGAAATAAATCATAACACAAAAACATGTACAAAGTTAGAAGATAAAACAAATTAATATTCAAAAAAATTTCACAAATCTAATGAAAAACACGCACTAAAAACCAAATCACTCCCCAGCAACGATGCCAAAATTTGACCATGTTTTCATGACATATAAAATTGATTATTATTTTAAGGATTAGTTATAGTATAGTTAATACCCTAGGTCATCTCTCAATGAGCGTTGGTGGTTTATAGTGTGAATTTTTTATAAAAAGGAACAAAAGAAGGGGTGGTTTTGAAAATAGTTTTAAGAAAATAACCCGATTCAAAGAGTTTAATAGTTTATAAATAAAGGTGGTTTACTAGAATTATGAGATAATTATATCATGTCAAATTCACTACAAATCTTTTATAGTTCATTCTTCTGAAAATATTAACATGGTTTTTTTTAATTCTTTGGTTGAGGGTTGTCAAGATCTTGATTCCCTTCTTGCCTCTTAAATCATTTCAAAAAATACCAACCCTTGACACAAAAATCATATTGTCGAGTATTGGACCTCAATAATAGAGTGAAGGATATGAAATCATAATAATATATTATTTATTTGTGATATAAATAGGATGCTTGTGTTTCCCAATCGAAACAACCCAATATACCCACTTGAAATCTCAACTAAATCGATGTTGAGATAAAAAGTGGTTCGCTTAATTATAAAAAAAATAAATGTATTCAGAGGAGAAGTGCATCAATTTTAAACATAATTGAAATATTTAACATGAAAATTATATAAAACCAGTAGAAGAACAAGTGTCGTAACCCCCTCCCAGGTATGTGTAGCTCCCTCGAAATGATCATTTTCCATTTAGCTCACCATCGAGAGGATGAAGAGGATCAGGTGGTACTTCTCCTTCATCCTTGGTCCTCTTATTAATATAGGGGAATCAAGAACTTATTTTATGAGGATAGGAATCCTTTGGGTCTCTAAAATATCAGATCTTTTCCTCCTGGAAGAACTTGAAAATGAGGATCCCAATCTTCCATTTTATAGGCAATGTGGAAGGTGGTTTTGGGCACACAGATTGTGTAAAACCATTTGGACCATTTTTTCAGTGGTTATAAAGCCTTATATCTCTTTGATAAAAACTAAAAAATTGTTTCAACACCTCTTTAATATCTCCACAAAAAAAATTCTTCATTTGGACACCTACAGATCAAGGTATGGAGAGATCACAACACACCACTTTTGAGATTGTGCAGATTCGGGGTGTTGGATAGATCAGTCTGGATGGGCCACCAGATGGAATAATTAGGATTTTATTTCTTCATATGAAATGTATCCAATTTAATTTAGTACCAGACCAAAAAATAACATCCCATTTTGATGCACGTTTTAGAAGCAATGTATGGTTGAGTCCACTAGTGTGCATGGATCCTGCGCAGTTTGACCCATTTTTCTTAAACTTCATCATGTACCCTCTAAATCACCTCCACCTTCAATGAAATTATCAAAAAAATAACATCGAACTTTTTAATAGTGGTAAAAAAATAATTTAATCTAAAAATAAGTTAAACTTTTTATTATATTTGGAATTTATAATACAAATTCAGTTTAATACAATGGTGTTAGGGTGAAAATGAAATAGTGAATTGTGGTGCGATCACATACCGATGGCTTGTCAGGAACAAATTCCTAATTCCTACCACAATTAAATATGTGTTGTTCATACTAAAATATATAAGATTTATAATGAGTTAAAATCAATGTTTTTTTAGGTTTATATGAAAAGAAAATTGGTTGAGTTTGTTTCGAGATGCTTAACTTGTCAGTAGGTTAAGGCAGAGCATCAATGACCAGTAGGTATGTTGTAGTATTTACCTATTCCTATTTGGAAAGGGAAGAAAATATCCATGGATTTTGTGAAAATTCTCCTAGAAATAGTTCAAAAACACGATGTCATATGGGTGATAGTGGATCGACTCACAAAGTGGGCCCATTACATCCACATTTGTGAATCTTATATAGTGGAGGACTTGTAAAAAATCTATATCCTAGAAGTGTTAAAAGATTCATGGAATACCAGTTTTTATATTATCAGATAGATATCTAAGTTTTACAACTTGTTTATGGATATCCTTACAGCAAGCCATTGGGACTCAGTTGACTATGAGTACATCATATCATCCTTAGATAGATGGAAAATCCTAAAGGCTGATAAAAACATTGGAAGACATGTTTTATGATTTTGTAATGGATTTCAGTGGCTCATGGGAAGAACATGTGATGTTATTGGATTTCACATATAATAATATTTACGATGCCTTGATACATATGGATCTGTTTGAATCATTGTATAGGTGTCCTTTTTGTTCTTCATTATGTTGTGTGGAAACAGGTAAGACTTCACTGGTTTGGGTAATCCTTGTCCAAGAGACAAAATAGAAGATTTATTTGATCGGGAAGAGAATGGAGATGGCTTAGAATAATCATAAATCTTATGTGGATAATCGTCGATGGTCATTTTCATTCTAGGAGAGTGATTGTGTGTTCTTGAGAATATCTCCAAGGATTGGGCATCATCATTCTGGAAATCGGGGAAAGTTATCTCCACAATACATATGCCCTTTTGAGATAATTGAATGGGTTGGGGAGATGGAATATCAGTTGGGTTTTCCACAATGGTTTAGTGTAGTTCAAAATGTGTTTCATGTATATTAGTTGAAAAAGTATCATCATGATTCTGACCATGTGATTTGATGGGATCATGTTGACTTAGAGATAAATTCTTCATTGCTTCATATTCATGTACAGATTGTGGATAGGAAAGAGAAAGTCTTTCATGGAAAAATAATTGGTCTAGTGTGGTTTTTTTGGCAACATGGTGAGATTCCAAAAGAAACGTGGGAACCATAGAAATAAATGATCAAGCAACAGCCTGAGCTCTTTTAGTCAAATGTGGGTTTTCTACTTTCTAAGGATGGAAAGGCCAATGGTGTGGAGAATGTATCACCCCCAGTTTCAAGTAAGTAACCATTTATTTATGTATTTTAAGTATGTAAATTTTTTGGATGAAGTTTGAGAGGGTTTTGAGGACTTTTGGAATGTTTTGGGGCCTTTTTGGGGGTACATTGTTTTAGCATGATTAGTAGAAACTGTGCATCTCCTACAGGAAACTGTGAAAAGTGAGACAAGGTGCTTTGGGTAGGTACATGGTTAGGTACAAGGTTTGGCCAAACTGTACGGACACCTAGGAAAAAAATTATTTTGGGGATAGAGTCATTTACATAGTTAGGAAACAGTTTCCCTAACTTGTGACTAATTATCCATGCTTAAAAATTAGATCCTAAAAAAGTGGATCTGACTCGATTTTATGCCAAATTCACTCATTTTTTCTGCTATTTTGAACCTAAATCGGTTTTTATTCCTCTAAAAGACTATGAAGACTCTCCCCTTTATTCCAAAAGTGATCTATTGTAGATATTAGTGCATTGAAAGATTTATTTCTTATCAAGTCTTTGTTCTTAGTGGTTTTTCTTAGATCTATTCTACTTCCCTCTTTTGGATTCATAGATCTATTTTTTTGGGAATATATCTATGGTAATTGATTCTAATCATGATGATATATGGCTATATTGATGTTATGTAATGATATATAAGTAAGGTTTTATGAGATTCAACCCAGTTTTGTTGAAGAATTCGTATCATTCTTCATTTTTGCCAATTTTTTCTGAGTAGGTGGCTTCAATCTCAACTCCACATATTATAAATTGAAGGATTTATTTTAGATTGATTATTTTTCTTAAAATTTATTGTGAAATTATTGTTAAAATCTTCGTGTAAACCTTATTTAATGATGGTTTGTGGAATTGTGGAATTTTTGTGTAAAGCTTGGTGGAAACCTTCTTTAGTGATGGTTTGTGGAATTGTAAAATTATTGTTAAAAGTTCTTTGATAGATGATTTAAAAATATTGATTTAAAAATATTTTCTTGGTCTGATTAATGTAAAAAGATTTTTTGGAAAGGTTTTGAATGAAAATATTGTTTTATTGAAAAGGTTTTGGAATAATTTTATTGGCATTTTTTTGGGCATAGTTGGTGGTGTGTTTTCATATTGCATAGAAGGCCTGGTTGAGATATGACTGGGTTCTCGGTTCCAAAGATGTAATGGGACATGGGATATTTGTTACAATGTGAAACCTGATAGATCAATGAGAGACCGATCATGAGTATAAAACTATCACCTAGGCATGCATGTGTGGGTGTGTAGACATGTGGATGTGTGGATTGGAATGGGTTATGCCAAATGGATTTGAGAAATGCTTTTTAAATACTTGTTTGGTTTCTTTCCTTGGGAAAATTTTTTGGTTTGGAAAACTAATTTTCTTATAAATGGTTTTGGTTTTGTGATAAACTATTTTATATTGTTTTAAATAAATTATTTTATATAAATTTTCTAACATGTTCTATCCTAGTGGGCTGAGTCGATAATTCATTTGGGGAAAATAAGCTTAGATTCATTACTCATCCCCTTCTTTGGAACTTTAGTGATTCTGAAGATATTGTTCATCAAGACATAGGTAAGGAAACATTATCTAATATCTTTAGTAAGGTATCATGATACTTGGGTGTGGATTGTGGAGTTGCATATTGGAGCTTGTTGGCAGTTGCAAAGTTGGTGTCTTTGTATTTTTGAATTTTTTGGTTCAGTCTTTTTCTTTGTACTTTGATGCTGGTTGTCTTCTATTTTGGTACTATGGTATATTTTTGTTTTGATATTAGTTGGTATTTTTTTAGTTTTAATACATGCTTATAATGCATCATATAGTGGTTTTGGTTATGGTATTATTGGTTTTGTGGTATTATTTCCAATAGTAATAGCGTCCCCCATCTGTTAATGAAGCCTTTGGCATTTATTTTTATCCTTTGGCATATTGGGGGTGTTTCCTAAGTCCAAATAGAAATTCCTCATAAACTCAAGATAATGAGGAGGTATGGGATGTTACAGATAAAGTGTTATTTTATTATCCTAATAAAATTATTCTAGATAATATTTGAAGAAGTGTGAGATAAAGGAGTTAAAACTAGTATCTACACCCATTCAAATGGTACTAAAACTTTCTCAAGATATTAATGGTAAGAGTGAAAATAAAAGTGAATTTTGAAAAATGACCAGAAGTCTACTTTTTATCATGGATTCTAGACCATATATTTTATATGTTTTGAGTCTATGAACCATATATTAGAGTGACCCAAAGGAGTTTCATTTTATGGATGAAAAATGAGTTCTAAGATATTTTAAAGGGACTATTAGCTATGGAATTCTTTACAAGAAGGTAAATAATTTGAATCTATTAGATATTTTATATGTTAATTGGGTGGGTGAATACAATGATATAAAGTCCACCTCATGTGTATATTTCATTTGGGAAGAAAGTTGAGTGAGTTGGTAATGAAATAAGTGAAACTCTATCTCACTGAGTACAAATATGGCCAAATATATTTCATCTACTAGTTCTTAAACTCAAAATATTTGGATGAATAGTTGGATAATTTAAGGGTGAAATATGACCGACCTATCAAAATTAATTGTGATAATTAAAGTGTTATCAACTTCTCTATGAATACTATTCAACTCTCAAGGTCCATGAATATATATATTAGATATCATTTCATTAAATAAAATGTGGTTTTTGGAGACATGAAGTTAGAATTTATTCCCACTCAAGATCGTCTGGATAACATTTTCACCAAGGTTTTCCCTAACGAAATATTTTATTTTTTGATATTTACCATGGGTTTTATCCCCTCATAAATCATTAATAATATTTGTGAGGATATCTCACAAATATTTGGATTATGTTTTCAAATGGGGGTAAGTAAGTTCACAACTCTTTTCTTCAAATTTGACTTGTGTGAATTTATTTCCTTATGTTTTAGTGGTGATGTTTATTGTGAAAATGAAGAGTTTTATTAAAGTGGAGATTGTATGAATTTATGAAGATATCACTTTATCACTTGTATGATAGTGTGTTGTCACTAAGATAAGTAAATCTATAAAAAATACTAGTCTAACTAGTGGGGTGGTGTCAAAAAAAATTTATTTTGACAAAGGATGTGATTTTGTGTTTTTTGAATGAAAATTTGTGTTTTGACTTGATCTAGAGAATTATTTTCATGGGATGAAAAAAATAAAAATGTGGAGATTAATGTTTTATTTGATTTTTTTCGGAAATTTTATTTATTTTCAAATCTATATGTGAAACATGTTGAGTTACATAAAATTGTTTTTGAGTTCTTGGATGTTGTTTTGGAAGTTATGGAGAATCCCTCAGATCATTTGAGGTGAATCCAAACGTATTTGATATAATTATGGAATTACTTTACTATAATTACCCTATGAATAAGCTATTTTAATAGCATGTAATTGAATCCATATACAAATAAGTGAGTTGGAAAGTATGGGATACATTTTCAAAAAATGTTAAAGATAATTAATTTATGTGAAATAGAAGTTTCCATCACATAATAGAATTCATATACATAGAAGAGAATTATGAACTATGCAATAGAATTGATTTAAACATAAGAAATTTGAGTTAGTCAAAATGTGTTAAAGTGAAAATTCATAGGGCACATGACATTTCAACAGGGAAAATGGATTTTTAACAACACATGGATGATTTTAAGTCTCATAAGATAATTTACCTATATATAATAGATTTGAGGTTTCTATATGAAATTTATCTTCTTTTATGGTATTAACACTTATAGAAATTTTTATAATACTAAATACTAAATCAAATTATGCTTTTATAAAAACGTTTTTCCAAAATATCATGGTCTTAGTCAACAACCTTGATTTTAGGTGAGTTTCAAGGAAGTTTTAAATATGATTAAATGAGAAGGATCATGACAAAATTTCATGATGATTATGAATTCAAATATTCAAAATCGATCTTTGCGGTTATTGATGCTATTTCAAAAAGATACATTGGCCAAGAATTTTAGTGTAGTTGAAATTGAAATCATTTCAAAAATAATCTAGGGAAATAATATTCATATTTTTATTATACAGATATAAGAAGATGAAATGGAGAAGTTATAGGGGTTCAAGAATTATAAGAGATCCTTATACTATGTTCCATTGAATATTCATCTATACTGAATTAATAAGAAGAGAAGGAACATCGACCTATGTTGAATACTTATTTCTAAAGAGGTCAAAGAAAGCTAGTTTTTATGTTGATAATCATATGCTTACTAATAAGGATGAAGAATAATAGTCCAAGGATGAATTTTCATATGCATGAGGTTTTAATTATAAATTAGTGATAGGAATTATGATATGTGACTTCACTCTATTTGTTTTGGTAGTCATGTAATCTAATGAAAATGATTTTTTAATTGATGCATAAGCATCTTGACCCACATTGACGATTTAATTCACTAAAAAGATAAGAAAAAAATCCTTGAAGAACATGTGTTTCCAGACTAAAAAATGTGAAGAATTTAAATAGTAGGGATTGGATGATACCTTCAATCATAAAGAAGTGGATGATACCTACTCAAACCTTGTTCACTAATTTGAAGTGTTTTTAATCACTATAATTTTATAGTGATAAGAGAATTTGTATACTCAAAACAATTAAGCACAATAAGGTGTCCACTCTCACATCAAGGCTGATCCTTGTAAAACATTATGTACTACTTATTCTTTATATTTCTTGTATACATGTTAGTAAGAGTGTAAAGAAAGTTCATCATGTAATTAAATGGTCATAGGGATTAAATTTTAAAATAATAATTCATAAAAAGAAATCGGTACCACAAATTCACCCATTCATACTATTTAGGTTGTATTTTGATCTTTTCTTGCATAACAATCCTCTAGTATTGACTATTTTATTTTGGCTTCCTATCCCATATTTACCATTACATAACCCATTAATACTAAACCTAATTTGTAAATATTTAGGTTGTTTTCTTTTTTCGTATTTAAAAACTTTCACTCGAGAGAATTAGATTGTTTCTCTGATATATTATGTACTTGATAACTCCAAAATATTCCATGAATTTATCTGGGTCATGATCTTGGGAGATTTTAGGTATAGAAAAATATTTTTTCAGGAAGTAATAATCAATTAATTTAATTTTTTTAGTGTCAAGGGAATATATAATCTAACTATTATAGGATTTCCCAACTCAGTTTCTTCATGGCAAGGAGCCTATAGAAGTGGTAGAGTTTGCTCAAAATAAATATATTGATGCTCTGATTGTTACTTATATAATGGATCCCACTTCTAGTCTAGTGATCAAAATCCATTTGGATTATCAAATCGCACTTGAGAAGGAATCAGTGCAAGGAACACCCTCTTCTATGATGAATGTAATCCCTAATACCATTTCCTAGTATTATGTGTTTGTTTTGGTTGTAAATTATGAGGGAGAAATAATATTTGCAGCTTCATATAACCTGTTTGTTTATTAGTTACTCAAGAAGTTAAAAGGGTGGTGGGGAGATGGGTCTTACTTGTAAGAAATCATCCAAACTTCATAAATGTATAATTTACTAGATTTGTGAGAAGTTTCAAACTGACTTGGGTCCTACTACTCTAAAGTCTCCAAAGTATGGACCACTTACTTAGACTGACATGCATAATTAGTTTGAGGTGATAAGTAAGGTATTATTTTAAAAATAGAATTAAGGATATATAAAGAGTGAGGTTGGGGAGGAATATGAATAAATTCATAGAAACTATTCATAATGATAAGGATTATTTATCATAAGGTAGTATGGTGAATTTAGCCAATATGAAAGAGTAAATGGAAGTGGCAGAACAATTCCTTCCTGTTTTGTGTGATAAAAAAGGATTAATTTTTTAAAAAATTACAATTATTTTCCTATTTTAGTAAAGGAAAATAAGTTTTTCCTACAGGTGATCAAAATAAAAACAAATAGGCATCATAAATATTATTTTGATATACAAAAACCATTGGTGACTAAATCTATGGGTATTATGGGTGATTACAAGAACTGAAATCATGCACCCATGAAATATTCTTTAAATATTAGAGAATCCTATAATGGGAATTATATTGGGTAAGATGATAATTCACATCCTAAAGAGGATATAAAGAATATGCTGATGGATGTAACCTAGGCTTTCCAGGTTCTCAAGGACTTCTTTCCCTATAATTTCTCAAAAGATATAAAACTTATTCATGATCGGTTTGGTAAGGAAATGGAAGACATAATCCATGATGCCTAAATTTTGGAAATTAATCTCAAAGAAACAATACAAGCTTGAGTGGTGGCCTTGATCCCACCATAATTCACTATTTCATTTTCACCCTTACACAGCTATGTTAAACTAGTTTTGCATTGAAAATTATAAAAATAATAAAAAATTACACTTCATGTTTTGTTCAATTATTTAATATTTATCACTATTAAAAAGGTAAATGTTACTTGTTTTGATAATTAAATTGTATGTGGAGATGATTTGGAGGGCCCATGAGATAGTTCAAGAGGAATGGGACAAACTACACAAGATACAAGCACACTGGTGGACTCAACCACATACAGCTAGTAATTTTTGCATCCAATTAGGCTTATATTTTTTGGGATGATTCAACACCTAATAGGATACAAAAATTATTAAGGAACCAAATCCCAATTCATCCACTATGTGGCCCAAATGAATTGATCTATTGATGAAACTGAATTTTCATGAAGTCAGAAGTGGTGTGTTTTGTTCTGTCAATATCTAGATATGTATTTTTCCAAATTATACCAAATTTTTATTGGAGATATTCAGAACCACCTTCCAATTTTCCTATAAAATGATACCTTGGTAACCCCATTTTCAAGTTCAACCAGGTGGAAAGGTGATGCCATTTTAGAGTCCAAAAGGATTCCTATCATCATCCATGTAAGTTATGGAGGCTATGGGAAGTGATACTTAAATATATTCTTCTTCCTCCCCTCCCATGGATTTCTAAATTTCTCGTGATCACCCCAGGGGGGGGATGTGATATAAATACCAAGCTCCATATTTGTATTATTTTTAATGATCCTTTTAATTCTAGGTTGTAACTTGCTTTTATTAATCCTATATTCATATTTACTTAAGTTTTGTACTGGTTTGTCATTCTCAAACTCATATGATCATGTTTTTGGGTACCCTTTCATGTGATGTTTCACAAACTGTTCGTATCTTTCCCTTCCCCCTTTCAATTGTGGTGTTTTTGGGGTTCATATTTTTCAATTGGACACTTATAAGAATTGTCAAGTCCATTAACATTTATTTTATGGTTTAAAAAATAAATAATATACGATCCTGGACAGTGCATAGAGTTCTTCATGTGTTTCCTTGGTGAGTTTCAATTATGAAGTCGAACACAAATCACTCAATCATCGGCGGTATCCAGTGAATAATTGTGTATTTATGAATTAACCCCAGGAACAATCCTAGTATAAAATTAGTAAAATTACTATTCTATGTGTTAAAAATAAATTATTAAAAGATCTAAACCATATCTATTGAAGTGATGAAGGATGAGCATCACGATATATCCCCAGGTTGATCAGGCTTAATCAATTGTGTTAATTTATTCTGTGTTTTATCATATTCCGTTTTCTAGTGGTCTCTTAAATAATCAAACCCCAAGTTTCTAAAAATTACCATTTCCCCTTTATATTTATAATCAAAAATTATTTGTAAATTAATGATCTAAGGATCCATTGAGAGATGACCTAGGGTTCCTGCTATAATGTAGATATTCTAGTAAACACTAAACAACTAATTTGACATGCATGATAACATGATCAAATTTCTGTGTTTTTGCACGGGATCCATGAACATTTTTCTCTATCTTTCGTTTATTTTATTTATTTTTTTTACTTCTTCATTATTACTCCTTTCAATACCCCCTATCCATTTTTATTATTTTAATTTTTGTTTGTTTTTGTGTGTTCTTTATCTCTCTCTTATTCTTCTTCTCCCTATATCTCTCTAATACTATAGTATAACATTCTATTTTCTTTTATCCTATTACCCTTATTAATTTATTTTATTTTATCCATACTTCATAAAAAAATACAAAACAAATTCACATATTATTTGCATGACCCGGTCAGAAAAGGAAAAATTAATTGAATTTGACCTAGAAATTAAAAAGACTCATCACTCAAAAATCAATTCATCTAGATTATGGAAATAAAAAACACAGAGGAACCCCTTATGGAACCTCAATTGGTCCCAACCCAATCAAAAATTGAACCAAACCAAACCCCAGATTTCATGGCTATAAATAATCAAACCTTAACATAAATGACAACCCAAATATGGAGTACCAACCTACGTATATTAAATATCCAAAGGAAGCATCCATCTTTGAGCAGATATCATACCTCATCCAACTACTTCATAAATTCCATGGTCTTCCTAGTGAGGTTGCTCAAAAATATCTTAAGAAGTTTAGCATAGTGTGCTCCACCATTAAACCTAAAAATGTGTCTGAGGATCTCATTAAGTTTAGGGCCTTCCCTTTATCCCTTGATGGTGTAGCCAAAGACCAGTTATACTATCTTCATACCATAATAGGGGGATGGAATAACCTCAAATGACTCTTTCTATAGAATTTTTTCCCTACCTCCAAAACCGCATCAATTAGAAAAGAAATTTGTGGAATTAGGCATTCACAAGGAGATACCCTTCATGAATATTAGGAGAGATTAAAACGACTTTGTTCAAGTTTCCCCCACCACCAAATTACTGAACAATTAATAATTCAATACTTTTATGAGGGACTTGCCCCATGGATCATGGAATGATAGATGTTTTAGCTGGTGGTGTCCTAGTTAATAAAACCCCTTCTACTACTCATGACTTAATATCCAACATGGCTCAAAATGCACAACAATTTGGTACATGAATAATTTCACCAACACAAGGAGTATATGAGGTAATTAATTCATCCTTAAAAAAGGTAGATAATAAACTTTATGAGATCCATACCATCTAAAGGAAATTAGCTTAAGTACAAGGTAATTCACACTTTCATTCTATTTCCTTAGATTCTGGTATTTGTTATGATAACACTCATTTTCATAACCAGTGCCCACAAATTCAGGATTCATCTATGTATTGTGTACCAGTATTCCAATGGAATCATTTCCAACAAGAACCACACTTCAATAAATAACCATTCAGACCAAATCTAAACCCTGAGTGGAAATCACAACCACAGTACCAACAAGAAAAAAAATTGAGCTACCCTAAATAGAACTAGTATCAACAAGGCCAAGTTATGAGACCTTCTTATTATTAAACATTGTAAAATAATTCTCCTCATCCTCCTCACAAATCAAAACCATTCCTTGAGGACATGGTTAAGTAAATGAAAACCCAGAACTGCTAGTTTCAATAGACCACACAATCATCTATTCAAGACCTATGAACTCAAGTGTGACAATTGGAAAACACTATCAGTGAGATAAAGATTCAAAGTTCGGGACAACTACCATCCCAAATTATTGATAATCCAAAGAACAAAGGTAATGTATGTGAAATTACACTTCGTAGTGGTAAATAGGTTTCTCTTTCTACTGATTCTACCCAATAGGTAATTCCCTCACCTGAAAACTCTCTTTCCAAACCCTAAAATGGTTCATGTAAATAAAAACAAAAAAAGGGGTAATCAAATTATTATTGAGGATTCCCAGTAACAATCCATTACTCTTCCTTTCCCTCAAAGACTCTCTAAATCTAAGAAACATTTTGATAAAGATATTGGTAATAAAATAATGGACACATTTTAAAAAGTTCAATTTAACATTACTTTATTTTATGGAGTTAAGAAAATTCCCTATTATGTCAAATTTCACAAAGAACTTTTCACCCATAGATGAAGTTTGAAGAGGAATGAGAGAGTCAACCTGGGAAGGAATGTCTCGACCTTAATTCAACCTGTAATTCCAACCAAATTCAAGGATTTGAGAACTTTCATGATACCTTTCACCATAGGGGAGACATTATTTTTAGATGTTATGCTAGATTTAGGTGATTCAAATAATGTAATGACTTACTATGTGTACGCTTCCATGTAGGTTGGAGAGATTCAACTGGTAGGAATCATAATGAAACTTTCCAACCGAAGCATAACACACCCATCAAGAGTGGTTGATGATTTCCTCGTAAAATTGAAGAATATCATATTCCCCATATAATTCTATATTCTTGAGATGGAAGATACTTGAACCCAAGTAAATTCCCCTCTCATACTTGGAAGTTCATTCCTTAAAACAGCAAAGACGATCATCAACGCCCACAATGGTGCATTGTCCATGGATTTTGGTGGAGAAAAGGTAAGTTTTAACATTCTCGAGGCTATGAAACTCCCCTTTCAAGAGCACTACACACTTCTTGTCTATTCGATGGAAGTTCTCTCAAACAATACACACACACAAAATTCTCTCCTTCACCCATACTCTAATTCATTTTCCTCTTCTTCACCCTTGGATGATTTCAGTTTTGATTCATGTTTTGAGTGTTGTGTGGGTTCTGAAAATTGCAATTTTTTTCTTTAATTGATGAGTGTGTTCATTATGAGGTACCTATGACTGTCGATGATTATGAAAATCTCATTTCAATAGGTTCTCTATCCTTAGAGAATAAACATGAGAAGATAGACACTTTCATGGACCTCGCTCCCCCTAAATCCCCTCCCTCAATCCAAAAACCACTAGTGTTGGAATTAAAACCACTCCCATATAATTTAAAATATTTATATCTCGAGTGTATTAACCAATTTCCCATTATTATTTCCAATAACATCTCTCTATATAAGTAATAAAAATCACTCCAACTTTTGATATATTATAAAAAGGTGATGGGATGGACATCGGAAGATATTCTTAGGATTATCCCATCTATTTTTATGCACCATATACTTTTAGATGATGAGGCTAAGCCTGTAAAGAAAGATCAATGTCGGTTAAATCCCACTCTCATTCAAGAGATAAAATTATAAGTTAGTAAATTATTTACTACTAGGATAATTTATCCTATATCTGATATTAAATGGGTTAGACCAGTGTAAATTGTGCCTAAAAACAAGAATAAATATTGTGTCAAATGAAAGGAATGAATTGGTTCCAACATGTGTGAAAAATAGTTGGTGAGTCTGTATTGAGTATTGTTGAATGAATCAAGCTATACAAATGGACCAATTTCGTGTACCTTTCATTGAAAATATGTTAGAAATAATAGTTGATATGTCCCATTAATATTTTATTAATGGATATTTGGGTTATTTACAAATCTATATAGTTCCTAAGGATCAAGAAAAGGCAACATTTTCCTATCCATTTGGCACATTTTCATACAGAAGGATGCCTTTTGGTCTATGTAATGCTCCTGGTACTTTTCAGAGATGTATGTTGATTATTGTTTCTTAGTACCTTGAGAATTTAATGGAAGTTTTTATGGATGATTTCACAGTTTATGGCACTTCCTTTGATGACTGTTTGGCACACCAGGCTTCCATCCTCTATCATTGTATAGAAAAATAACTTGTATTAAATTACAAGAAATTCCATTTCATAGTCGAACGGGGGATATAACTTGGGAATGTTATTTTAAATGAGGGTATTCAATTATATTCATCAGAAATTGAATTAATTTAAACCCTTCCATATCAAAAATGTGTTCGTGAGGTGTGATCTTTCTTGGGTCATGTAGGTTTTTACCGCTGATTCATTAAAGTCTTTGGTAAGATCTCACTTCCTTGTATCGGTTATTACAAAATGACTCTGATTTGGTATTTGATAAAAATTATGAGGATGAATTAAATTCTCTAAAAATTATTCTCTCATCACTTCCCATAATCCAACCACTAAGGTGGGATCTTCCCTTCAAACTTATGTGTGATGCCTCTAACTTTATAGATGGGGAAATTTTATCACAAAGGGTTCAGAAGTATCCTCATGTCATTGCGTATACCTCACGTACCCTTGACCCTACCCAAGAAAACTACACAACCAATGAAAATGAACATCTTTATATTGTGTTTTACTCGGAAATTTTTCATTCATATATTATTGGGTCAAAAATCATTACCATTTCTGATCACCTTGCCCTTCGTTTTCTTCTAAAGAAACCTCAAGCTAAGACCAACCTCATCAAATGGATTCTCCCCCTTCAAGAATTTGACCTTTATATTAGAGATAATAGAGGTGAGAGAAATGTGGTAGCTAACCACATTAGTAGGATTTCCCTGCCACTAGACCACCATATTGACTCACCCCTCCCCATTATAAAAGTATTCCTCATGAGAAACTTTGTGATGATGTGGAAATTAACCCTAGTATGCAGAAATTGTGAATTTTATAGAAACATCTAGAGCCCCCATTTATTTCATCAATTCACATCCCCAGAGACTTAATCAAGATTAAATATGGTACATTTGGGATGACCCTTACTTGTGGAGAATTTATAGTGACCAAGTTATACATTGGTGTGTCCCAAACTATGAGTTCACCTATGGTTTAACCTACTGCCACACTTTAGCTTGTGGGGGACACTTTGGCTCTAGATGCACCACTTAAAAGGCCCTTGACTTAGGAATTTATTGGAAAACATTTTATTGAGATGCCCATCAGTTTTGTAATCCATGTAATCGATGTTAATTCATAGGGAATATCTTCAAGAGGAATGAAATTCCCCAACATCCCATGTTATTTTATGATATCTTTGATGCATGGGGAATTGAATTCATGGGGGATTTTCCTAATCCATTTGGATTTGTGTATATCTTATTATATGTGGATTTTTTCTCTAAATTGGTGGAAGAAAAATCTATGAGGACCGATGACTCTAGAGTGGTTGTTGATTTTGTGAGGTCCTAGATTTTTAGTATGTTTATTTTTCCAAGATTCATCATTAGTGAGTAGGGTTCACATTTTTTCAATAATAACATGAAAAAATTTCTTGGTAAGTATGGGGTTGTTCATAAATTCTCCACTGCATATCGCCCCCAAACTAACGGCCAAGCATAAATCTAAAATTGGAAAATTAATGGATTTTTTTAAAAAAAATGGTATAAGCCAATAGAAAAGAATTGATTTTTCACTTAGATGATGCACTTTGGGCTTACCATACACCTTTTAAAACCTTTATTATAATTTCATCATACATGATTGTGTTTGGAAAGGATTTTCACCTCCCGGTAGAGGTATATCACCAAGCATATTGTGTTTTTAAACAATGTAATGTGAATATTTTAGATACAGGTGATCATATGAAGTTGTAGATTTAGGAGTTGGAAGAAAATTGGCTTGATGCACATGAGAACTCCAAAATCTATAAAAATAAGACAAAGGAAATACATGACCAAATGATTCATTATTGAAAGTTTCATATTAGTGAGAAGGACCTCATATACAATTCTACGCTAAATCTCACCAAGGTAAGCTTCATTCCCAATGGATCATTCCTTATAAAATTACTAATATTTACCCTTATGGTAAAATACAAGTCTTTCGTGATCCAAGTGGAGAAAGTATTACCATCAATGGGTAGATAATTAAACACTTTTATGAGGATTTTATAAAGCATCAAGTGGAGGAAATCCATCTTTAAGAAGAAACATACCATTGAAACCCACCATGTTTTATCATTCCTTCCAACATTATATTTTATTACAGTGAAGACACTACATAGTCTAGGTGGGGGGTACATTCATGGGTTCATTAGGATTTTCATTTTTTTCTTCTTTCTTCTCTTTTTGGCTTGATGAATAGTATTTTTACTTTTCCCTACTTTTTCTAGTTCATTTTAATTTTCATAGTCTTTATTTATTTTCCTCTTTTTTAATTTTTTAATGGTATTTTCATTTTCCCCCCATCCCCCCCCCCTCAATTTTGTGGAGAAATTTTTGATACCCACTTTATCATGGAAAATGATGCTCGCTTAATCATGAAAGTTATTGAAAATGCATATGGAATGTCCCTATTTCATGTTGTTTTAGCATTTAATTTTTTTGTTTCAATGATGAAATGTGTATTTTAGCATGAATTTAACATTGGTGTGTGATTTTTAGTAAATTATTTTTTTATAGAAAATATAAATGGTTGTTTCATTTTGAAACCTTTGAGAAGAATGGTATCCATTATGTGATTATTCTATGGGAAATTGTATCACTAAATATCTCCACACATTTTTGCACCCAACAATGAAGTGTGTTTTTTTCTTGCACAATATAAGGTAAATAAAATTTAGGATAATATCTATTTTCTTTTAAAAATTATCTTTCCATACATTCATTCCTTATCTGGTCCTTTTCATTACCATACTGGATTGACCTATGCGTGTGTTCCTGTTATCTGATTGTTGTGCACCCTCAAAAAAACTATAACGAAAAATCAAAAAAAATTAAAAAAAATATGGGTTGTGTCTTGGTCTAGTAAAAAATCACTCCTCCTCAACCTTTTATCTTGTTATAACTATTACAATTAGTGTCATTAGAAGATAAAAAAAGTCTAAGAGATGAGTGTGAGATTTTTTCCAAGTGAAACTTTTGAAAAAAAACAAAAATAATAATAAATGAGGGGAGTGATGAAATATAAAAAATATGAGGATATCGAGGCTGAGATATTAAGGTTTGAATTTTGGTAATTTTTAAGTGAGTGGGTATTGAAATTTTATTGCAAAGAATATAGGGTATGTTCGGTGGACAAAATCATTTAGGTATAAAAAATGTTAAAATAACCAATATTTACTAGACCGAAAGTGGTAAGAAATAACATGGAATGGTTTTCAAACACACAAAAACAAGTGGATAGCTAATGGCATGGTTTAATTTTTAATTCCTTGATTAGATCAGTATCATGAATCTATTTGAATTTCATTGTGATATAATTTATGAGACATATTTTTCCATTATCATTAAGAATAACTCCTTGGTGTATTTTGTGATTTGATCACATTACTTTAATGAATTAAAATTTTCATGAATGTTAAATCTTCATGAAGTTGGGGATATCTACATTCATCATTTTTGGAAATATGGATTTTATTAGGATTGCAAATGTTTAGGTGTGGGGGTATTATCGTACGATGTTTTGTTATTTCATTTTCACTCTTACAACACTGTGTTAAACTAGATTTGTATTAAAAATTATAAAAAAATAAAAAAAATCACTTCATGTTTGATTCAATTATTTTTTATTTATCACTATTAAAAAGTGAAATTTAATTTTTTTTATAATTACATTGTAGGTGGATACGATTTGAAGGGACCATAACAGAGTTCAAGAGGAATGGGCCAGAATACGCAAGATCCAAGAATAATAGTCAACTCAACCACACACTCCTTCTAATACATGCATCCAATTGAGATGATATTTTGGGGGGGATAGAAAAAATAGTGGGTTGAAACTCTTATTAATTAAACAAATCCCAATTCATCAACTAAGTGGTCCAACCGAACTGATATGTCCAATCCACCAAATCTGCACAAAGTCAAAAGTAGTGTGCTGTGAATTGTCAATATATTAGTCTATAGTTGTCCAAATTATTACAAATTTTCAGTAAAGATATTAAATATGTTGATATAAAACTCTTTAGTTCTCTCTAAAGCAATATATGATTGTGTGGAGGTCTAAAACTATGGTACAAGTGGTTTCTCAAAATCTGGGGGATCAAAACCATCATCCAATTTGCCTATAAAATGATACCTTGGGAACCCCATAAAGTTAGACCAGGAGGAAATTTTATACTATTTTTAAGTCCCAAAGTAGTCATCTCATCATCCATATAAGTTTTAGATTCTATGGGAAGTTCTACATCAACATCTTCTTCTTCCTCCCCTCCCATGGATTTCTAAACTCCCCATGATCTCCTGAGGGGGAATGTAATGTAAATCCTGAGCTTCATGTTTGTATTATCTTGAATAACATTTCTAATTATAGGTTTTATGTTATTTTTATTCATCCTATATTATTATTTAATTGAGTTATATTCTGGTATGTCATTCTAAAACTCATATGATCGTTGTTTTGGGGCACCCTATCATGTGATGTTTCACAAACCGTTCGTCCCTTTTTCTTCTCCATTTCAATTATGGTGTTTCTGTGGTTTATATTGGTCAATTTAAATCTCATAAGCACTTTCAAGGCTATGAAATTTTATATCATGGTATCAAAAATAAATAAAATAAAAACTTGGAAAAATCATCAAGTTCTTCATGTGTTTCCTTGATGAGTTTCGGTTATGAAGTCGAACACAAATCACTCAATCATTGGTGGTATCTAGTGAATCATTGTGTACTTCCAACTGAACCCTAGGAGGTATCCTAGTATAAAATTAGTAACATTATGTTTCTAGGTGTTATAGACTAAGGATTAGAAGATCTAAACCCTATCTGTTGTAGAAATGAAGGATGGTCATCATGAGATTTCCCTAGGTTGATCACGCTTAATCAATTGTGTTAATTTATGATTTGTTTTATTGCTTTACTTTTTCTATTGGTCTCTTAAATCATAAAACCCCATTTTTTCAAAAAATCCCATTCCCCTTTTATTTTCATAATCAAAAAATTATTTTTACATTAATGATCTAAGGCTTCGTCGATAGACGACCTAGGGTTCCTGATATATTGCATAAATTCTAGTGAAAACTAAACAACAAATTTGATGCGCTCAACAATGCGACCAGGCCTCTGCATGTCCTTGTGGAGGATAGTTTAAAATTTTTTTCCTACCAACTGTATTTTTTTTTGTGAAAAAGGATAGTTTTAAAATTGATTACTATTCTATGATTTCAAAATTCATTTTTATGAAAATTAAATATTTCTTTCCTTTTCATCTGAATCATGATATTAGAGACTAGTCATAGAGGTATCATATTGATCCTTCAGGAACTTAATCTGGTATGGTTTTTGTTAGTGTGTTGTGTTCTTTCTTCAGTGGGTGTTCTGTTTTAAACACATTTATTATGAGGTTTATTTTATATTTTAACCATTTTGTTGTTGTTTTAATGATTGTTTAGGTTTCTATTCAACACTTGAGAGTGGCTCTTTGGAAAATGAAATATAATTTTGATGAGTATAAGATATCATGTCATCACTAACACTTTATCTACAAAAAACCAAGAGAAACTATATATGTCATCAAGAAGATCAATAATAGGTAACATATTTAATCCTAATGTATCAAGAGATAATTCTATCTTGGTCATCTCTTATAGTCAAGCTATATAGACAATAATATTCCAAAATATATTCATTTAGGAATAAATTATATTATCACTATCATATAGTTCACTATTTCATAAACCCAAACTATCATATAGCCACACTCCATACACACAACCCTTATATAGTGAAGACCGAGAGAGATATAGGTATCATAGTGTTAGTAGTGACATTTAATTATAATACAAAATAATCATGTTCTTGAAGAGTGTTTATCATTTCATACCAGTCACTGAAAGTTCATAATTTAAAAAACCCATATAATATTTTTCACCATAAATCATTATTAAAAATGTTATCAAAATATCATGTTATACTAAATCATCAATATCAAGGATTAATCCATCTCTCAATCAAAATCCTAAGTCCAAAAAAATATATTTATGAAACATTATCACTAAAACTATAATACAACAATTCTAATACACATAAACATCTAAAATTTTATTTTATAAAAAAACACTATGTTAGGTTATCCAAATATCCAAAAGGAATACACTATTTTTTTTACTTGAGAGAAAAATACTAATAATACATACTAAAGTTTATTAGGTCAGATAATTACAAAACATTTTCCTAATTATTTAAAATTAAAAAATATCACTTAAATTAATTAAAATGGCTTTAATTATATCACTATCATGATTTACATGAAAAAGTAAAGAAATTAAATTATTATATAACCAAAATTATAACTAAGAAAAAAATGTTCCATATTTCTAATTTTAACACAATATGGGGGAGACTGCATCCATAGACAAGGTAGGAGTATCGTAGGTTCATATATATAATTAAATCAAGTTATTTTCAATGTAACCAGGTCACATGATTCTATATATCCATGTATTATACATTTGGGTACTAATACTAACCACTCACACTGATTTATAGCTTGAGATCTAGCCAGTATGCTATTATGATATATGCATCCATAACTACTTCCACATCCCCAACATCAATAGGTCTGATGTACACCTAGAAATTTCATTCCACCTATAAAAACATACACAACTAGCACATCTCTAATAACTCACTATCAACCACCATCAATAGTCCTATCACCATGACAATGTCCTTAGCAATATAATCATACATCGATGCCATAAATAACCACTTCTTATAGTTGTAACCCCTTCCAAACCTACCATGATAAATCATCCCATCATCACTGATCCCACAACAAAACTTAATCAAGGGTCATAGTGATGTAAATAGTTTATCTATTAATCACCATGATCTCCCTCACATCACCTTCACCATGTGGACTCACCTCATTCCCTATAATAATGAAATTACTAGTACACCCTTAAAGGTATTTTTGAAATATTTTATGATGGAATGGTAGTATTAGGATACCTTATCCAATAAAATAATGACTATCATAACCATAATATGGTGTGGTGTCATGATTCCATGGCTGGGGAGGTGGCCATGGCCCATGATGGAAGGGGAGCCCAACTGATGATCATAAAGTATGTCAGATAACTTGTTTTCTAAATAATTATATAGAACACAAATAAATAATATGATAATAATTTTGATTAAATTTACATCTATATAATTAGAATATTTAATAAATACTTGTAAATGGGATTAACAATCCAACCTTTGGGGGACCATCATTACATACCATCTTGAATTTCATTCCACCATGAATTATATTATAAACAAAAATTAGTATGGGGTGACTGAAATTTAAAGAAAAAATGGTACTATAAGGAATTTGGAGTATAAAATCCTAACTTCACCCTAAGTATAAATTAATTATCCCAAACAATAATAAAAATATGTAATTTAACTTTTTTCCCATTTTCATGATACCTTCATTCTTCATTCAGGGTCCCTTGTTCATGAAATTTTGTTTTTTCATATTTTCTCTCCAAACTTCTTATAGAAAAAATTTGACCATATAAAAGAAAAATTCAAAAAATATTGATTCCAAAAAAATAAAATAAAATTCAAATTGTTGAAAATTATAGGCACGAGATGAGGAATTCTCAAGTTAAGATCGAGAAAATAAATTCCTGTAACCATTAAATCTTTTCACCTGAAAAGAAAAATAAAATAAATAGAATAACTAATAAACTCAATTACACATTTAAAGCAGACATTAAATCATCATTACTTTAAGTAAATTGTAAAAGATAATTTATTAAACTAGAAAATTTCAATTATATATCAACACTGCAATATCATAGTCTATTTAAGAATTTTTAAAATAATATCCACATAAGGAACAAATCATCCCCTGATGTTTATTTATTCATGTATGAAATTATTGTACTAAAAATCTTATAAATTATCATTTCTTAATATATATATATATATGGTTACTTTAAATTTTAGGCCACCTTATCTGTACTACATAGAAATGAAAACATTTATTAAATCACTAGAATATTTCTCACCAACAATTAAGTTTTTCAATCTAAATTATATATAAATCACTAAGTTGACTTCATTTTATATAAAAAAACACATAAAGTGTTATCATAAATCCATTAGAATCAATCTACCAAACTATTTTTTTATATTTTTTTAAAATTATAATATCAAAATACAATGTAAAATTTTCACATAATCATAAGTAATACTACTAAAACCAATATCCAAAATAATTATATCAGGGTGACATGATCATTGATTCCATTCCATGAAAACGAAGAAAAATATAAATATAAAACCATCCATTACCTCCCATGGAGCCCATCCACAGGATATTTTTATAAATAAGAAAACTAAATAAACCAGTCAATGGACTGTTGGATAAGGCTAAAAACATTTAAAAAATGTGGATGATCAATCATAAAATGCATCATAATATCATTTCACTTATTTTAAATAAAATAATGGTGGAATCATAGTCTATTCATAATCTCATTTCCTAGACATCAATTAATAATAATTGATCTGTTTTACCACCAATTTCACAACATATTATGATATCATGTGAAAATGATACTTCCAAAAACTATAAGTCTTTCCTTACAACACATGAATGGTCATATAGTATTTATTATGTGATCAATAAAGTTAATTTATTTTATAAATTAAATGATCAAACCACTTGGTTCAATGATAGGATGTCACACTCCCCATAATTATAAATTTCTATAAGGATAGTGACATGAGAATTTCAAGTCATGTTAAACCTCACCATTAACACTCCCAAGTTAGATTCACTTATACTAAGGGAAATAAAAAAATTACTCAAATGAAGATCAAGAAAGGAAAATTATTTTCATCTATACTTGATGATATTATTGTGTTCTTATAACATCTAGTAACACCGCTAATAAGATTGTGTGAATATTTCTTGAAACTTTATTCCATATATTATTTAATATCACTATTTTATTTTAGGTATGTGTGTCCTGCTTCATGCCTTTAAAGAAAACTCATATGAAATTTCACATGAGGATTCTTAATCACATTAAGACTTAGTATCAAGGCATACCATTTTTCTTTAGTCATTCTTGTTGTGTAATAATAATTTTCATTAACACCTAGTTGAATAATTGAACATCTTACACCTCTTCTAGGACCTACATCATAGCTAAAGGAAATTTCCTCTTTTGCATAATCTATTTATGATTAAAATCAATGGTTAACCAATATTTATACATCTATATGCATCAAATATAGGTAAATTTCAATAATATTCACATAATATGAAACAATTTTCACCATATTCATAGGTGTGAAAGTTATTTTTACTCACAATCAAAAAAAAATTTAGTTTTATAACCATTTAATAATGACTCTAGATCAACAACACCTTCATATCACTAATTCCAAATATAATATAATTTTTAATCATAATAAAATCACCTATATCTTCCATTAAAGGTTTTTGTATCAATAATTTTATCTCTTATCATGAGGTAAAATAATAACCAACTTATTTTATAATCTTTTGTATCACTATAAATGATGAAATTAATTATCACTTGAATATCATTTTTAAAAATATCAAAATGGTAAAAATTCTTAATACAATCACCTTAATGAGTGTTTATTTGATCAATGATAAAACAGATAAATATTAATTATCATAAATACTACTACTATGGAAGATATTATCAAGTATATTTTGTATGAAATGAATATATTATCCTCTATAATATAATATGTTAACATCATTTAACATTCTTATATTAATGATTAATAGAATTTTAAAGACACATATAGACTTGTATAAACTATATTATCCTGATCATAACCAAATGAACATAATTTCCTACCTCACACCCTAACATAACACACATAAAATCAATACACTTGTGTTGTAATTGAAACAAATCACACATCTAATCTACTTTTAAATAGTTACAAATTCACATAGTGATTTTTTTTAGAAATATTTATGGCCAGAAATCATTATTGATTATCATTTTTCTCCCTTTCTAAAATTACATGACACAAATCAATCCCATTATGATGATATCATGGGAATCACATTATTTTTCCCCAAAATCTGAGTGAACTTCCTTATTTTAAGGATAAAATTTTCTTTTTGACAAGAATAAAACTTTTTTAAAACATATTTCACATTAATATTTTACTTTATTTCTTTTACGTATACATTTTATAGAACTTATATCTTTATATTTTCAATCATCATATCAATTAAATGGTTGTATAATTAGTGTCAAAACCATATTCTTTAATGAACATCTAACATTAAAATATCTTGGTCTTCCATAACATGTAAACATTTTTAGCCCTACTCTCTAGATATGAGAATTTCATGATATACTATATCTTATCATCAACAGGGAGTCACACCTAAAGATAGTTTCACACTCTAATACAAATGATTCTATAAGGAGGATATCCAACTCTTCTCAAAGATCCAATCATTACTCATGATCCCCCTGTTATAGGTATGTCTAGTCATCTTATCTTAGTCTCAGCCTCCTATATTAAAAACAAGATTAATGATGATATATAGACTTTATTGATAATTATGTCATGAAAAATCATGAGAATCAATCCACAATAATTCTACGTAAACTGAGATTATCTCAATCTAAGTTACTTAACATGATAACTTAATATAATAATCTAAGATGTTATATTATATTCTGATCACCTCTATTAAACTGTGATTATATTATTGAGTCTTCAATAACTCATTATTTAATATCTTTAGATTTTTTATCAATCCATTGAATTAATATTAATTTTTAATTATATTAAAGCAAAAAAGTTTCACATCTCTGGGCTGATATAATATATTTATCAAAAAAATCAATGGAGAATTACTATTGAATGTATTTGAAGCTCTATATATTAGTTGGGATACCCATATCTATAGAAAAATGATTATCATACACTACGTTTTTGATAATTGTGAAATAATATCATCATTAAAATAAGTCTTGAAGGTAAAATTCCATCATTAAGGAAAAACATCCTTCTAAACACATTGGTCCAAGGATCTGATTTCTTATATTAAGATCTCCCCAACATAGAGTTGAAATCAAGTGATAACAGTCATACTTATTCTCATTAATACAAGTTATCTCAGTATCCATAACAATATTGTCCCTTGGTATGTAAACTAGTATAGGTCCCTAGATGAATAGATCATCATTATCTTGATCAAAATCTGATGGCACTCAAATAGGTGTAGAACCATCCAACTTTATCTCATGTCTTTACATAAAAAAATTCACAAAATTAAATATTCTATTTTGAATGAATTCATAAATATTCACTAATTCATAATGTAATGAAGGAATAATTTAAGAGGCTATAAACATAATTTTCTAACTTTCTATTCAAGAACAGTTCCTATATCCTAATTAAGCATTCATAAAAATTATTATCTAGAAACTACATTATGAATCTACTAACCTAATTATTCCATATAAATAATGATCTATGTACTTGAGTTATCTAGAAATCAATCATGATATTTGTACAAGAATGTGTCAACAAACAAACCTTATAGATGGGTTCCCTATCCTAATAGAATAAACTCAAATCCCTATAGTACTATTCCCTAAGCCTCTCAATATAAAACTTGAAAAGTTCCTAACATAAATCTATGTTGTTAAGATAAACCCTTTCTCATACTACTCTTACATGATATAACTCAACCTAACCAAAACCATCTTGGGTCATCAAAATATCTGACTTTAACTCTCTAAACCCACCTCTAATAGGCTAGTTCTTGGTTAATAACTCTAAAAGGGGGATTACACAAAATAGGAGTCATTTATCCATTTAATCGACAATGTAAAATAAACAAATATCCACTGTAAATTTACATATACAATGGAAATCCACATATAAATTAAAGTACATGAATCCACATATGATATATAATCTTCAAATAATAAAAATTAAATGAAAAATGAAAAAACATATAAAGAAAATACTATAAAAATATGGAATAAATACATTGTTTTATGAATGATGACCTAATTTAAACTCATAAAGAAAGTACACAAACTACTTTGTGAATCCTACTCCATCAAATATATAACTCTACATATAAAAACCAAATACTCCACATCAAAGTTCACTCATATAAAAGGTCAAAAATTTGTATAACTATAAGCATACCACTACACATGTTCCCATTAATGTGTGATTATAATGACTCATTATAATATCCTGAGGTATGAGAAATACCATGGTCAAGATTATGTTTTCACATTAATCAAATTATATAGAATCATAAAAAATAGGGTTTTTCCTAATATATTAATACCATCTAGGGTTAATCTAAATCAAAAATAAACAAGATGACTATATTATCCTTAGGGTCTCATAAGATATTATATTTGATTATAAAAAATCTAGGTATCTATATGTTATCATCTTTAAATATAGTTTTTTATAGAATCTCATTCCCAAGTTAACCATAAAATCACTATACAAAACACAAATATAGTGAATATAAAAAACCAAAACATGCCTCAAAAATGGCTATCAATGAGAAATATTCAATCAAGGTTTTCACAAACCACACCCACTGGTTCCCTTCCTAGGCCGCCAATGATAGATGATAGGGATCCCCTGAAGCATTTCTCTAATAGGCCATGGGTTGTCGACTAGAACCAAGGGTATTGAATACAAATATAAGGGTAATTCCCATAAAAAATAACAATAAAGATAAATATCCACTAATTAGGTCCATAATATAAATAAATTATTAATCCTAATACATGATATGTCATACAATGTATAAATAAAACTAAAAACATTGCACAAACTACTTCTAAGTTAGTGAACATAATCACCGATAACTCACAATCAATCCATGAGAAAGTGTCATCCAAATTAATCACCAAATCCCTCTAACATATTTGAAAAATAGTTATAATATATATAGGTATGAGTGTATAAGTATACTATGTAAAATCCTCATCAAAACCTCTCAAGAAAGTGTGGAAAGAGAATACTAAAGCCCTAGTGAATAAATAGAGAAACTAACTTGTCACATAATCGGGTAGATTATGTCTTAATCTTCATCAAGGACCACTAATCAAGTAACACATAGAGGATGGAAACATCATATCAATATATATATATATATATATATATATAATAAAGGTAACTCTTATACCATGTTCTCACAAAACTAGACACCTTAAATCCCAATGACACATGTCTTGCCACTCTAATTTCCTTATAATTCATCTCTCCATTTTGGAAATAAAAAATAATCACATCCATCACCTTGTGTATCCCATAATATATTCATCATCCCCATCAAATATTGTAACTAGGTAGTAATTCTAGATTCCAGCATATCTTACATACCATGAACTACACCTCAATCCATCACAACTTGTGCATGAGTACACCTATAATAACTGTATCTATTACATCTAGAATACAATAATGATATATAACCTCAATGTAACACCACAAAAATTTAGTTTAATAGAATAATAATCTTGATATATTTCCTAACAAACAATATTGATCTTTAATAAAATTGAAAAATATTATAAACATATTAGTATTTAAATGTGGTCATTATAACCTAACTATTGAATTGGAAGGTATGAATATGAGTAAAGTTGTTATAAAATATATGTAAAACATTATTACTCAATATAAATGTATCTATTAATACTTAATAAAAAATCACTCAATTTTTAGTGAACTCATTTTATGCATCAAAAATATATTTTCATAAAAATGATTTTTGTTGAATTTTATGTGTGGAAATTATAATTTATTTCTATGACTTTTACAAAAATTATTTTATAAAATTAAAATAATTTTTTATATAATCATATAAAAATTAGCTTAGGTTTTAATTTTTTTATTTTTCGAAAATGATTGATTTTTTAGTGAATGTTAAAAAATATCATTTTTTCAAACACTCTCATTTCTTTTAATTAAATCGTATAATTTAAAAAGTCCCATTATATTTTTTTTGGTATTGAAGTGAAATATTATACATTTTTTATAATCTAATTAATTCCATTTGAATCAGTAATATTCATGACTTTGATATTAGTTAATTTTTATGCTTAAAATCACATTTCTCTAAAATCTATTTTTCATTACGTTTTATGTATTTATATTAAAATTGATTTATGCCACTTATATAGATTGAATATTGAAAATTTTATAGCATATTTTTAATTAGGAATAAAATTTTATAAATATTTCCCTTTTATTTTTAGTCATTGTGAATAATAACCATGGTAAATATTTTTACCTTTGTAAGGGTAAAATGGGTAAAACTGAGTTAAACCCATGGGATGAGTTCTAAAAATCAACCCAAAACATCCCATAATTTCATTGGATGATATTAATTCTACCATTAAAATCCCAAATTATAATATATGTCATCTTGGATCCATTTTTCTTTGATAATGACATTTGTATTATTTTAAGTAAAGAAAATTCCAAAATGCCATTTTATTACTTTTAATTTTGTTTATATTTCAAATAGGGATAATAATATTTCATAAATGAATATAAAATTTTATTTTTAACATTATTAATTTATTTTTATAATAGAATTTTTTTTAAATTTTTATTTATGGTAGAATTACCTTAAATTCTCACACAATGCTAACATAGTGCATATGAAATATAGTGTTCTGTTACTTTTTTATAGGTAATTATTGACCCTTGTTTTGACCATTATTTGGTTGAGTACTTCATTGGTGTAATTTTTGATGTTTTTGTAAAATATTGGTATCCCTTGGTTCTATTTAGGGTTAATGTATGGTTAGAGAAAACTGTGCGATTTTTTCCAAGAAACCGTGCGGCCAAGCATGGTTTACTGTAAGGGGACACACAATTTATAAAAGCTATGTGGACACCCCTAAAAAATGGGAACCCCTAGGTAAAGGTTTTATGAATAGATGGTTCATGGTTAAAGTAACCATGAATACAAACCATACACCCAAAACAGGATCTCTTTATAGGGAGCACTGTTAAGGTGCACAATTACACCAAACTGTGCGACCTCTCCCAAAAACCTTGCATGCAGACTTTGAATGCTCCAAATTTTTAATTAAAAATTATTATGACCCTATTTTAACCTATAATAACCACCAAATATCATATTTTATAATCCTAATCCTTCACCAGTTCTTTATAAGCTTCTATCTTTGGATTCTAGTAATATTTTCGTTGTTCTTAAGGGATCACCTCAAGGTATGTTGTGTTTTTTATCTAGTTTTACCTTTTATTCTTAGATACTCATTGGATATCTTCTCCTATATTCTTTTGGAACGTTAGGGGGATGATTATACTAGATATAAGTCTTTTTAAATGGTATTTGTTTGTTTCTTATGGAACTAAGATCATTAGAACCCAGTCTACTCTTCCATGATCGTTGTTATCAAAGGTGAATAATTCTACCTCCATTCTTGAGGTTGGTGTTTCAATATAATGGGTTAATTATATTAATTTATTATATTTATTATAAAATTTCTTTGGGTTATTCATTTAATTGAATTGATTTTTGGTTTCAATGTATTTCTTGTAAAATACTTTTTTTAAATGGGTTTTCCTTTAAAAATAGGGTTTCATACATCAAGTGTTTGATTAAATGATTGAATGGTGGTTTTGATTTGGAATTGGGTCTTAAAAATTTGAAGTATATTGGATTGGATTTTAAAATATTTTATAAATTTTGACCATGTATTTTTAATGTATTTTTAAAAATATATAACATTGAGAACATTATGTGCATCGGTAGATGGACATAGGTAACCCAAGTGTGTATGGCACCACTAGGGGTTACTTTCATGATATCGACAGACTATAGTAGGAATCGATATCAATTGGTACCATTATATTATTGTTTTAGGCTTATTTTATGTCTAGTATGTATTCCCATATTCTTTTTCCCAATAAATATTGCTTTTTTATTTATGGTTTTTTTATCACATGATGTATTTTTTCATGGATTATTACTCACATGTTTTCACATGAGGTTTTATCACATGGTTTCGCATGATGGATATTTCATGGAAATGTGTTTACATTATTACCATATAGTGTATGGATATGATTTCTTATTTTATCACAAATAATTCTTATATTCCTAGATTTATGGATATGAAATTATTTCAAGAAAACCAAAGGAAATTATTTACAAATGGGTTTTTATTTATGAAAATGATTTTTTAAACTATTTTTTTAAGATAGAACTTTTTAATTCTTGATATTAGAACTTGTATAGACTATGTGGTGGTATCATACTCAAATTTTTTCTCACATCATAATTTTCCTTTATAAGTCTATAAATGTTGTATTGCATGATCTCAATAAAGTGAATGGCATCACATGTCTTGTCATTTACTCTCATTTCCTTATCCTTATAGCAGTATGGTTTGGTGGCGATGCTTGGTCACATGGAGACTTGTTAGTTTTGTCTTTTTATACTTTTTTTTTAACTTATTTTTCTTGGGTTTTATGGATCTTATTGTAACTATTTATTCCATATTTTACTCTGGTTGTATTTTTTGTTTTGGTTATATTCAAGACTTGTTTTTGTTATCTTCATTATACATCACCATGTGATGGATAGCTCGGGTGGATGGTCTAGTTGACCCCAGTTGGTTAGTTAAAATTTGGTATTAGGGGGGCCAATCATCCTGAAATTTTTTGACACTACCTATGTCTGGTTCTATTTCTTGGGTATAAAAAAGTTAGGACCAAAGGAATTTGGGTAGTAAGTGCGGGAGGGTGCTTGGGCAACTCACTACCATTTCTGAACTCGAGTTTCCATGGGTGTTAGGAAACATTTTTCCACGTTTGAGGATTTTTGTTTGAGGACATTTGAATGAATTAGATGGGAAGTTTTTTTAAATGGATATGTTCCTTACTAAAGTGTTTTCTTTCAATCTTGGAATTCATTATTTCTTAAAATTATTGATGTTTTAAGGCATTAATACTAATTCTTGAAGATGGTCCTAGTATTTTTTAATTTTCTCTAAAGATTATTGGTCAAGATCTTGTGCTTAATAAAAACATTCTCTAAGAATATCTCTTCCAAATCAGATAGGGGAAGCTATGATATGGGATCCTTACTCGAATCCTTCTATGTACCCTTATTTTTTAAAATTTCTAATCCAAAAAATAAAAAATTTGGGTCAAGTGGGTGTTGGGAACCTAGGATGTGTAGTAGATCATGGATCTGAATTCACTAAGAAATATCCAACCATATTCCATGGTGATAAGATATTCCAATAATATAGGGAGTGGATTGAGAATATTGAGGGTATCTTAAACATTTTGAAGATTCCTGTAGACTCTAAGGTGGGTTTTGTTGCATCTATTCTCAAAGGACTGGGAAGCAGATTGTGGGACTCTATTGTGAAAGATAAGTTTCATGAGGACCTTACCTAGACTTATTTCAAGAAAATATTCAATCAACAGTTTTATCCAAATTGGTTACATGTGGTAATGTCCTAGGAGATTCTTACCTTAGAGCAAGTAGAGTATTCCATTATGGAGTATTCCAATAGTTTTTCTAAGTTGGTGCATTGGGCACTAGAGCTAGTCACTAATGATCAGCTAAAGTCTTGGAAGCTTGAGTTGGGATTGAGTCATGATATTCTATCGATGTTTATTCTCATATTTCTTATGACCTTTATATAGTTATTCAATAAAGAATATTTAGAGAAGGCTGATATAACTAGAAAGACTTGTTTGGGTGGAGCTTTAGTTGGTGCAGTTGTTAGCCAGGGTGTGTCTTATAGACAGAAAAGAAAGTGAAAGGGTGGTCAGTTTTCTTCATGACTAGATTTAGGGGATTTATCAGGATAGCAACTGTTTATCTACTACTGGTGTGGAAAGCATGGTCATACCAATCCTAACTTCATGGAGGCCACTAAGAATTATAATTTATATGGATAATATAGTCACCAAATGTGTTTTTGTGAAATGATATCCCATGGAAGTAAAGTAGGATCCAGTCTCACAAAGGGTTCATCGGTTTGTACTGATGCTTCCAAGGGTGGTGGGTATAATCCTCATGAAAATGGGGAAGTTAATGTGTCTAGGACTAGGTGCCTTTATGCGATAGAGTATGCGCTAGAGTAATTTAAAGTAGGGCCAACTACTGTTAGTGATACAATGTTTATTTCATTTTATATGGTGCTAGATTTGTTTGATATAGGGGATACTAATTCTTTTATATCATCAAATTTAGTTGATGTGTTGGGCATAAATTTAGAGATTATTTTGTTATTATTGTATCTTTACATGCATTTGCGAAAGAGGTCTGAACAAGGCTTTAAGTGTCTCGCATGTTGGGTGTTGATAGCTGACTTTGAGGTAGTGTGATACTTTTTAGTTCTTAATATTGACATATTTGACCTGGTACAATGTATGTATTGGATTATCAATGTTAAAAACCAAATATATTGTTATCATTGTTGGGATAATTTTTTTATCTTCTTATGGGGTTACTTGTGTTTTTTAGGGTGATTGGGACTCTATATCAGGAAGGGAGGGACCTATTTTCCCTTATGATGGGGTAATATAATTCCAGTTGTGAGAGATGTTTCTTGATGTAGTTAACTTTTTTTTATGTAGTATTCTTCCTGGGGAGGTGTGTGCATAGGCTGAGGTATTTTCAGTTTATTTTTCTTGTTTACCACCACAGAGAGGTGAGTTTACTATTAACCTACTTCCTGGTATGATGCTCTTTTCTAAGACATCTTATTGAATGAAACCCATTTAGTTGGTGAAACTTAAATTCCATATTTAGGACCTAGAGGCTAAGGTATTTTTTTGTATTATCATGTAACCATGGGATTTACCTTTCTAATTTTCTAAAATGGTGGATGAGAGTCTCAGACATTGTGTGGTTTATTGAAAGTAAAATCAGGTGATCGTTAAGAAAAAAAATCATTTTTCTTGGGATTGAGGATATTTTTGAACAACTTATAGGGGAATTTTGGTTTTAAAATATTTAAATTTTGTTAGGGTACCACCATTTGGGATTCCAAGAAGATTATGTACCTAAGATATCATTTAGGAGCTGACATGGGCATTTTGAGTTTCTGGTTATGCCATTCATTCTCACTAATGATCAAATGGTATTTATGGATTTGATGAACTGAATATTTCATTGGTTCTTGGAATATTTTTTTGTTGTGTTAATGTAATATATTTTGGTATACTCCAAGTTAGAGTAGGATCATACAGTCTATTTAGATATTATTCTTTAAACCTTGAAGGATTATCATCTATATGGTAAGCTTTCAAAATGTGATTTTTGAATCAGTGAAGTGAAATTTATGGGCTATTTCATATATGAGAGGGGTGTCTCAGAGGATCCTAAGAAAATATAGGTATTTAAATCCTAGTAGAATCCCATAAATTGTTTTGAGATCTGTAACTTGTTGGGTTTGGCTGGTTATTATAAATGGTTTGTTCGGGATTTCTCCAAGATCATGTATTTGATGGAAACTTTAACTCATAAGGGTGTAAAGATTTAATGGGATGAAAAATTTCAATGATCTTTTTAGGAAATTATGGTGAGGTTTAATTCAAAACTAGTTTTGATTCTTTTAGAACTAGGTTCAGGTTATGAAGTTTTTGGAAATGCTTTTGGTACGGGTTTGGGATGTGTCTTGATGTTGGGTAAACAGGTGGTGGCCTATGGCTATCACTAGTTCTTCCCTCATGAGACGAACTACCCTACCAATGATCTTGAGTTATTATTAGTTATTCATGCAATCAAAATGTGGAATAACGGCCTATTTTAGGAGAAGTTTGTAGTGTATTATGATCATAAGAGCCTAAAATTTATTTTTACTTAGAGGGATCTGAACTTGCAACAGAGATGATGGGTGGAGTATCTTAAGACATTTGATTTTGATATTTATTACACTCCTATGAAATTTAATGTGGTTTACAATGCATTGAGCATAAAATTTCAGACTCAAGTCATGAAGGAATCCATTTAAGAGTGGTTCATGCTGATTTTTTTTGTTAATATGCTCTTTGGTGTGGAAGAGGTTGGTGGACAGGTTTTCTAGGCTTCGATGAAAGTTGACTCATATTTCAATGAAACTTTTCAGCTCAAGTAGGTGATAAACATCGAGTGTCAATGCTTTGGTAAATCCTTTTATACTGGGAAAACCACATTTGAGTGGTCTTGGTCTCCCAAAGGAGATTTGTTCACCCGTAGTAGGTTGGTTGTTCCAATTTCTTAAAGGCGTGAGTTTATGGATAGTGGGAACCAGTCATGTTGGTTTATACACCCTGGGGATACAAAGATGTATCATGACTTGATACATTGGTATTTATGTCCATTAATGAGGATTATGATTACAAATTTTGATTCATAGTGTCTCTTTTATCATAAAATTAAGGTGGAACACCAGAGACCAACTAGTTTGTTACAAACTTTACCCATTATGGTATGAAAGTGGGATTAAATTTTCATGGAATTCATCATTGGTTTACCATGGAATCCTTGTATGAAAGATACTATTTGGGTTATCATTGATCAACTTATGAAATTGTATCATTTCTTATAGCATATCAGGATTCTCATACATATACATTACATCATTTTTGTGGAATAATTATTAAATTAAACAAACACATTCCTAAAGACCATATTAGTTTAGTACCTTTTAGAAACATGGAAACATAATCACCAGTCCCTAAGTGGGATACATCATCTCCCACTATATTCTTCATAACTAGCACTCTTCTAAGATACATCATAAATAATACATATATTCATAAAATTGGGAAAGTAAACACAAGAAAGGGTGAGCTAAGATGTTTAGTAAGGGTAAACATGGGAGATATGTAAGTATAACATAAACATAATTGTATAAGAACATGATCATAACATTTGAATGATCCATGTGAATATAAAATTGGCATAAGAAATGAATTTTTGGCATGCACAAAATCATATAAAATCAATTCCATACTAGTTGAGGCTCACTACCAAGTCCATTATAGTGGACAAAGTCCTTTATTGTACTGGGTTAACTCCTTATTCCAGCCCTATATTACTATACCAATTTCAATCATCATTACAACCCTGTATTATTGTACCAGGTTTAATCCATGTTCCATCCATTTCAATCTCATGAGATATATAAATATTTACACAATTCATGGAAGGGAGATATAGGCCCCACCTATCACATAACGTAAACCATATTTATGTGTGACATAAGATCATAACAAATCATCATATAATAACCTATTAAATGAAATGGGTATCATAAAAATTTCATAATATCTTAAACTATGGAAAATAGATATTTTTTATAATCATTTCATCATAGCATAACCAAAGAAAATAAGTGGGTTTCATAAGCATATAACCCATGGAAGAGAAATGGGTTTCATAAGAATATAACTCGTGAAAGAGAAATGGGTTTCATAAACATAATTTAATCAAAATATAAACCATGTTAATAAATAATATTAATTATACCCTTGTATAACATCCCTAGTAATTCATGAGTAACAAAAACAGATTTCAACTTATATGTAAAATAATTTTGAAAGATCATTTAAACATGTATTGAGGAAAATGTCCTTTAGTCTTTGAAAAAAAACTTTTTAATACATAAAAAATTTTGAAAACCTTTTTCTTTGAAAATTATTTTGAAAACATACTATAAAAGCTTCTAGGTAATGATTGGTCATGATATAGGAATATTCCATTAATATTATACATGTAAAAAATAAAGGTTCCATTCACATTTTCAGTAAAATCCAAATGGACATTGTTTTGGAAAATGACATAAAGATTACATTAAAAACATGTTTGTAAATATTGAATCATGGGTTAAAATTTATTTTAAAAATTTAATAAATTAATAAAAAAATCAAAAACAATTTTAGAAAACATATTTTTGATAGAAAACTTATTTTCGGCCAAATAGAGAGATAAATTCAGATTTTCATTCAAAAAATCATAATAATTTTTAGTAAAAAAGATTATAAAAATGGTACTATTACTTGAAAATATCATGAATAACTAGAGTATAATATATTTCATGATAATTTTCAATAGGTAGATCATGATATTTTAACATCAGAGTCTTAATTGTAAACAATCCTGAAAAATAATCAGATTGTAACATAAAAGTTTTACCACTTTAAAAATATTTAATCATAAGACCCATGAATAAATAACATAAATTAAACCTAAAAATATCATGAGGATAAAAAAATTTAAGATATTACATTTAAAATAGGTTGTACATACACCTCATGAAATTATATAGGTGCATAACATAACGTACGTCTCAAAGAAGGAAAATTGAGACAAATATTCCCTTACCATTTTGGTACAATTTTAAACATAAAAACCATGATAGAGAGATAATAAAATAAATATTTAAATAATAATAATTCTCAATAGAATAATCCTAAGGTAAATCCCTAGTAATTAGACATAACACATATAAGAAATAAGTGTGAACATTGGTTTTGTCTCACAGAAAAGAAAAGTGAGATGAAAATCCATTACCATAAGTCTTGACTTCCATTGTACTCATTAAATCCTTCTATATAATAAATAAAATTTTATTATAAATATTATTAATAACCATATTAATTTGTATCATACAATATATTATTTTATTATGACATTTTATTACACGTTTATTAACAATTTCATATTAAATTTCAGGTAATACCCCCTTTGTTTTACATATATGTTTTGATTTGTTATATTTTTTATCTTAATTTAATAATGATTTAATAATCTCAATTTTGATAACCAATACATAAATATAAAATTTATTTAGTATATATGTGTTTATAATAATCTATAAAAGATAGAAATATGAAATAAAATACACCATTCATAAAGATGGTTGGTCGTACGTACGCATGAACACAGTTTCTATTTTCTTATCAGATTAAAATAAATAAGAGTATATGATATATTATAATTCCAAAATAATTTTTATGTCCTATATATCACTTATTTTTATTAAACCCATCCTTAATATATTCCACGAAAATTGTGAATGAATCACATCGCTTCACGAAGTGGTTTTCTATTGTACACATGAACAATGTTATCAAATTCCTATAAAATGGAAAGCATGAAGGTATGTGTGATATAAAAAATTAAAAAATCATAATAAAATCTTATAAATAATAAAAATATATATAAATAGTATTTCTATCTTTATTTCCAACCTTGATATGTAGTAATGGAAAAAACAAATGACATCAGTTCACAAGGAGGTAATGCTCCAAACACACAAATGATGATTTCATAACCCATTTTATGGAAGTGTGTGTGGTTATGGGTCACAAAATTAACATAAAAACATATAAGTATATTGAAGATACTTATTTTCTTATATAATTGTAACACCCCAACCCTAGAAATTTGGTGTTAGTGTATTAATTATTACATTATCATGATTAAAAGGAATGAAATCCTAATGGAATGATAAGTTTAGTTGTCTTGAAGAAACTAGATACATACATGTAACTCATACTACATTGGGAAAGGTAAAAACAAACAATACATAACAAAAACTAATAAACTACATCCACATGAACTCAATAAATGGTCTCCTCTTCATAACCTACTGAAGGTAAAACAATGAAAGAGGTGAGATAAAATGCTCAATAAGGGTTACAAATAGCAGAATCATGAATCAACAATAATTGAATCATAATAAAATTGTCATAGTCAATATGGCATGGTGAATAAATGGAAAACACACACCATTAATAAACTGAGAATGAAACTGAAACCATATATTTTGTCATAGTGAAAACCTCATGGATAATAATAATTGAAAATGAATAAATAGAATGATTATTAATTAGAATTCATGTATCTGAAACATGATACTACTATACGGTATAAATTTTTTAATTCTATGGGTAGATACCTGTCTTATTTTGTTTTGGAAGCAAACTCAAAGGGTTTGTCACCAACTGACTTGTCTCATGAGACATGTCGATGCATTGAGGGGCTATAGCAGACCCATCCCATCACTGCAAGTCAAAATAATTCTTTATAAATAGATTTAATACAAGTACAATATGCCTTTTCAATATCTTTTTAGAGTAGAGGATACGGATTCATTAATATTTCCATAGTTAAATCAACATTCCAAATAAACATCGTATGTAAAATGGTATATGGATTAGGACAATAATCATATACATGAAACCAGAATATAGATAAATAATATATTTAAAATTTAAAATGAAAAATTATCTCAAATGGGAAGTTGATACACCACTAAAAAAGATTAGTTGCACAATACCGCGTATGTCTCATTGAAATGGAAATTGAGACAAAGTCCCTCACCACATTGTAATCAATTGAGTTGTATGAACAAAAATTAATAACCACAAAATTAATCACATAATACCATTAATATAAATATAATAGTGATAATATATATCAAATGGTAGTAAACAATACGCCACATGAAATAAATAAGTGGCGAACAATGGAAATCTCACGGAATTAATAGTGAGATAAGAAACGCCCTTAACTTATGTCCAAAAGTGTTCTTTGGTTGATCTTAATGACCTGAATAATAAAATTTAGCTTCATTAACTAATAATTACATAACATACTCTACATTTAATTTTTTATTATAAAATTATTAGGTTCATTAATTTCCATTTTTATGGGTTTAAGAGGTTTAATTTTATTGTTTTGGAAGCATTTTCTTCCTTGGTTTTAATGATCGGTTTACTTGTATTCATGAATGGAATTTCATTTGAAATGTGGATAAACATAAATAATTTTTAATATATATTATTAGTTTAATTACCAATATATAAATGATATTATAAATATTTTGGTTATATACCATAAGGATGACCCATTAGATAAAAGTTACTGATAAATGCTTGGATTAACTTGGTGGTTTTGTGCATGATGAAATTATTTTGTATTATTATTTTATATAATGAGTGTGTAAGGATTACAGAACATTGAATAAGATAATATAAATATATTATGATCTAGTTTAACCATAAAAAGTATTCATAAACATTCATGGAGATATAAATAGAAATTAAAAACCCTTTGTCCTTGAATGTCATAAATTAACACATCTCAAATGGTGTTTTAATTTTTAGTGTAAGAGAAGAGGAAAAGAGAGATGATGATGAAATATTCCATTATAATAATAAAATTCCAGTTCATATAAGTTATTGGAATTAGCATAACATTTGGATGAGGGGATATTATGAGAGAGAAACAAAATAATAGAACTTGTAAAAGAAGTTGAAAGAAAAAGGAAAAGGGGTTCACCTCTTGAGTGCTCCTCCTTGAGAATCTTCATAAGGCATTTGTTTTTTTCTTTTGGTGAGACCAATAGGTATTGGAAGTGTGAAGGGTCTTGGGAAGTTTATTTTTTAGATCTTAGGTAAGGATTAAATCTTCACTGGTTTGGGTGGAAGAGGGGTTGAGGGGTGTTTTATATAGTGGATGGGAGGGGGGTTTTCTTTATATTTTAATCATTAGTTTATTATTTTTCCCTATGAAAATAAAGAGGGATGAATCCATGAACAAAAATAGTAAAAAGTTCATGTGAGTTCAAAATAATTTCCATTTACATCATACATGACTCAATCATGATGCATAAATTCATTTATTTAGCTTATTTCATAGATTAACAAATTTTACTATTCACCAAAAATTCAAGTATTTTAGAAAAATCCCAAAAATTTACCGTAACCATTTTCCAAAGTTTAAAATCCAAAAATGAACTCCATTTTTCAAAAATAAATTTCTTAAATATGATAAATTTAATTTTTAATTAAAATCATTGTTTAATCGAAAAATACCAACACTTAAAATATTCATCTTCATTTTTAAGGTGCCAAACTTTATTTATACTTTCACGGGTAAGGTTACCATTCATAAGGGTCAAATTACTATTCATAAGGGTAAGTTACTAATCACTAAAAATTAAGTTGATTCTATTAGACACCAAATATTACCCTGATCACAACTGTAGATGACCATTTTTTGAAAATCAAAACACAGATGTAGAAAATTGAAGTTTAATGGCTAGGTTATGACTATCTCTTAAATAACCAAGTGTTCTTTCAAAGAGATTAAATAATTTATGAAATATAGGCTATATAATGAATATAATTTTTTTAATAGAAATATAAAATAAAATGTTTGGGGTGTTATATTCTTCTCACCTTCATAAATTTTGTCGAAAAAATGTTTCATGTATATTTATCCATAAAAAGATGTGGGTGGTTCTTCTTTATAACATCCCCAAGGTCCCATATCACCTCATCTATTTTATGGTTTCTTCAAATAACCTTTACCATAAGATTCATTTGATTTATCAATACTTTCTCTCTAGTGTCAAGAATCTCAATATGCTCTTCACAGTATGAAAAATCAGGTTCCAACTCTATTTCTTCATAGGTGAGTACATGTGTTGGTTCTGGAATGTATTTATTTAACAATGACACATGGAAAACATTATTAACTTTGGAGAGACTTGGTGACATTTCTAAATAGTAATCTATAGCTCTCATCCTTTCCAAAATTTCAAATATTCTAATGTACATGGGGATCAGTTTCCTTTTCTTACTGAACCTTAAGACACCCTTCCACAGAATTACTTTTAGAAATACATGATCTCCTTCTTGAAATTAAAAATTCTTTATCCAGTTGTTAGCATAACTCTTTTTCCTACTTTGGGATGCTTTAATATGGGCTTGAATTTTCTTTACTTTTGTAGTTGTCTCCTCTATAAGTTTTGGGCCTATAATTTTCCTCTCTCCAACTGCATCCCAAAAAGTTGGAGTTCGACACCTCTTACCATATATTGCTTCATATGCACCATTTGAATACTAAAATGGAAACTATTATTGTAGGAAAATTCCACCAAATTCAATAATTGATCCCACATACCTTGAAAGTCAAGAGAGCATGAACACAACATGTCTTACAGGGTTTGAATAGTTCTTTCAGACTATCCATCAGTTTGGTCTGATAAGCAATACTCATATAAAGCATAGTATCCAAATATTTCTAGAGAATTTTCAAGAATTTTGATGCAAATTAGGGATCTTGATTGAACACAATCGATATAGGTGCACCAAGAAGTCTTAAAACATAAATAACATAAAGTCTTTTCAAGAGATCAAGTGTTAAATTCTCTCTTTTAGCAAGGAAATGTGGTGATTTTGTGAGATGATAAAAAATTACCCATATTACATCATTCATTATAGGTTTCCTTGGTAGTCCTATTATAAAATCCATCGTAATGTCATCCCACTTCCATATAGGAATTGGTAGAGGTTTCATGAACCCTCTAGGATATTGTCTCTCGACATTCACTGATTAACAAACTAGACACCTTGACACATAGTAAGCAATTTCTCACTTCATGTTATTCCACCAAAAATGTTCCCTCAGATCTCTATACATCTTAGGGCTATCAAGGTGTATAGAAAAATTTGAGCTATGAGAATCTTCTAATAGTTTCTTATTTATATTAGGTATTGATGGAATGCATAACCTCTTCCAAAATTTCACAACTCCATCCTCATACACAAAATTTTCCAATCTTACATCCTTAACAACTTTAATTTCTTTTTTAGATTCTAATCATCAGGTTGAGATATTTTTATCTTCCCTATTAAGGATGTTTTAGCAATAATTTAAAAGATAAAATATGTTTACCCTTAATAATTACCATATCCATATTTAGCAGATCCATGAATATAGGATCTCTCTCAACCCTCATTTGGTTCAAAAGTCCATGATATTTTCTTCTTAATGCATCATCCACCTTATTTTCCTTTCCTGGATGGTAGTGTATTGATAAATCACAGTCTTTGAGTAACTCATTCCATCTCCTTTGCCTCATGTTGAGTTCTTTTTGTGTAAAAATGTATTTCAAACTCTTTTGATCTGTATATATCTCATATCTTTCACCATAGAGATATTGTTTCCAAATTATCAGAGAAAATATTACGAATACTAACTTAAGATCATGAGCTAGATAATTTTACTCATGATTATTCAACTATCTTGATGCATAAGTAATAACTTTATCATTTTTCATAAGAAAGAAACTCTTTCTGTTCATTGATGCATCACTATATATAAAAAATCTATTATTTCTAGATGGAAGAGTTGAAATTGGAGCATTGAACAATCTTCTTTTCAATTCTTCAAATCATTATGTACATTCTTTCATCCATACAAACTTAACCCCTTTACATGTGAGGTTGGTTAGTGGGTTTTCTAGTCGGGTGAAATTCTGAACGAAATGCTGATAGTAACCTACTAAGACAATTAAACTATGTACCTCGGTTATGTTCATTGGTGTCGTCCATTATTGGATTGCCTTTAACTTCACAGGATCAACTAAGATTCCATCCTTAGAGACAATATAGCCATGAAATGGAACTTATTGAATCCAAAATTAAAACTTGCTAAACTTCCCATATAAATCATTTTGCTAAGAGTTCTTAGAATAATACGCAAGTGATTCTCATGGTCTTCATAGATTTTGGATTATACCAAGATTTCATAAATAAATACCACAACAAATTCATCAAGATATTCCTTGAAAACTCTATTCATTAGATCCATGGAAATAGAGGGATCATTAGTTAGTCTAAAAGGAATTATTATAACCTCATAATGCCCATACCTAGTTCAAAATGTAGTCTTCGGAATATATTCATTCCTCACACATAGCTGATGATATTCATATTAAAGGTAAATCTTCAATAAATATTGGGGTCTATGAATTTTATCAAATAAATCATCAATTCATGGCAGATGATACTTTTTCTTTATTATAATAGCATTGATTTCCCTATAATCAATGAATAGCCTCATGGATCTATCTTTCTACTTGACAAAGAGGGCAGGGGCTCTCCATGGAGAAAAACTAGGTAGAATAAATCCTTTTTCACTCAATTCCCCTAGTTGTATATTTATATCCACTAATTATATAGTGTTCATTCTATAAGGAGTCTTTGATATAGGTCTTACAGCAGAAATTAAATCAATAGAGAACTCAACTTCTCGATCTAGAGGATGTATACGTAAATCCTATAGAAATACATCAATGTATTATTTCCCAATAGTTATGTGTTCAATTTGAAGATTTATTTCCTCTCCCATAGATATTTCATTCTCTTCCTCTCCAAGAATTACATTCAATATAGCTACTGGGGGTGGATTTCTAGGTTTCTGCACTAAAGATAAGGGATTCTACACCATCCTCAAAAATTGTAACTTCCTTTCTCTTAAAATAGATATTCACAACATAATTTTATAGCCAATTAATACTAAGAATTATATCAAAGTAAATAATTGGTATGATGATAAGGTTAGCAACTAAATAACACTTATGTTTCATGAGGGGGACAGATCGATGCATCTTTGTAGCAATGATACATCACCTAGGAGTTTTTACTAACAATTCCTTTATTAAATCAAATTGGCCATGTCTAATTTTATTTAAAAAATAGGAAGATATAAATGAATGAGATGATCCATAATCAAATAAATCATTGGCTAAGTTTGAGGAAACAATTAAAGTACCTACCACTAAATTATTAGGAACTTCAACCTTCGTGGTTCTAATTTCATAAGCTTTCCCTTTCTCTCCTCTCCTTTTTTGAGTAAAGTTTCCTTCACTCTTAAGACACTCATTTGGAAAGTGCCCCCTCTCTCTAAAATTGTATCATTGAACATCATTGACTTGTCTCTTCCCATTACATTCACTAGATTGATGACCCTTTTCTTCACACTTATACCAAACTCCCATTCCTTTAAAGTATTTACCAGGATGATTCTTTCCACAATTCTCATATAATGGAAATTGTTATTATAATGCATCCTCTTATATTGATTTCCTTTGAAAAAATTTGATCTATTAAATTCCTTCTTTGTTTTGATGTCACTTAATATAATTTCATCATATGATGAAAATGATTGAGAATTTAGTGCCCTTAGAAGACTTGGCTTAAGACCTTAAAAGAAATAGTAAATCTTATCTTTTAAATCAGACAAGTAATATATAGCATACTTGGATAATCTTTTGAAGGTAGCCTTATACTCTAAAACACTCCCTTCTTCTCTTTGATTTAGTATAAGGAATTTCCACTTCATTTCAGGGTGTTGTTCATGAGGGAAATATTTGTCAAAGAATATTTCCTTGAAAAAATTTCATTCCATATCTTGTATTTCTTCTTCCTCCAAGGTATTCTAGAATAAGGACCATTATTGATCAGCATCACCCTTGAAGAAATATACTTCCAATACTACCTTTTCATTTTCATTGCATCTTAATGCTAGAAATATCTTTTCAAGGGACTTTATCCACTGCTCAGCTACCACTGGAATAGTGTTCCCACTAAAATATGGGGGCTTCTGTCACCTAAAATGATCTAGAATAGGTGCAGAATGGTTATTTTTCATGGATTGAGGAAGTTTTCCCAATATGGTCACGATATGATCGTATCCAACATTCAGTATCTTGACTTGCTCAGTGGGGAAATCCCTACATTTTCTATGCATACTGATTCCCCTTCTTCTATTAGGTGTCATCACTAAACAGTGGAATATAATAAATTAGGTCATAATTCATAATCTCTAACTAGCAAACACTTAACATAATCTGAAAATTTATGCACAACTAATCTCATTATCATAAACATTGTTTATATTTACTTTTAAATTCATCATAATGGTTTTTAATGAAAATATGAATTATCCTAATCATATCCCTTGGGATTATTAAACCAGGTGCGTAGTAAGGCTTGTTGTCATGTACTAGGATATCCTAGGTCAAGCCCGAAACTCCTTGTCGAAGTTTTCACTCCTAGGTACATTTGTTCCGGTACCACGTCAACTTGTATTATTCATACATAGATGTATTTGTAATAAAATCCACATAATATATTCCTTACCAAAATTCCATGATTTTTTTGTATGTATATCTTCAAATACTATTATAGGGTTTTATTCCTAATATAAATTTTCTAAATCTAGTTTTCATGCTTTCTACTAGACTTCCTTTGATACCAACTATAATGCCCCGACCCTAGAATCCTGGAGTCGGTGCATTACTTATTACATTGGCATGATTACAAGGAATGAAATCCTAAAGTAATGATAAGTTTAGTAGTCTTGAAGAATCTATATACATACATGTAACACATATTTCATTAGGAAAGGTGACAAAAAACAATACATAACAAAAAAATAATAAACTATATCCATGAGAAATCAATAAATGGTCTCCTCTTCATAACATTTTAAAGGTAAAAAAATGAAAGGGGTGATCTAAAATTCTCAATAAGGGTTAAAAATAAATGAAACATGAATCAAAAATAATTTAATCATAATCAAATTGGAATAGTCAATATGTCATGGTGAATAAATGAAAACAACACGCTATTAATAAACTAAGAATGAAACTATGTCCATAGATTTTGTCATAGTGAAAACCTCATGGATATTAAAAATTGAAAATGAATAAAGATAATGATTATTAATTGTATGTCATGTATCCAGAACATGATACCACTATACCATTGAAACAGTTTAATTTTTTGGGTAGATACCTATCTAATTCTGTTTTGGAATCAAACTCAAAGGCTTTGCCGCCAACTGACTTGTCTCATGAGACCTATCGATGCATCAAGGGGATATAGAGGGAACCACCCATCATTGAAAGTCCAAATAATTTTTTATATGTAGATTTAATGAATGTAGAATATCACTTCTCAATATCTGTATATAGTATAGGATACATATTCATTAATATTTCCATAGTTAAATCAACATTTAGAAAAAAAATCGTATGTAAAAGGGTATACAGTATAGGAAACTAATCATATACATGAAACTATAATATGAATATATAATATATTTAAAATTTCAAATGAAAAATTATCTCAAATTAGAAGTGTATGCACCACATAAGGAATATTAGGTGCACAATACCAAGTAAGTCTCAATGAAATGGAAATTGAGATGAAGTCCCTTACCAAGTTGTAATCAATCGAGTCATATGACCAAAAATTAATAACCACCAAATTAATCACAGAATACCATGAATATAATGATAATAGTGATATTATATATCAAATGGCAGTACACAATACACCACATGCAAGCAATAAGTGGTTAACAATGGAAATCTCATGGAATTAAAAGTGAGATAAGAAACCCCCTTACCTTATGCCCGAAAGTGTTCTTTGATTGATCTTAATTACCTGAATAATAAAATTTATCTAAATTAATTAATAATTAAATATCCTACAATACATGTATTTTATTTATTATAACCTTATTATGTTCATTCATTTTCTTTTTTATAGGTTTAAGAGGTTCAATTTTATTGTTTTGGAAGCATTTTCTTCCTTGGTTTTCATAATCGGATTACTTGTATTCGTGAATGGAAGTTTTTTTAAAATGTTGTTAAACATATAGAATTATTAATATATATAATTAGTGAAATTGTAGATATATAAATGATCTTATAATTATTTTTTTATATACCATTAGGATATCCCATTAGATAAAAGTAAATGATAAATGCTTGGATTAACATGGCAGTTTTGTGCATGATAAACTTGTTTTGTATTATTATTTTATATTATGAGTGTGTAAGGATTACAGAACATTGAATAAGATAAAATAAATATATTAAGATATTTTTTAACCATTAAAAGGTTTAATGACCAGTCTTTAATATAGTAAGAGAAATTGAAAACTCGTCATCCAAGAATGTGATAAATTAACACATCTCGAATGGTATTTTCATTTTCAGTATAAGAGGAGGGTAAAAGAGAGATGATGATGAAATTTTACATTATAATAATAAAATTCTAGTTCATATAAGGTAATATAATTATCATATCATTTGGATGAGGGTATATTAGCAGAGGGAAACAAAATAATGGAACTTGTAAAATATGTTGAAAGAAAAAGGAAGAGAGGGTCACCTTTTGAGTACTCCTCCTTGAGAATCTCCTTAAGGCCTTTTTCCTTTTGGTGAGACCAGAAGGTATTGGACCTGGGGGGATGTCTTGGGAAGTTTATTTGGTAGTTCTTAAGTAAAGCCTAAATCTTTAGTGGTGTGAGAGGAAGAGTGGGTGGGGGTGGTTTATATAGTAGAGGGGAAGAGGGTTTTCTTAATATTTTAATCATTAGTTTATTATTTTTCCCAAAGACAAGAAATAGTGATGATTCCATGACCAGAAAATAGTACTAAGTGAATGTGAGTTCTAAATAATATCCATTTACATCATCCATGTCTCAAGAATTATTTAAACATTCATTTATTTAGCATATTTCATAAATTAGCAAATTTTACTATTCACCAAAAATTCAGTATTTCAGAAAAATCCCAAAAAATCAGCCTATAAATTTTTCGATGTATAGAATAAAAAATGAACTCCATTTTTCAAAAAAAAATTATAAATATGATAAATATAATTTTTAATTAAAATCATTATTTAATCAAAAAATACCAACACATAAAATATTTATCTTCATTTTTAAGGTGCCTAATTTTATTTATACATTCATGGGTAAGGTTACCATTCATAAGGGTCATATTACTATTAATTAAGGTAACTTACTATTCATAATGGTAAGTTACTATTCATAAAAAATTCAGTTGATTCTATAAGACTTCAAATATATCCCTGATCACAACCATAGATGACCCTTTTTTGAAAATCAAAACACAGATGTGGAAAATTTAATTTTAATGTCTAGGTTATGACTATCTCCTAAATAACCAAGTGTTGTTTCAAAGAGACTTGGTGCTTTATGAAATATAGTATATCAAATGAATAGAAATATTTAAGAGAAAAATACCATCAAATTTTTGGGGTGTTATAATAATAATTATATAAAAATAACTAAAGGGGTTTTAGAAAGAAATAAAACAAAAATGTTCATTGATGAGTGTTACCTCTTCTTCGAGTATCTCTTTTTGGTTTGCACCAAAGGCCTTACATGGTTCACTTTATACATAAATTAAGGATTCTATGATGATAGGATGGAAGTAAATAATTGATTTGGATATTTATTTTCTAAACCAATTATTTTTTAAGGTCTAAAAAAAGGGGAAAATGGGGTGGCATTTTATAAGGGAGGTGAGTGGGAAAATTTTAAATTTTTGAAAGATAGAGTTCCATGAACGTTTTTTCCTATAAAGTGGATAAAATAATGGACTAGTCTATATAATAGAAGGTTTAATTTTAAAATATTGTCATCAAATGGGTTTTGGACAAGTTTCTAGTTCATTTTTTCCTTTAAGTTTAAAGTTTGGTCCCTTAGTAAACTCGTTTTTCTCTTAATCATTGTGATTAATTTTAATTATTTTCACAAATAATTATAGTAAAAATTTAATTGGAACCTATTATTAATTATAAATCATCATGATTCCAAATATTTAATCCATATTTAAAAATTCCACTCACATAAGAGGAAAAAATTATTTGAAAATTTAATCCCTTAGATGTGATGAGAAAAGATGTTTTTAAAGTAAAAATGTCCAAACATTTGAAATGTTTTTATATCCAATTTAAATGTTAAATTTCTAAAAATGACCTATATTATATTTACTAATGTATATTTTAACTAATTAAACTTTATAAAAAATTTAAAATATAATTTAACTTTCTATAAAAATTTGATGAAAATGTAGTTTTCAATTAAAATTTAGTATCTTTCACTATTCATACAAAAATGAAATATTTCATAAAAATCCAAAAAATTCACCCTAAGAAAATTTTGAAATTATGGATTCAAAAATGAATTATATTTTATCAAATTAATTTTCTAAAATTATCAAATATTTAATTTTATTATTGTTCACAAAACGATAGAAAAATCATTTTTTTAGAAAATAATATTTTCAAAACGTATAAAGACTGTACTGAAAATTTTGTATTTTATTATCAATATTTTTTCTTTGTATAAAACCATTATATTTAAAAATTATTTATTACTATTCATATTACTAATTTTAATGGCCAAGTTATAATGGTTGGGTTTAAATAACAATATTAATAATATAACATTATTTTGTTAAAACTCAGTGTCGTGTGTAATGCAAGCTAAGTCAATGTTGTGTTTAGTGAAAGATTTACTTGGTGTTGTGTATAATGAAACATTAAATTGGTGTAATGTACAATGAAATCCATCAAATAAATTGAATTTATTTAAAAAAATCATAAAAACTCAGGGTGTTGCATTCTAACCCCCTTAAAAATGAATTTATTATTTGAAATTCATCACTCTGATACAAAAAAATGAGGATACTTCTACCTCATAATATCATGAAGTTCTCACATAGATTATTCAAAATGGTTTTTTCACCACAAAAATTTGACCTAGTTATAGATCTTGTTTTATAGAACTTTTTCAGTATGATCTAGAATATCTGTTAGTTGTCCTTCATATGAAAGATCTTTCTCTGGTGGTATGACCCATGAGTTTAGTACATGTGAAGGGTCGGGTATATACTTCTTTAGGAGAGATAAAGGTAACAAATCACCTGCCTGAATGGCCCAAAGGCCTTCATTTTTATTGATTTTTGATAACACCCTTTCAAGGGATGAGGGGGAGCCCTTATAAGGTCTGTAGGCTCAGAGATTACAAGGCTCGTAGGCTTAATAGATTACATGACCCGAAGGTCTTAGGGAATTCAACCAAACTATCTACAAGGAACTGCCCCTCCCTAGCATATGCGTCATGGTAGTAGCTCTCCACCTTTGCATGGCCATCTGGCTAGGCTTCCCATGCAAGCATAGGATGGTACTAATGGAATAGCCATACCCTCTCATTCTGACAATCCATTTGGTTCTTCTCTGGTGAGTGCACCTGCTCTGAATCCTCTTTTGGGGCTGCTCCTTTTTTGTAGTGTGTCTGGGGAAATTGCATGTGGCCCGAAGGCCTTGAGGTGCCCGAGGGCCTTAAAGGTGGCCCGAAATCCCTACTGACCTGAAGGCCTGGGTGTCCTGAAAGCCTTAAGGACTCCAAGCCCAAACCGGTGGCCCAAGGTGAATAGTTCCAGCTGCTACAGTACTAAACAGTAACTGCTACAGTACCTGCTACAGTATCTATACAGTGTACAGTTCTTCTACAGTACCTGGACAGTGTACAGTTCTTCTACAGTACCACACAGTGTACAGTTCGTACTACAGTACCTACTATAGTACTGCTACAGTACCCCCTGAAATATGCCTCTACCTAGTTTTGAACTTGGGTATTGTGGATGCACTTAAGGATACCTCACCAACTGGGTTGAGGGTCATGTGCTAAGGTAACACATCACAAACTTTAGAAGGGATCGGTGGAGGTTCCAATCAATATGATACCATCCTGATATGATTAATAATTCCAAAGGGACTAATATACATTAGTATTAGTTTCCCTTTCTTCCCAAATCTCACAGCCTTATTCCATGGAGAAACTATTAGAAACACATTATCAATAACTTCAAATTATAAATCACACTGATGGTTATCGGTATAATGTTTCTTCTTACTCTAAGCTTCCTTGATGTGTTGTTGAATGGATATAACCCTCTCTTTCATTTCTTTATCAATCTCAAGTCCAAATAGCTTTATTTCTCTAACTTTATTCCAAAACGTTTAAGCTCTATATTTCTTTCCATATAGAGATTCATAAGTAACCATTTGAATTCTTTAGTGTAATATATTTTTTAATAAAACTCAACTAGAGGAAGTTGTTGACACTGACCACCTTCTAAATCCATCAAACAAGATCAAGACATATCCTCTCATGTTTAAATTTTTCATTCAGACTAACCATCCCTTTGAGGATAATAAGAAGTACTGAAACTCAATTCCATATTAAGATCTTGTTGAACAATTTTCTATAATTTTGAGGCAAACCATGGATCATGATCAGATATAATGGAATGTGGTAATCCATGAAAACTTACCACTTCCTTAAAATATATCCTGGAAAGATGATCAAGAGAGAAGTCTTCTCTGATAGTAATGAAGTGTGATGACGTCATAGGGTGATTGACTAAAATCCATATATCATTATACCCTTTAGACATTTTGGGGAGTCTAGTGAAAAAAACCATGGTGATGTTATCCCATTTCCATTCGAGTAAAGGTTAATGGATGCAACATCCCTTTAGAATTTTGTCTTTTTGCCTTAACTTGATGGCATACCAAGCACAAAGATACAAACTCTATGATATATCTCTTCATTCCATCACACTGTAAGTATTCTTTCAAACATCTATACATCTTTGAAATTCCCGGATAAATAGAGAATGAAAAACTATGATCTTCTTTTAACAAATCCTTCTTCAAATCTGCTATAGACAGAATTTATACACATCTCGTAAACCTTATCATTCCATCATGATAAATATTAAACTCAGAAACATTTATAACTTTATTTTTTAGCTCTATATATTCCTTCTTTTCCTCTTTACTCTTCACATGGATAGATGTTTGAACATTCAGTTGAGAAAGATAAGATCCCCCCTTCCTTTAGGACATCCAGATCCATCCTTTGCAAATCATGAAATATTAGATATTTTTTTATCATCATCATGGATAATCTAGAATGATCATTTCAACTCAAAGCATCATCCATCATGTTTTCTTCACATAGTGGTAATATATTGAGCATTCATAATCCTTAATCATCTCTAACCATCTTCCTTAGTGCATGCTCAACTATTTCTATGTGAATATATAATTTAAAATTTTTTGATTAGTATATATACCACACTTTTCTCAATAAATATAATGACTCCACGTATTTAATGAAAAAATTAATGTGGAAAACTCCAAATCATGAGTTGGGTAATTTTTCTCATGAATCGTAGATTTTTGTGAGTCAGAGGCTATAACTACATTATTCTACATAAGAACACATCTCAATCCCTTCTTGGATTCATCACTATAGATTACAAACCATTATATACTATAGGGTAATGTATGCATAGGTATGCTTACCAATATTCTCTTTAGTTCCATGAAATGTTTGTCTCCCTTTCTAGTTAAATTGGTCATAGGATTAGATTATTGTGAGAAGTTCTCTGAAAACCATCAATAATATCCAGGTCAACCCTGAAAACTATGGATATAAATCACTATGGTTAGTCTTGTCTAATATTCTATAGCCTCATTCATTGATGTATCTACTAATATAACCTCTTTTGAGATTATATGACACAATATTGAAACCTTATGTAGCCAAAATTCACACTTTCTAAATTTTTCATATAGTTTCTCCTTCCTTATGGTCTTTAGTACAATTCTCAAATGGAATTCATGATCTTAATTTCTATATTAATGTATATAATATCATCTATAAATATTACCACAAACTATTCAAGTTAATCTATAAAGTCACTATTCATTAAATCCATGAAGATAGTAAGGGTATTAGTAAGACTGAAAAGATTCAATATATATTCATAGTGTCCATAATTTTTATAGAATTTGGTTTTAGGTATATCATCCTTAAACCTCAATTGATGATATCTAGGATGAAGTTCAACCTTGTAAAAATATTGATTTTCACATAGTAGATCAAACAAGTCATCAATATGGGGAAGAGGATACTTGTCTTGGATTTTCATCTTGTTCAGATCCCGATAATCAATATATATTTTCATTTATCCATATTTCTTTTTTCAAAAAAAATAACAAGTGTTCCCCAAGGTGACACACATGGCCGAATGAATCCCTTTTCAATGATTTATTGGATTTTCTTCTTCAATTCCTATAACTCAATCGGGTCCATTCTATAGAGAGTATTTGAAATTAGTGTGGCACCAAGAATAAGTTCTATTGAGAAATCAACTTCATGTTTTTGTGGAAGGATAGGGTGTAACTCCCCAACCCTAGTTACCCAGAGTCAGTGCATTATTACATAACATTAGCATGATCACAAGATATCAAGTCCTGAAAGACCGATTAGTTTAGTAGCCTTGGAAGTACTGGATACATACATAAGTTTTACATTACATTATGAAATGAAAAAAAAAATTATGTGTCCTTTGAACACACTCATATCCCTTATCGTGTCCCTGAAAGTTAGTCATAATATACTTCTTCACATCCAAATAAAAATAAAACATAGAAAGGGGTGAACTCAGATGCTCAGTAAGGATAACAATATAACAGAAACTTTCATAAATAAGAATAAAAAATTTAAGGCAATGTATAAGACTAAAACACAAGCATTTTAAACTTAAACTTCAGCATAATATGGAAAATATAAATCAAATAATGCCATTTACTTATTCACATGGATATTCTATTAGTCAAATAATCACATGTAATATCAATAGATAATTTTATAATGATGGAATGCATAATTTCAGACATCATAACCACATATTCAAGGCCTCGTGCCAAGACTATAAATAATATTTTTTCAAGGCCTTGTTCCAAGACACTAGTTTGTCTCATGAGACCTAGCAATGCCTCAAGGAGCTATAGTGGGCTCCACCCATCACATACTAAGTCCAATGTATTCCTCATATGAAAAGGTTGAAACATAATATAAATATTTGTATTAAAACAAGAATATTAAATGTCAATAATTTAACCATAAACCATGAAAGGTATAAAAATAGCACATCCATAGTCAAACATATCAAAAAACCTTGAATACAATATGGAATATTGTATCATAATAAATCAACTTCAAACAAACATAAAATCCAATGAAGGATATTGACATAGATGAAATCGATACAAAAACTATTTGAGTGAAATATTTCTTTCTACATTGAAATAATTCAAAATTAAAGAAAAAAATTATTTTTTAAATATTATTATAATCTTTTAAGGGAAGATTCAAAGGTGATATAATGGTGGAAAATTGTCTCACTCATCGTATAAGTTAAAAAACATTCTTTCCTTAATTTGTCGAAAAGGTCATAAAGTACCTTGTTTAGAAAGAGACGGAAAGATTCCTTTCAAACCATTTTATAAAAAGTAAAACAAGGGTATAAGTGACTTTAACCAATAGTCTAGTAAATAGTAAAAATATTTTGAAATACATTTTTAAGAAACACCGATGTGGATGATAATGTGGTCCTAGTAGATACTCACGTATAAACAACCTTAGATAATAAAGAGATTGTACAATTAACCATTACCATGTATTCTTCCTTAGTCAAGGGTACTTTAACCTCTTGTATAATGTTTAAATATTTGTTATTAAATTATAAAAGAGTCCACATACATAAATATGATATCATATATGATCTTCTAATATTTCTTTGTTAATAATATTTCAGTAGTATCATTGTTTTGGGAGTTAACTGATTCATTTTTATTTATATGTTAAGTTAAGTGAGTCGTGTGTTTTATGGATAAGATGTATTTTATTCATGTAAATAATGATATTAAGTTATTTAAAAATTATTTTTAATCATCAAATGAAAATTATTCTTGAATGGTTATGATGGGGAATGAAATTCCATTGCATCGTGGAGACGGTAAGCCGTATGTACACACGAGCGACAATATCATTATATTGATGGTGTAATATAATGTAATTGAATGGAATATTATATATACATAATAATAAATATGTTATATTTATTATTTACATCAATTATACTTATTATTATACCCATCCAAATAATGAAGTGTTGAATAACAAACTACACCATGACGTGGAGATGGAAAGCTATAAGTACGCACGTATGGTGACTTTTTCATCATATGGGTCGAAATAAATTCAAAAAATAGGTTTTATACAAGTTTAGATCACCATATTAACCTTATCTTTTATATTTAACTCTTGGTTTAATAGTTTAACATTTACCTTGTCTCATTGTATTTTTATATTACATGATTACTAAACTTACTATAAAATGTCAATAGAACCACAAGTTGTTCATTAATTATATATCTAACCTTATCTAAGACTTTTGGACAAATATTAGATTTTTAAGAGTATTATATCATTTAATAAATTAAAATTTGTTTTAAAAACTCATTTTTGTTAATTTGGACACTATTTAGTATTTTGTTTTTGTGAAAGTCCAAAAAAACTTGATTACTTAGAAAAAAATACATTACATAAACCCTAAAATGTCATATTGACCTAAAAAATTTGTGGATGGAATCAAAACATTCAAATTTTATTTATATTAATATTTATAATATCATTTATTTGATTCTTTCATTAATAAGGAAAATAATGCATTATTATTATTTCATATATAAATATATTTATTTTATGTCTAAAAATTATAAATAAAATATCATGATGTAGGAAATATTTTTAGATTTATAATAACTATTTATAGTAGAATATATCAATTATATAACCTCATATAAAAAATGTTTTACTAAAAGATATATGTTTATGTTACATTTTCCTTATCTTTAAATTAATTTTTATAAAGTGTCATTTTCACTTGCAAGTGGATCCATGGGATCCCAAAATCGACCCAAGGATGCCCATGGTCAGAAATGTATCATAAAATAAGTTTAGGAAACATGTTAGGGTAATTTAATATCATTATGATATTATATTTTACTCTTATTTACTATATTTAACCTTTAACCATAGTAAATAAAATATTTACTGAATTAACTATTCATAATGTCTAAAAATAAAAGTTACCTATTTACACAATTTGTACCTTAAGATTTCAAAATATGGAATCCATTTTTAAAAATTCAAAACACATTAGTTGTAGAAATTAATTTAAAATTAATTCCCATTGTCAGAATCAAAATTTGGGTTTTTATGAAGTAAAAACTATCAATATATTGACATATGTTTATGTAAAATTTAAATGTGAAATTACATCCAATGACATAAATTATATTAAATGATAAAAATATAATATAATTATACTTTAAAACATCTAAAATTTATAATTTTACACTATAAATTATTTCTCTTAAAAAAGTTGTTTTTAATTATAATTTAGTATTTTTCAATATTCATCAAAATAAGGAAGTTATCATAAAGGTACCAAAACTTCTCCCTAAGATAATTTTGATATTAAGAAACCAAAAATGAAGTCCATTATAAAAAATAAGATTTATAAAATTTTAAAAAGTGGGTATTACTATTCATAACCTCTTTTTAAACGGTTAGTTTGATAGGTCGTGGCGCGCTTGAATTTGGTGTTGCGTAAATCACACGCTATTGTATTATTCAAAGAGAAACGTACTATGGAATCTTGTGGTGTTACATTATTCCCTCATTAAATAAATTTTGTCCTCTCAATTTGAAATTGTTCTTTGAAAATAAAATGTTAAAGAATAGAAAATACATTTGTGGAAAACCCACATCAGAAATAGTGTTAATAAAATTTAGTCTTAATAAGAGGGAATGGGAAATGAAAAAGCCACCACAAAATTAGGATTTAGAATATGAAAAAATTGGTGGAAATTATAATTGAAGGAAAAATGTAAATATTTATAGGGATTGATTGAGGCCATCAATCACAAACAAGTGAATGTAAAATTGATGGCCTCAAAGCTATAAGTCTATGATGATTTAAAATATCACCAGTTCAACAAAACATAATGTATTATGATAACTCATTTTTTTTTAACATCCTTTACCTAAAGTTTAATAATTAATTTATTCATATAATAAGAGGTAAAAAATAATACTTTACAAATAGAGTTCCATCCTTCAACTAATTTCTACCACAAACTCATCTTTCACTCCAAAAGATAATAGAACTCAAAAATATTCTATTTATCCTAATAGTATAAGGTTCCAAGCATATACCATGAATAAAAATAATTTATAATAACCAGGGACTTCTTGTAGGCTAGTGGTAAGTGATAAAGCCTTGTCACTCTTTGGTTGTGAGTTTGATTCCTACAACTTTGTCCGACCCTGAAGGGTTATCGCCCGACCTGCAGGTTGTTCTTTTTCTAAAACTATAGTATTATAATATTCCCAAGATAATATTAAGAAATGTTTTAACCTTAAAAAATACCATCCAAAGTTCAAATTAATCCATTCTAACTATTATAGTTATCCAAAATACTTCTGTCCAAACTATCTCTAAAAGGTCTCTAAATTCTAAAAATAATTGTAACATCAGAATCCTCAAACAACATAAAGTTTATCTTACTGTCACATACTGAAAATATGATTACCTTAAACATATTAAAAACTGAATGAAAATAAAAATTATTTCATTACAATCCTTATATATATCACATTCTTCTTATAACCAGAATATAATTCTTGAATCTAAAAACACAAATACATTAATTATTCCACTTCAACTGTAGTAACAGTATAAGCTTATCCTTGATCCCTTGGCCTTTTCTAAGGTAAGTTTAATTGGATATTGGGACATTAATTTTCATAATTCCCCATTTCTATTCAATTTTATCATTAAATGTTTATAGTCTCTTTATTTCCCTTGCAATCACGAGCCTAGTGACCTTTTTCTCCACATTTGAAACAAACTCCCATTCCTTTTAGGCAAGTACCAGGGTAAATATTCCAACAATTATCACATAAGAGAAAATCTTTCTTTACCTTTTTCCATTTATCTATCTCTTGCTCCATTATTCTCTTCTTCTCTTGTTTTTCTTTAAAGTCTTAAGACGTAGAGAATTTCTTTTTCTGTCTTGACAGCACATGAGACTATATCTTCGTATGATGAAAAGGATTGTGACACTAATTCTCAACAGAGAAATGTTTTTAACCCATCAAAGAATCAATCAATATTACTCATTGGGATGATTATATAATCCGCAACATACCTTGATAACCTTGTAAAGTTATCATCATACTTTGTGACGTTCTCATCCTCCTTTTTCCTCAGACTCAAAAATTGTGTTTCCATATCCGCTCGATGGTCACGAGGAAAGTATTTTTCTAAGAAAATCTCTTTAAACGCTATCCATTCCATATCTGATACTTCTTTATCCTCCTTTGTGTTTTGAATTAATTACCACCATTGATCTGCATATCCCATGAGGTGATAAACTGCCATGACAACTTTTTCCCTTTCGCTACTCCCCAAAGCATGAAATATTTTCTCTAAATAACTTATACATTTCTCATCTACAAATAGATTTGTATTCCGATTGAATTTTGGTGCTTTTTTTCCCATGAAGTGGTCTAACATTGATCCTCCATGTTGTGGATCAGGGTGCTCCATAAGGGTAAGGTTATTATTTGTAACCTGATTGAGTTGTCCCAGTATGGTTATAAGTTGATCTGCACCAGTTGCATCACCACCTCCACTATAATTATCCTGAGTATGAGGGAAATCCCTACATTGATTACGTGTGTTTATATGGTTTCCATTCCTTCAACTGTGTTCTATTTCTAAACAATGGCATACACTATATTAGTTTATGAATCACAATACATAATTCCAAACAAGTAAAATACCTAACATAAATTGAATAGTTTATGCATATAATACATAATCATAAAAAAATGTTTTCTTTGAGTAATTATTTACTCACAAATCATTTATAATGTTTTTTAAAGAAAATTTGAATTATCCTAAGCATATCCCCCAAGAGTGTTCTAACCAAGAGTGCAGAAATGCCTAATTTCATGTACCAAGATACCTCAGGTCAAGCCCAAAACTCCTTGTCAGGGTTTTCACTCCTATGTACATATGTGATAGAGCCACCTCTACCTGCTAGGATCCATATAGGGATGTATTTCTTGTAAAATTCACAAAATATCTACATTACCTAATTTCTAGGAAGTTATTCTATACTAATCCTCAAAGTCTATCTTAGGGTAATGTTCTCTAATCAGAGTTTTTCTAAATCTAGTTTCCAAGGATTGTACTAAACTTCCTCTGATAACAACTATAACACCCTAAAACTCATTACCCAGATTCGGTGCATTATTACATAACATTTTCATAATCACAAGAGATCAAGTCCCAAAAGACTGATTAGTTTAGTAGCCTTGGAAGTACTAGATACATACATAAGTTTTACATTACATTTTGAAATGAAAAATAAAAACATTTTATCTCATTTGAACAAACTCATATCCCTTATCTTATCCCTATAAGTCATTCATAATATACTTCTTCACATCCTGGGAAATAAAACATAGAAAGGGGTGATCTCAGATGCTTAGTAAGGATAACAATATAGCGGAAAATTTCATAAAAAAGCACAAACATTTAAGGCAATGTATAAGACTAAAACAAAATCCTTTTAAACATAAACTTCAGAATAATATAGAAAATATAAATCAAATAATTCCATTTACTTATTCACATGGATATTATACTAGTCGAATAATCACATGTAATATCAATAGCTAATTTCACAATGATGGAATGAATAATGTCGGGCATCATAACCACATAGTCAAGGCCTCATGCCAAGACTACAAATAATATTTTGTCAATGACTTGTTTTAAGACCCTAGTTTGTCTCATGAGACCTACTGATTCATCGAGAAGCTATATCGGGCTCCACCCATCACATACTAAGTCCAATGCATTCCTCGTATGAAAAGTGTGAAACATAATATAAACATTCTTATTAAAACTAGAATAAAAAATGTCAATACTTTAACCATAAACCCTGAATGGTATAAAAATAGGACATCCATAGTTACACATATCACAAAACCTTCAATACAATATGGAAGATTGTATCATAATAAATCAACATAAAAAACGTAAAATCCAATGAAGAATTTTGACATAGATGAAGTCAATCCAAAAAATATTTGAGTGAAATATTTATTTCTACATTAAAATCATTCAAAATTAAAGAAAACATTAATTATGAAAATATTATTATAATCTTGTTAGGGAAGCTTTTAAGGTGATATAACAATAGAAAATATCTGCAATCATAGTATAAGTTAAAAAAACATTCTTTCCTTAATTTTTTGAAAAGTTCATAAAGTACCTTGTTTGGAAGACGATGGAATGATTAATTTCAAACATTTTTATACAAAGTAAAAAAAGGGTTTAAATTAATTTTATCCATAGTGTAGTAAATTGTAAAAAACATTTGAAAAACATTTTTAAGAAACACATATGTGGATGATAAAGAGGTCCCAGTAAATACTCACGGATAAACAACCTCATATAATAAAGAGATTGTAAAATTAAATCTTACCTTGTATAATTCCTTAGTTTAGGGTACTTTAACCTCCTATATAATGTTTAAATAATTTTTATTAAATTTTACAATAATCTACATACATAAATATGATACCATATATGATCTTCTAATATCTCTTTGTTAATAATATTTCAGTATATCATTATTTTGGGTGTTAACTGATTCATTTTCCTTTATATGTTTTGTTATGTAAGTCATGTTTTTTAAGTATAATATGTGTTTTATTCATATAAATAATGATATTAAGTTATTTATACATTATTTTATATCATAAAATGAAAATTATTCTTGAATTGTTACGATGGGGAATGAAATTTCATCGCGTTGTGGAGACGGTAATCCATACGTACGCACAAGCGACAATGTAATTCTATTGATGGTGAAATATTTTTTAATTGGTTGGTATATTATATATAAATAATAATTAACATGATATATTTATTATTTAGATCAATTATACTCATTATTATACCAATCCAAATAATGAAGCATTGAATAACAAACTACACCATGATGTGGAGACGGTAAGTCGTACGAACACACGTATGGTGACTTTGTCATTCATATGATGGATAGAATAATGAATATGGTTGTAACATATTTATAATAAAATCTCAGTATGTATAAGTTACTTGATTTATTATTTTGGTATGGAATCAATAAAGAAAGAGGATGTGGAATAAGAAAAAAACATTGAAAGAGGTGATGAAATAATTACCTCTTCTTCGGGTGGTTTCTTTTGATTTGAACGAAAGGGATCTTTAGGTTGGCTTTCTGATGAAATTATGGCCTCTAGGTTGAATTTAGGGTAGTTTTGAGGATATTTGAGTAGGTTTTGGCTGATACAAATTACATTGGAAGTGTGAAATTAAGAGAAGCGGAAGTACCCTTTTATAAAAGAGGTGAGGGTCTCTTTACGAAAATCTTGAAATATTATTTTATTATAAAATCATTTTCAGTTTCTAATGGATCCAAATGGATTTTTTTCGAGGATAAGGTGTTTATGGCTCTAACTCCCTTCAACCAAAAGGTTTTAGATAAGTTTAGATCACCATATTATCCTTATCTTTTAGATTTAACACCTGGTTAAATAGTTTATCATTTACCATGTTTCCTTGTATTTTTATATTACATGGTTAATAAACTTACTATAAAATTCCAAGAGAACCTGAAGTGGTTCATTAATGATATATATAACATTATCTAAGTCTTTTGGTCTAAAATTATATTGTTAGGATTATTATATCATTTAATAAAATAGTATTATTTTTAAAACTAATTTGTTTCAATTTTGACACTATTTAGTATTTGGTTTTTGTGAAAGTCAAAACAAATTTGATTAATTAAAAAAATTAAATCAACTGTAACATGTCATTTTAACCAAAAAAACTTTTATGGAATCAAAAATTTCAAATTATATTTATTTTAATATTTATAATATCATTTATTTGATTCTTTCATTAATAAGGAAAATATTGAATTATTATTGGGTCATAAATAAATATATTTATTTTATGTCTAAAAATTATAAATAAAATATCATTATTTCGGAAATATTTTTAGCTTTATAATGACTATTTATAGTCTAATAGGTCAATTATATACCATCATATAAAAAAAATTCTAAAATATATATGTTTAGGTTACATTTTCCTTATCTTTAAATTAATTTTTATAAAGTGTCATTTTCACTTAAAAGTGGCTCCATGGAGTCCCAAAATCGACCCAAGGATTCTCATGGTCGGAAATGTATCATTAAATAGGATTAGGACACGTGTTAGGGTAATTTTTTATTATTATAATATTATTTTTTACTCTTATTTAACAGATTTACCCTTTAACCATGGTAAATAAAATATTTACTAAAGTAAATATTCATGATGTATAAAAATAAAAGTTTCCTATTTACACAATTCAAAACACCTAATTCCAAATATGGAATCCATTTTTCCAAATTCAAAACACAAGAGTTGCAGAAATTGATTTAAAATTAATTCTCATTGCCAAAACCAAAAATTTGGTTTTTAAGAAGTAAAAACTATCAAAATATTAACATATGTTTATGTACAATTTAAATGTGAAATTACATCCAATGACCTACATTATATTAAATTATAAAAATATAATATAATGATACTTTAAATCCACTCAAATGTATAATTTAACATAATAAATTATTTCGATTAAAAAGTTTTTTTAAATTAAAATTTAGTATTTTTTACTATTCATCAAAATATGAAAGTTATCAGAAAAAGTACCAAAACTTCACCCTAAGATAATTTTGATATTCCGAAACCAAAAGTGAATTTCATTATGAAAAATATGATTTAAAAATTTTCAAAAAGTGGGTATTATTATTCATAACCGCTTTTTAAACAGCTAGTTTGATAGGTCATGGTGCGCTTGAACTCGGTGTTGCATACATCGCACGCTATTGTATTATTCAAAGAGAAATGTACCATCAAAGCTTGGGGTGTTACATAGGCATATCTTCTATAAATAAATAAAAAAATTCATGAAAAATAGATATATCATTGATGTCAATTTCACCCTAACCATTTGAGATGAAAAAAACCCTTATGAATGGGAATTAAGACCTGATATAATGGATGTAATCTTAATTAAAAGTTCATACTTATAATCACATTGATAAAAGATAATAGGTTGGTTTGGAATATAAATCATGAATTCCCTTCCTCTATAATTGATGTGGGATTTGTAAAGAGAAAACCAATCCATTCCTAAGATGACATAAATCGCAACCGTAGAAAGAATGACAAGATTTTTGGGAATCACATTCCCACCAATATAAACTAGAGAGGAATCATAGAATAGATATGTGATCATCATGATATTATGGGTTTTAAATGATAATTATATATATAATAGTTTGGGTGGAATCTTGATACCCTTATAAAATTATTTAGATATGAAAGAGTGAGTAGATCGAGAGTCAAATAAGATATTAGAAGTTCTAGAGTGGATGGTAAGTGTACCTTTCACCATGTCGTTATTTCACCCCTCATTAAAAATAGTGATCGAATGATATTTTCCCCCATCCCTTGGCTTAAGAGGTTAATTACATAAATCATCATCATTAACCCTCAGGTTTGGGAATTGGTTATCATAATGTACATTCTCTTTATACTTAAACCACTAAAGTGGGGGAGGTGAATTCTATGCATATTTCTCTCTATTCTCATGGTTAGATAACTTAATCCCATCACTTTGAAAATGCATTTCCTAATTACCTTCCCTTGTACACTTAAAACATCTAGTAGTACCCTTAAGATAATTTCCTTCATGATTCCTCCCACACTTTGACTATAAAGGAAATCTCATCTTCTTATCTACATAGTTTGTATATTTTCCTTTGAACTCCATATTCCTTTTCTTGTCAAAACCAAGAGATTGATATATAACTACAACCTATATTTCCAACTTGATAGCACAACATTCAATCAATTAATAGAAAATGAATTCTCTTATGGCTAACTCCCTTCAGAGACTTAGTTTTAATCCACTAATAAACCGATCAACCTTACTTTTAGGTTGGATGATAATACCAAAACTATATTTCAAAAGTCTTATAAAATTATCCTCATAGGTACCAGTGGATTCATAATCCCTTTTCTTTGAATCAAGTAACTCTTTATCCATCTTCATATGAAGAAAACAAGGAAATTACTTATTGAAAAATAATTTCTTGAACTTATCCCAATCCATGGAGTCAAATTCATCAGGTTTCCTAGTATTCTTGATAATATCCACCATTGATAATCTTAACCTTCTAAATGGTATACATACAAAATTATTTTTTCATGTTTCGAACACTAAAGAATGGAAAATATATATTCAGTGGTACTTATCCATTTTTTCAGCAATTATTGGATTAGAGGACACACTGAAAGAAGGTGAACGTTGCCTCAGGAAGAACACAATAGAATGGTGTTCCCTTATTTGTTAGTTTGGAGGTCCAGAATGATTCATATCTTGAGAATGTTGAGTGATAATAGAAATGATATTTTTCATTTAATATCCCATAATGTTTGGATTCTCAATAGGACAATCATTTCATTTCCTTTCATACTCAGCATTAACGCAGGCCCTTAGGGTTCTAGCCATTGACTAAAACAAAAAATCATATACTAAGAAACATTAATCATATCATGGAACCACATAATCATGAAATTCGATTATAGGATGTCTAAATCATTACTCCTTTTATGAAACCTTAGGTTTATCATAGGTCATTCACAGTCATCATCTATTTAAATACTTTATGATGGTTCATAAAGTGTTTGTGAATTCTATAAGTGCATCCCATGGGAGTGGCAAACTGTGTATGCAACAAGGCCCATTTCTGTGCACCAGTTCTCAATCGAGTCTAGATTAATACGATGTTTTTGGGGTTTAAACCACTATATACATATTTTCTAGATCCAAATACATTTTTAGAATCCTAATAAGGATGTAATTTCTTGGAAACTAATTGATATATCCTTAACTGAAATTCCAAGACATTTTCCTATAATTTAAGACTTATCCTTATGCATGTCCTTAGATATATCACTAAGGTTTTCTCATCCTAGTTTCTAAAGGTTAATTAAACATTTTCTTTGATACCAATTATAGTGACCTAGGCTTATCATAAATATACATTACTTAATTTCTTGGAATAATTGTTAGATTTCACAAACACACACCCAAAGACCATATTATTTTAGTTTATTTAGAAATATAGAAACAATAACATTGGTCCATAAGTGAGCTACATAATCTCCCACTATGTTCTTACTAACTAGTACTATTCTTTATATATCATACATAATACATATTTTCATAACCTAGGGAAAATAACCATAAGAAAAGGTGATCTCATATGCTCAGTATGGGTGAACAAGGGAGATATATAAGCATAACATGAACATAAGTGTGAGAGAACATGATCATAACATTTTAAGACCAAACTCTGCATATCAAAGATCATAATCATGATCAATGACACAAATATTGGTATTTCATAAGACATGAATCATAAAGGAATCAAAGAATGCGAGCCATGATAACATAACATTGGTATAAGACATGAATTTTTTGCATGCACATAACAAAATAAAATTATTTCCATATTGGTCAAGTCTCACTACCAAGGCCATCATAGCAGACAAAGTCCTTTATTTTACTGATTTCACTCCTTATTTCAACCCTGTATTACTGTATCAAGTCCACTCCTCATTATATCCTTGTATTAATGTATCGGGTTCACTTCCCATTTCAACCATGTATATCTCATGAGATATATAAATATTTACCTAATTAATTAGAGGGAGATAATTGTCCCATCCATCACATAATGAAAACCTTATTTATGTGTTCCACAAGATCATAAACATTCATCGTATCCTAAACCATGAAATTAAATGGTTATTATAAACATTTAATCATATCGTAACCTATAGAAAAGATATAGGTTTAATAATCATTTAATCATAGCATAACCTATGAAATGAAGTTAGCTTCATAATAATATAACTTTTGGAAGAGAAATGGATTTCATAATCATATAACCTGTGGAAGAGAAATAGTTTTCATAATCATCATGTAATCAAAACGTAAACCATTCATATAAATAATATGAATGGAACCCTTATATCATATCCCTTTTATGGCATAAGTAACACCAAATGATGTCATATTATATGGAAGAGTAATTTTCAAAGATCATTTAAAACATTTCTTGAGGAAAATATCCTTTCCACTTAGAAAAAAAACTTTTTAATACATAAAACATTCTAAAAACATTTTTCTTTGAAAATATTTTCCAAAACTTACTAAGGAATATTTGAGGTAATGATTGGTCATGAAGTTGGAATGTTTCATTCATGTCGTACACATAAATAATAAGGTTCATTTAACATTTTCGGTAAAAGCCAAATGGGCATCGTTTTCGAAAATGATATGAAGATTCCTTTCAATTGTTTTTGTAAAAAGTCAAACATGGGTAAAAATTTATTTTAAAACCCTAATATATTAATAAAACATTTTTGAAAACATTTTTAGAAAACATGGTTTTGAAATAAAACATGATTTCCATCTGAATATAGAGATAAAGTTTTATTTTCATAAAAACATTTTCATGATACTTTTAAGTACCAAAGACTATAAAATGGTACTGTTATTTGATTATATCATTAATAAATAGATGATAATAAAATTTATGAGAATTTTTTAGAGGTAGTTCATGAGATTTTATCATTTTAATCTGAATAAATGATGAGACTTCAACATAAAAGTTTTAGCACTTTGGTAACATTGAATCATAATAAAAATGAAGGAATAACATAAAATGAAGCTTAAAATATCACGAGGATAAATAACTTTAATATATTACATATGAAATAGGTTGTACATACATCTTGTGAAATAATATTGGTTCATAACATAATGTAAGTCTCAAATATTACAAATTGAGACAAAAGTCCCCTTACCGCTTTGGTCAAGTTTTAACTATAAATCTTATGAAAGAGAGATCCTTAAATGGATATGTAAATCCAAATAATTCTTAGTATAATAATCATAAGATATATCCATGGGAAGTATACACATGACATACAAGAAATAGGTGGTGAACATGGCTTGTGTCTCACTAAAAATAAAAGTGAGGCATAAATCCCTTACCTTAAGTCTTAACTTCCATTATACTCATTCAATCCTCCTATATAATAAATATAATTTTATTATAAATATAATAAAGAATCATATTCATTTATATCATATCATATATGATTTTTTATGGCCTTTTATTCCCTATTTATTAATAATTTCATGTTAATGTTACATTTTGGATAATAATAGATTTATTTTTCATATATGTTTTGATTTGTTATGTTTTTGGTTATATTACTTTAATAATGATTTAATAATCTAAAAAATGATAAAAATGATATAAATATAATATATATTAAGTATATATGTATTTATAATAATCTATAAAAGGTAGAAATGGGAAATTAAATACATTGTTCATGCAGATGGTAGGTCATACGTACGCATGAACATTGTCTCCATTTTATTATCAAATTGAAAGAAATAAAATTATATAAAATATTATCATTAAAGAATAATTTTTATGTCATATATATCACATATTTTTATTATATCATTCCTTAATACATTCCATGTAAAGCATTAATGAATCACATTGCCTCGCGAGGCGGTAGTCTGTTTTATACATGAATGACGTTTATCGTATTCCCACAAGATGGAAAGAATGAAGGTATATGTGATATTACAATTAAAAAAATCATAATATCATAATAAAAATAATTAAATTAATATATAAATATTATGTTCATCGTTATCCCCAACCTTAATAGGTGGTAATGGAAAAATTAACTACATTGGTTCGTGAGGCGGTAGTCGGTCGTACACGTGAATAATGATTTCGTAACGCATTTGATGGAAGTGTGAGTGGTTTTAGGTCATAACCATAACATAATAACATCTAAAAATATTTAATATAATTATTTTATTATATAATCATGATATAAAAATCTCTAAATTTGTTTTATAAAGAAATAAAACAAAAAATGTGTGTAGATGAATGTTACCACATCTTCGGGTGTCTCCTTTTGGTTTGCACCAGAGGCCTTCCTTGGTTGAATTTATACCTAAATTAAGGATTTTAGTATGATATGATGGAATATGATAAGTGATTTTGGTAGTTATTCTCTGAACCAATTGGTTTTGAAGTTGTGAAGATAGTGGATGAGGTGGTGTCCTTTTATAAGGGAGGTGAGTGGTAAACTTGTAAATTTTGTAAAGATAGAATTCCACCCATTTTTTCGATGTAAATTGGATCAAATAATGGGAAACTATAAATAATTTAAGGTATAATGTAGAAATATAACCATAAAATGGGTGTTGGAAATGTTTATGGGTCATGTTTTTGTTAATTTTAATGTTTAGTCCCTTGGTAAACATGTTTTTCTCTTAATCACCGTGATTAATTTTAACTATTTTCAGTAATAATTATGGAATGAAATTAATTTATACTTTTTATACATTATAAATTATTTTTATTCAAAATATGGAATCCATTTTTCAAAAAAAATACTCACATAAGTGGTAAAAAAAATTAAAATTTATTCTTGTGGACAAGATAAGACAATGGGTTTTTTAAGTGAAAATGTTCAAAAGATTGAAATTTTTTGTTTCCAATTTCATTGTGAAATTTATTCCAAAGACCTAAATTAGATTTATTAATGGATAATTTAACTAATTTTACTATAAAACCAATTTAAAATTTAATTTAAATATATAAATAAATTAAATGAAAAAGCAGTTTTCAATTAAAAGTCAGCATTTTTCACTATTTATCCAAAAATGAGACATTTCATAAAAATAGAAAAAATTCACCCTAAGATAATTTTTAAATTCTAGATTTCAAAATTAATTTTACTTTATCAAATTCATTTTCTATAATTTTCAAATATTTAATTCTATTTTTGTTCACAAAAAGACATAAAAATTAGTTCTTTTAGAAAATAATATTTTCAAAACTTATAAAAACTTTACTGAAAATTATGTATTTTATTATCAATATTTTTTTCTTTATATAAAAACATTATATTTAAAAAAATAATTATTAATATAAATATTACCAATTATAATTTCGTGGTTATAATGTTCATGTTTAAATAACTATATTAATAATATATCATTGTTTTGTTAAAACTCAGTGTTTCATGTAATGAAATTCAATACAGTGTTGTGTGTAGTGAATAAAATTGGGGTTTCATTTAACACAAGCTTAACTTGGTGTAGTTTACAAAGAAATCCATCAAATAATTTTAATTTATTTGAAAAAAAAGTTCATAGAAACTCAGGGTGTTACATTCCTTACATGGTAGAATAGCTCAAATTTTTGTATATTTGAGAGATTGTGGGAATTCATGGTGTTACCTCTACAATTATATCTGATAGAGACTCTCGGGTCACATCCAGGTTTTTGGATAGGTATTCAAGAGGTGATGTGTTCCCAGTTGAAAATGAACATAGCTTATCATCCACAGACTGATGGACGTACAGAGAGAGTTATCCAGATTCATGAGGATATGCTCTGAGCTTAGGTGATGGATTTTAAAAGATCTTGAGAAAATAATTTACCTTTTGTCAAATTTTCCTATAATAATAGTTATTAGGATTTGATAAATATGGTTACATTTTAATCTTTTTATAGGAGTCCATGTATATCTCCCTTGTACTAGTAAGAGTTCAGAGAGTAGTCCTTTCTTTGGCCAAGTCTTATTCAGAAGATGATAGAAACGGTGTATTTGAACTGAAAGATTTTGGTCATGACATAGAGCCATTATAAATCTTATATGGACCATCATCATTGGACTCTATAGTTTTAGGTTGGTGATTGGGTTTTTCTCAGAGTTTCACCTTGCTTAGGACCACATCAGTTGGGTAAGAAGAGTAAGCTGGCACCGGTGTTTGTCTCTAGTAGGGTGATCAGTAGAATCCAATGGGCTGAGGATTTAAAATTTTTATCACCAGATTGATGGTACTTGTCATCTTTGGTAAACCGAGCCCCAGTACGATCCAATCCTCATTCAAAAATTAAATAGGGCATAAAAATTAAAAACCGAATGTGTAACTTGTTCAAATCGAAGCATGTTCATGTGTCGCTCGACTCGAGTGACCATTGCTCAATGGATCTAAATACAAATATCTCTAAATCATCCACACATACTTCTATAATCTCCACATAGTACATTAATCATATTTTGTGTGCTAGCACAGAGCTTCAACAAACACTTCGATGCCACAATAATCACCATGATCACCATCCTTCGATCTGCAAAGGCATTCTCATATTGTTTTCTCAGATTGAGAGATTCTCTCTCTAAGATATGGGAGGAGGTAGAAACTATTAATTCCTGACTAATGAAAAAAATAATATAATGATCTGCTCTCCACTTATATATTGGATGTCCAAATACCTGATTTGGGTCCACGACCCCCATATATTTAACACCTAATTAATAAGAAATAAATAATTAATTATGATGAAATAACTACCTCATAAATATTATTTATATTTTATCACATACTTGTAATATATATTTAATGTATTACACAATAAACCCATGTTATTAACTTGACTGTTAATTCCAAGAAATATTAAACAAACCTAGGATATTAAAATAATATTCATTTGTATAATATTATTACTCATATTTACATAAACACTTGTAAATAATTTTAATAAATAAATTCAACCCAGTTATTATTTACTTAAATAATAATGAATTTATTTATTTATCAATGATCAATAAAACTTAGACAACACTTGGACTCTACGGTGGGTCCCACCATGTCTTATATACCTATTCACCAGAATAGTGAAGATTCTAAAATACGATTTTATGTGTGACCCTTTAGGCCCTTATCTTGATAGTATTGAATAGTATTAATAGACCAATAATGGAGTATAGAAACTCATCAAGGCCCCTAAGGAGACAAGGGATAGTTATAGAATTGAAAACCAACCGAAAAACATGCACTGTGTAATATAATCTCTTTATCATTAAATATCTCATAAAGTAGGATGCATACTTGTGTCATCGTCCTTTATTTATTTATTGTTTTTTTATCTAAGTGGATAGATTCACCCTTGAATATCATGTACATGGGTTTAGGAAGATACTACCATCCTGATCAACATGGCCCGAGATATTACTTACTCAACCTGGAAGAAAAAAATCTTATATTGATCATTCAACCAATTTCATACAACTAATGGTGCACCCAACACAATCTACATTGCCATGATTTGATTATCATGATTTTTACATTACATAAAATTATGTGATCAAATAACACACATTGATATTGATCTCAATTCCGGAGACCAATACACATGTTTACAGATAAGAACATTCAATGAAACCTTAAACATGTGGTGTTCTAATTAGTGGGTTTATCCTCATGATCTCAACAATTCGAGATCACTAAGTGTGAATGTCATGAGAAGAAGTCTAAACACTCATGAGATCCCAACACATGATTTTCATACAATAATTTTTTCTATTCATTATGATGTATCTAGACCATAGCAAATATGCTTAAGATTAATGTCATGGTATTTTACAGTTGTCATTACAGTTCAGGATCTGTTATAACCTTGTGATATGATAATTAATCTATGGACATTTCCATTTAATAGTGGACACAGAAACTTCTTCACTATAATAGTAACTGTGCATCATGCATATCTCATTGTATAAATGCAATGGTAATAAAAAGTATTGTTAAAGTTGGTTCTAGGGAACCCACTTTTACAACACTCCCACTTGAACTAGAGACAACTTTATAACCATCCTTCTTAATTCTCACATGATTAAAATAATGTTTATATTTATTCATGGCTTTAGTTATTGGGTCTTCTATGTCTCCACTTCATGGATATTCTTCTATGTGTGACCTCATCTCCTTTAGTAAAACACTTTAAGAGATATAATCCCTAAGTGAATCCCTTTTTTACACTATCAAAACATGACATCTTGGCTAGTAAGAGTTTCATAATTTATATTATGATAATAATTTACTTATTAGGTGAAATTCCCAAAACTGGAATAAATATTTGTATGTTTTACACTACTTCTTAACTTCCTCATAAACCACAAGACACTCAGTATTTGTAGAAATGGATACCACTATCTTGAATGGTCTTGTCTTGTTGATTACCTTATCCTAAATTTAATATCAGATCATATTTACCTTATAAGAAAACTAGTTTGTGTCCCATTGTAACTAGTATCCCTTCCTCTATACATGCTAGGTACATATCATTTGTACTTTCTCCAATACAATCAGATAGTATTGAATGCTTCCATTGTAGTTCTCCTGAATATAACTGATATTTCCTACTAAAAATTATATGATTGAAATATCATATCTTATACATATCATAGAATACAATATTGATTACTCGCTAAAGCATATGGAATTCAACTCACCACATTAATATTGTCTTATGCCTATGCATGTCATCTTGGAGAAATTTATTTCATGAAACACTAGTAATGACTCTCTCTTGAATTATTACAACTTGTATTTTTCAATACCATATTAGTATATGTACAATTCACTATGTCTAAGAAACCATTAGATCTACCACAGTAGATCATGTTCCTTATAAATTAGGTTGTTGCTTTAATTCAATCCCTGGAGAATAACTTTCATTCTAGTCTTAATTAACTGTAAGACCAATATAAATTTTCCATATGTTATCAAACATATTTTACTTGAAAAACAATGACGCCCCCACTAACCTCGGGTAGACACATGGAAAAGATTTATTCTAATTGAATACTCTAAGATCTTATTGCTTACTTTTAATCATAAACTAGATTTCAGTAACTTACACCTTTATTGGCATTCTTTGATGCCATTATCCTTTTCTAGTTGCATCGTATAGACAGCCTCCAAGAGTGGTGTTCTTAACATCCAATGCATAATAAAATTATCATATAAAAATTATCAATGAAAAGTAAAATTCTAATGGATTTAGTCATAACGACTTGTTATTACCAACCAAACCTTATCAGTACCATACTTGTACCATCCATGTATAGTATCACTTGAATACCCACGATATTCAAAATGATAAGCCCCATATACTTTAATACATGGAATCTATTATTGATTTTTAATTGACGTTGTTAATTTTAGATAATTTTCATATGTTACCAACTTGTAAGAATTATTATTCTCACTGAATAATGTATCATTGGCCATGGTGAATATAAAACCATCACTACGGTTTTAACCATCCTAAATAGTAAGTGTCTCTTGAAAGTTATCTTTATACACGCTCTTGGGGATCTTATTCCTATGTCAACTATTTGTGAATCCCTATCATTGACTATACCCAAGTCAATCTTTCTCCCAGTATCTCAAGTCGAGATGTTGTCCCTTTATAGAAATATAGTCTATCACTTTACTACAATTTTTCTATCATAGTGATTTCTGTAATATCCTAAGAAACGTTTAGAATAATTACTATAGATTCACATTGTGTTTTTCTTTATGCAAGTTTTTTTTATATCCTAACAAAAAAATTGCATCGAAACACATGTTCTTATGACATAATTTATTTTCATCATACTATAACTCATATTATATCCATATGTAATGATAGTTGGCATATGGTTATGGGATAATGTTTTTATATTAAAAGCATGTCTCAAAAAATGTATGTATATGCAGCGAATGTGTTTTAACATTGATTCTCATTTTAATTACATCATTATTTTGATGCATATAAGAAAATGTGTGTTTAGAAATTACTCCATGCTTCATTTTTTATCAATTTCAACATGTAAGACTCATCATCATTCCTCCATATTAACATAATTACCTTGATATGGATATGGTAATGTGTGTTTAGGAATTACTCCACGTTAAATTATATTGATTGATGAATGATTGGTCATGATATTATTTGGCGTACCATCCTGAAGCTTCTCATATATTATGAACATGAATATACCATACGTGACTTTCACATTCCTTAAACGTTTAGAATATTATGAATTATACTTACCACTAGCCTACCCTTGAAATATTTCATTATCTCTAATTAATCTAATTAAGAAATATTTGTGGATTACCTTTATTTATAAAGTTTTCTTTTTCTAAAACTAAGTACATAAGTGTGTCGACAATACTTATGGTCTTTAACTCCAAAGAGTCTAAATACCATATTGGATTTATCCTTGACAACGACCAAGTTTTTCTTGAAGAACAATTATCTTCCCACAACTGAGTATATAAGTCTTGTAGTTATAGTTATCATGTATTGCCCATGATTCATGTATTACTTAACTATTGGTTGTGTATGAAATACCAAAAACAACATTTATTAATAAATTTTTTGGTGGCATCCATCACACAATTATAGTTTTACAACAACCATCCACTTGGTAATGAAATCATGCACTTCTCACCACTGATGTAGGTATCACCCTTCCTTAGCTTCATGGAGAACACACCTTGATTTCTAGCAATATATCTTGACTTCCTTGGTTCCTATATTTAGAAAAAAAGTATTCAAGAACATATTGCATCTAATACCATACTATCATAAATTAAATATCACTTTTAATGAAGTATATACCAAAATTAGAATCTCGTGATTTCTTAAGATTCAATTAATTGTAATTCCTCTTCCAATGACCAATCGTTCCACATGAAAATAAAATAGCCTCACGTTCAATGCTCTCCCTCTTTAACCTTGGTTTCTAGAAGGATGTTATGAAGGTTTCTTGGATAGTATACCTTCAGTCGGCCTTTTCACTTTCTCTTTCTATTGGTTCACCTAAATAATTAATGATTTTACTTCCTTTAAATTATTATCTTCTTGGAGAACCTATCCCAAAATACATTGAAGTAGATTTTCAAAACTATTCATTTGGTAATTATCAATGAAAATGGAAAAAATGTGTGGAAAGGATGAGAGATTGAGATGCACATAAAGTTCTTGATTTGAATTGAAAACCCATTCTTATAGTCTCTCAATTTACTTTATCATTTTGAGTGCATGATTACAAGCTATAGTTCTATCTTTAAAATGATACATAATCAGTTTGATCATTGTCTCATTAATTTCATTCTTCACTATCTCTTTACAAACTTGTTGGAGATGAGGCACCATGGTATATACATCAATGTCCTTATGTTTCACCTAAAACTAATTGGACATAAATGTTTGAATTATGATGTAAACATCAATTTCATCATCCATGAGAATCTTGTAATCATATTTCTCATCCTTACTAGCTCCCTCTCGAGGCTGAATAGCTAGTGGTGACTCCAACATATATAATTTCCTCTCTTATTATAGTAATATGCACAAGCTCCCATACCAATCTTGGAAAATTGTGTTAGTGAGGACATGATATTTCTCTATTATGAATCATAGAGTATCTTGGGTGTTACCTTCCATTTCCTAAAAAAAATAAAATCTAACATATTAGTACTTTTATCTTGATTACCGATTAGACATTACTAATTATTTAAATCATTAAATTTTTCCTACTATTTTATCTAACTCTAGAAACCCTCTATACTAGAATTGGAATACTCCATCACTTGAGTATTATAGTGGAAAAGATCCTTGAACCTTACCTCATAGTCCAACAGCTATGGATACACCACTACTTCAAGAGTTTAATGTAGGTGTTTGATTGGAAAACCATATTAATTTCGGTTCCTTGATCTGTTGAGTGAAGTCCCAGCTTCTAAAATCATAATATGATTTACTCAATGATTTCCTCTGATGTTGCAGAAATATAGCTATGGATACTTTTTTTCTTCCACTTCAGTTAAGTCAACCCATTGTTCTCATAGGAACTCCACAGTAGTAGGAGGAACCCTTAACTATGGCTGACTGAGCACCCTTAACACCTATTTTTGTTCATATTCAAATGATGGAAGGTGTTTTTTGACTTAATATTTCTGTGAGGGTTTTTATATTTAACTGAATGAATGTAATACATTTTTATTAATATGTTCATACTATGTTGTTGGGCCCATAACTGAACATTCATTAATAGAAAAACATATGTTCCATCCTTATGCATTTTACTTTTTTATTATGTTATGTGATCTCATAGTAAACATTCATACACACAAAATAACAAACAATTCATAAAGGAAATAATTATCAATGATTAATCTTGACCATCTAATTATGATTGATCCTTTTTAAAATTAAAAGATCAATTGTGACCTAGGGGGATTCATACCTGAGTCGAAGCTTGGATTATGATGCAGCTTGTCCACATCCAGTGTGTTCACATCTCGTCTGGATTTCACCTTGTCATAGTGGGGTCAATGTATTATAATTTCATTGTCATAGTACAAGAAAACTTGCACATAGACAAGGGGGTCTCAAGAGTACAAAATATAATAGATAAATTGGACACACAGGACCTTATACAAATTAAACAAAAAGAGGATTCACATACCATCATTTAATTACCTACATATAATAGTCATCGCACGTATGTAATAAATAAGTAAATCAATTAACTCAGCCTTGAAAAATTATAGTAACTTTCTCAAGACTAGTAGGTATAATTAATTAACAAGCGATAAAAATTAAATTGCTATAAATTTAAAGTATGAGGGAAATTCAAATAATTTATTCAAATATTTTATTTTATTCGGTCCAAAAAATAATTTAATTTTATTACCAATAATTAAATTAATTACTTAATTTAATCTAATACCTAATTAAAATTAATTTCTTTTTGAAATATTAAAATATAATATTTTTAAATAAAAAAATTACTATTAATTAATTTAATTTAGAACCTAAAAAAAATTAATCAATTAAATTAATTTTTGATTATATAATAAATATCCAAGCTCAGAAACCCCCCGTAGGACCTATGCGGGTCGGGTCGAAGCTACGCTGACCCATTCTAGGTCGTTCAAAACCCATGTAGAGATATTTTGGGTCTGGAAGGCCTGCCCAGACCCATTTCAAGTTAATCCAACCCACCCTAACCCACTACGGAGCATATTGTCACGACCCAATCATGGGGGTCCTGTCCCACACCAGCAAGAACATCAAAGATGCAGTTCATCTGGTTAGTCCCTATCGAAGAGATGAGAGTCGCCCCGAGAAAGTGGATGTTGGTGGGTGTCAACCTTGACACCACTGGTTGGGAGTTGGGGCCACTCTCCTGATGAGTCCATGGTAGGACGAAACTAGTGAACCTCACATATGAATAGCTGGACGGCTGAACCCCGCCCGCCGTGGAGGGGGCTGGGGTGCCGCACGGGCGAACTGCTGTGCTGAGACGCTCAGCCCGTGACAGGTGGTATTAGAGGGAATGTGCCTCGTGGTGTTGTGGAATGCTGCCGGACGGACCTTGGTGGTGGGAGCGGAGTCCCAGGGTGTCATGCGGAGATGACACGACGTAGAAGGTCGCGCTTGCGATATGTCTGAGGCAGAGACGCCACTATGAAGGGTGGGTCTCGTGGAGGTGGTTTTCGACCCTGAGAGAGAGGGTGGACCACAGTGGTTTGCAACCCAGAGAGTGGGTGGGCCATTGATGCCAATGAAAAGGAAGGAGCGTCCCCTGAGGCCATGCTTGGTAACCTGTTAGTTGGAAGCAGTCGCGGACACATAGAAGGCCACGATCCTGCATGCACGAGGGCGTGCATGGAATGGTGGTGGGAGAATGTCACGACCCAATCATGGGGGTCCTGTCCCACACCAGCAAGAACATCAAAGTTGCGGTTCATCTGGTTAGTCCCTATCGAAGAGATGAGAGTCGCCCCGACAAAGAGGATGATGGTGCGTGTCAACCTTGACACCACTGGTTGGGAGTTGGGGCCACTCTCATGATGAGTCCATGGCAGGACGAAACTAGTGAACCTCACATATGAAGAGCTGGACGGCTGAACCCCGCCCGCCTTGGAGGGGGCTGGGGTGCTGCACGGGTGAACTGCTGTGCTGAGACGCTCAGACCGTGACTATATGGAGTCCAACTAAACCGGTAGGGGCATCGTCGATACTGAGAGGCCAATCTGCTGGGATTATTGGAGTACGGTTGATATAATGGGGGGTGGTGGTCCAACTTCAGATGCAGCGACATGGGAGGTCATCAGTGATATGTGGCGTGATGGGGCTATGGTGTGATGTGGTTGGTCGATGGATGAGGACGTCGCTCAGACCGGGCCAACGCACTGACGAATGGGGAACATAGGACTATGGGGTGCGGGGCGCGGGGCGCGGGGGATGGGATGGTTGTGTAGGTGAAGCCGTGGGTGGGATCGAGTGAGTGGGGAAATCCTCAAGGTGGGTGGTGAGACTGAGGAGGCTGATGACTTGAAAAGAGTGATTAGGAGTGGGATCTGATCGGCGCAGGCTGGCGCGTTCGGTGCTGCTCCGGACTCGCAGAAGCCGATGGGTCCTCATGGGATGACAAGGAGGTGCAGCACCACCAGGAAAGGAGGGCCATGGCTGGTATCTTAGAGGGGGTGTCGTTGTGGAGTGGGATGTAGAGAGGTAGCCTCGGGTTATCGGTTCATAGGGGCGGTGAGATCATGATCAGGTGGGGCTCAGAATTTTGGTGTTGTGAGGGATCGTCATGGAGCCAGTTAGTGCGGCCGAGAGAAATTTTTTACTGTGGTGGTCCTCCGGAATAAAATCTTCTATGGGAAGATTCATTTTTTTTAACAAAATGACTTTAAAAGTTTACCCACCACCAGACATCCCATCAAAGAAAAAACAAAGGGTTGTGTAATATCCCATTTGAATAAAAAATTATTTGTGGAAGAAAAATACCCGCCCACCCCCAAAAATCAACAGCCAAAATTTTAGTCTAAAATTTTTATAATTATAAAAATTGTTCCACAATGATGTGTTATTTAGAAGGTGGTTGGGAAAAACTATTCCATCCACTAACCCACCGCCAGAAAACTCCAATTTATAGTATGATACCATGTTCCATCTAAAATAGGTATAATTGAACATGTAAATGAATATGTTCTTAACATTAATACCCATTAAACCACTAGACAATCCATTAAAATTTATTCAAATTTCCATAACATGGTCATATGACCTTAGATCGACTCGCAGTCAAATCCATTGGGACCAAAATAATACCCTATACTTTAACTAAAATAAAAATAATTTTCATGGCTACGAAAACCAACGCGATCGCTCTGATACCAATTTTTTGTACCGTGGTTCTTAGTGAAAGTCGGTAGGCTGGGGATTTAAAAATATTATCACCAGAGTGATGGTACTTGTTGTCTCTGATGATTTGAGACCCAATATGGTTCGAATATCTCACATGAATTATAAAAAACTCAAAAATTAAAAACTAAATGTGTAACTTGTTCAAATCAAAGCACGCTCATATGTCACTTGATATCGAGGACTGTTGCTCAAAGGATCTGAATCTGAATCCCTCTAGATCATCCAAACACGCTTCTCAAATCTGCATGTACACCATTCTTCAGATTATGGGTGTTAGCGCGAATCTCCAATGATCACTTTGATGCCACAATGATCACTAAGACCACAAGCATTCAATTCGAAAAGGCATTCTCAAATCATTTCACTCAGATTGAGCGATTCTATCTCTAAGAGACAAGTGGATAGAGATTATCTCAATTCTTGACTAAAGAAAAAAAATTTGGAATGAGCTTCCCTCCACTTATATAGTGGAAGTTCAAATACCCAATTTGTGTTCCCCAATCCCCTTATACTTAACATCCAGTTAATAAGTAATAAAAAATTAATTATGATGAACCGACTACAACATAAATATTATTTATATTTTATCACATAACTATAATATATATTAAATATATTACGTGATAAACTCGAGTCATTAGCTCAACTAATAATTCCCGATAATATTAAATGAACCTAGAATATTAAAATAATATTCATTTGTATAATATTCTTACTCATCTTTACTTAAACATTTGTAAATAATTTTAATAAATGAATTCAACCCTATTATTATTTAATTGAATAACAATTTATTTATTTATTTATTTATTGGTTATCAATAAAACTTAGACAACACTCGAACCTCATTGTGGGGACCACTAATATTTTCCTCAATACTGAAGAAAGGTGTCCTGTATACAAATGATCCAGGTGATCTTCCAAATTATTCTCTTTACATATATGTGTCGAATAGTACCAATCATCAGTTGGACACCCAACACTACTAATGGAGGACTTTATTGTTGAATTGCTTGAAAAAAATCCTGCACACACCTAGATGCTAAGAAATATCCCATATTCATCTCCCTTCTTGCTCTCAAATATGCCATGGTCCTTCTCTACAGAGCTAGAACCAAAATCCATCCACCATCACAAAATTCCTGAGTGGTTCATCCCAATAACCTACTTAAGACTATATTGTCATATCTGGCATAACTAAATCCACCATTATCACCAAATATGACAGGGTCAGTGAAACGCAGTCTTGCACCTCTAAATTTCTAGTCATCCCAAGATGTACTGTAGGTAGTGCGAAGGAGGGGGGATTTAGAGTCAGATCTAGGCAGGTTTTCACCTATGACCTAGGAGAAAGTTGATGGTCTAAGAAATTTTCTAAGAATCTACCTAAAGTTGTGGAATATTCTCCCAACAAAGTCCTATAGATTCAAAGAATTCTTATACTATCATTCCAGAATTAATTTTCATCTCATGGTTGAGGTAGAGTTTTTGGATTGAGGCAAGGGTTTCTTGGAGCTACTTGAGTTGTTGGAGAACCTCATCCCTTGTTTTCGTCATCATTCCTTGATACCAAAATTCTCCTCAAAAATCGAAACGCCTTGGTTAGCTCCCCTTTTTATTTTTTTCTTTTATTTCTTTCCCCTCCCCCTCAAAAATATCATGCTCTGTACTATCTGGTTTTTAGGATGCAATTTGGTTTCATCCTCCTTGATTGGTCAAGGTGAAACTCACTACATGAAAAGCATTTAAAAAATGGAGCTAAGAGGAGGCATGCCACCTAGAATGAAATAAGAAAAACACGATAGTTGTAGTGAGTGTGTGCATCATGCCACACTTGTTCGAAATTGAAATCCAAGTGTGTCTCCTATTAACTATAGTCGGCATCGTGATTCCCTTTTGTATTCTTTCTCATAGGCACCTCGATGCTTGGTAATATAAATTGGTGGTAAAGTCCCATAATGACGTGAGCCAGAGGCAGGTTTATATTACTTCAACAATGGTAATCTCCTATGAATTTGATGTCCTATTTGGTAGCGTTGGGGTTGGGATTGGTTCTTGAAGAAGTTGTCTTCATCGAGGGAAATCACAAAAGTACATGATATATTTGATCATTAAGAGAAATAGAATTGTTTCTTTACCACAAGGAAAAAACCAGTAGTGCATGGGTGTCCTACATCCCCTACTAATGAATATGAAAATATCTCCTAGAGTTCAAATTTGAGATAAATAGAAGCTGATGGTGTGTGCATGTAGGTTGGACCAGAATAGGGAAGATTCTCAAATATGATATTGTTTGTGACCCTCTAAACCATTATCTCGATAGTAGTGAATAGTATTCATAGACCATGAGTAGAGTATATTAACACATCAAGGCCACTAAATAGATAATAAATAGTCATAGAAATGACAACCAACCTATTAACACGCAATTTATAATATAATCTCTTTGTCATTAAATATTACATAAAGCATTACACACACTTGTTTCATATTCTTTTCTTACATTTTTTTTATTGATATAACTAGATGGATTTACCCTCAACTAACATGGATAGGAATTTATGAAGGTACTACCATTCTGATCAACCAAGCCCAATATATTACTTCCTTAACTCATATGTGACAATTCTTATCTTGATCATTCAATCAATGTTATACCACCAATGATGCACCCAACACAAGCTACATCACCACAATTTCGTTATCATGGTTTTTGTATTTCATAATAGTACATTATCAAATAGAACACATTGATAATGATCTCAACTCAAGAGACCAATACAAATGTCTATAGATAGTAACATCCAATGACACCCCAAAATTTTGGTTTTCCTATTGAAGGGCCTGCCTCATGATCTAAACTACTATAAATAACCAATTATGAACTTCCTAAGAATAAGTATCAATGATTATGAGACCCCAGCACTGGATAGTTATACATCAACTGTGTCCAGTCATTATGATGTATCTAGAACATAGGACATATGTTTAAGATTAATGTTATGGTATTTAAAAGTTCTCATTATAGCATGGGATCAGTTATAACCTTTTGATATGATAATTAATCTATGAACATTACCATTTAATAGTGGATGAATAAATTTCTACACTAAAATGGAAAATGTACATCACGCATATCCCATCGTATACATGAAATGGTAATAAAAAGTATTATTAGAGTTGGGTCTTGGGAACCCTCTTTTACAATAGTTTTTTGGCCCCTTGGAGATTATGGAACAACCTGGGAAGGTGTAATATTAGTTGGATTTACCATCCTTATTTAATTAAATTCATGATGTATTCCGTGTTTCTTAGATGAGGAGGTATTGGCCGTATAGCGACTCAAGCTTAACATACATTGATATTATATCATTTTAGATTAATATTCAGCACATTACAAAAATACAAGCCCAAGGACCATAATAGATTAGTGTCTTTGGGAACTTGGAAATAAATTCTAATTTGGTGAAAGATATTCAATGTTTCCCACAAAGATTTTACCCTTTAGTACTTCTACTTAAAAACATTCTTCATAACTTTTGGAAAGGAAACATAAGAAAGGGGTGATCTCAGATGCTCAGTAAGGGTAAAAAAGGGAGATATATAATCATAACATGATAAAAATGGAATGATAAAATGATAACAACATTTTTAATATCATACCCTACATATAAAATATCATATACATGAGTCATGGAATAAATACTGTAAGTTCATAAGGAATGAATCATAAGATAATCAATAGCATAAACCATGAAAGAATAACATAGGAATAAGACATAGAATTTGTGTCAGACACATAATCATATAAAAATTATTTCCATAGTAGTCAATACATCACTAACAAGGCCATATTAGTAGTATGGGTTCACTCCCCATACCATATCAGTAGTAATGGTTCACTCCCATAACCATCTTAGTAGTCAAGGTTTACTCCCAAGACCATCTTAGTTGAAAAAGTCCTTTAATGAACCAAGTAAGATCCTTGTTCTATCCATGTCTCTCTCCTGATATATAAATATTTACCAAATTCATGAGAGGGAGATATAGTTCTCACCCATATCATAATGAAATCATACATACATATTCCACAAGATTATAAACATTCATCATATCATAACCTATGAAATGAAATGGGTGTCATAAATATGTAATAATATCTTAACCTCTAGAAAATAGATAGGATTCATAGTCATTTCATCAAATCATAACCAATGAATGGAATCAAGTTTCATAATCATATAACCTGTGAAAGAGAAATGGGTTCCATAAACATATAACCTATGAAAGAGAAATGGTTTTCATAAACATCATTCCCTAAAAAAATTCAGATAAAGAATGTGAACGGAACCTCTGGATCATTTTCATATAAATGCATGAGAAACACCAACGCATGTCATATTAGATGGAAAATATTTTGGAAATATCCTTTCAAAAAATTTCTCGAGGAAAATATATTTTCTTCTTTGAGAAAATACTTTTTAAAACATAAATCCTTTTGAAAACCTTTTTCTTTGAAAACAAATTAAGGAATCCTAAAAACATGTTGAAACCCTTTTTTAAAAAGCTTTAAAAACTTATAATGGAATATTTGAAAATGTTTTTAATACGTTTATCCTTGAAAACTTATAGAATAAGCTTGAAAATATTTTTAAAACCATTTCTCTAAAAATACTTTGAAATTTTTTAAAGAAATATTGGAAATGTTTTGAAAATAATTTCTTTGAAAATACTTTGAAAACATATAAAGAATTCATGAAAATGTTTTGAAACCCATTTCTTTGAAAAGAATTGGAGGACTTATAAAGAAAGCTTGAAAACATTATTAAAACCATCATACTTGAAAACTTATAAAAGAATCTTGAAAATGTTTTGAAAAATATTTCTCTAAAAATACTTTGAAAACTTATAAAGAAATCATGAAAACATTTTGAAAACCATTTTACTTGAAAAATTATAAAAGAATCTTGAAAACGTTTTGAAAACTATATATTTCAAAATAATTTGAAAACATGTAAAGAAATCTTGAAAACATTTTTAGAAAACATGGTTTTGAAGGAACACTTATTTCTAGCTAAAGAGAGAGGTAAAGTCAGACTTTATTAAAACACTTTATTAATTATATTATGTACCAAAGAGCATAAAAATGATACCAATACGTGAATATATCATGAATAACCAGATGATAAGAAAATTCATTATATTTATTGAGATATGGATCATAATATTTCATCAACTGAAGCATAATCATAAATAATCTTGATAAACAATGAGATTGTTTCAATAAAATCCTGCAACTTGGAAACTTTAAATTATACTCCTTGAGTAAGAAAATAAAATTAAACGAAGATTAAAATATAATGAAAATAATTAGGTTTATTAGATAAAATATCAAATATAATTATATACACCTTGTAAAAGGATATAGGTGTATAAAATGGAATGTGTCTCAAAGAAGGTGAATTGAGACAAAATTACTTTACCGCTTTGGTAACTTTTGAAACATAAACCCCATGAAAGAAATATAATAAAACAGATATTTAAATACCCATAAATTTAAGTATAATAATCATAAAATACATCCATGGGTAGAAAACACACCACATATAATAAATATGTTGTGAACATGGATTGTGTCTCACAAAAAATAAAAGTGAGATGAGAAAACCCCTACCATAAGTCTTGAATTTCTTTGTACATGATCAAAATTCCAGTATAATAAATAGATTTTAGTATAAATATACCATAGAACCTTATTACTATATATCATAACATATATATTTCAATTATTAATTTATATTACCTGTTTATTAACAATTCTAAGTTAAAACAACGTTTTGGGTAATAATCACATTGTTTATCACACATGTTTTGACTTGTTTTATTGATCATATTACATAGAAAATGATTTAATTATTTATATAATATAAAAAATGATTTATACATAATATATATTCAATATATAAATATTTATAATAATCTAATATGTGTGTGTGTGTGTGAAATGGAATACACCGTTCATGGAGATAGTAGGTCATACGTACGCATGAACGTTGTTTAAGTTTTATTTTCATATTGAAAGAAAAGTCAATGAAATATATATATATATATATACTAATTATATTAGAATTATTGTGTCATATATATCATATAATTATACTAAACTCATCCTTAATACATTCCATGTAGAGTGTGAACGAATCAAATTGCTTTGAAGAGGTGGTAGTCCACACTTCCACAAACGAAATTATCATATTTACACAAAATATAAAGAATGAAGGTATGTGTTATATAATATATAAATAAGTATAAAAACATCATAAATATCATATATATCATATAAAAACATATTTTCCATCATAATTACCAATAATGAGGGTGGTAAAGGAAAAACAAACAAGATCTTTTTCTGAGGTGGTAGTTTTCCGTACAAAAACGGTAAGTTTGTTGACCATTATATGGAAGTGTGTGTAAGTGTAGGTATAAACCTTAAAATAAAAAAATACAAGTATATTTAGGATACTAAGTTTATTATATAATTATTTTATAATAAGATTTTATGTGGTGGATAATTAATATAAAACAATGGGGCTTGAGGAAGGATGTTACCTCGTCTTTGGGTAATTCATCTTTGTTTGCACCAAAGGGATTCCTTGGTTGGATTTATTCCCCGAGAGAAAATTATAGGTCTAAGGTATGGATTTTTAAGTATATTCTGGTTTTTTTATTCCAATACAATGTTTCTTTTTTAGGTGTGAGGAAGTGAGGGCGATGAGTGCCCTTTTATAATGGAGAAGGAGTGACATTCTTGTAAATATAAAAAGGTAAACACTATTGAGAGGACTACCTTAAATAATGTGCCTCAAATAATTGTTCAAATTCGATCCAATAGGGGAATTATTCTAAATATTTCCATCCAATGGATTTTTAACATGTTACTAGTTCATTTGGCCTCTTAAAATTAAAGTTTAACTATTAAGTAATATTGTTTTTACCTAAATTGATGTAGTTAAATTTAATTAATTTCATTAATATTTCTTGTAAAAAAACTAATTTGACCTTATTATACATTATAAATTATTATTATTCCAAATATTTAATCCATTTTTCGAAATAATAATCACATAAGTGGCATAAATCAATTTAAAATTAATCATATAGACGGGACAAGAAAGCAGATTTTTAAACTTAAAAATTTCAAAAGTTTTCTAAGTTTTTATATCAAAATTTAATTTGAAATTGTTTATAAATAACTATATTGGTTTGACTGATATAAAATTTATATAATTATACTTAAAAACCAATTAAAACTATATCTAAATATGTAAATAAATTGAAAAAAAATGCAATTTTGAAATAAATTTAGTATTTTTCACTACTCGTCCAAATATAAAAGTTCTCATAAAATACCAAACAAATCACACAAAGTAAATTTTGATATTTACTTTTCAAAAATGAAGTTTATTTTTTCAAATAATAATTATAAAATTGTCAAAAATTATATTTAAAATGGGTTTTCCATTAAAAGTTGGTAAAATTACCTTTTAGAAAAATATATCTTTTTATTCATAAATTGGATTTATTCTTATATTATACCTATCAAATATATTGGATGAGTATAAAAAATATTTATTGAATATATAATATATAAATTCTATTGAAAAAAACAATAAAAAGTCATTTGTTTAATTTTTTGAGATAAAATCATGTTTGTACATAGAAAAACGGTTTTCTTAGAAAAGTAATTTCTTTATTATCAAATAGTTCTTTAATTCACTTCTACTAATTAATAAACAAAGGATTCATGTGTAAATAATATTTTTACAATTTATTTAATATTATTAATAACTTCAATTTCAATTTCAAGGTGGTATATATAATAATATTTTAATAATCATATTAATTATATATTGTAGTTTGATAAAAAAATCATCCTTACATGTTACACAAGCTATCGAAGGGACTCGACATTATGTGTACCAAAATCCAAACATAGTGTTGTGTGTACCACAAGATAATCTTATAATTTTTGTGTAGTACAATCATAACATGGTGATGCATGAAACACAATCCAAATTTAGTGGTTTTTCAAGGTATATTCATTGTTGCATGAAATAAAAAATATTAAAAAGATTAAATTAATTCTAAAAAAATCCCAAAATATTAGGGTGTTACATTCTACCCCCCTTAAAATTAATTTTTCCCTCAAAATTCATATGGGTTATTAAAGGTTTAATAATTGAAATTCCTTTCATAGAAACCCACATTTCAAAAACTGAATACTAAAACACATTTTTAAAAAAGAAAGTTGGAACCATAAGAGCTACCAAAAATAAATCATAACTAGGTTTCCATATAGGAGAACATAGGTTGGGAGTGAATATTGGACATGGAGGAAAAAAATAAATAATTATAGAGAGTGATAAAGATCATTGATCACCAGCAAGTGAATGATCAATGGAAAGTTAAGGGTCTCAAAACCATAAATATATGATGATTTATAAGACCATCAGTTCAACAAAAACAAAGGTATTATGATAAATCATTTTCAATATACTTTTCTTGGAGTTGAATAATTTTTCACAATAATATAAACTTACTTTATTTTATTCCATTCTATATGCACAATCTCACCCTTGGGTTCCACCTTGATCAATTCCCACTTCATCTCTTACTATAGGGAGTGAATTTTTCATTCTTGGAGAACTAACAAATATTGAGATACATAAATATAATGATAATTCATTCCATATATCTTTAGTTGACATTACAACAAAATGGTTAGCACAGGTTATTCAACATGCATCAATCCTCACATGGTGAGATAATACTTTAATCTCACAAACTTCATCCAAATTTTAACTTAAACATTCCCTAAATGGTTAACCTTATAACCCTTAAAAAGTTAAAAATCAAAAACATTAGAAAGAAGGTCACTAAATCAGCTTAACATTGATCCCCCATATATCATAAAGTAGCTCTTATTTTTCACATACTAAACATGTGAATACCTTCATAATGTATTCTCTTGAACATGGTAATAACCTGAATTACCATAAATCCTTACTAAAAACATGAATGTTTCCTTATTACAAATTTTATTAGATATATTCCTTAAATCCAATAAGTTTTAAACTTTGTCTAAACCACTTGTCAAAAAATCCTTAATTAGTTCCAAGGTAATCACTACCATCCAACTTATTTATTCATATCAAACATATGTTTATCCAAACATAATTATCTTAACATAAGGAATATATTAAGGGTTTTCTTTCCCTTAATAATATGTTTCCCATGAACATCACCTTGCTATTAAATCATTTTTATAGTATATCGGGACCATTCGACATATTATTGTAAATTCTTAATGAAAAAACATAAAATGAACAATCCTTGCATATTTCACCATTCATATAACAAAATTATTGAATCCAAATACATAAAAACATAAATTATTCCACTTAATACTTGATCCATTAACAAGTCTTCCTCATCATATTAATTAATATCTCATTCCTTTCATATTTCACATGTAGTTTCATCATCAGTAGCAATATAAAAATTACTCATACCACCTTACTAATTCTCTTCATGAGATTTCCACTTGGGACATAGATTTTCATAATCACCATTCATTCCATGCTTAAATCATTTAACCTTTGATGACGTATTATGGGGGCCAACATTAACATTTATTGCATTAACCAAACTCTTCATTTTTCATTTGTAGTTACTTTCTTTGTGTCCTTATTTTCCACATTCAAAATATATTCTTATTCCTCAAAGAAATTAATTTAGGTGATTATTTCCATATTCTTGACATATAATGAAACTGAAAATTATTTTCTCTATGGTCTCTATTACCATGAACCTCAACGGAATCCTTATTTCTCTTCTTTGGTGAGTTCAAGAGTTGGTTAAGGTACACATTGTTAATCATGTTTCTTGAAAACTGATTAGGTGTGATTACAACATCCTTTACTCTAGTGATCATCCCATCTGACTTCTCATCAAAAAAATTTCTATCACATTCAATGTTAACCCAATTTCTTCTGGTTCCCTCCATTAACAAAAACCAGAAATCATAGTGTAAGAATAACTTATCATAGCATAAAACCACATAATCATGAAAAATACCTTCTAGGATGTCAAAATTATGACACTATAGGCTTATCCTTAGATACATCCCTAGAAATATCCTTTGAAATATCCCTAGGTATCTCACCAAGGTTTCTCAACCTATTTTCCAAAGGCTGACTAAACCTTTCCATTGATACCAACTATAGTGACTCAGGATTAACATACATGGATATTACATCATTTAAGATGAATATTCATCACATTACAAAAAAAACATGCACGAGGACTGTAATAGTTTAGTGTCTTTGAAAATTTGAAACAAAATCTTCTATCTCGATAAAATATCATAAATGTTTCCCACAAAGATCTTCCCCTTTAGTACTTCGAATTAAAACCTTTAATAAAAATCTAGGGAAAGGGAACATAAGAAAGGGTTGAGCACAAATTCTTAGTAAGGGTAAACAAAGAAGATACATAATCATAACATGATCATAAGGGTATGAGAACATGAGAATGACATTTGAAGATCATACACTTCATATCAAATATCATATACATTAGTCATGGAATAAATATAAATAGTTAATAAGGCATGAATCATAAGTGAATCAAGATCATAAACCCTAAAATCATAACATAGGAATAAGAAATAGAATTTGTGGAAGAAACATTAGCATATAAAAATGACTTCCATTATAGTCAAGGAATAACTACCAAGGACATATTAGTAGTATGGGTTCACTCCCCATACCATATTGGTAGTCATGGATCACTACCATGACCATATTAGTAGTCATGATTCACTCCCATGACCATATTAGTGGACAATGTCCTTTACTGAACCAAGTTCACTCCACATTCCAGCCATGTCTATATCATGAGATATAAATCTGTACTCAATGCATGGGAGGTACATATAGGTTCCACTTATCTCATAATGAAATCATACATACATGTTCCACAAGATCATAAACATTCATCACATAAAAACCCATGAAATAAAATAGGAATCATAAAAATGAAATCATATCATAACCAGTGGAAAATAGATAGGATTCATAATCATTTCATCAAAGAATAACCCGTGAAAGGAAGAACGATTCATAACCATATAACCTATGAAAAGGAAATGGGTTTCATAAACATATAACCCATGAAAGAGAAATAGGTTTCATAAACATCATGACATAAAAACATAAATCATTTTGATAAAGAATATGAATGGAACGTTTAGATCATTTTCCCAGAAAGGCATGAGTAACACCAATGGATGTCATTTTAGATGGAAAATAATTTGGAAAGGTCCTTTAAAAAAATTTCTTGATGAAAATATACATTCTTGTTTGAAAAATCTATTTTAAAATCATAAATCCTTTTGAGAACCCTTTTATTTGAAAACACTTTAAGTAATCATGAAAACGTTTTGAAAACCTTTTTTAAAGAGATTTGAGAAATTATAAAGGAATATTTGAAAACATTTTGAAAACCATTTTCCTTAAAAATTATAAAAAAAATCTTGAAAATGTTTTGAAAACCATTTATTTTAAAATAATTTGAAAACTTATAAAAAAAAATTTAAAATATTTTGAAAACTATTTCTTTGAAAATACTTTGAATAATTATAAATAAATCTTGAAAACATTTTTAAAATCATTTCTTTTAAAATACTTTAAAAACTTATAATGAAATCTTCAAAACTTTTTGAAATCCATTTTCATTGAAACCATATCAAAGAAGACTGAAAATGTTTCGAAAAATATTCCATTGAAAATATTTTTAAAAATTATAAATAAATCTTGAAAAAAAATTGAAAATCATTTTCCTTAAAAACATATAAAAGAAGCTGAAAAACTTTTTGAAAAATATTTCTTTGAAAATACATTGAAAACATATAAAAAAAGATTGAAAACATTTTAAAACCCATTTTCCATGAAAACTTATAAAAGAATACTGATTTTTTTTGAAAACCATTTATTTTAAAACTTATAAAGGAAACTTGAAAATATATTTAGAAAACATGTTTTTGAAAGAACCCATATTTCCGACCAAAAAGAGAGGTAAAGTCAGACATTATTAAAAACACTTTCTTAATTATCTTATGTACCAAAGAGTTGTAAAATGGTACCAATATATTAAGATATCATGAATAAACATATAAGAAGAAAATTCATGAGATTTATTTAGATATGGATCATATGATTTCATCAATGGAAGTATAATCATAAATAATCCTAATAAATTATGAGATTGTTACAATAAACTCTTACCACTTGGTAACTTTGAAATATACTACCCATATAAAAAAATGAATTTACATGAAGTATAAAATATCATGAAGCTTAAAATATAATTAAAATAAGGAGTTTCATGATATAACATGTCAAATGGAAGTACATATACCTTGTAAAAGAATATAGGTGCACAACATGGCATGTGTCTCAAAGAAGGCGAATTGATAAAAAAATTACTTTACCTATTTGGTATCTTTTGAAACATAAACCCCATGAAAGAAAGGTCATAAAAAGGATATTTAAATACCCATAAATTAAATTATAAGAATAATAGAATACATACTTTGGTATTAAACACACTACATATAAGAAATAGGTGGTGAACATGGATTGTATCTCATCGAAAATAAAATTAAGATGAGAAAACCCTTACCTTAAGTCTTGACTTTCTTTATACATGTTAAAGCCTACTATATAATAAATAAAATTTTATTATACATCTAACATAGAACTATATTAATATATATTATACCATATATGATTTTCTTATGACTTTATATTACCTGTTTATTAACAATTCAATTTTAAATCAACATTTCGGGTAATAACAGCTTTGATTATCGTATGTGTTTTGACGTGTTATTCTTGATCCTATTACTTAGATCATTATTTACTTATTTAAAGAATTTAAAACATTATTTATATATCATATATATTAATTATATAAATATTTATGTTAATTTATAAAATACAGATATATAAAGTGTAATACATTATTCATGGAGACGATAGGTCGTATTTACACATGAATGTTGTTTCCATTTTATTATTGCATTGAAAGAAAAGTAAATGAAAAATATTTATGTATGTATATATATACTAATTATAGTAGAATTATTATTTCATACATATAATATATTATTAATAAACCCATCCTTAATACATCCCATGTAGAGATTGAACGAATCACATCGCTTTGGGGAGGTGGTAGTCCACACTTCCACAAATGAAGTCATCATATTTACACAAAATGGAGATCATGAAGGTATGAATTATATATTAATTACATAATTATAAATACATCATAAATATAATATATATATATATATCATATAATAATATAGTTTCCATCATAATTCCCAACCATGAGATGTGGTAATTGAAAAATAAACAACATCATTTTGTGAGGCGGTAGTTCACTATACAAAAACAGTAAGTTTGTTACCCATTAGATGGAAGTGTGAGTAAGTGTGGGTAAACCCCATAGAATAAAAACATATTATTAAATTTACGATAATGTTTTTTATATATAATTATGTAATAATAATAGTTGAGGTGGTGTAGAATAAAAATAAAACAAAGGAGCTTGAGGAAGGATGTTACCTCTTCTTTGGGTAACTCCTCTTGGTTTGCACCAAAGGGCTTCTTCGGTCAATTTTATACCCAAAGGGATGATTCTAGGTCTAAGGGATGGATTTTTTTAGGATATTTGGGTAGTGTTTTTTTCTATACAAATATTCTTGAGAGGTGTGAGTAAGTGAGGGCGGTGAGTGCCCTTTTGTAATGGAGGAGTTCTTGAAAATATAAAAAGGTAAACACTATTGAGATGTCCCCCTTACATCATGTGCATAAAATAATTCTCAAAATTATATAAAAAAGATTAATTAGTCTAAATATGTACATAAAATGTCTTTTCACATGTTTCTATGTCACTTTTCCTCTTAAAATTAAATTTTATCCATCAAGTAATCTTGTTTTTACCTTAATCACTGTAATTAATTTTAATTACTTCTACTAATATTTTTGTTCAAAAACAAAGTTGACCTTATTAAACATTATAAATTATGATTATTACAAATATATAATCAATTTTTATAAATTCTAATAGAATAATTATAAAAAAATTAATATATAATTAATCTCATAGACGAGATAACAAAGTGGGTTTTTTCAAGTAAAAATGTTCAAAAATTTGATAAGTTTTTAAATCTAAATTTAATGTGAAATTTTTTATAAATACCTAAATTGGTTTAAATGATATAAAATTCATCTAATTATATTTAAATACAATTAAAACATTATTAAACTATGTAAATAAATTGGGCAAAAATTCAGTTTTGAACTAAACATTTTGTATTATCCACTATTCATCAAAATATGAAAGTTCTCAGAAAAATAACAAAAATTCACCCAAAATAAATTTGATATTTCATTTTCAAAAATGAAGTTTATTTTTTTGAATAAAAATTATAAAAGTGCCAAAATTTTGATTTCAAATGGGTTCACCATTAAAAGGTGGTAAAATTGCCTTTTAGGAAAATACATCTTTTTATTTATAAAATTGGATTTATTATTATCTTATACCTATCAAATATATTGGATGAGACTAAAAAATATATACTGAATATATAATATATAAATTTTATTAAAAAAATTAATCAAATTTGGTTTTTTTAATTTATTGAGATAAAAAAATTGTACATAAAAAAATAGTTTTCTTAGAAAAGTAATTACATTATTTTCAAATAGTTCTTTCATTCACTTATACAAATTGATAACCAACGAATTCATGTGTAAATCATATTTTCACAATTTATTTATTCTTATTTATAGATTTCATTTCAACGGATAGGTGTTAAATATAATAATATTTTAATAATGGTAATTATAGTATATTGTAGTTTGATAAAAACTCGTCCTTACGTGTAACACAAGATATTGAAGGGACTTAGCATTATATGTAACACAAGACAAACATAGTGTTACATGTATTTCAAGCTAATATAAGTGTTTCATGTAGTGAAATCCTAACATGATATTCTTTGAAATTAAATCCAATATAGTGCTTTCATAAGCAATATTCAGTGTTATATTAAATATAGAATATTTAAAAGATTAAATTATTTCGAAAAAAATTCACTAAATATTAGGGTGTTACAGACCAAATCCTTCCCATGATATTGAATGGGATGATGTTGATATTGATACTAATACCACCATTTTTGAGCTACCATTTTATATTATGGATTTCCAATGTCAGTGTTAGGCCCAAGTTATGTTTTGGTTGTATTTTTTGTCAATGGGTCATTATGTGGAGGCTGTTGAAGTTGTAAGTAAATAGCTTTTTTATTGATAAGTTGATAAAAATACTAATAAAGAAAGTGTTTTAGAAAACTTGGTCACTAGACCCATACCATGGTATGATCTATTGGATCCATTCTATTGGACTGATATTTTGATTTAAAGTTATAAGCTTTTGGGAATCAAATTCCAAAATCTGGAAGGTTTCTAAGAATTCAAGAGAGGGTATTGTTTTCAAATAATTTTCTAACCTTTAATTATAATTATTATTTACTGATCATTCAAGTTTCTAAAACAACATTATTTCTTCATGATACAAGAACAAGTTAGCAGAAGTTATAGGAATGGGTACATCGAATGGGTTCTGACACCGATACACTCGTTTAAGTTTTTTTAGAAAGTAAAATATGCTCTGGAAATTAAGAATGGGAGATATAAAAGTTGTGGTTTGAAGTCACACTAATAATTCATTAGTATGAGTGTTTCATCAGATGCAGCACATCAGATTTCCCAACTTGTATTGGATGGATCAGAGACCTCAATTGTCATGTGAAGAGTTGTTGAAACCAATTCAAAAGAGAATTTGTTGACACCAATTCAAAAGAAGAGTTGATGACATCAATTAATTTACCTGATCAAAGGTATACGGGGAGTTTATAATTGTAATAAGAATCGTTTAAGTGGTCTGATAAAATGTATGAATAATTATATCATAATGAGAAAGTAATTAAAAATGTGAGAAGTTATGAGTGACTACTAAAGTGGTTTCAGGAGATTGAAGTATTTAGAAGTTACAACAATGTTATTCAACAATGTAGTCAACCATTTTCATCTAACCTGAAGCATCGAAGTGAGAAATAAAGTTTTTTTGTTTTTCAGTTGGGTTAAGTGAAAATTATGAAGAATTCAAAGTTGTGAAATAATGATCCATCAGAAGAGATTCTCATGATAAATTCCACTGGATGCATCTCCTATAAGATAGTCTATCAGACTGAATCTGAGGTAGAAAGATCAACCAGAGTCACAAAACAAAGAATAACCAGACACACATGACCGGACTGAAGAATTGTTTTCAAATTAAAAGAATTATAATTTTTTGAGAATATTTAAGAAGATTTGATAAGGCTATATAAATATTGAGAATAGTTGAAATAGTATGACATTAAGCTCCAATGAACGTGAAATTTAGAGAATTATGAATTTCGTTGAGCGGGAAGAAGAATTGTATTTCCTATATTTTCTATTCTCGAATACCTGTAAATAGATAGAATAGTACATTCACACTTTAACATTTTTCATTTCTGTGGAATTTTTAATCTCTATCCTTTTTGTGATAGGTATTGAGATTCCAAACAAAATTTCAGGTTGAAGTTAAGAAGATCAAAGAGAGTTCCTTCAAAGAGAGTTCTATCTGAGCGAGATCAATCGGAGAAATCTCCATTAAAGTGAAGTCCCATCTGAGGGAGTTACATTGGAGTGAGACTCATCATACTGAGTTCTATCAGATAAATAATTTGTGAGTTTCCAATTTAGTATCAACTCAATTGAGGTAGGAAGAGCAGAAGCATAATCATATATAGTAGATATGATGGAGCTCATCGGTTAGAGGTTACCAAACAGAGGCCAATCAGACTAACTTTTTCTAAGTAAATTTTCTAGAAAAAATTCTAGAAAGAATAATATTGAGAATATTCAGATTTACTGAATATCCATAAGAATTTTCAAGGCCAACAAGTTCTTAATAGATTTTTTGAAGTTCTTAATGATTGTATATAGGTGAATGTGATCTAGATTACTTGTGGAGTAAGTAAAGAACTTTAAAAATTATATTAGAAAAGAATTTGAAAGATTCTTGTAGCTGGGGATAATAACCAGTTGATGAAGAGGCTTGCTTTCTGATGTGTATAAGTAGTTGTGAAGAAAGTGGATACGAAAATTATAGTTAGGGGGTATAACCAACTATAAATGAAAATTTGACTACTGGTCTATAAAACGGTTTGTTTATTATGCCTTTATATTTTAGAAATAAGATTGTGGAATAATCCTTATTGGTTGGACTATAAAACATGTAAAGGAGTAGGTCTTTGTGCCAAAACATGTAAATATCATTTGATGTTCCATATTTATATTTGTGGCATACTAAAGGGGATTTTGAGAATTATAATTGAGTGGATTGTAACTCAAACAAATTTCATAGGTTAAGAAGGTTTTCTAAATTAGTTGAGAAACTTTCTTATAAAAAGAAAAATGATCTACTGATTTACCCCCCCCCCCTTAGTGGTATCACTCCTATTTTCGAACTACAATTGGTGTCAAAGTTTAGGTTCCTCTAAAAGATCCATCTTTGAGAATGGAGAATTTAAATTCAGTGAACAATATGGGTGTTCAATTTTTGATGAAAAAAATTATCATAGTTGTAATAATATGATGTTACTCTATCTTTTATGGCTTTCCCATGAAGTTAAAGATGAAATAATGGTTGGATTGATACCCATAAATGAAGTTTATATGATATTTGCTGATAATATTAGTTAAGAGGTTGAAGGAAAATCTCAGAATTCCATGTTGATGGCTCTTACTAACAATGTATATGCAAATATTATGGGGTTTCTGATAGCTAAGATTATGTGGGATAAGTTAAGAAGTAGTTATAAAGTAAATGAGATAGTTAAAGAAGTCAAGTTAAAAATCTAAATAAGTATATTTGAAAATCTAGAGAAGTATATTTTAAGATATTCAAATGGAAGATGAAGAAAGAATTGATGATTACATTACAAGAGTAAATGAGATTGTGAGTAACATCAAAAGTTTTGGTGATAAGATGGAAGATTCTATGATTATTAAGAAACTGATGAGAAAAATTTCAGATAAATTTGATGCCAAAGTTTCAGATTTATAAGATCATGATGATTTATCCTTGGATTAACTTCATAATATTCTTATGGAATACGAAATGAGAAAATATCGTGTTTTCAATAAAAGGGTTTAGAATGAAATAGTCTTTAACGGTTTTTTGAAAGGTAAAAACAAATATAAAGAATATGAAGGGGAATAAAATGATTTGGAGGTAGAGTAAGAAGCTGAAGATTCCAACAAAATCATTTCTCTCCTTTTAACGAAATGCAATAAGGGAAATTATAAGTGAAAAGGTAAAAAATATCTCAAATGTTGGAATTGTGAAGGGAATGGAAATTTCATACCAAACTATCCAAGGAAGAAAATTGAAGAGTATTATTCTGAATAATATGATAATAAATATTGGGAAGAAAACTGGAACAAGCATAAATAAATATTTCCTTATGATAAGAACATGAAAATTTATCTTAGAAGAAGAAATAAGAATGATTCTTCATCCAATGATGAATATGATCATCAAGTAAATTTTATTGTTCAATTTATAAACAAAAGTGATTCATCAAGTAGTGATGATGATTGTGAATGGAGAATGAAACTTGAGTGGATTCCTAAAGAGAATTTGGAAAGATAAGTTGAATAGAATACTTAACTCAATAAATAAAGAAGTAAGTTAAAGAATGTTTCTATAGAAATAAATCATAAAGCAGTGATGATAATTATGAAGAGAGAATAGAACTTAAGTGGAATCATAAAGATAATTTAGATATAGAAATTGAATAGAATACTCAAATCAAGAAAGAAATAAGTAAGTTGAAGAAATATGTTTAATACATAACATTCTGAGATTGGTGATTATATCAAGAAATAGGAGAAAAATCTCGATTTTATTAAAGATCAAAAAATTAAATTTAGTGAGCTTGAAATAAAATTGAAAATTTATGAAGAAAATTTAACTATGAATAAGAAACTCAACAAGATTTAATCTACACATTTTCAAGAAAGCTAGAAGAATAATTTTAATATGGTTCAATTCAAAAAGATGATGGTTGTTCTAAAAATTAGTTTGGCTGAAAAGAAGTTGAGTTTTTAGAAACACAATCAATTATTCTTAAAACAAAAAAGTGAGATAATAAATATGATAGAAAACCTCACTAAGGTAGTTTATATAAAATATTAAACATATAAATATTGTGAAAACAAGGGTATACAAAATCACATTTGTGAGAAAACATATTTCATAAAGAAAAAGAATAATTCTTCAGTAAAGTATCTCTTTGAGAAAATTGGTCCATGATTAATGAAAAAAAACAACAAATGAGTTTTGAACAATCTTACTATTAGTCTAAAAGATGAAAATTCAGAGGTCACTATTGGTGTTGTTTAATTTTCAGATAGAGAGCTTATCCATGTTATTGAAACATGTATCGACCAAGAAACATTTATTAATCAAGTGGGAGTTATGATGAGAAAATAAGATCAAGTGTTCCAAAAAATCTTTTAGAGTTAAAAAATAATAATATTAAGGTGAAGCATGTTGAAGCCTCAATAAAGAAAAATGAGAAAATGAATAATGTTGATTATTTTAAAAAAACTGATAATAGTAAACATGATTAGAAAGAAAATAAATATTGCTTAGTTATTTGGATATAACAAGTTTCTATATAAGAATAAAAAAATCAACTAAAACAAAGTGGAAGAAAAAGGTTTCTAAAGATGAGAAAAAATTTGATAAAAAGATATCAAAAAATTGTAAGTTAAATATTCAAAAAAGATGAAATATATTTTATTAAGATGGGCATGTTACTAAGATTTCTATGAAAATACCTCTAGCCTAAAAGGAAGGAATTAATAATATATTACAAACTCATTATAACAAATATGTTACTAAAGTTCAAGAGAAATCAACAACTTCATCTGAAGATTATACAGATGAGAATAAACTTGTTACAAAATCTTAGAAGGCTGAAAATAAAGAAGAAAATACATCCAATGAAAAATCTAATAAAAATAAGAAAAATCCAAGACTGAGATAATAATCTTAGTCCTAACATTTCTTTTAATAAACTACTGAGGTTCCTCCTTATTCCCTAAATTCTTTTTTATTTGTAATTACATGCAGGGAATTGAAGGGGTTGAAGTTAGGAAGCTAATGAATGAGTATCTTACTCTAATTTCAAAATAAATTAATTAGGTTACATCTAATGACTTATATTTTCCCGAATTTATTTTTAGAAATTATTTGGGAAAATTTCAAGATCAGGCATTAAGGCGGCTTGTGATTCTGAGGCCCGATGTTCCCAGAATGTTTCATTGAAAAAATGTTAAGTTTTGAATAGCATGCACACATGACTATTTTGAAAAAATGTATTAACTATTAAACTGGTGCCTAGATTAGAAATTTGAGGGCACTTTTGATCTTATAGTGGTAGATTTACCCTATGCGTGACTTAACTTTTGTCGATGCAGGTCTTCTGTCGAAAAAACCCAAAAAGGGCATAACGGTAAATAAAATAATTGAATAAAATTATTTTATTTTTTAAAATCCTAATAAATCATAAATGGTAACTCTAATTGGAAATCTGAGACCACTTTTGGGTTTTTAAGGGGGTTTTTTTCCTTAGGTGGGGCCTAACATCGACCGAAGTGGGTGGATTGTGAAAGATAGTTTTTTGATATTTTAAGAGAATAAAAGAAACTAAAAAAGATTATTTTATTTATTTTGACATTTTTTAGTATCTCAATAACACTGAGATTCCATGATGGGGAAGCATGTTTTATTTCATTAATGAAACAATAAGGTGACACTATAGCAAAGCAACGTGACAACACTGAAATGTGTTTTCTTCATTGAATATCTTGGTAGGGTTATAAGATTAGATTAAAAATCCTAGAGAAATTACCTAGAATATCTGAAGAATAAAAGCATTGAAAAACCATCTTGTTGGAGAATGATGAAAAACAATGAGATTACATATCGAGATCACTCATTTATAAATCACAGACGACGATGAACGTTCTTCATCGATCGATCCAAACTCCAGGTAGCGGGTTTATTCTATGTGATTTCTTTCCCGTTCTTACTTTCCAATGATGAATGCAGACTAACCCACAAATAGGTTGATCTGTGGGTCGATCATTCTTGTGGTATGGGTATTCTAGTATGGGGTTTTAAAGGAAGAATAATCTATTTGAATACTTTTTATTTTTCCCCTTTTTCTAATGAAACAAGTGAAGGCCAAAACGAACAAGGTCGACGTTTGTTCTTCGGATGTTATTGGTGAATTCTTTTATCCCTATCCTTGTGTTCTTCTTCAGTGAACCTCTATGGTCGTGACACGTTTTTCCAAGAGGTTCTAAATGTGTTCAGACCCTCCGAGTGACAAAGAGAAGGATCAAGGGCAAGGGTAATGAATGTTGCGACTCAAGGATCACAACAGTGCTTCTATCTCGAATAACGGAGCAGTAGGGTGACTGTGGAAACCTGTGAAATATGGGTTGATGATAGCGGTGTTGGTGGCAGCGCACAGCGGAGAGGCCAACCGATATTAGGTGGCCGAAGGTGTGGCACTAGGCGGCAGAGGATCCTACAGTGGCATATCTATAGGCGGTGACCAAGAGCCGTAACCAGGCAGGCTACGACGACGGCAAGCTGGCGACACAGTGGGCGCTGCATTGATCACCAGGAAGCATGCAGTCTGGGACCACGTGGATGTGGATCGACACAACATAAATTCAAACCAGCATAGAGTGACCCCGAGAAACTAGGCAGCGATGTGGTCAGCGACCACGTCGGCCAGACGGGGCACGACCAGGGCGGGTTGTGCCCGACGGTGCGGGTCGGGCTATGCCTGATGGTGCAGGTCGGGTTGGATGAACCAGTCCGCTCCAACGGCCCGACAGGATGGACCATAAGTCCCAACATTTCATGTTCCAGTAGACTCAATGGGCCGGTTTATACCACCTCAGACCGACCAGGTCAGATCGGGTCGGGTCCGCCTATTCGAGTTGGGTCGGACCCAGACCCAACCGAACCCTTTTTATAATAAGGTCGTATCTTTCAAACCAAGGGTCTATTTGACGATTCATCTATGGTATTGGGACCCTCGTGATGAGGTGGTCCTTTTTATATTTCTTGTTTGGTTTTTAGTATAGACTTGGGTAGGTTAATAGTTTCCTTTTTTTCTTTCCTCAGGGGTTCAGTGCAACATTTCGTCCACATCACTGGACAACAATGCCCTCTAAAGGATGAGTCCCAAATAAATTTATGGCATCCATCCTTGGGAATGGAGCAATTCTCTATCTCCCCTAATGTAATTTTGTGGGAATTTACATGACCTCTAAGCGTAGAGCATTAATCCTCTATCAAGTGGTTCATATCGGTAGGGTTATCGATATTCATGGTGGAGAATCCCCTATGTTGCGATCCACATGGGTAGGGTTGTCGGTATTCTCAGAGAAGTATACCCTACATTTCAGATTAATACATATTCAATTGTCTTTATTCTCTAGGAATAATCCCCTCTCTGTATAGGATGACCTTGACCAGTGTATTCTCTTTGGGTAGGGCTCAAATTAGCAGGACCTCGTTGTAAGAGTCCCTGATGACATCAAGGCTCGAGGAGTAAGTTCTCCAGAAACTAGTGTGCCTCGAGTAAAATATTCTATCTAGTGATTGGTTTTAACTTACCCTCTTTACCATGAGGATGTTTATGAGTATATCTAGATGTTCTTGTTATATGTGTTGTAGACATATAATTATGTTGATCTAACTGTATCCTCTTAGGGATGTTTCCTTTATGGTCGTTTACTTTGTGTTTTGGGGTGTCCTATAGAGTATTGTTTTACACACCCCTGCATGGGAATTACCCACATGTGTTGTGTATTTTGTTGATGGTTGATGCTTTTACTGAGTTCTTGATGGACCGGTCTAGGTGGTTCTTAGAGAAACCCGATAGACGATGTGTGATTTTGTAGCTTCAAACAGTTATTTTGTACCTACCCTTTAGGTAGGGTTTTCTATGGAGGATTTCCGAGGGCTTGTACCTTTTTACTTCTCCTTTTTATTGGGCTTGTATTCAGGCCCTGTTTACTTTAAGTTTACTACTGTCGTATTCTGTGTCGTTATCTTAGTGGTATGCATGTTTATTTACTTAGTGTTTTTAGTAACAACACTTTTTCTTGGATATGTGTGCATGTGTACATGTACTTAGGAAAATGCCTCCCATTTATGGGATATGATTACTTGGTGCTAGTCTCCAACCTCTGGCCAATGGGAGGAAGGCATGAGGTAGTCACGACATGGGCCCCTCTGGTATAGGTTATGAAAAATTGGTATCATAGGGATGTTGGTTCTACATTAAGGACCAAGAGTCTGTGTGTTTTGGTTTGGTGAAACTATGTTAAAATTTTAAAGTTTAGGTTCAGGATAGAGAATCCAGTGTTAGTGTGGTGGCTGACATATCCATACACCAGGACCTTGAATTCTTATTTTTGACTCAACACATAAAAACACTAGTTTCATGGGAAAATTATGGTACATGCATCATATAGGAATTAGTTTTTTTCATGTCTTTCTTGAGTCATCTAACTAGTTATACTCTATTAACCATGGTACATATTATTTTACTTCAAGATGCTTCCACGTAGATATCCATTTATGATTTTTCCATGTGATCACGAAGATGATCTGTGGGGTGACAAGATATCGGTATGGAGATTTGTACCAGAGACAGTACCTCAAGGTGGTGTACCAATTACACCAGTACCTGTAGAGAAGAACATGGTGCCAATAGTACCAGTAGATGAGATGTGTAGGTTGAGTTCACTTCACAAGTTCAGTGATAGAGACCCATTAGGTTCTAAGGCAAGCCCAACTCTAATGTGGCTGAGTACTGGCTTGAGGTGGTGATCATGTTTTCCTTCCAATTAAGGAACCGATAGTGTAGATGGTGGTCTTGGCGGGGAGACTTCTACATAGCTCAGCAGGGCGATGGTGGGGTTTAGATTACCCAATCTTTCTATGAGGTGACACTTCCATGGATAGAGTTTTAGAACCTTTTTTAGAGAAGATTTATCACCTTAGAAGCTAAGGGATATACAGGCCCAAGAGCTTATACAACGCCTGAAGGATGACATGTCGGTATCTGATTATTCATTGAGTCATACTAACCTTTCCAAGTACTCGAATAATACGATACACGAACAGTGCATCCGAGATCAGACCATCAAGAAAGGTGTGTTTAGGGATAGTCGGTCTAGTGCTATTACTCTGGGATTTCCTACTTATACTAAGGTTCTAGATAAAAACTTTTAGGTTAAAAGTCCCTTGGTAGATTGGATATAGCCAGTAAATGTTAGAAGTGTGAAGACAAGGGAAGAGACCCCGGGAGAAGAAATCCAACATCAGTCTTAGAGACTGGATGTGTGAGACGTTTTGATAGGAGGTCCTAGGATAGGGTATCTATAGCTCAGGGCCCATAGAGTGAGTACAGTCATCCTGGAGATAGGAAATGCTTTTCATGTGATGGCTGGGGACATCTCACTAGAGGGTTTTCAGCCTATCGTACTCTTGGAAGGGGAATGGTGGATGGGCCACTGAGGCATAAAATGTGATAGGAATAGATTGATATGTTGGGAAGAAGATGTAGAAGAGGAGATGGGAGAGAAGAAGGAGGTGGTATACATTTCAACAGGTTACAACCACCCCCATGCGTTCTACACTGGGCTGAAGGAGCTAGAGGGAAAAGGAGTGGACAGCTACACGCAGTCAAGGTATGTGACCCAATGGCTCTATGAATGATTTGAGGTATGGACAGTGTCTACCCTTAGCTACCAAATTAATAGAAATAGGTGTTAATTATTCTTTCTTGTCATGAATCTTGTTTTAGACCTAGAGTTTCCAGTCAAACTGTTGACTTGACCCTTACGTCTGGAGATAGCTATAGGAGGAGACTCGATAATAACACTTATGTTGACAGTGTGATCTGACCCTTGAGCTGATATTTTTAGTTGGAACCTCTTGGTGGCAGTGTGGAGTAATTATGACGTCATTCTTGGTATGGGTTATTTATTGACAATCCATACTCAGATTGACTATTTTAAGTGAAGGGTGTTGTATGTTTGCAGATATGGAATAGAGTTTTCCTTGCATGGTGAAAAAGGAAACATAGGTATCATGGGATTGACCCATGAATAGGAGGGTACAGCCGATCACTCATGATTTGTCTATCCTTACCCTTGGAGTAGTATATGTTATGATTTTTTAAGTATCTAGTAGTATTGGCAGAGTATGAAGAAGTCTTACCTAAAGATGTCCTAGTATTATTTCCCCACAGGGAGATAGCCTTCTGCATTGTTTTACACCCTGTAATGGCATCGATATCAGCATCGTCATATCGGATGGCTTCCTCAGAGCTTTGCAAGCTGAGGGTGTAGTTGGAGGACTTGTAGAGGAAGGTATTAGTAATACCTATTGTTTGAGGTTATGTGTTGTTTATTGGCGCTTTAACCATCTGACCATGGAGAATGAGTATCCACTGACAAGGATCGATCACCTCTTAGATCAATTGAGACGGATTTTTATGAGCACCTCAATCTTGAATTTTCTAGAGGAGGGAGTTGAGTACATAGTGTTATGCGATGCATTGGAGACCAAACTTGGTTGTGTCCTGATACAGAGGCAAGAAGTGATTGCCTATGTTTTAAAACATTTGAGACCCCATGAGAAGAACTACACGACCCATGATCTTGATATGGAAATGGAAGTCTTCGCATTGATGATGTGGAGATACTACCTGATGGGTGAGCAGTTTATCATCTACTATGAACACAAGAGTCTGAAGTATATCTTCACTTAGAAGGACCCAAAATTGAGACAAAGTAAATGGATTGAGTTCCCCTAGGATTATGACTTTCTGATTTCCTATACTCCTAGTAAGGGGAATGTGGTCGCAAACGCTCTTAGTATGAGATCTAGCTTGTAGTTTCTGAGTGAGGCGTTAGAGCAGCTAGCTGCGTTATAGATATCTTTTATATATGGAGATGGAGTATCTTATCTCTAGTTGATGGTAGTTACTCATACACTCTTACAACAAGTCAGGGAGGTAAAACTCAGAGATACCTACTGTGAGACTGCACGTGGTCAATTTTTCATGGTGCATGCCCCAAATGGATTTTTGATAGGTGGGTAGAACATTGTTCTTTTCATAGGACACATAGTTGTAACAGTGGCATTTCCGGAAGAGGTTATAAGGTGGTTCCCCACATTCCCTTTGGTGGTATATTCAGTTGTGGTGAAGATATACCAGGACCTCCGACATTAGTTCTAGTGTCCAAGGATGAAGAAGTGGCATAGTTCATTTCTTGATGCCTCACTTTTCATCAAGTGAAGCCAGAGCACCAGGTTCCTGTAGTCTTGACCCAACCCCCTGAGGTTCTAGCATAGAAGTGGGATGGGATATCGATGGAATTCGTGACGGGTTTATCATGTATGTCATGGGTACACGATACCATATGGGTGATTGTTGACTAACTCAAAAATTCGGCCCACTTCCTACCTATATGGGAGCAGAGTTCCATAGAGAGATTGGGATGCCTCTATAAGCAGAAGATAGTTTAGCTTCATAGGGTTCCCTCAATGATCATTTAGAACCATAATTCTCGTTTCATATCTCAGCTGTGGAAGGGATTACAGGAGGCTTTTAGGACTCAGTTGCATTTGAGAATAGAATTCCATCCTCAGATGGATAGATTGATGGATAGGGTCATTCATGTCCTAGATGACATGATACATGCTTGAATCCTGGACTCCATCCATAGTTGGGAGGACCACCTACCTCTAGTGGATTTTGTGTACAACAACAGCTACCACTCCACCATTGGTATGACACCATTCAAGGCCTTTTACGAGTGACCATGCAGATCACCATTATGCTGAGAGGACCTAGGGGAGTCAGCAATCATGGGTCTAGAGCTGGTGTGGGCTACCAATGAAGAGGTGAATATCATCCAAGAGTGGATGAGGACCACATAGAGTTGGTAGAATTCATATGATAATAGGATATAGAGGCCTTTAGTGTTTTATTAGAGAGACCATGTGTTCCTTCAGGTCTCTCCTCAATGTAAGAAAAGAATACTTAGTCAGGATGACAAGATATCTCTAAGGTTCATCGGCCCTTTCCTGATATTGCATTGAGTTGGGGAGGTGGCGTACCACTTGGCTCTGCCCCTGCAGTTGGGTAGGGTACACAACATCTTCCATATGTCTCAACTGAGGAGATATGTGAATGATTCATCATAGGTCACTGATTGGGGTGATCTAAACATTGATGATGGGATAAATTTTATTGTGTACTCATTGAAGATCAAGGATCAACTGAAGTGGATCCTTCCTCGGAAGTTGTTTCCTCTGGTGTGCATTCGGTGGCGACATGAAAATCTCTAGGGGAGAACATGGGAGCGAAAGGATCAGAATCATGATAAGTACCCTAAATTTATTGAGTATCCCTTTGTTTTGTCTTTTGGGCACCGTTGATCTCAAAGTAGTGGATTGAACCTAAGTACAACCTAACTTTAGTTGGTATGGGTCTTCTGTAAAAAAACCCAAATTGGAATAACAATAAATAAAATAATTAAATAAAATAATTTTATTTTTTAAAATCCTAATAACTCATAAAAGGTAACTCATATTGGAAATACGAGACCACCATTGAGTTCTTAAGGGGGTGTTTTCCTTAGGTGGGGCCTGACATCAACCAGCATGGGTCGACTGTGAAATATAATTCTTGGACTTTTTAAAGGAGAATAAAATAAACATAAAAAGATTTTTTTTTCTTTTGACATTTCGTATCATCGTAGAGATGTTGTAATTCCATGATGTGGCTTCTTGTTTTCTTTCATTAATGAAACAGTGTAGTGATGCTGCAACACAGCGATGTGACAATTATGAAATGTGTTTTCTTCATTTAACAGCTTGGCAGATATAAAGTATTAGATTCAAAATCCTAGACAAATTCCCTGGAAGATTTGGAGAAGAAAATCATTGGTAAAACCCCTTGTTGGCGAATGACTAAAGATGTCAAGATGAAAAATTGATATTTCTCGTGAATGAATCACCAATGATGATGAAAGTTCTTCATCGATCGATCCATATTCCAAGAAGTGTTATAATTCTGTGTGTTTTTATTTCTATTCTTACTTTCCAATAATGAACGTGGACCAGCCCACAAATAGATTGATCAATGGGTCGATCATTATTGTGGGATGGGTAGTCTACTGTAGAGTTTTAATTGGAGGATAATCTATGTGAATAATTTTTTTCACTCCCCTTTTTCTATTGGAATGAGATAAGGTTGTAAAGAACAAGGATGACCTTCATTATTCATCCATTATTGGTGAATTATTTTATCCCTGTCCTTGTCTTATTCTTCAGAAAACCTATAGGGTCGCGGTGCGTTTTTTAGAGATGTTCCAAATGCAGTCGAACCCTTAGAGTGATAGTGAGAAGGATTGAAGGCCAAAGCAGTGAAGGTTGTGACTCGAGGATGGAAATGGTGCCTCTGTCTCGAATAACGGAGCGATAGGGAAATGGTGGAAACCCACAGAAGATGGGTCGATGACAGTGGTTTGACCAGTCGGTATCAGGTGTCCATTGGAATGGCACCAGGCAGAAGAGGAGGCTATGGAAGCACTGCTATGAGTAGAGACTAGAATCCACGACTAGGCAGGCTGTGATAATGATAATCTGGAGATGCGGTGGGTGTCACGTCATCTAGGTGGAGGCACATGGTTTGGGACCACATGGATGCAGACCGAAACCACGTGAGGTCGGGCGATGACATGGTCGGTGACCTCATCGGCCAGATGGGGCGTGACCAGGTTAGGCCACACCCGACTGGAATAAACTGGCTTGCACGTACGGGTCAGGCTAGAGGAATCAGGCCACTCCAAAGGCCTGGCGGGCTAGACCGACCCAAACCTACCAGGTCAGGTCGGACCCGGACCCAACCAGACCCTTTTTAAAAAAGGTTTGTATCTTTTAAACTATGTATTTGTTTGACGACTCACCTATGGCGTTGGGACCCTTGCGATGAGGTGGTCCTTTTGATATTTCTCGGTGAGTTTTTACTATGGACTAGGGTATGTTGGGAGTTTCCCTTTATTCTTTCCATAAGGGATTAGTGCAGCATTGCATCCACTTCCCTAGAAAACATTCCCCTCTAGAGGTGAGTTCCAAATAGAGTTCTAACATCCCTCCTTGGTATTGGAGCGATCCTCTATCACCCCTGATAGAGTTTTGTGGGAATTGACATGACCTATGAGCATAGGGTGTTAATCCTTCATCCAGTGGGCCATATCGGTAGGGTTCTCGGTATTCCCAGTGGAGAATCCCCTATGTTACCATCCGCATTGGTAGAGTTTTTGGTATTCTCATAGAAAAATCCCCTACATTGTATATTAATACTAATTAGGTTATTGATATTCTCTAGGAATAATCCCCTCTCTGTATAGAATGACCTTGACCAGTGTATTCTCCTTGAGTAGGGCCAAAATTAGTGGGACCTCTTTGTAAGAGTCCCCAATGACATCAAGGTTTGAGGAGTGAGTTCTCGTTGAATAAGCATGCCTTGAGAATAATACTATGGCTGAAGATTGTTCGTAACTTACCCTCTTTACCTTGTGGCTATTTATGAGTATATATAGATTTTCTTGTTATATGTGTTGTAGACATCTAACTATGTTGATATGACTCTATCCTCTTAGGGATGTTTCATTTGTGGTCATTTACTTCATGTTTCGGGGTGTCCTATTGATTATTGTTTTACTCGCCCCTACACGGGATTTTCCCACACGTATCATGTCTTCTACAGATGATCAATGCTCTGACAGAGTCCTTGGTGGACTGGGGAAAAGTGGTGCTTAGAGAAACCCAACAGATGAGGTGTGCTTCTACAGCTTTAGAAAACTGTTCTATACCTACCCTTCAGGTAGGGTTTTCTGCGGAGGAGTTCTAAGGACATGTAATTTTTAATTTTCCTTTTTTGTTGGGCTTGTATTCTATCCTTGTTTAATTTTAATTTTCTACTATCGTACTTTATATTGGTATCTTAATGGTATACCTATTTGTGTAATTAATATTTCCAGTTTCACCACTTTTTCTTGGAGACGTGTGCGTGTGTATAGGTACTTAGGAAAATGCCTCACATTATCAGCCCCTGGCCTATAGGAGACTGTCATGGGGAAGTCACGGCATGATCCCCTCTAGGACAGTTCATGACATTACCAAAAATGAGTTTTTTTTTAAATTTTTGTTTATACACTTGAACTTTATGATTTTTTTTGAGATGGGTATATTTTGTTTTATATTAACAAATCTTATCATTTTTCCCAAATGTGAGAATTTTGAAATAATAATGAAAATATATCCAATGAAAATTGTGTTATCGATAACATCGATCACCTTGGTTATGAACTCTTATTTTCTACACAGGGTTCACCATCATAGAGATAGATCTGTTTGGTTAAAGGTTTCATGTAAATAATCTCATGTGATACTAATGTTCTCATAAATAAGAGTTTCAATATTTTAAAATGAAGAAAAATATCCATTATTGGCCACTTTGAATTTTATTTTCAATTAGGGGGAGAAGATATGATAGAGGATAAGACATATAGAGAAGACATATACGGGGATAATAATAGTATGGGTAGAAATACAAAGTTATTTTTAGTGAGTATTGATTTGATGTGGGTATTGACAATAAACACAAAGGGGAAGTTTGTTGGGCCCAATTTATGTTTTGGTTATATTTGTTATTAACATGTAAAAATGGGGAATTTTTGGAAATTTTAATTAAATAACTTGTTTTCTGAGAAGTTTTTGACAATATGGTCGAAGAAAGTGTTTTTTGGAAAAGTTGACCATTGGACCCATACCACTGGCATGAGCTATTGGATCCAGACTATTAGACTGATATTTTGATGGAAAGTCATAAGTTTTTGGGAATCAGATTCATAAATATTGAAGGTTACTAAGACTCAGATAGTGGGTATTATTTTGAAAGAACTTTCCAACCATTAATTATGACGATGCTTTACTGATCATTTAAGTTTCTAAAACATCATTATTTCTTCATGATATAAGCACAAGTAGGCAGGAGTTGTAGAAACTATTACATCATATAGGTACTGACACTGATACACCAGATCCATATTTTGTTATAAATTCAAGTATACTCTAGAAATGAATAATGGGAGATATAAAATATGTGGTTTTAAGTCACATATATAATTAATTGGTATGAGAGTTTCATCATATATATCACATTAGACTACCCAAAATGTATCAAATGGACCAGAGATGTCAATTTTCAAAGTGAAGAGTTGTCAAAAATGATTCAAAAGAAGTTTTTTTAACACCGATTCAAAATAAGAGTTTTTGACACCAATTCAAAATTAGATTTGATGATATTGTTTCATTTACTAGAGAATAAAAATAGGGTGAGTTCATTATTGTAATAAGAATCATTAAATTGGTTTGAGAACATGCATGAAGAGTTCTTTCATAAAGATAAAGTAATTAGATATGTGTGAAGTGTTGAGTGAATACAAAATTGGTTATAGGTGACTGAAGTCTTTAGAAGTTTCAAGTATGTTATTCAATAATGTATTCAACCATTTTCATATGAACAAAAGCATAGGAGTGAGAGATCAAGTTGCTTTTTTTAGTTGGGTCAATGGAAAAGGATGTGGAATTTGATGTTGTGAAATATAGATCCATCAGATTAGATTTTCATGAGGAAGTCCATCATATTCATTTTCTATAAGAAATTACATCATACTGAATCTGAGGCAGAAAGATTAATAAGAGTCAAAAAACAAAGAATAATTAGAATCGAATGATTGGAATAAAGAATTTTCTATAAATTCTATGAAGTCTAAAGTTTTAAGAAGATTCAAGAATATTATATAAGGCTCCATAAATATTGATAAAACTTGAAATAATCATACATGAATCTCAAATGAACTTGAAATTAAAATATTTAATAATTTCATTGAGTGGGAAGAATAATTGGTTTTACCGCATATTCTATTTTAGGATACCTATAAATAGAGAGAACAGTGCATTCATACTTTAACACTATTCACATACATATAAATCTGAAGATTTGGCCTTTTTGTGAAAGGTATTGAGATTCCATCAAAATCTTGTTTCAGTTTGATGTTGAGAATCAATTTGAGTTTCATCAGAGTGAGATCCATTGAAGCATATTCTATTTGAGTGAAGTCCCATCTAACATGGTTCTATCAAAGTGAGGATCATAAGAACAAGTTCAATTGTATGAAGAAGTTATGGGTTGCAAACTGATTTTCTACTCAGTTTAGGTAAGAATATTAGAAGTAAAATTGAATAGATCTCATTGGATAGAAATTACTGGATAGAGGTCTATTGGACTGACTTTTGTTAAGTAGGTTTTTAGATATAATTTTTGGAAATAATGAGATTTAGCATATTCATATTTACTAAAGATCTGGAGGAAGTTTCAAGACTAACAAGTTCTTAAGAGAATTGTTGAAGTTCTTGAATATTGTACACATATTAAGTTGATCCATCTTACTTATCAGAAATGAAGTTGAAAGAATCTTGTAGCTGGGGGTATAATCAATTTCTAAAGAGACTTGTTTGGTAGGGTGTATAACTAAATATGAAGGAATTGGATATGAAAAGTATTTTTTGGGGGTATAAACAACTATAAAAAAAAGTTGAATATTGGTTTTTAGAACTATTTGTTTTTTATTCCATTGTATTTTAGATAAAATATAGTGGAACAATACATGTTGGCATGACAATACAACATGGAAAGGAGTAGAAATTTGTTTGGAACCATGTAAATGTCGTTTATTGTTTTATCGTTATATTTGTTTCATACAAAATGGGAGGTTGAGATTTATAATTGAGTGGATTGTAATTCTAACAAGTTTTAGAGGTTAAGGATTTTTTTTAAGTAGTTAATAAAATTTGTTATAAAAATAAAAAGGAACCAACGATTTACCCCCACTCTTAGTGGTCTCAATCTTATTTGGGAACTTCAATAAGGTATTATTCGGTAAAATGATTCCCTTGATCTATGTATTGTGGTAGTGAGGAAGGGATATCCATGAGATGTTGGAGAGAGAATCATTGATGAGGTAACAATGGACTTCTCTTTTTGTTATTCTAAAATATAGAGAACTTTTTGGGGGAAGAAATACTATATAGTGGGGACATTATAACATAATTTTACTCTCTTATAAGTACTTATTGAACCTTTTTTTACTGTTCTTTGGTTGGGTCTTTCTTTGGGGTAATTTAAATAGTTTCTAGAAAAAAATTGGAGCCCTTAGGGCTATGAACGATTGGAATATTGTTAGGGAAAACCATTTGGTTTTTCCTAATAAACTGTGCAGCCAAGCATGATCTACTAGAATGGGATATATGGTTTTTCCTAACCGTATGCCCACCCATCCAAACTATGCACCCTTAGGTATAGGGGTTATGCATGGTTAGTGCATAGTTAAACTAATTGTACTTCCAAACCACAGACCCCAAATAAGATCTATGTATAGGTTTCACGACTTAGTTGAATGGTTACTCCTAACCATGAAACCTTATCTAGAAAACCATGCACACAAACATTTAATGCTCCGAAATTTTAATTAAAAATTCTAGAGACCTTGGTTTAACCTCTAGTGACCCATTAATATCATATTGGCTCGAACTAATCATTCCCTATCACTTTATAGGCTTATATATTTGGATTCTAGATGGATTTACTTCATTATTGATGGATCATCTCAAGGTATGTTTCATTTTTATCTAGTTATTTGTTTTATTCTTAGATTATCATTGGATATCTTCTCTTATCATCTTATAGAACCCAAAGGTGTAGTGTATACTAGATCTAATGGGTTTTATAAGGAATTTTCTTTTTTTCTTATGGATCTACGACTGTTAGGACCCAATCTACTATTTCTTAGAATCCATTGTCGAAGGAGAATAATTCTACCTTCATTCTTGATGTATGTGTTTCTATACAATGGGTTAATTATATAAATTTCTTATCATTATTGTAAAATTATTTTGGGTTGTTCATTTAATTTAAGTGATTTTTTTCAATTGATTTCATGGAAAGGTACATGTTTTTAAAGGGGGTTTTTCTTTTAAAAATAAGGTTTTTCACACTAAGTGTTTGATTAAATGGTTTAATGGTGATTTTGATTTGGAAATTAGTTTTCAAACACAAAAGAATATTATATTTACTTTTATTTTTTTTAAATTGTTAGAATCGTTTTGAATTTTTTTTTTTTTGACAAAATTGGCACATTGGGAACCTTATGTGCATTAGGAAATGGACATAGGAAACCCTAGTGTGTGTGGTGACACTAGGGGTTACTTTTTTGATATCGAAATTTTGTGGAAAGACTTGATATTGGTTGGTACTAATATATGTTTATTTTAGGCTTATTTTATGTCTAGTGCATATTCTCAAAGGCTTGGGCCCAATACAGAGTGATTTTTTATTTATGGTTTTTTTTCGCATGATGGATTTTTTCATGGATTGTTTCTAAAATGTTTTCACATGAGGTTGTATCACATGGTTTCACATGGTTTCACATGGTGGATATTTCATGGATATGTGTTTACTTGATTACCTTATGGTGTGCGGATATGATTTTTTATTTTAACACGTATACTTGTCATATTCTTGGATTTGTTGATATAAATGGATTTTATGAAAACCAAAGGAAAGGATTTTTAAATGGATTTGGATTTCTGAAAATTATTTATAAAACTATTGTCATTTTAAAATCTAGAACTATAAAATTCTTGATATTATACCTTGTATAGACTCTAAGGAGGTATCCTAATGGGCTTTGTGTTCACACCCTACTTTTTCCTTTTGGTGGTTGTAGACATCGTATTTTAGGATCCAGGTAAATGGAAGGGCATCATATAGCATGATATTTAAACTCATTGTAAAAAACATCATAGAAGTATGGTTTGGTAGTGATGATTTGTCACATGGAGACTTGTTGGTTATGTCTAGTTATACTTTTCTGGTTTATCCTGTTTGGCTTGGGTTGTATGGATCTTATTGTATATCTTTATTCCATGTTTAACTCTAGTATTATATGTTGTTTTGGTTATATTCATTTCTTTTTTATATCTTTTTTATACCTCACCATGTGATTTCCAGCTTGGGTGGCTGGTTTAGTTGACCCGAGTTAGTTAGTTACATGTAAGCAGTGGAAAAATCAAAGTAAATAACTATAATAACATTAAAAGTAATACTTTTTTGAAAAAATATGGTGTAACATAGATTTTATGGATAATAATAATGTATAATATAGGGTTAAAGATTTTATATTTGAATTACTTTGTTATCTAGATGCCTTTAAAGTCAAATTAAATGAATAGTGTCAAAAATGAAATTAATGAAATTGTATGAAAAATAATATTTTATTAAATTATTTAAAAATAATTAAAATTGTGAAATTGGACAATTAAGATGATAAATGTCTTATAATATAATCTCTTTTCCATTTATGATTCAATTTATACCTAATAAGTAAAATTATAACCCTTTAAGATTGAAAAAATCGTTATCGCACTTAAGGTTAAAATTGGTTAACTAAGGGGCTAAATCAAATGATAAGGTTTAAAATACCACTTAAACGAGTCAAAATTTTAATTTTTTAAAGTATTTAAACCATATCCAATCATATATTATAAAATATGGCCACTTGGGTCCATGTTTCTTTGATTATGAGCTTTATATTATTTTAAGAAAACGATAAATACAAAATGTCACTCTCTTGACTTTAATATCTCTAAATATTTTTCATAAGGATAAAAATAGGGTAAGTTTTTTTTTATATATTTATTTTAAATATGAATTATTTTTTATCATTTTATTTTATTTTTCAATTTTACTGATGAAATAATTACCATAATTGCTTACACACTGCCAACACAGTATTTTTTCAAGTAATAAAAAAAATAAATGAATTTAAAATATAAAAAGTAATAATATTTGGATGAATTATTGTGTTCCATAAATTTTTTAGATAAATATAACATATTATGGATTTGTGAAATATTTATATTCAAATTACATATCTATATTTATGACTTTAAAGTCGAAGTAAATGAATTGTTCCAAAAATGACATTAATGATATTTTATAACAAAAAATATTTTATTAAATGAATTAAAATTATTAAAAAAATATATATTTATCTAAGTGAATTAGATATAGTTGAAAATATCATCCATGATCCATTTATGGGTCACTTTTCTATTTATGGTGACATTCTTATCCCTTAAAAAGTAGAAAACATTGATATTGAAGTAATTGTCAAAAGGGTTAATAGGGGTTAAAACTAAAAAATATGAGATAACACACCACTTATGCTTGTACAAATATTATTGGATGAGAGGATTTAGACTCATAATAATCCTTTATTATAAATATATCTATTATTATCCACTTTCTTATAAAAAATAATTCATATTTATTCAATACTTTAGGTATTTCTATGGGTTCCCCTCCTCTCACTTATAAAAGGGAAACTCCTCTCCTTAATTATTAAAAATGTTTGATCCTTATAGATCATCTAATAACTACCCTAATATCATCCTAGTTTCCTTAAAAACATCTTATAGCTTCTATTATTTCAAAAATACCATCCTTTCAAGGATTAGGGTTTAAGTCAAAAAAGGTTTCTCAATGAACAGGTATAACTCTTAATTAAGCATTTTCAATTTTATTTCTTCTTCTACCTCCTAAAATGCAGGCTATCCATTATAAATTAATGAATTCTTAATCTTAAATATACTTAATTTTTATTATAATGATTTAAAAACCATTATACAATCTATCTTTAATCAAATTGGAAGTAAAAGTATCTCTCATGCATACATGTGGACTACTACATCCACATAGAAATACAATTCATTTTCCACCACAAACTTTCATGGATTTTTATTATAATGATTTTAATATTTATATATGATATTTATGATATAATTATTCTTATTGAATTATAATATCTTATCTACCTTCTTAGATTCCCATATTTTGGAAAATTATAATGTAGAGGCCTGGTTTTTACCTCGTAAAATTTTGAAATATTTCTATATATATTTCTTGAGCTAGATGCTAAGATGGTGTGAAATTCTGAGGCCTAGTGTGGCCAGAATTAATTTTATAAAAATATTGAATATATTTTATATTGAATATGCATATTTTATTAAATAAAATGAGATAAATCTTAAACTAAATATTGGATAAAAATTAGAGACCACAATTGTATCTGGAATGCAGTGTTTACCCTCGGCGCGACCTAAAATATGTCAGTACAAAGAATTTGGATATCTCACTCATTGGTGGTATGTTCAGTGAGTAAATAAATAAATTATTTATTTTATCCTATTTTTTTCCATTAAATTTATTGTCATGGAGAATTTCACAGGGCTAGCCTTATAATCCTAGGATCGTTGAGAGTTTCTCATTCCTCCTTCCATTAGTGAATCGCATCGGACGATAACAAAACTCTGGATCAGATCAGATCAGGATGAAATGAACACAATGACTTCCTTCAATTATTGGTGATCATGTTATTTAACCATGAATTATCCAATATACAAGTAGTAATTTTCAATTTGTTATTTATTCCCTCTTTGATTAAATTGATAGAGCAAAATCATCATGTTTAAGATCCAAGACAATTGTTAGACCATTGAATGCACCCATTTAATAATTAAATTGATTATTTCAATGATTTAAAACATGAATATCCCCATTCTTGATAGTTGGACAATAAATTTTGGACAACTATGGTTAATAAATTGTTCTTGTGCCTTTCCCTATCAATTTATTCGCTTTCTTCACCAGTTGGACTCTGTGGTCCCAGTTCGACATTGTTGGGTAGTATCGAGCCCGATTGTATCCCCATAATCATGATAGATTCATGAGTGACAGATAGATAGATAAATCACGCATTGATATGGGATGGTTTTGGGGTTTTGATGATCTTTTTTAAGATCATAGATCAAATAATTGAAAGTGTAAGGATCAGGGGTGAGTAGTTCATGAAACACACCACCACAGAATGATGGGATCCAATTTCTAGTGAACGGCAGCTGGAGACTACAATCCAATAATATAACCACTATTTTTAGGAATATTTAAAGATGGATCTATGGATGAAATACCTGAATCAAAGTACAAATCATAGGTATGTGAACTATAAAAAACCCAACTATATGTCGTATACCGTGATGACCCTTTGGCTAGAGCAGCTAGGGTTCTAAAAATCTATAAAGATGTCACGGTGTTTAGCCCCCCTACATTTCATGTACCTCATCCCTAGATGTATGATCCATGTGGTGGAGCACAATGTCAGTAACCCGTGTGGGAGTACACGTCTGTGTATAGAAGTACACAGACACAGGGTCAAGTACATAGACACGACCAAAAGGACATGGCCCAGTCCCAGATAGTTCAGACACACCGTGTAGTCCACCTTGTAAAGGCCTAGACTCCAGTAGCCTAGAGTCATTATCTCACATTATTACATTGTAATATATACAAGATTCAAATCCCAAATGACTGATCAGTTTACTAGTTTTCGAAACTATATTACATACACGAATCTTACATTAAAATTTAAAATATAAAATGAAACATAGATAATCCTTTGATAACACCATTATTTTCCTAGCTTAACCCTGCATGCCAGTCATAAAAAACTTCTTAGCATCCTGGGGAAAAAATAAAACATAATAAAGGGGTGATCTTAGATTCTCAGTAATGGTATACATACAACAAAACCTATCATAAATATTAATAAATGATTATGGAAAGGTAAATAACTAAAACACATTCCATTTAAACATAATATTTCAAGAATAAATGATAATAAAATAATGAAATGTAAATAATCACATAATAATTAAACTTAAACAAGGATATTATACTAATAAAATAATCACATGGAATATCAATAACTAATCTCATAATGATGGAATGCATAATGCGGGACATCTAAAATGTATCACCAAGGCCTCCTCCAAGACATTTGAAAATAAATGGGTAAGGCATCGGCCAAATCCCAATCTGGTTTGACTCATGAGACCTACCAATTCATTTAGGGGTTATAGTTGTCCCCTCCCATCACTTAATAATTCCATTTCATTTAACATATGAATGGGGTGAAACACAAACAACATAAATATTCATATTGAAAAACTAGCATACAAAATATTAATAATTTAACTATATACCATGAATGGTATCAAAATATCACATCCAAAATCAAATTGATCAAAAACCATTCAATAAATTTTTTTAGATGATATCATAAGAGATAAAACTCAATAAGGTATAAGATACAACAAAACATTTTGACATATATAAAAATAATCTAATAACATTATAGAAAATTATTGAGGAAAAACTCTTGTTAAACCCGTATGAAAAACAGTTTCATATAAAAATACCATTTTCTTTTAAAAATAACCATTTTCAATACAAAATATCCAAAAAATAAGGGAAGAGGTTTTTTCATTTAAGAAAATATGTAAGCTTGGAAAGGTATCCAGAAATTAAATAATAGTCATGACGGCGAGAAAGTTGTTGTCATGTACATAAAAAACAGAACATTATTTTTGTCATTTGTAAAAATGATCCGTACAAAACACATTAAAAAGGTTCTTTTGAAAACCATTGAATGAAATTAAAAATAGAAATAAAATTTCGTTTATAATCATTTTATATCCATAAAAATAAATATGTAAAATAGTATCAAGAATATTGACATAAATAAATGATTTGATAATAAATCTTTAAACATTCAAGCAGCCCCATACCACTTTGAGAATTTAAATAATAAGCCCCATGAAAGAATAAAATTTAACAAAACATTAAATAACATGATAATAAATATATTAATGACATGATAATTCATAGGTGATTTATATAAACCTCATAAAAGAAGGTGGGTGTATAACGTCAAATTATGCCTTAATGAAAGGAAATCGAGACGAAGACCCTTACCTTAGACTTCCTTTAGTTGGGCATGATTTAACATACTATATAATAGTTTTAATGATTTTATTAACTTATATAAAAAACATATTCATATTTATGATATCCTATATAATCTTATTATATTATTTTATAACCTTTTTGTTGATAATATTTCGTTATTACCCTTGTTTTGGGTGTCAACTGCTTCATTATGCTATGCATGTTTTGTTGTGTAAGTCCTATTTCTAATGAATATGATATATTTATTTAGTATAAAAAATATATTAAGTTCATATATATCATATTTATTCATTATATACATGATTATAATCATTCTTGAATGGTTAATAAGGAAAATGAATCACATCGCGTCATAGAGACGGTAGGCTGTACATACGCACGAGCGACGATATCATTTCCTTAATGGTAAAAGGGAAAGGAATTTGATAGTATATTAATTTTTATAGAATAAATCTTATTTCATAATTATAATATATATCCATTATTTAAATCATTATATGCATCCATGTAAAGTGGTGATGAAAAACAGATTACACCACGTTGTGGAGATGCTAAGTCGTGCGTACGATTCTTTCATTTTTCATAGAATGGATAAAAGATATAATATAGTTGTCCCATAATCATAATAACATCTAATAATATATATTATTCTATATTTATTATATGATCATGGAAAAAACTCATGAATAGTAAGTATAATAATAAATGAACTATGATGAGTTGATAAAAATGGTTACCTATTATTCAGTAGATATCCTTTAGATCTCTTCTCAAGGGATATAGGGTTGATATTTCTAGAAGACCAGGATCTATAGAACTTGTATAAGGATTTTTAAAGGAGAAATGGATATGGTTTGGTTTATCTATAAGTCTTAAAATGGTGTGAGGAAATGAGGGAGGAGGTTCCTTTTATAATTGAGATGAGGGGTACTTTTGGAAACTCTCAAAATATTAAATTAATATAATTGAATTTTCATTTTAAAATGTCTCAAAAGTGATTTATTTATAATTTAATATGATTATGGTTAAATAATCTTAACTAATAACTGTTATAAAAATTTAGGTCATATTTCTGCCCTTATCTTTTGGCTTTAACCCTTATTTAATCCCTTTAGCTCTTACTGTGATGTGTGTTTTTACTTCTTAAGGGTTAATATAGCTACTATAAAATTCTAAATGAAGCATAAATGTATCATTTATAATATTGGAAACCTTTCCCAATCATTTTTCTTAATTTTATATTTTTATGAATTTTATATGATTTAATAAATTATTATTTACTTTAAAATATCATTAATGTCAATTTTTATACTATTTATTACTTGACTTTTTTAAAATATCATAAAGAAATGATATGTTCAAATAAAATATTTTAAATAATCACTAAAATGTCAAATTAATGTATAAAATTCATGGATGACATTAATTATATAAAATTATATTTATTTTAATATTTTTAATAACATTTATTTGATATGACCATTGATTAAAAAATTATTCCATCATCATTATGCAAGTCTTTAATTTACTTATTTCTTCCCTAAAAATTAAAAATAAATTATAATGATGAAGATAAAAATTTTAGTTATCAAATTACTATTTATAGTTGAAGATATCATCTGAAAAATAACATATTAAAAATGTAATACTTATTAAAAATATAAGTATGACATATTTGAATTTATTTAAAATAAAATACCATAAAAGGATTAAAGTCATCCAAGTGGCTCTAATAGGCCATAAAATCTATCCAATGATGATTTAGGTCAACAATAACTCATTCAATAAAATTAGGAAAAGTTTTAGTGTAATTTTATAATACTTATAATAATATTTTTACCCTTAATTATCTGATTTACCCTTAACTGTGTTAATTAAAAAAATGCTAAAGTTATTATTCATATTGTACAAAAATAAAAGAGACATATTTACTAAATTTGGACCTTGTTATTACAAATATAGAATCAATTTTTCAAAATTGAAAACATATAATTATATAAAATTAATTTAAAATTAATCCCATTTACAGAACGAGAAAACGATTTTTAAAGTGAAAATGTTCAAAATATTGAAATTTTTTTATATCCAAATTCATTGTAAAATTAATTAAAATTACCTAAAATGGTTTAAATGATATAAAATTTATCTAATTACACTATAAAACCAATCAAAAATATAATTTAACACTATAAATTATTTAGACAAAAAAGTTGTTTTCAATTAAAATTTAGTATTTTTCACTATTCATAAAAACATGAAACTTATCAGAAAAATATAAAAAAATAAACCAAAGTAAATTTTTATATTATTCATTAAAAAATAATTTTATTTTATTAAATATAATTTATAAAATTTTTAAAATCTAGATTTAAAACAAGTGTTCCATCAAAAGGTGAAAAAACTACCGTTAAAAAATATAGCTTTTTATAAGTAAAAGTGGATTTATTTTTAAATCATTTCTATAAAACTCATAATATGAATGTTAAAAATTATATTGCTCATATAATATATAAATTTCCTAACGTGGTTAATATTATTCAATCCCTCTAATTTAATGGCTAGATTATAATAATATTTCATTGTTCGGTTAAACTGGGTGTTGTGTTCAATGTAAGCTATAGAAGAGATTAAATTTTAAAAAGGGACATATTGTCAAATCATAGGGTGTTAAATTATACCCACCTTTAATAATAATTTTTTCTCTCAATTTCAAATTGCACTTCAAAAATCAAAGGTTGATACTTTTAAACTTCTTTGTGGGAAACCCACATCAGAAATAGGGTTAATAAAATATCCTCTTAATAAGAGGGAAATGGAAATGAGATGGTCACTAAAAAATTAGTCTTTAAAATAAGAGTACGTTATAGGAAAGTGAAAACATGGTAATTGAAGAGAAATCTAAATATCAAGTTCTGATGGAGAGTGATAGAGAACATGGTCATTAGAAAGTCTACAATCACAAAACTGTAAATTTATGATGTGTTAAAAATGCCATGGATTTCACGGTAAGAAATTTAAATGAATAATATTTTCATTTAAAAATATTTTTCCTAGATTTGAGGAATCGTTTTACTTTTATAAGTTATTATACTTACTTAACAAGTATAGTTTCATCCTTTAAATAATTTCCACCACAAACTTATCTTTCTCTCTAAAAGATAATAAAATTAAAGATTATTCTATTTATCTAAATAATATATGGTTAAAAAATGAACTTATACTTTATCTATCATACCATTTAAATAATGAAAACTATTTTATAATAACTAGGAAATCATATAGGTCGTTGGTAGGTGATGTTCCCTTATCACCCTTCGGTTAATTTTTCAAGTCTCATACCCTTATCGGATGTGACAGGTTGTCACCTGACCTATGGGTTGTCTTTTTTCTAAAAGTATGTTATTATAATTTATACAAAATTACAAAAGTAACCTTAATAAATTCAACATTAAAGAAATGTTTTAACCTCAAATTTTAACACATTCATTTCATTTTTCATTCTCATATTGCATCATTCTTTCTTGGAGTCTTAGATAAATTAGTGATAAAGTGTGTAGTAATGTCATCCCTTACTTCTAAGAAATGAATATTCAAAAATGAATTTATTTTATGCCTGAAGTGACAAAATTCACTTTTAAAGGATCTTAAGATCCATAAAGAGTGAAAATTAATTCCTTGTGTCTCAATTATTTTCCAAAACCAATATGGTTGTAACAAGTAATTCATTATTCATAAACACCTTAATCTTTACTACTCTTCCAAAGTTCAACCAAAATCATTTCATAAATGGCTATCCTTATAACCCTTCCAAAATATCAAGATCAAAAACATTATAAATAAGGATGCTAAATTTCCAAAATCAACTTAACATTAGATTCTACAAACAACATAATGTAGCTCTTATTTTCACATACCAAATTTTTTATCACCTTAAAAACCTTAATAAAAACTTTCATGCTTCCAAATTCTTATAGAAGAAGTACTGCAGTACAATCCTTTTTAATTCAATAATTCTTATTACTAGTACATAATTGATAAAATACTCAAATTTAATATTTATTTAATACAAACATAATTACATTAATCATTATTATTAATTTGTGGTAATATCATAATCTTGACCATGATCTATTAGCTTTTTTTAGGAATATTCCATTTATACTTGGGGAATTCTCTTGCGTAGTGCCCAGTATCCTTACAATTGAATAATTGAACATTGAAAAATTATTTCTTTCCATTTTAATCATGAGAATGGCGTCCTTTTACTCCAAAATTAAAGATAAATCCTTTTTCTCTTAAGCATATACCATGGTGTTTCCTTCCACAATTATCACAGGTGGGAATATCCTTCTTTCTCTTCTTCCCTTTATTCATCTTTTTCTCCATCATCATCTTCTTATTATGATTCCTTCCAAATTTATAATACTTATAAAATTATTTCCCTATATTGTTAGCATATGATACTATTTCCTCATATGATGATAATGTTTGGGAGACTATTTTCCTTAAAAATATTGGCTTATGCTCAAAAAAGGTGTTATCATTCTTATTCTTCAGATCACGTGCATTGGTGAGGTTCAAATTCTTTCCTCTAGGTGTTATTTATAAATTATGACATACAGTAGATTAAATCATATAATAATTTATAATAAAAAATCATTAGTATGTTATTCTATACTCATACTCAATGTATATCATTTATGTTCCCTAATATAAGTTTTCCGCAATATAGTTCCCAAAGTTTCTACTAAACTTTCTCTGATACCAACTGTAAAGACTCAGACTCTAGTAGCCCAGAGACAGTGCCACACTTTATTAAATTTACATAGATACAAGATTGAAATCCCAAAGGACTGGTTATTTTAGTTCTTTTGGAAACTAGATTACATACATGAATATTACAATATAATTTAATGTATAAAATGAAACATAAATAATCCTTTGAGAACACCATTATTTTCCTAGATTAAACCTACATATCAGTAATAATAAATTTCTTGGCATCCTGGGGAAAAAATATAATACAATAAAGGGGTGACCTCATATTCTCAATAAGGGAATACATATAGCAGAACCTATTATAAATAATCATAAATGTTTATGAGAAGGTAAATAACTAAAACACATTCCATTTTAACATAATATTGAGTATAATATGGAAGGAATAAATGATAATCAAATAATTCCATAAAAATAATCACATGTGAGTGAAAATTAACCATAGATATTCTACTAATCAAATAATCACATGGAATATCAATAAATAATCTCATAATTATGGAATATATAATACAGACATCTAAAATATACCATCGAGACCTCATCCAATTCATATGAAAATAAATGGGTAAGGCCTCAACCAAATCCCAATCTGGTTTGTCTCATGAGAATTATTGATCCATCTAGGGGATATAGTAGGCATCATCCGTCACTTACAAAGTTCAATTCATTTATCATATGAATGGGGTGAAACATAAATAACAAAAACATTCTTATTTAAAAACTAGGATATGAAATGTGAATACTATAACCATAAACCATGAATGGTATCAAAATTGCACATCCACAATCAAACTGATCATAAACCATTCAATAAAATCTGGTAGATGATATCATAAGAGATAAAACTCAATAAGGTATAATATAAAATAAAGTATATTTTCATATATGAAAATACTCTAATAAATTCATAGAAAGTTTATTGAGGAAAAACTCTTGTTAATCCCATATGAAAAATAGTTTCATAAAAAAATACTCTTTTATTTTAAAAATTAACATTTTCAAGACCAAATATCCCAAAAATAATGGGTGAGGTTTTTTCATTTAACAAAATTTGTAATATTTCAATGGAAGCTATAAATCAAATAATAGTCATGGTGGTGGAAAATTCATTGTCATCGTATACGTTAAAAAATAGAATATTTCTTTTATTGTTTGTCAAAACGTTCTGTATAAAACAATTAAAAATATTCCTTTTGAAAAAATTTGAATGAAATTAAAAATAGGGATAAAATTTCCTTTATAATCCTTTTATGTCCATATAAATAAATATATAAAATAATATCAAGAATATTGACATGGAGAAAATATTTCATAATTAAATATTTATACATTCAAGGTGCCTCATACAACTTTGAACATTTGAATCATAAGCCCCATGAAAGAATAAAATTTAACATACCATTAAATAACATGATAAAAAATAAATTAATGACATTATAAGTCAAATGGGATATATATACACCTTATAAAATAAGGTGGGTGTATAACATCAAACTATGCCTCAATTAAAGGAGATTGAGATGAAGACCATTACCATAGACTTCCTCTAGTTGAACGTGCCTTAAACTTATGTATAATGGTTTTAATAATGTTATTAACTTATATAATAACCATGTTCATATTTATGATATTATATATAATATTATTTTATTATTTTATCACTCATTTGTTGATAATATTTTTTTATTACCCTTGTTTTAGGTGTTAACTGTTTCATTTTCCTATGCATGTTTTTTCGTGTAAGCCCTATTTGTTATAAATATGATATATTTATTTCATCTCAAGAATTATATTAATTTCATAGATATCATATTTATTCATTGTATACATTTTAATAATCATTCTTGAATTTTTTACAGGGAAAATGAATCACATCACGTCATGGAGACGGTAGGTCGTATATACGCACGAGCGACGATATCATTACCTTAATGATGAAAGGGTAAGGAATTAGATATTATATTTATTTTTCAAAAATAAATATAATGTTATAATTATCATATATATCCATTATTTCTATCATTATAATCATCCATGTAAATTGGTGTTGAAAAACAATTTACACCATAGTATGGAGATTGTAAGTCGTACGTACGCACGTGCATTACTTTTTTTTTAATAGGATGTATAAAAGGTGGAATATGGTTGTCCCATAATAATAATAGCATCTCATAACATATATGATACTATATTATTTACTTTATCATGTAAAAAACACATGAAGATGAAGTAGAAGCAGAAATGAACATGGATGAGTTGGTGAAAGTGATTACCTCTTTGAAGGAGGACTTCCTTTAGATATATTCTCAATGGATCTAGGGTTGGTCTTTATGGAAGACTAGGACCTATAGAACTTTAATAAGTATTTTATGAGGGAAAATAGGTAGGATTTGGTCAATATAGAAGGCTCAAAGTAATGTGAGGATATAAGGAAAGAGGTTCCCTTTTATAATTGATGTGAGGGGCACTTTTGGAAACTCCTAAAATTATTAAATTGAATAGTTTAGTAGTCTTGATAAACCAGATATATTTTTGAAATTAAAATTAAATATTAAGAATAAATTAAAAAACTATTTTCTTTGAGAACACCATTATTCACATTAGTGTAACCCTGTACATCAGTCATAATATACTTCTTGGAATTCTAGGGAAAGATGAAACATAAGAAAGGGGTGAGCTCAAATACTCGTTAAGGGTATAAATATTTTGGAATCTATCATAAAAAGCATAAAATATTATGTAAAGGTGATCAACTAAAACAAATTCCATTTAATCAATAACCAGAGCATAATATTCCATGAATGAAATATGGTCAAATAATGACATATAAATAATCACATTAGAATGAAACATAGCCATGGATATTTTACTAGTTGAATAATCACATGGAATATCAATAACTAATCTCATAATGATGGAATTCATAATTACAGCCATCATAAACATACCTTCATGGCTTTGACTAAGACACCATACATAAATAGTGAAGTTCTAAGCCAACACTCAAACTAGTTTGTATCATGAGAACTACCGCTACATTGAGGGGCTATAGAGGGAACCACCCATCACTTAATAAGTCCAATTCATTCATCATATAAAAATAATGAAATATAAATTACATAAACACTCATATTGAAAAACTAGAAAATGAAATGTGAATAATTTAACCATAAACCATGAATGGTATCAAAATAGCACATCCACAACCAAAATGATCATAATACCTTCAATATAATATGGTAGATGGTATAAAAATATATCAACCTCAATAAAGCATAAGATCCAACAAATTATGTTGACATATATGAAAATACACTAATAAAATCATTAACAATTTCTTGAGAGAATACCCTTATTACTTTTGAATCATTTATTTAAAACTCGTGCAATTATAAAAGAAAAAAAATATTTGAAAATAACATTGTATGATTGTAAATGAAGATTAAAAATATTAAGGAGTCATTAATGTGTAAAAATTCTTTCATTCCATAGAATTTAAAAAAATATTCCTTTTGTATTTTTGTCTAAAAATTCATAAAGTATCTTATTTGGAAAACGTTAAAAAGATTCACTTCAAAAAAAAAATATAAAAAGTAAAACATGGGTAAAAATACATTAAAAATTCATAGCATAGTAATTTTTTTTAAAAAATATAAATCACAGGCATGGAAGAGAAATATTTCCTCGTTGAGACTTAAATAGAAACAATCTCGATTAATGATGACATTGTGAATTAAACCCTTACCTTAGGTTTGATTTCCTTCATGCGCATCTGAAACTCATGTATAGTGCTTTTAATAATATTATTTACTTATACCATAATCATAATAATATTTATAATATCATATATTATCCCCTTAAAATATTTTACCACACATTTATTAATAATATTTTATTCATTTTACTGTTTCGGGTGTTAATTGTCATGTTTTCTCATGCTTGTTTAATCTTGAAAGTCATGGTTCTCTTGCAAAGGATATATATATGAAATATCCAAAATAATACTAATTTCATAAATATAATATTTAATCATTAAATACATGTTTATAATGATTCTTCAATGGTTAACATGGAAAATTAATCACATCATGTCATGGAGATGGTAGGCCGTACGTACGCATGAGCGATAATATAATTCCCTTAATAGTGAATGATTAAGGAATTGGATGGTATATTAATTTTCTCATAATAAATATAATGTAATAATTATCATATATATCCATTATTTCTATCATTATACCAATACAAGTAAAGTAGTGATGAAAAACATATTACACCACGACATGGAGACAATAAGTCGTACGAACGCATGCGTGGTGGTTTCATTTTTCACAGGATGGATAAAAGGTGAAATATGGTTTTCCCATAATCATGATAACCTATAATAATATATATCATATTGTATTTGTTACTTTAGTATGAAAAAAACACATGAAGTTTACGTATAAGAATAAATGAACTTGAATGAGTTGGTAAAACAATTACCTCTTCTTTAGTGTACTTCCTTTAGATCACTTCTTAAGGGGTATGAAGTTGATCTTTATAGAAGACCAATATCTCCAAAACATGGAAAAGGATTTTGGAAGTAAATATTTTAAGATATTTTTTGATCTAGAAGTCTCAAAGTGGTGTGAGGATGTGAGGGGTTAGGTTCACTTTTATAATTGAGGTGATAATCATTTTTGGAAACCCTCAGAATATTAAATTAATATAAATTAATTTTCATTTAAAATTAGATAAAAAGGTAATTATTTTGAATATAATATAATTATGGATTTTAATCCTCTCAAAAAATAATTTTTATACAAGTTTAGTTGATATTCCTACAATTATCTTTTGGATTTAATCCTTATTTAATCCTTTTAACTCTTACTGTGACAACATGTGTTTTTACTCCTTAAGGGTTAATATAGTTACTATAAATGCCAAAAAACCATAAATGGATCATTTATGAAATTTGATACCTTATTACAATCATTTGGTATAATTTTATATTTTTATGAATTTTATATCATTTAATAAAATATTATTCATTTTAAAATATTATTAATGTCAATTTTGATACTATTCATTACTTTGCTTTTTAAAAATATCATAACATCATATCTTCAAACCAACTCTTTTAACTCATCACTAAAGTTTCAAGCTAATATAGAAATTTTTTATGACATTAATTATATTAAATTATATTTATTTTAATGATTTTAATAATATTTATTTGATATGTCCATTAATTAAAGAATTGCTACATTATCATTTTGAAAGAATTTACATTAATTATTTATTCAATAAAATTTAAAAATAAATTATAATTATGAAGATAAACATTTTAGTTTTAAAGTTACTATTTATATATGAAGATATCTTCTAAATAAACACATATTAAAAATGTAATTCTTACTAAAAGTATGAGTATGACATATTTGACTTTCCTTAAAAATAAAATACTATAAATGGATTAAAGTCATAAAAGTGGATTCGAGAGGCCATAAAATCGGCCTAATGATGATTTTTTTGACAATAAATCATCCAATAAAATTAGGACAAGTGTTAGGATAATTTTATAATACTTATAATATTATTTTTATCCTTAATTACCTGATATATCTTTAAATGTGGTAATTAAAAAAATACTAAAGTTACTATTCATATTGTCCAGAAATAAAAGGGTCCTATTTACTAAATTTGGAACGTATGATTCCAAATATGGAATCCATTTTTCAAAATTCAAAATACATAATTGACTAAAATTAATTTAAAATTAATCTCTTTGATGGAATGAGAAAATGGGTTTTTAAAGTGAAAACATTCAAAAGATTAAAAAAATTATATCTAGATTAATTTTGAAATTTATTCCAATGAACTAAATTGGACTAAATTATATATAATTTATCTAATTATACTTTTAAACCAATAAAAAATATACTTTAACACTATAAATTATTTAGAGGAAAAAGTTGTTTTTAATTTAAATTATGTATTTTTTACTATTCATCAAAACATGAAACTTATCAGAATAATACCAAAAATTCAACCAAAGTAAATTTGGATATTACTATTTAAAAAAAGAGTTTATTTTTTAAAATATAATTTAAAAAAGTATCAATATTGAGATTTAAAACAAGTGTGTCATCAAAAGGAGACAAAACTACATTTTGAAAAATATAGTTTTTTATGCGTACATGTGTATTTATTTTTATATCATATAGATAAAACACATAAGATGAATGATAAAAATTATATTAATCATATAATATATAAATTTCCTAATGTGGTTAATATTATTAAATCTATCCAATTTAATGGCTAGATTATAATAATATTCCATTGTTCGATTAAGGTGGGTGTTGCATGCAATGTAAGCTATCTAAGAGATTAAATTTAAAAAAGAGACATATTGTAAAATCTTTTGGTGTTACATACCTACACAGTGTGTAATTCTACATGTATTGGGAGCCATTTTTTGGAAAATTACATGGACAAGTAGTGGAGTGGGACCACACACCATGTGGTTCCCCTCATATGCCATGTATTGCTTGGTTCATTTTGAATAAACTTCAAGGTTTTGTATCTCCTTCATTTGGACTTAGATTTTGGGCTACGAGTAGCCTATACTAAGTTTGTTTCTTCATAAAACACAATGGTTCCCTCAGTTGGGGATTTTGGGATATGATGCAGAATGTTATGGGCACGACTCTTGGTTAGGAGATGCTCGATGATGACAGTGATCACGTAGGATCACCAAAGGCGTCATGAGTGGAACCCTCCAGCTAGGATGGGCATGGGTCCTTAATTACTTTTATATTTGAACCCACTTGCAGAGTTGGAAATGGGTTATCTACTAAATCCTAGAGTGGAACCCTCCTATCAAAAAAGGGCACGGGTCTACTATAGACATTCTGAGTGGACCCCTAGTCATATTGGGAAAGGTTCCTTAGCAGCTTCCTAAGTAGAACCCTCCAATCGATCTATATAGCACCTCAAGATTTTATGAAATTTTTTTTTAAATAAATTTAATCTTATGATTTTTTACATTTCATGGAATACTGAAAATAGTTTTTTTCATATTAAATCACTAAGTCAAACATTATTTTCACACAGAACTGTCTTGATGTATGATATGTAAAAAAACTGACTTGGTGTATGTCACACACAACACTTGGCATACGTTATATGCAACATCGAATTGGCATACGTTACACATAACACTAAGTTTGTACGAAACATCATTTTATTTTTATAATTATTTAAATGAGATAATTATAACCTACTAGTTAAACATAGTAATATAAATATTAATAATTGATCTTAAAATATTGATTATAATTATTTTATATGAATAAAACATATTTATAATGAAAAATAAAATTTTTGGTGAAGTCCATATATGTTTAAAAATATTATTTTATCAAATGAACTGCATTTAATGTCCTTCTGTGAAAAATAATAATCTTAATTTTAGAAACAATTAGAAATTTAATTTTATAAAATAAAATTCATTTTTTAATTTAAAATTTTGAAATTATATTAGGTATTTTTTTTTGTATTTTTCTAATAAACTTCATTTTTGGATGAATAGTGAAAAATACCAAATTTTAATTCAAAACTGCCTTTTCATCTAATTTATTTATAATGTTAAATTATATTTTAATTTTTTTTAAAGTTTAATTAAATTATATTTTTATAAATTAATCCAATATAGGTCACAGAAAAATTTTCATATTGAAATTGGATATAAAAACATAGCAAACTTTTGATCATTTTTACTTTCAAACCCTGCATAGTCAACCCGACTGCGGGATTAAATTTAAATTAATTTATACCACTTAAATGATTTTAATTTGAAAAAATGGAATCAATATTTTTAATAATCATAATTTCTAATTTCTAATAAGGAAAACTTAGTTTTTGAACAAAACTATTAGTTAAAGTAATTAAAATTAATTTCAATAATTAAGGTAAAATTAAGCTTAATAAGAGACTAAAAATTAATATTAAGGACCCAAATGACCTATAAACTTGTCCAAACCCCATGTTATGAATATTATTCTTCCATTAACCTTACATTATTGATTTTGGTAGGTTTTTTATGAATTTGTTAAGTAAAAATATGGGTACACCAAACTTGTTTTCAAAAATGCCAAGTGTGTCCTTTCCCACCCCTATAAAAAGCCACCACATATCTCTATTCTTCACACCTCTCAACCCACTTAGGTTCAGAAAAGATATTCCCAATATAATTCTCAATTTCCCACCCTTCCTCTTTGAATCCTCTCTTTGGGTACAGATCCTTCCAAGGAATCCCTTTCGTGCAAACCAAAAGGAGTTACCCAATTAAGAGGTAACACCCTCCCTCAAACTAATTTCTTTTATTTTCTTTATCTACTCCTTAAAATATCATTATTCCATGATTGTATAAAAAAATAAGTATATTAAATATAATAGGAAGTTTTTATTTTAATGGTTTTTCCTACACTTATACACACATCCATCTAATAGGTGATGAACATACTGTTTATGTGTAGAGTGAACTACTGCCTCACTAAACGATGATTGTTCATTTTTCATTTACTGCCTCTCATGGTGTAAATTATGATAGTAACTAAATTTATATATATTTTTTATTATATTTATTATGTATTTAATCTTCTGTATTCCTTTTATAACACAAACCTTTTTAATTTCCATTTGGTGTAAATACAATAATTCCTTTTGAGGAAGTGTGGACTACCGCCCCTTCAAGGTGATGTCATTCATTCACACAATACATGGAACGTATTAAGGATAGATTTAGTTAACTTATATGATATATATTATATAATAATGATACTATAATAATTATATATATTCATATATAGATACTTATATTTCCTTTTCCTTTTTTTTCTTTCAATACGACAATAAAATCAGAAACATCGTTCATGCGTACGTATGAATTACCGTCTCCATGAATGGTGTATTCCATTTCATAATTATATATTATATAGATTATTATAATAAAAATATACTATATATACATGATATTTTTATCATCGTTTACATTCTATAAATCTTGATATATATATATAAGGAACAAAGATATAAAAACTTAAGACACATTTGAAAAATAAAGCGAATATTACCCGAAGTGAAAACCTTAACATAGGATTGTTAAAAAGAAGGTAATATAAGGTCATTAGTTATAAAAATATGTTTAAGTAAAATATGTATAACAAACTTATATTTATTATATAGGAATCGGTATGCGTATGAAGAGAGTCAAGACACAAGGTAAGAGAATTTTATCTCACCTTATTGTTGTGAGATGCATGCTTTATTCACCACCCATTCCTTTTGTATGGTGTGTATACTTCCCATGGATGAATTATAGGATTATTATACTTAAATTTATTGGTATTTACATATCCATTTTATGATATTTATTTACTGGGTTTTATGTTTCAAAAGTTACCAAATCGGTAAAATTGTTTTGTCTCAATTTTCATTCTTTGATACTCATGTTTTATTATGCACCTAACTTATTTTTAGACGTGTATATAGTTCCATTTTAAATGTTATATCATGAATATAATTATTTTTATGATATTTTAAGATTAATATAATTTCATTTTCTTACCTTGAGAGTATGATCCCAAGTTACTAAGTGATAAGAGTTTAATGAAACAATCTCATCCCTTTTCGAGATTTTTAATGATTATACTTATTTTGAAGAAATATTATGATACATATCTCAGGAAAATTCATAAGTTTACTTATAATTAGTTTAATTAAGATATATCCATGAATTAGAACCATTTTTTCACTATTATTTTCTTAATATAATTAAGAAAAGGGTTTTAAGAAAAAACTGATTGTATTTCTCACTTTGGTTGGAAATCTATTTTATTTAAAAACCCATGTTTTCAAAAAAAATTCAAAAATGTTTTAAAATTATCCTTGAATATCATTTTCAAGGAAAATGATTTTAAAAATGTTTTGTTTTTTTCAATGATTTCTTTTTAAGTTTTCCAAGTTATTTTCAAAGAAAAATATTTTCAAAAGGTTTTATATTTTAAAAAGAATTTTTCAAAGAAAAATGAATATTTTCCTCAAAAATGTTTTTAAAAGATATTTCAAAACTATTTCCCATAGATGATGAAATCTATTCATGTTACTCATTCCCTTCTAGTAAATTATATAAAGGTTTCATTCATATTATTTCTTTAATGGTTTATGTTTTTATGGATTGATTCTTATGAAACCTTCTTCTTTTCTACGTGTTACATACTTTTGAAACCCGCTACATATCATGGGTTAGGATTTTGACGAAATGATTATGAAACTTGTATCTTATTCTATATATTATGATATGAATACATGTTTATGATACCCTTTTCATTTCATCGTTTATGATATTATTTTTAATGATATTGTGTCACATGTATATATGATTTCATTATGAGATAGGTGGGACCTATATCTTCCTCCAATGCATTGGGTAAATATTTGTATCACATGAGATAGACATGAATAGAATGAAAAATGAACTTGTTTCAGTATTATAGGGTTGGAATTAGAAATTAACTTGGTTCAGTAATATAAGGTTGGAACAAAGAGTGAAATCGGTTAAAAAATGCAGGCCTCAAACGGGGTGTCAACCCAGTTCAGTAAATGAATTTTTCCACCAAGATGGTCTTGGCAGAAATTCCTTGACTAATATTGAAATCATTATATATGCTTTTGTTTTGACCACAATTCCATGTTTTATTAATATATTATGCTTTCATGGATCATGTTTTTTATTTCCTTAGGATTAATGTATTATGAACTGTAAAGATTTATGATGTGATTCAGGTTTATAATATTTTGATTTGTAGGGTATGATAATATAATATTATGATCATGTTCTCATGTCCTTATGCTAATTTTTATGCTTTCATGCCTCCCTTATTAACCTTACTAAGCATCTAAGCTCACCCTTTTTTATGTCTCTTTTCTCAATTTATGAAGATATGTATAAAGTATGATGTGCCTAAGAAGGGTTATAGTCATGAATATCCTAGTGGGAGACAATGTAGTTCACTTTTTTACCAATGTTTATGTTTTGAAGTTTCCAAATGCACTAGACTAATACGGTCTTTATGAGTCTATTTGTATAATGTTTTAAGTATTCTATAAAAGTTATGTAATGTTAATGTATGAAAAAGAGAGGGTTTATATAGTTGGTATCAGAGTAAAGTTTTAGTTATCCTTTGTAAGATAGGTTGATAAAACCTTAGTGAGAACCCTAAGAACATGTATAAGGATAAGTCTAAGGATAAGTAAAAGTATAGAAAAATGTACTGAAATTTTGGTAAAGGATAGGGTGAGTGGGTTCCTAGAAATACATCCATGTCTGGATACTACAAGTAGATGTGGCTCTGGAACAGATTTTCCTAGGGGTAACAACTCTGAAAAGATGTTATGGTATTTACTTGGGGTAATCTGGTATATAACAATGGGTATTTATGCACACTTGGTTTGACACTCTCAGTGGATAATCTTTGGGAATTCATAATCTCTTCATGAACCATTATGAATGATTTAAATATAATTTGTCTATGAATAACCTAGTACGAACCCTGGGTGTCATATATTAAGTAAGGTGTCAGGGTTTAGACATCTTATAAGTAATTTCTTTCATGACTATGTGGTTTTCTACTATGATAAGTAACTCTCACACTATACTTATAGTTTTAGTCAATGGTAGGAACTAGAAGGAACTGGATTAATGTTGAATGTGAAGGATTATTTGTTGATGATTAGTCAAGTGGGATGATCACTGGAGTGAAAGATGTTGTGATCATGCCTAATTAGTTTTCACAAAACATGATTAAAAATGTGTACATTAACCAAATATCGGACTCACCAAGGAAATAAAGGAATGGTTTCGCTAAGATTTTGGGTAATTGAGACCATGGAGTAAATAATAATCAGTTTCCTTTGTGTCAAGAATGTGTAAAGGATCACCTAAGTAAATGTATTATATGAACAGGAATATGTTTTGACTATGGAAAAGAAGGATACATAGAAAATGACTCCAAGGAAAAAATTAATAGCTTGGTTAACGAAATGGATGAGAATATTGACCTCCCTAATACATCATTGAAGGTTAAGTGTTCTAATTTTGGAATAAATGGTCACTATAAAACTCAATGTCTCAAGAGGAAATATCCTAAAGAGAATCAGCAAGGTGGTGCGAGTAATGGTTATATTGCTGATGATGAAGAGAATAAAGATGAAATGTGAAAGGAAAGATGTACTATGTAATAGGATGGGGTATCTTTGTTAATAGATTAAGGATGAAGTAATCAAAGTTTTTAGGTATTTGGATTCAATAATTATGAAAGGTGAAATAAACAAGGATTGTCCAGTTTATGTTTTTTTCTATGGATTTAAAAGATTATATTAAATATTTCTGATGGACTAGAAAAGTGATTTAATGACAAGGTTATATTTTGAATAAGGGGAGATAACCCCTAATATGTTACTTATGTTAAAATATTGTTGTTTGGATAAAGATATGTGGGATATAAATAAATAAATTGGATGATACTAATTAACTTAGAAATAATTAAGGATTTGTTGACAAGTATTTCATGCTATCATGGATGAAGTTTACAACTTCTTGGATTTATGGAATATATCTAGTAATCTATAGAATAAGGAAGCATGCATGTTTTCCAAAAGTATTTATGGTAATTCAGGTTATTACCATGTTTTAAGATAATTTACCATGAGGGTATTCACATGTTTGGAATGTGGAAACCAAGTGCTACTTTGTGATATATGGGGGATCAATGTTAATCTGATTTTGTGACTTTATTTATATTTTTTTGGTTTTTTATCTTTTAGAAGGTCTATAAGGTTAACCATTCATGAAAAGTTTAAGTTAAAATTTGGAGGAAGTATTTATGTATGTGATTGTGTTGAAAAACTTAGTTAAAAGGTTATTTAGTGATTAAGCTTATTTCAAGGATGTCCATCATATTTATTTTTGAAATTATATTAGTGTTGTTTTAGAAAAAGACATCATATATGTAATGTGACAACTAGTAAATTCCAGAAAGTTCATGGGTCTTGAACCTATGAATGATGTACGATAAGGGTTTCACGCCTACTACTGGCCTACATGATTTCTTGGTTAATGTATAATTATTTTTGATGAATAATTATTTATGATGAAATTGTACTATTACTTTTTATGTTTAGAGATTAATGTATTAACAAAATTGATTTTTAAGAATATTTATATATTAATAGTTAGATTTTTCATTATTTTATGGGCCGTAATATCTTCTAAAAGTGTTTTTAGTGATTTGGGCATCAAAGTTAATTTCTGGGTATCCATTTCTTGAAGTAATGGATGAATTAGAAATAGTTAAATGCATAACCAAAGAATGAACTTTTTTTATAGAAATATATCAAGTAAGTATGTTTCCTAATATTATTGGTCAATAAAATAATTACTCGGAGATAGTATAATTATAAAAAAAAATTTCCTAATACCTTTTTTTAATCGATTACTTTATAAATCATCACAAATTTATAACTTTGAGGCCCTAAACTTTTCTTTGAACTTTAAATTGTTTTTTATTGATGACCTCAATCACTCCATATAAATATTTACACTTTTCCTCCATTTCTAATCTTCACTCCCAACCTATGTTCTAATATGTGTAAACCTAGTTATATGTTACTTTGGGTAACCGTTATGGTTCTTACTTTCCCCTTTTAAGGTAATTTTTAGTATTCATTTTTACGATGTGGGATTCTATGAATGAAACTTTCAAGTATTAAAACTATAATAACCCATATGAATTTCAGGAAAGAAATTCAATTTAATGGGGTTATAATGTAACACCATGGGATTTATGGAAATATTTTTTTTCAAATTAATTTAATCTTTTGATATTTTTCATTTCACGCAACACTGAAAACAGTTTTTTTCATATTAAATCACTAATTCAAACATTACTTTCACACAAAAATGGCTTGAAATATGTTACATGCCACACCAACATGGAATATGTCAAACAAAATACTAACTTGGAATTTGTTACATGCAACACCAAGTTGGCGTATGTTACACACAACACTGAGTTTCTACGAAACATTATTTTATTATTATAATTATTTAAACAAGATAATTATAACCTAGACATTAAAATTAGTAATATGGATATTAATAATTACTTTTAAAATATTTTTTATAATGGTTTTATAAAAATAAAACATATTGATAAAAAAGATATAATTTTTGGTAAAGTCTATAAATGTTTAAAATTACTATTTTCTCAAAGGAGCTACATTTAATGTCCTTCTATAAAAAATAATAAAATTAATTTTATAAAAATTTAGAAATTAAATTTTATAAAATTAAATTCATTTTTAATTTATAATTTCTACATTATCTTAGGGAATTTTTTTGTGTTTTTCTAAGATACTACATTTTTGGATGAATAGTGAAAAATACCGGATTTTTATTCAAAACTGCATTTTTGTCTAATATATTTATAAGGTTAAATTATATTTAAATTTGGTTTAAAAATTTAATAAATTATATTTTTATCAATTAATACAATTTATGTAATTGGAACCAATTTAATATTGAAATTGGATATAAAAGTATAGAAAATGTTTGATCATTTTTACTTTAAAAACCCGCAGAATTGACCCAACTGCGGGATTAAATTTAAATTAATTTCTACCACTTCTGTGATTATAATTTAGAAAAATTGATTCCATATTTTTAATCAGAATAATTTATTATGTATATTAATTTCAATTTAGTTTTTTACCAAAAATATTAGTGAAAGTAATTAAAATTAATTACAACGATTAAGGTAAAATTAAGCTCAATAAGGGACTAAACATTAATTTCAAGCGTCCAAATGACCTATACACTTTTAAAAAACCCATTTTATGGACATTATTATTCCATTAACCTTACATTATTTATATTTTTAGGTTTTGGATGAATTATTTTAGTTAAAAAAACGGGTACACCTAACTTGTTTTTAAAAATGCCATGTGTGTCATTTCCCTCTTCTATAAAAGGCTACAACCTCTTCCTCTTATTAACACCTTTAAAAACACTTAGTTTCGTCCAATATATTCCCAATAAACTTCTGAAAATACCTAACTTACTTTTTTAATCTTCCATTTCGTCATAAAACCTTCCAAGTAATCCTTTTGGTGTAAACTAAAAGGACTTACCCAATTAAGAGGCAACACACTCCCTCAAACTTCTTTCTTTTATTTTATTTCTCCACTCCCTCAACTATTATTATTCCTTGATTATATAAAACCACAAATATCTTTAATATACTAGGATTTTTCCATGCAAATTTTCCAACCTACACTTAGACACACATCCATCTAAGGGGTAACGAACATACTGTTTTTGTGTAAGGCTAACTACTACTTCACTAAATGATGATTATTCATTTTTTCCTTTAACACCTCTCATGGTGGAAATTATGATTGAAAATATATTTATATATTTATATATTTTATTTATTATTTATTTAATCTTATTTATTTCTTTTAAAACACATACATTATTACTTTCTATTTTGTGTCAATATGATAATTTCATTGGAGGAAGTGTGGACTACCGCCCCCTCAAAGAAATAAGATTCATTCATACAATACATATAATGAAGTAATAATGGGTTTATTGGAGGTATATTATATATATGTGATATAATAATTCTACAATAATAATGATATATATACATATATAGATACTTATATATCATTTTCTTCCTTTCCTTCAATACGATAATAAAAATAGAAACAACGTTCATGCGTACGTACGGATTACCATATCCATGAACGGTGTATTCCATTTTGTACTTATATATTTTATAGATTATTACAATACAAATATAATTCATATAAATAATATTTATATCATTATTTACATTCTATAAATCCTGATATAAGTATAATGATCAAAGATTTTACAAATTAAGACACATGCGAATCGGCTACTGCGGACGAAACTTTCCATCAGGAATATGGTGACGAGGATGATTGCTATGATTTGTAGTTTCATTGTTGTAATTTTCTTGTTTGCTGTACTTTTTGGTTATTTTAATAAATGGTCAGAGGTTTTCCTCTAGCTGAGCTTTCCGGGTAAGACACATGCGAAGAACAAAAGGAATATTACCTAAAGTGAAACCTTAACATAGGATTGTTAACAAGCAGGTAATATAAGTTTATTACATATAACAATAGTATTATTTAAAATATGTTTAATAAACTTATATTAATTATATAGGATGTTGTATGAGTATAAATATACTTAAGACACAAGTTTAGGGAATTTCATCTCACTTTTTATTTATGTGAGATACATGTTTTATTCACCACCCGTTCCTTTTGTATGGTGTGTATATTTCCCATGGATTAATTCTAGTATTCTTATACTTAATTTTTTGGGTATTTACATATCCATTTTATGATCTTTATTTCATGGCTTATATGTCTCAAAATTTACCAAATCGGTAAAATCGTTTTATCTCAATTTTCTTTCTTTGAGACTCATGTTTTTTCATACACCTAAATTATTTTTCGAGGTGTATATAATTCCATATAAAATGTTATATTATGAATATAATTATTTTAATGATATTTTAATATTCATTTAATTTACTTTTCTTATATGGATAGTATGATCCAAATTTTCCAAGTGATAAGAGTTTATTGAAACAATCTCATCACTTTTTGAGTTTGTTAATGATTATGCTTATTTTGATTAAATATTATGATCCATCTCTCAAGAACATTCATAAGTTTTCTTATCCTCAGTTTTTTCAAGATATATCCATGTATTAGCACCATGTTTCCACTATTTTGTGCTTGAGATAATTAATAAAAGGTTTTTAAGAAAAATCTTACTGTATTTCTCGCTTCAGTTAGAAATCTGTTTTATTTCAAAAACTATGTTTTCAAAAATGGTTTTAAAAATGTTTTAAAATGATAATTGAAGATAATTTTTTTGGAAAAATGATTTTAAAAATGTTTTATTGTTTTCAAATATCCCTTTATAAGTTTTCAAATTCATTTTAAAATAAAAAAAATTCGGAAGGTTTTACGTTTTTAAAAGAAATTTTCAAAGAAGAAAGAATATTTTCCTCAAGAAATGTTTTTAAAATATCTTTAAAAATTATTTCCCATCTAAGATGACAATTGTTGATGATACTCATTCCCTTCTAGGAAATTATCCAAAGGTTCCATTCATATTCTTTCTTTAGTGGTTTATGTTTTGATTGAATGATTCTTATGATACCCGTTTCTCTTCCACATGTTATATTTTGAAACCCACTTATTTTCATGGGATATTATTATGATGAAATGATTATGAAACCTATATCTTATTCCACAAGTTATGATATTAATGAATGTTTATGATACCCATTTCATTTCATTGGTTATGATATGATTTTGAATGAAATTGTAGCACATGTATGTATGATTTTATTATGAGATGGGTGAGACCTATATCTCCCTCCAACGCATTGGATAAATATTTATATCTCATGAGATAGACATAGATAAAATCGGAAATGAACTCAGTTCAATATTACATTTCTGGAACAAGAAATGAACTTGGTTTAGTAATACATGGTTGGAATGAGGAGTGAACTCGGTTCAGTAATACAAGGATATAACAGGGTGTTAACCTGGTTCAGTAAAGAAATTTTTCCACCAAGATGGCCTTGGAAGAAATGCCTTGAATACTATGGAAATCATTATATATTCTTATGTGTCTTGCACAATTCCATGTTTTATTCATATATTATGATTTTATGGATTATGTTCTTTATTTCCATAATATTCATGTCTTATAAACATTCAAGCTTTGTGCCATGAGTCATGTTTCTAATCTTATGATATGAAAGGTATGATCATCTAATGTTATGATCACGTTCTCATATCCCTGTGATCATGTTTATGCTTACATGTCTCCCTTGTTACCCTTACTAAGCATTTGAGCTCACCCTATTTTATGTTTCCTTTCCCAAGTTATGAAGATATGTATTAAGTATGATGTGTTTAAGAAGGGTGCTAGTCATGAAGAACTCAGTGGGAGATAATGTATTTCACTTATGTACCGGTGTTTATGTTTCTAAGTTTCCAAAGGCACTAGACTAATATGATATTTGGGAATTTGTTTTTATAATTTTTTAAGTATTCCAAAAAATTTATGTAATTTTATGGTATAAAACTCTGGGGTCACTATAAGCTGGGCATGGTCCCTAGATGACTAGATTGGAACCCTTATTTCAACACAGGGCATGGCTCCTCTACAGACTTCCCAAGTGGAACCCTCTAGTCGAGTTAGGCATGGGTCCTTACTAACTTCTAGACTAGAACCCTCCAGCTGAGCTGGGAATGGGTCCTTTACCACTATAGTGTAACCTTCCTATTGGTTAGGGCATGTGTCCTCCATAGACATTCAAAGTGGAACCCTCCTATCAGCACAGATCATGGTTCCTCTACAAACACCTAGAGTACAACCCTCTAGCTAGGCTAGGCATGGGTATGCTACCAAATTCTAGACTAGAACCCTCCAGTTGGGATGGGAATGGGTCCTCTACCACTAGAGTGAAACCCTATTATTGGGTAGGGAATGGGTCCTACATTGACTATCAGAGTGGAACCCTCATATTGTGCCATGGCATGGGTCCTCTACCTAGAGGTTGTGGCCCCTCTTCTATGCGGAACAATGGTGAGGTGTGGGTTGACTTGGAAGGTTACTTCTAGGAAGATGCATGAGATTATGAGCATCATTCATGGACTTTAGTAATTTTTAGATACTATTCTTCTTGGGATATGTTTTTGAGCTAGATATATCCATTTTCCCCCATTTTGGATTCTTTTTACTGAGCATATATATATATTCACCTTTATTCATACCATTGGATTTGGTTACTCTCCTTCTATGGGTTGTGAAGATACACAGGGTATGTCATGTGCTTTCTGTGTTTAGATTCTCATGGTTGGATGAGTCTACTCTCCTACTATAGGTGTAAAATACAAGACGTGTAGTTTCTATACTCACCATGTTGAGCCCCTTGTGTTTGGACGTTGTTACTCTCTCTTGGATTGAGTTGAGTTGTCCTCTTTCATTGTATCTTATATCATATGTACAATCTTCTATCTTTCAGTTATTGTTGTATCTATTATTGATATACCTTCAGATTTTAGGTCATCCTACTAGGTATGTATATACTCACCTCTACAAGGAATTTTCTCACACGTGTCGTTTTTTTATGAAAACAAAAAATAGGTCGGTGGTGACTTTTGAGGATTAAGGAATACCTGATACTTTGGACCATGTATGGTGGTCGCAGGTTGGAGATCAAGATTTGGGCTCTCTCAGCTATTTACTTTTCTAATTATTTCACGTTAGGACATTTTTTTGGTTGGGAATTTATTTTCCCCTTTACTTTTTAGTTTTTATTGTGGTACTCTTTTACAACCTAGAGGTTTTTCATGATTGGTTTAATTTCTATCTATTAAATTTTTTTATTATTCCTATTCACTTATTCATTGATATAGTCGGTTGTGTGCATTCAGGTAATTAAGAAAAGGCCTCCCATTTAGGATATTTCTATTGGTTCTTGTCTCCACCCCGACCTATGGAGTTGGTCTTGTAGAAGATGCAGATTGAGCATCGGTTAGGGTCGAGTCGTGACAGATTGGTATCAGAGAAGTTCATTCCTTGTGATGTTTTTAGAGTAGTCCCCTTATGAGGATTTGGTTGGTATTAGGGAAACATTTTCAAAGTGTTTCAAGTGCATATCTCAGGAAAGGGAATATAGTGATGGTGTAGGCGGCTGACATATCCATTAATTAGGACCTTGACTACCTGCTTGTCAACTCATAATACCACGACATTAGTTATAGGGATCAATGGTATATGAATCATATAGTATTGAGTATCTGAATATCCTTCTTGAGACATATCCCCATTATTATATATATGCTCATTTGACCGTGTTACTTCTTGATAACTTTTAGGATTCCTCCACAGCGACAGCCGGCCAGGATACCAGTTCCAGATTGTGACAATGATATAATGAGTGATGATGCCTCAGTTTAGGATCCATCCCACGAGCTCCTTCCTCTAAGTGGGTAGGTAGAATCACCACCACCTGTCAAGTAGAAGATTGTACCAGCCATGTAGGTTGAGGATGCACACGGGCTCAGTTCACTCTGTGAGTTCTAGTGCTAGAGACCGATGAGGTTCCTCGTTGATCCAAATCCTCAGGCAGTAGAGAATTCGGTATAGTTGATGGTCCATATCTTTAGGCACATCCATACACCAATGGATCAGGTGGTTGCATTGTCAGCTAGCATTTTCCACGGAGATTTAGGGTGCTGGTGGATCCTTGTTAAATAGATTAATGATGAGTTGTCACTCTTATGGCCCGAATTCCAGTAGTTGTTTTGTGAGGAGTACTACCCCTCCTGCTTGCACTCAGTTCAGATTCAAGCTCTTATAGAGATATAGTAAGAAGGGATGAAAGTTTCTGAGTACATAGTATAGTTCAAATACCTTACTCAGTACTCCCTTAACATGATTTGTGATGGCTATTTCCGAGCATAGAAGTTTGAGTTGAGAATTCTCCCATAGATCAGAGCCATTGTAGTACCCTTGCGCATCCCCACCTTTTCCAAGGTGTTGTAAAGGCCACTAGTGATAGAGATATTTCATTCAGAGGGACACAAAGAAGATAGAGATGGAAATGAGAATCATATATTTGTGTCATCTATAGTATCTAGGAGGCACCAATCAGTGGGATCTTGACACGAGAGATCCTTTTGCGACCAAACATGTTGAGGAGTTCAAGCAAGTAGTTTATAGACTACCATGATAGAGGCAGCACCGTGATGATGGATATACTTAACGAGGGAAGTTTGGTCCCTAGTGAGGTGGATCTAGTGGATGATAAAGAGGATAAATGGGTGGTGAATGATCCTATTACATCCTTCCACCACCACAAGGTATCCCACTTTAGGTTCAAGGAGCTAGAGATCGGGGTTGCACCCAGCTATAGGATTTAGAGGTTTGTGACCCCACAGTGCACGAGATGATTTTATGTAAGATCTATATTTATTATACTCTTGATTAATTATTAGTAAAGATAGTTTTTATTCATTACTTTTCCTATATATTCCTGGTGCGAGAGCTGGAGCTCCCAGATGAGGCACTAGCCTAGCAGTTTCATCTTGAGTTTCTTATAGGGAATGATTCTTTTGTATCTTTTTTCTACATGCAGTGTAAGCTATCTCTTACTGGATAGAGGATCACATGGTACCTTTTGGTCATCATTATGGAACCCTATGATGTCATTTTGGGTATGAATTGGTTATCTATGGTCTGATCCTAGATTTAATGTCACCGTAGATAAGTCATATGTCTACGAACTGATGGGACAATATTCTCCATTTCTAGTGACAGAGATCTCAGGGTAGGGAAAGATGGTTTTTCAAGCAGGAGGATGCATCCCATCCACCATAATTTAGAGAGTATATCCCTTGGTGCAGTAGGCTCTTCAAACATCTATATTTTTTTAGTTTTGGAATATTATATGGACGTCTTACCTGGGGAAGTTCTGGGACTACCTATGAGGTGGGAGATCCGAGCTCTGAGAGTTGCGGTTATAGTTAGAGGACCATCGAGAGAAGGGTTTCATTAGACCCATTGTGTCCCCCTGGGAAGTTCCAATGTTGTTCATGAAAAAGGTGGAAATAAACTTGTGTATTTGTATAGATTATCATCACTTGAACCAAATAATGATAAATAACAAGTACCCCTAGCCAAGGATTGATGCTCTCTTTGAATTTTCTTGATGAACGAGAGAGTTCTTGAAGATAGATCTTCAGTTAGACTATAAAAAATATAGGGTTCACAAGTCTAATATTCCAAATATTACATTCTTATGTTGATATGGACATTATGAGTTCCTAGTGATGCCCTTTGGTGTAAAGAATTACCCTGATGTGTTTATGGATTTAATGAAATATATATTCCATTCGTACATGGACCAATTTTTGGTTGTCTTCATCAATGACATAATCATCTACTCTACATCATAGGATAATCATGTAAATCACTTGAGTATGGTTCTAGATTTTTTTAGATAGAACTATATTTATAAAAATCTCTCAAAGTTCCAGTTCCGGATTCATGAGGTTCACTTTCTGGGTCATGTCATTTCTGAGCATATTTTCTTCATGGACTTAGTGAAGATCGATGCATTTATTGTTTGGGAGCCACTAAATAATGTGTCATAGGTGCCGAGATTTCTTGGATTGGTGGGGTAGTATAGGAGGTTTGTAGCAAACTTCTCTAGAATTATAGCCCCTTTCACCGCCCTGACATGGAAAGGGTAGTTGTTTACCTGGTATGAGGAGTGCCAGAGAGACTTTGAGTGAGGCCGGGGATAATGATCTCTCCTATGTTGAGACTACCAGAGGAGGGAGTGAAGTACGTAGTTTATTGAGATTCATCGAGAGATGGGATCAATTGAGTGTTGATGTAGAGACAAGTAGTTATCACATATGGGTCAAGGAAACTGAGACCCCATGAGTAGAACAACGTGACTCATAACCTAGAGCTGTAAGTGGTAGTCTTCAAGTAGGCACTATCCTCTAGGAGGGTGCTGTGTGATTTACTCAAAACATCGGAGTCTTAGGTAAATCTTCATATAGAGAGACTTGAACCTAAGACAACAATGATGGTTGGAGTTCTTGTAGGACTATGAATTTGAGATAGTCCATACTAAAATGAAGGGAAATTTATTATCATATTCCCTTAACAAGAAGTCCCAGGATCACTTGGTCCAAGAGGCTTCAGAGCAGTTGGGCTCCCTACAACTGACCCTGGTGGAGCATGAGGGTAAATCTTTTCTATAGTTAATGGTTTTTAATCCTCCACTTATAAAGTGCGTGAGAGAGTTTAATCTAAGATACATTGACTATGAGGTCTTTCATAACCAGATATCCATGGGAGATTCACTAGATGGATATTTTGAAGGATGAAATCACGTCATCTTTTTCCAAGGACGGACGGTGGTCCCAGTCATGATGCAGGAGGATGTGATGCGAGTGTTCAACATTTATCCCCCAGATGTATATCCTGGTATGGTGAATATGTATAGAGACCTTAAAAGAAAGTTTTAGTGGTCCAAAATGAGGTGGATTGTAGCTGAGTTTGTCTTTGAGTGCCTCACTTGTCAGCAGGAGAAGGCTGGGCACCTAGTTCCAGCAAATTTGTTACATACCCATTATAGTGACCCAAAATTTTGAATAATATTTTGTTTCCTAAAAATATATGTATTACTATGTAATAATAAATAAAAATATATAAGTATAAATGAAATGTGACCATCAAGTTCTAACTATTTTCTAATTGTTGGTTAATATGGCCGTTGAAAACAATGATAAATGTTATAATTTTATTTATAAATAGAAATGATAATAAAAAATTAATGCAGAAAGAAGAGTAGATGGCCTCATCCAGTAGACTCAGGCCATATTAAGACCACTTTTCGGGGATTGGGAAGGAGGTAGAATCACTAGTCTTTGCTCTGGACCAAGACCAAGCCAATCATCAACATGTTAAGCTTGAACAAAATCGCCTACATGATAAGTTAAAGTTAGTGGAGATTACCACTCAGGCAATGTTATCTGAGCCTCCCCAAGAGTCCATCACCATCACACACCTTACCCTTAGGTAAAATTCTGGTGTTTTAATGGGTAATGTGTCAAGTCCATGGTTACTTAAAATTTAATCCTCTTGTTTTTAAAAAAATTATTTTATCATTTTCATTTTAAGAATATTTTTGCATAAAAATTGAGATGGAATTTGATAAATTGATTTTTTTGGTAAAAATTATACTTTTCATAAAGATATAAATTCTCATATTAAAATAATTATTTATTAAAAATGTTTATTATAATGAAATATTGTTATAAAAACACTCTTTTTTAATTACAAATGATTAAATAATTTTATTTTTTTCAAGTGTCAAAAAATTTACAATGCATGTCATTATGCATTTTCTGTAGGATATTATTTTTAATAATCAAGTATTTTTATATTTAAAAATTAAATTTATCATATACAAAGATTATTTAAGTTAAAAAAATTAATTTTTGAATTCAAAATGTCAATATTATGTTATGGTGAATTTATGAGATTTTTATAAAATGTTTTGTTTTTCATTGAATAGTAAAAATGTAGTTTTGAGTTTTTGGTATGTTTAATGATATCATTAATGATGTAATAATTCTGGTAGAATATTGAGTAATAAAATATTATATTATGTGTCCCAAGTGTCTAATACCATGGGCAATCACATGGTCTTGCAAGTACCACTAAAGAGGTGTCCTTTGAAATTAATAAAAAAACTCCCTCTCTTTTATGATAAATACCCACACATTCCTTTGTTTCCTTTCATTAAAAAATAATTCTACATGAAGTTATGATACTATTACCTAAAAATGATTCTTATAAAGGTTCCCTTAATCCCCCAATGTCTATATCTTTGAGTTATAGAAGTTACACTTCAATGTAAGGGAATTCCCAACTTCTCTTTTCCTTTCAAGTTCTCTTTTATGTGGTATGTCTTTAAAATTTCCATGCCATGATATTATCTCAATTTTATTATATCCCTATACTGTATTATTAGTCTTTTATGAATGGTTTTACCCTTTCCACTATCTTTTTAATGTTTTATAAAACTATGCTTCATACTTGTTAGGCTACATAATTTTCGTCTCAAAATCTCTCTCTTTTTCTCAATAAATTATTTTATTTTTTTTATGTGGATACCTAAACCAATTTTAATAAAAAAAATTCATCAAGACATAAAAATTATTTATTTTATTCTTTAATTGACATAGATAAAACCCTCATTCCCTTTACATGGGTTATAAATGACATAATGATCGTGTTTTTAAGCACTTTTTAAAACACCATGATTTTGATATGAAACCCATTTCTTTTATTCTATATGGGTTATTTATTTATTTTTTTGATTATGATATATGTTTATAACATGAAAATAATTATATATTAATGTTTATCTCTGATATCTCTCTAATTCATTGGGTAAAGAAATTAATCTCTAAAGATGACAAGTTTTATGATACCATGGTGAATAACATTGGTAATTTTTATGACACCTTGGAGATAAACCCTGGAGATATGCTTATGAATGTATAAATTAAATGTTTTAGAAAGATTTTCAAGTTATGATTCAAAATATTATTATTATATTCCTCTTTATCATGTCTTTACAATATTCATCATGTTCTTTTTGATATTTCTCAAGTTCACATGTAAACTGTTTCACTTGTTTTCCCTTACTGGGCCTTCTGCTCACCATTTCCTTTGATGTATGTACTCAGGTTATCTGATGAAATAAATTTACCTATGATGAACCTTGAAAAATCCTTTCATGTGGAATAGAATGATTTTTTATGTTTTCATGTATTATGTACCTTATTTCCAAGACACTAAACTTTAAAAGATCCGCAGTTTGTAAAATTTCATGTAATGTTTTGTAATAAAAAGGAAGGATACAATAGTTGGTATCAAATGATAGTTTAGTTGTTTTGGAAATTAGGATATGAAAAAATTAGTAATAATTCTATATAAAAGTTTAAATATAAGAAAACTTCTTGGTATTTTGTTGAAATATTAAGTAAGTGGTTTCTGAACAAATAAATCTATGTCTGAATATGAACAAGTGGATGTGGCTCTGGAATAGATGTATCTTGGGGTAAAAACTGAAAACACTACTTTTAGATACACTTGAATGGGAACTAGTGCATGAAAAAGGGCCTTAATGCACTCCTATTTTGACACTCTTGGGGAATATTTTTGGTTAAACACAAGCATTTTATGAACCATTATGACGAATTTATAGAAAATATAATTGTTTATAATGAATAACGTGTTTAAGAATTATGTTTTAAGACATAAAAATACTTTAGAGTTATAAGATTATTAAATGAAACAAGTTTCTCACTGAGGTTTTCTTTTTTAAAAAATGTTGGGAAATATGAGTAATTGTGCAAATAGTGACCTCAACGAACCATGCACTGACGGTTCTCTAATGGAAGCTGGAATGGAAACTTTCATGAGAATAATGAATAAAATGGATCAAGTTATAGGATATAACTTGAATCCATATGAGATACTAATTTCACCAATAAGGGAACAACATTTCATTGATTCCTTTATGTGTTAATGAACACCAACATTCAGTGGTTCTACCGATCCATTGATTGAGGAATAGTGGATAAGCACTATAGAAAATATCTTTTCTCTACTTTGTAGTTTTGAACAATAGAAAGTCACCCTGTCTGTTTACCACTTAGATGTAGAAGCTTATCAGTGGTGGGTACTGATTAAAAACATAATTCGAAGAGGGGATATTGAAGTTATAGAGTGGGAAGAGTTAAGAGGCATCTTCTTCAATAAGTATCTCCCTCATTAAATGAGAATGAAAATGGATAAGGAATTTCTCAAGATGAAGAAGAAGTAGAATGAATCCATAGGAATTTATTAGATAAAGTTCACAAGGATTTCATGTTACACCTCTATATTTTTCATGGATCCTATTGGTAAGGTTAATAAATTTTTCGATGGACTAAGAATCCTCTACGGAATTATCTAGCCAACCAAAACTATGACCACTATGAAGAGGTCATAAGAAGTGCTATGAAAGTTGAATTGGAGTTCAGTGAGATGAAATGGTCCCAAAACTCCAATGAAAATAAGAGGTCGGTGGATCCAATCTTGGGGAGGATCTTTGATTAGGGAAGAGGTGGAATGAAAGTGTAACTTCCCACGTGTAATAAATATGGGAAGAAACATTCAAGGAACTTCATGCTCAAGAGAAATAAGTGTTACAAGTGTGGAAGAGATGACCATATCACTTAGAATTATCATAGTTAGGTGAAGACTCAACTTCCCAACACTGACGAAAAAGGGAAGATGGTGTAGGCCCTACCTGAAGTCCAATACTTCAAGTGTGTATAGCTTGGGCACTTTTCCAATCATTTTTCGAATCCGAGGGAAGTGGAGAGGAATCACCATCAGCCTCATCATAGGACAAGGTAGAAAGTTCATGCATTTTATATCACGATGGCTAATGTTGAAGCTCCAAATTATGTGGTGTCAGGTAATCTTGTTTTTCTATCAAAGATAGCAAGTAATTTGTTTTAATTTTTGTACTACGCATTCCTTTATTTCCTCCAAGTTTTCAAAGAATATAGAATCAATTCCTAAACTAATAAATGTAGAGTTATCAGTCAAGAATCTTGGAGGTATTGTCCAAGAATAAAAAATGTTTATAAACTCTAGTATTTACTTTAGAGAGCACAATATTGTCGTAAATATAGTATTCATTTCCTTGTTGGAATTTGAAATTATACTAGGGATGGACTGACTCTCAAAGTATAATGCTAAGATGAAATGATGAAGTAAGGAAATATCAGTAGTCTTTAATGTACAACCTAAAATTATCCTCCAAGGAGAGATATCTCGACCTGATATTTGTCTAGAAGTACCTCCAATAGCCTTATTTATGAAGTTGATTGGTGAAGAAGAAGAAGTAAATGGGAGTATAAGGATATAGAATGTCCCCATCATTCAGGAATACATTGGCATATTTTCTGTGGAGTTACATGTACCTCTCCCAGAATGAGAGGTATAGTTATCCATTAAACTCATTCCTGGTTCCAAGCTGGTTTCAAAAACCCTGTATAGAATGGAGAATATCAAGCTGGAGGAATTAAATAAGAAACTCCAAGATCTTTTGGATAAGGGGTTTATCTGGACAAGTGTATCTCCTTGTAAAGTAAATATTCTCTTTGTGAAGAAGAAGGATGGATCAATGTGGTTATGCATTAATTATAGAGAAATGAACGGGATAAATGTAAAGAACAAGTACCCTCTTCCAAGAATTAATGATTTATTTAACCAGCTTTGTGGGCTCAGTTCTTCTCCGATATTGATCTTTGATCTGGTTATCATCAATTGAGAGTGAAGAAACAAGATATTCAAAATACCACCTTACAATCAGGATATGGGGATTATGATATTTTTGTTATTCCCATTGGATTGAGTAATTCACCTACTATTTTTATATATTTGATGAATAGGGTCTTTAAAGACTACCTTGATAACTTTTTGATAGTTTTTATTGATGTTATTCTTATATATTTGGAAATTATGGATGATCATGAAGATAATATAATGGTTATATTTAAAACTCGGAGGAAATATATGTTATTTGGAAAGTTTATCAATTGTGAGTTTTCATTATAGAAATTTACTTTTTGGGGAAAAATTGTAACCAGTGAAGGAATATCAGTTGACCTTACAAAGAAAAATGATGTACAGGAGTGGCCTCATACTACAATAGTACTTGATATTCATAGTTTCCATGGATTAACAGGATATTATATGAGGTTTGTGGAAAAAAAATCACGCCTTTCTAATTCATTAACCAAGTTAACTCGAAAAGGAGTCAAGTTTATCTGGACACAGAAGTGTGAAGAAAGTTTCCAAGATCTAAAGAATAGATTGGTTATTACACCCATGTTAACTCTAACATCAATCGGAGAAGGATTCGTTATTTTTATCGATGAATCTCTAAAAGGGCTTGGGTGAGTCCTCATGCAAAATGAAAAGGTAATTGCTTATGTATCTCAACAGCTAAAGCTGCATGAGCAGAATTATCCTATGCATGATCTTGAGCTGGACGTGGTTGTTTTTTATCTGAATATATAGAGGAATAATCTTTATGGGAGAAGTGTGATATATACACAGACCATCAAAGTTTGAAATATATTTTTATGAAAAAGGAATTAAACATGAGATAGAGGATATGGTTGGAAATTATTAAAGACTATGATTGTTCAATACATTATCATCCCAAAAGAGAAAACAAATTTTTTGATGCATTAAGTAGGAAAGACCATGTTGTTCTAGAAATTATGAGGATTTAAGGAGATCCCTTGATCAAAGGCCTAGTGAAACTCGACTTGGGAATGGTAAGGGAAGGGAAATCATCAACCTTGTCCTAAATTATTTCTCAATTGTCATTACTAGAGAAGATCAAGAAATATAAAAAAGAAGATTCTTTGTTATAAAATAAGTTTGAGGCTATGAAGTATGGGAAGTTTCCTAAGTTCAATATTTTTCAAGAAGGTGTATAGAAATTTTGTACAATACTATGTGTTCCATTTATTCCAAAAATAAAGGAGCTGATGGATGAATCTCATAGCTTTACATTATCTATACATCTTGGAAGCATGAAAATGTATAGGGACATTCATGATAATTATTGGTGGGATAATATGAAAAGGTTTTTTTCTTAGTACAATGAAAGATATTAGGTATGTTAGTAAGTTAATGTAGAGCGAAAAATTCCTAAATGGGTATTACAACCACTACCTATTCCGGCATGGAAGTTGGGAAATATCACTATGAACTTTGTCACTAGTCTCTCAAGAACTTCTAAAGGAAACAATGTGATTTGGGTTATAGTGGACCATCTCACCAAGACTACCCATTTTATCTCTATTCAAGAAGATTTCTATCTAGATCAACCTGCTATGATTTATGTGAAGGAAGTGGTAAGGCTACACTAAGTTCTACTTTCTATCATATCTGATCGTGATCCAAGGTTCACATAAAATTTTTGGAGAATTCTTCAACATTCTCTATGTAATGAATTGAATTTCACTATGGACTATCACCCCCAAACTGATGGCCAATCTTAAAGGACTATCCAAACACTCGAGGACATTCTGAGAACATGCACAATAGAATTTAAAGATGGATGGGATCAACATCTCCCATTATTTGAGTTTTCATACAACAATAGCTTACACTCGATCATTTAAATGGAAACCTATGAATCTCTATTTGGGAAGCGATGTATAACTCATACTTGTTGGGATGAAGCTGGGAGAGAAAGCTTCTTGGGCCTGATCTTGTGCAAGAGATGACAGAAAAGGTTGATCCCATATAGGAACATAGTAAGGCTACTCATAGTTGGTAGAATAACTATGTTGATAATCGTCGAAGGGACTTGTAGTTTGATGTTGGTGACCAGTTATTACTTAAAAATTTCTACATGGAAGAGATTCATGCATTTTGGAAATAAAGGGAAGCTAAGTCCTAGGTACATTGGCCCTTATGAAATCCTTTATCGCGTAGGAGCAGTGGCCTATTAGCTTGCACTTCCTCCAAATCTAGCTCAAGTTCATGATGTATTCCACATATCCCTCCAAAGTAAGTACATACCTGACCCTTCACGTGAAACACGACCTCTCTTACGAGGAGTAGTCGCTGGAGATTTTGGATTATAGAGAAAAGGTTATACTCAACAAGACTACCCACCTTGTTAAAGTGTTGTGGAGGAACCACAAATATAAAGAAGACACATGGGAACCAGAGGTGAGGAAGAATTACCCACACCTTTTCTCTTCTAAGGGTATGAGTTGAAATTTTGGGGACGTAATTTCTTAGGGGGGGGAAGAATGTAATGACCTGAACTTTTGAATAATATTTTGTTTCCAGAAAATGTGCGTATTACTATGTCATAATCAATAAAAATGTAAAATTATAAATGAAATGTGACCATTGGGTTTTGACCATTATATAACCATTGGTTAATATGACTGTTGGAAACAATAATAAATGTTATAATTATTGTTTATAAATAGAAATGATAATGGATAATTAATGCAGAAATGAAAGTCAATGGCCTCATCCAATGGACTTGGGTCATATGAAGCCCATTTTTTGTAGCTTGGGAAGGAGGTAGTGTCACTAGGCTTTACTATGGATCAATCCCTATCTGAGATTCAATATGTTAATCTTGAACAAAATCACCTACAGTAAAAGTTCAAGTTAGTGAAGATTACCACTCAAGAAATGTTATCTGAGCCACCCCAAGAGTTCATCACCATCGCACACCATACCCTTAGGTTGTATACGAATGTTTTAAGTGGTTATGTGTCAAGGCCCTAGTCACTTAAAATTTAATCTAATTGTTTTAATAAAATTTTTATTTCATCATTTCTGTTTTAAAATTTGTTTTTCTTAAAAATTGAGATGGAATTTGATAACATGATTTTTCGGGTAAAAATTGTAATTTTCAGAAAGATATAAATTTTCATATTAAAATATGGATTTATTAATAATGTTTATTATAATTAAATATTTTTATAAAAACATTCCTTTTTAATTAGAAATGATAAAATAATTTTATTTTTCAAGTGTTGAAAATTTTACTATACATGTCACTATGCATTTTCTGTCCCTATTATTGTTAAAAAATCAAGTATTTTTATAGTTAAAAATTAAATTTATCATATTTAGAAATTTATTAAGGTAAAATAAATTTCATTTTTGAATTTAGAATGTCAATATTAGTTTAGGATGAATTTATGATATTTTTATAAAACGTTTTGTTTTACGGTGAATAGTAAAAATACAGTTTTGAGTTTTTGGTATGTTTAATGAAATCATTAATGATTTAATCATGATGTAATAATTCTGGTTGACTCTTGAGTAATAAAATATGATATGAGGTGTCCCAAGTGGTCAATACCATGATCAAATACCATGGTAAATCCCATGGTTTTTCAAAAACCACTAATGAGATGTCCTTTGAAATTAATAAGAAACTCCCTCTCTTTTACTATAAATACCCACCCATTCCTTCATTTAATTTCATTCCAAAATCATTATAAATGAATTTATGATATTATTACCTCCAAATAAGTCCTCCAAAGGTTCCCTTAAGCCCCCAAGGTCTTGATCTTTGTGTTTTAGAAGTTACTCTTCAAGGTAAGGGAATTACCAACTTCTCTTTTCCATTCAAGTTCTCTTTTATGTGGTATGTCTTTCAAATTTCCATACCATGTTCTTATCTACATTTTTTAATATCCCTATAATTTATTATGAGTCTTTTATTAATGGGTGGAACCTTTCCCTTCTCTTTTTTAATGTTTTATAAAACTATGTTTCATACCCACTATGTTGCAGAATATTCGTCTCAAAATATCTCTATTTTTCTCACGAAATTATTTTATTTTCTTCATGTGAATACCCAAACCTGTTTCAACTCTAGAGGTATTCATCAAGACATAAAAATTATTTATTTTATTCCGTAATTGACATACATAAAACCATAAATTCTCTTTCTATAGGTTATAAATGGCATAATGATCATGTTTTTAAGCTCTTTTTAAAACGCTATGATTTTGATATGGAACTCATTTATTTTATTCTCTGTGGGGTTTTTATGAAATTTTTGATTGTTATATATTTGAATCACATGGAAATAAAGTCATATTAATGGTTCACCCTGATATAGATATAATGCATGGGGTAAATAAAGTAATCTCTAGAGATGAAAAGTTTTATGATACCTTGGTGAATAATCTTGGTAATTTTTATAACACCTTGGGGATGGACCTTGGTGATGTTCTTTTTAATGTCTAAATTAAATGTTTTAGCCACATTTTCAAGTTATTATTCAAAATATTATTATTATTATATTCTTCTTTATCATTCCTTTATGTTATTCCTCATGTTCTTATTGATATTTCTCAAGTTCACATGTAAATTATTTCACTTGTTTTCCCTTACTGAGCCTTCTGATCACCCTTTCCTTTGATATATGTCCCTAGGTTATGAGATGCAATAAATTAAATTAGTATGAACCTTGAAGAAATATTTCATTTGTAATATAATAATGCTTTAAGTTTTCATGTATTATATACCTTATTTCCAAGACAGTAACTTTAAAAGATCATCTTCTTGTAAAATGTCATGTAAAGTTATGTAATAAAAAGGTGGGATACCATACCCATGACTTTTCAAAGTGGAAGTAGGATAGTATGTCCAGGGACTTTTTGACTGGGCTTCCACATGCAACGAAGTGTCATGACACCATCTAGGTGATAGTTTACCGACTCACGAAGTCAAAATACTTCCTTTCTATCAGTGAGTAGAGTTCAGTGGAGAGTTTGGGGTAGTTGTACATACGGGAGATTGTTTTCCTTCATGTGGTTCCTTCAAAGATTGTCTTAGATCATGATGTGTGGTTTAAATCGGGATTATGGAGAGACCTATATAAGGAATTTAGGACTTAGATGAGGATGAGTATAACCTTTCATCCCCCATACTAATGGTCAGACCGAGCACACTATCAAGGTGTAAGAGGATATGTTGAGGGATTTCATTTTAGACTTTGGATAGAGTTGGAAGGATCACTTTCCCTTGGTAGAGCTTGTGTAAAACAACAACTACCACTCTTCTTTTTACATAGAACCTTTTGAGGCCATGTATGAGAGACCATGCAGGCCACTCTTGTACTGGAAAGAGATCGGTGAGACATATCTTGTGGGCCCAGAGATGGTGTAAGTGACAACATAGAAGGTCTAGGTCATCCCTGAGTGGATGAGAACAACCCAGACCATACATAAATCTTATGAAGATCTTCATCATAGGCCCTTGAAGTTTGAGCAGGGAGATCATGTTTTCTTGAGTGTCTCCCTATGAAAAGGATTGTAGAGGTTTGGTCAAGGAGGCAAGACATCCCCAAGGTTCATTGGGCCATTCTTGATCATATAGAGATTTGTAGAGGTTGCTTAACACCTCGCCCCACCCCAACATCTTGAGCGGGTGCACAACATCTTCCATGTGTCATAGCTGAGGAGATACATGAATGACCTCATGTACGTCATCGACTGGGGTGAGTTGGACATCGAGGATGGAGCCACCTTTGTAGAGAACCCAGTAGCAATTGAGGATCAATAGGAGAGGACCCTACATGGACAGACCATACCCTTGGTTTGTGTGTTTTGGCAGCACAGGAATGTGCAAAAGAGTTTCTAAGAGTAGGAGATCTAGATACAGGATTAGTATCCTAAGTTTTTTTTTTAATTTTTTTATTTTTAGGGATGAAAATATTGAGTAAGGGAATGATGTAGAGACATGGTTTTTCCTTTTAAGACTTTGAAATATTTCTATATATATTTCTAGATCTAATCACTGAGACGACATGGAATTTTGAGTCCCTTTGTGGTCAGAATTAATTTTATAAAAATATTAAATATATTATATTTTTCGTTCACAAAGTTTCTTAAAAAAATGGGATAAATATAAAAGTAAATCATGGATCATAAATCTAAGACAAAGGTTGTGCCCAGAACATGGTTTTTACCATAATTGTGGCCTAAAATAGGTCGGTGTGGGGAATTTGGATATCTCACCAATTGGAAGTACATTAAGTTAATAAATAAATATATTAAATTAATTAATTAATTATTTTTACATAAATGGTTTTCCTTTAAATATATCATCATCGAGAATTTCCCATAGTTAGCCTCGTAATCCTAGGATCATTGAGATATTCTCCTTCCTCCTTCCATTAGAGAATTTCATTAGACGATGATGAAACTCTGGATCAGAGAAGATCCGGATGCAACGAATACAATGAATTCCTTCAATCATCATAAATCATGTTCTTTGATAATGAATGATCCAATATCTAGGTGAGAATCATAAATTTTTTGTTTATACCCTATTCGATTAAATTAATTTAGCAGAATCATCATGTTTATGATATATTCCAATTTCTAGACCATTGCATGCACCCTTGTAACAATTAAATTGATTATTTTAATGATTTCTAACTAGAATATTTATGTTCTTGATTTTTGGTGAATAATTCTTGGCCAACAATGGTTAAACAATTATTCTTGTGTCTTTAACCCTCAATTTCTTCGCATTCTTCAATAGTTGGACCCTGTGGTCTTGGTTCTATGTTTTTGGGTTGTACCGAGCCCGATCAGGCCTCCTAAATCACAAAGGATTCACAAGAAAGGGATGAATCGATGAATTAGAAATAGATTTGGGATGGTTTCAGGTTTTGGATGATCATTTTTATGATTAGATAATGAATAATAAAATGTGGAGGGAACTAGGGCTAGTGGTTCGTGTGATGCATCCCACATAATGACAGGATCCGATTTCCAGTGAATGGTGGATGGAAACTATGATCCACTACTAGATACACTATTTTATGGTGGAATCAAGACCGTATATGTGTAAGAACTTCCTAAATCAAAGCATATATTGTGGATTAGGAAAACTATGAAAAACCCAACTACACACCATGTACCATTTTAAACAAATGGTGTGTAGGCCTATAGGTGTAGTGATTAGGGTTTTGGAAATCTATAAAGATGGAACAATGTGAATCCATCCTAAACATTTTTTACCTCATCCCGAAATGGATGAGATGTGTGGTGGATCACATGGTAGGTACCTCATGTAGTAGTACACGGTCATGTACTCAAGGACACAGACATGGAGTCAAGTACACAGACACAGCCAAAAGGACAAAGCCTGGTCTGAGATAGTTTGGATACATCGTATAGTCCACCTAAATGGTGTGAACTTCTACATAGATTGGGAGTCATGTACTATCCAAGGTCATGACTAGGTGGTGGAGTGGGACCACACACCATGTGGGTCCCCTCACACACTGTTTAATACTTGGTTCCTTTTTATGAAACTTCAAGGTTCTGTATCTCCTCCATTTGGACTCAGATTTTAGGCTGTGAGTAGCCTATACTGAGTGTTTTTCACCTAGAACATGATGGTGACGTCAATTTTGGTTTTTGAGATACAATTTGGAATTTTCTGAGAATAATTCTTGGTTAGGCGATTCTTGATGACGATAGTAATTATGCAAGATTACCAAAGGCATCCTGAGTGGAACCCTCTGGCCGGGATGGGCATGGGTCATCAATGACTTTTAGAGTGGAACCCTCTAGTTGGGTTGGGCATGAGTCTTATACCAAATCTTATAGATGAACTCACCTATCAGCATATGGAATGGGTCCTCTATAGACTTATTGAGTGAAAACCTCCGGTCAATCTAGGCATGGGTCCTCGATGGCTTCCCAAGTGGAACCCTCTAGTCGAGCTAGGAATGGGTCCTTGATGACTAGAGTGGAACCCTCCTATCAGCACAGGGAATGAATCCTCTACAGAATTCTTGAGTGGAACCCTCCATTCATGCTGGGCATGGGTCCTCAATGACTTCTAGAGTGGAACCCTCCACTTAGGTTGGGCATGGATCCTCTACCACCAGAGTAGAACCCTCTTACTAGGAATGGCATGGGTCCTCCATTAAATTTCAGAGTGGAACCCTCCTATCGGCATAGAGAATGGGTCCTCTATAGGCACCTATAGTGGAACACACCAGCTGGGATGGACATGGGTCCTCTACCTACTTCTATAGTAGAACCCTCCAACTAGGATGGGCATGGGACCTCTACCACTAGAGTGGAACCCTCCTCCTAGGCAGGGCATGGGTCCTCCATCAACTATCAGAGTAAAAACCTCATATTGTGATATTTCATGGGCCCTATACCTAGAGGTTGTGGCCCCTTGACTATGTGACATAGTGGAAAGTCACGATTTGACTTGGATGGTTACTTCTAGGCAGACACATGAGATGTTGGGTATCATTGATGGACTTTTGGAACTGTTGGAAACTCTTCTTATTAGGTTGAGATGTGATATGGAGATATCCTTTCTCTATAATTTTGGATTATTTTGACTGGGAATATATATATTAACCTATATCCATACCTTTTTATTTGGTTACTCTCCTTCCATGGGTTGCGAAGACATGAAGGGTATGCCACGTGCTTTCTGTTTTTAGCTTCTCATGGTTAGATGAGTCTAGTCTCCTACTATAGGATGGAAATACATGATGTGTAGTTCATATACACACTTTTTTATCCCCTTATGTTTGGATAGGGTTACTCTCTATATGTTGAATCCTATATACTATCTTCTTTCTTTCGGTTCATGTTGTATCTCTTACTACGCCTCCTTCAACTTTTCATGATTCCTACTATGTATGTATATATTCAAACTTAAATAGTATTTTCCCTCATGTTTCATGTATAATTAAGATGACGGATAGGTTTACAATGACTTCATAGAAGCTAAGTGATACCTGGTACTTTGGACCACATACAGTGGTCGCAACATGGAGATCCGGAGATGGGATCTCTAAGCAGTTTAATTTTACAATTCTATCAGGTTGGATCATATTTCTAGTTAGGAATGTATTTTCCCCATTTAATTTTCATTTTTCACTATTTTAATCTTGTACACCCTAATGTTTTTTCATTCTTGGTTTACTTTTTAGGTGTTGCATCTTTTTTTATTATTCCTATGCACTTCTACAATGAGGTGGTTAGGTGTGTGAAAACAGGTACTTAGAACAAATCCTCCAATTTAGGATATTCCTTTCAACACTTGTATCCACCCCATGTCCTATGGAGGTAGTCTTGTGGTAGTTGTGACTCGATCCCTAGTTAGGGTCGCTTCGTGATAGATAATGTCACTCATGCGTACGTGTGGACTACCACCTTTATGAAACGATGTGATCCACTTTTAATTTACTATTTACATCGATGATAATAAGGATTTTTTTAATGAATATATATAATATATATAATATAATAATGATTCTAGGAAGATGAATTATTATTTCATTTTTTTTATTCTGTTTGTGGAAAAGTGAAAACAACGTTCATGCGTACGTACATCCCACCATCTCCATGAATGGTGTAATTAATTTTTATTTCTATACCTTTTATGGATGACTCTAAATATAAATATAATGAATATATATGATATTTATATCATGATTATTTAACAATGATCAAAATACAAGGAATGAGATAGTCGAATCAAAACATGCCTGAGAAACGAAGTAGTTATCACACAGACCAATTATTTTAATAACAAATTATTAATAAAAAATTTTAAGATTTTATAATTAAATAATATATGGTATTATATATATATATATGATCATGGTTATATAATACATGTATAATAAATCAATATTTATCATATAATAGTTTCAAACGCACAAGAAGAAAGACAAGGCTTGAGTTAAGGGATTTATGTTTCAATCCCATTTTCATCATGATTTTTTGTCCTCGAATTTCCATTGATGAAATCATATGATCCTTATCTGAAAAACCATTTCATTTCTTTTATCCTATAGTTATTTCTAGAATTTAAATTTTTTAGTACCATCTTCCTCTCTTTGGTAATCAAAATTTTTCAGAAAATATTTTTATGAAAAGTCAGCCTTATTTCTCCTCTATTGGTTAAAAACCCATTTTCTTCTATATCCATGTTTTTTAAAATGTTTTCAAGAATGATTTTTAATATTATTAAATAAGTATTTAAATTCATTTTATCCTTGTTTTAATTTAAAAAAAAAGGATTAAAATATATATTTTTATCATTTTATGAATGGGGTACTTCTTATAGAAGGTGTGAAAAAAATATTTTTTTAATGATTTCAGCATGACTGAAATTTCCCACCATCATGACCATTCAATGATTTGAAGCCTATTTTACAATTATCCATTGTAACATCCTCATTTTTAAATGATATTAAAAACCTAATTTTTTTAAATAAATAACAAGTATTTTGGTATGAAAATTTAATTTTTATTACTTGTATTTATTATAGATTTATGAAAGGATAAAATATTTATTTAACACTTTGAAATATTCTATGCAATATTTTTGGCGTTATTCGCTATGTCAGCATGAGATTCCAAGGCCCGTAGATACTTGAAATTGATAGAATAAAAATATTAAATATATTTTATTCATATGTGTGCTTGATTTTTTCCAAAAAAATTAAATAAATCTAAAAAGGTACATGGTATAAAAAATATGATACCGTTGTTAGGTTTAGAAAATGGGTTTTACCCTAGGAAGGGTATAACTGTTTTGTGCATCGAGTGTTTGACAACCTCACACACAATAATACCATTTTTATATTTAATTATTTTATTATTCTATTTTTTAAATAATAAATAATTAATATTCCTCAAAAGGTGCGTCATATGAGAAATCTGAGACCACCATTAGGTCTGGGGTGAGGGTTTTACCCTATGTATGATATAAGATTTGTGTGTGTTGGTCTCTTCGAGACATTGCACACAAGGATAACTTTAAATACTTTTGTTATATTTTATTTTGAAAATATTTTAATATTTCCCAAATGTCGTTTCTGATGGAAAATCGGATACCTCTATTAGGTCTGGAATTGAGGTTTTCAGTAGGATCTATATAAGTTTTTGGCACATCGGGTGTCTAGTAACATTGCACGCCAGGATAATAATAAGTGGTATATAAATATTTTATTTTGATAGCTATAAATTTTACTAGTAATTTAATTATTATTATAATTATTATTTGTAACGCCCCGACCCGTCTCACCTCTAAGACGGTGGCCAGATCGGTGAGTCACATAACCTCAAGCGCATCTCCCCAAATGCCAGAGGCTACCGACTAGCAGCAAGGGCCCTTTTTTGTGTCTGTGGGGGAGACTATGCCCTCATAGTTAACAGATAATATCATAGTGGAAGTAAATTAATACAATTAATAAATAGATGAAGCCTGTGAATGAATAAACTACAGCAGAAGCAATGTAAATAAATCCAACTGAAAGATAAAAAACCCAATGTGTAATCTCACAAAAATATGACATGCCATGATGTAGGTCTAAACTGAAAGTGTAGGAAAACAGAACCCAAACACATAGTCAACTAAAATAAAAGACACATGCAGCAACTGCATCACGAGCAAGGCTCTGTCCTCTGACCCAGTCTCCTTCCTAAGCAGTAACGAACAGTCAAACATCAGAAGCAGCATGCTTCCCCTTGTCAATACCTGTGATCATGTAATATAATCACATATCAATGACGCCCAATTAGAGTGTGAGATAAAGATCCCAGTAGTCCAGCACCCACGGTGTCTAAACCTTTCCATTTCGTGCAATGATAAAAATGCAGTGTACCATTATATAATAATTCTAGATAATTAATTTTAAGTGCAATGAAATAAATAACCCATCCCGAGTCCCAAACGGCACATGTGCCTAATCACCTACTTCATCCTAAGCCGATAGTCTAAAAGGGAACCTATTAGAAAAATAAATGAACACGTATATATATATAAACCCAGAAAATAAAGGTAAACAAGAAAAAGGTATACCCCAAGCTTGTGCTCTAACTTGGTGTATAAGTCCAATGTCAACCAGGCGCACTATCACATATCATAAGGATATATCAATTCTCAAGAAAACTCAAATGACAATAATATAAACCTTAAGTGCATCATTATTAAGGTTCAAGTTAAGATTTGGATTCTGAGCCCATCCTGAAGGTATTACTACAAAACATCTGTCAGTTTATCCAATACCACTGAGCCCCTCTAAATAAATCTTTTGAAAGACTGAGTATCGCTCGAGGTATGACTTTAATCTGAGTCTATCTTGATCTCGTAAAAAGGGGTCGAGTTTCATCCGAGACTGTCTTAGCCACATTGCCAATAGATCCGTCCCGATGGGCCCTTTTGGAACCGGTATCACTCATAATCATTTGAAGTTCTGGGGAAGTCTCAGTCCGACAAAGCCAATGACACCACCCCCTGGCACAGAATAGTAATATCCAAGAACAGAGGGTCAATGCGTGGACCTTAATATGGAAACTGCCTCCTTTCCCTACCCTGAATTTAATTAATGTTTTCACAATAGCAGATATGAAATAATCATCATATAAACTCATAGCTTGAAAACTAACCTGAAACACCCGTACATCACAAGGTATAAATTTAACATCACAACATAACAACTTTCACGAAAATATACATATCATATCAACATCAGTAGATAATGAACTTTTTAAATAATAAACAGTTCAGAAAAACAAGTGCCAATGATGCAACAATTCAAACTCATGTTCAAAACAACTATTTATTTAATTTAATTACAATAAAAAGGGGCTTCGCAACACATGAAATTAATCAAACAATAAAATCGACTAATGGAGGAATACACCGATCATTTCGGTACACCCAAATAGGTGTCCAAATTTGTTTCAATAATTCAAAAAACTATTCATTTAATTTAAAAATAATAAAAAGGGGTTGCGCAATACCCACATTTAATTAAATTAATAACCCGGCTAACAGAAAAATACACTGACTATGTCGGCACACCCAAAAGGGTGTCCGATCTTGTTGCAACCATTCAAACAAATTAATTTAGGATGATTAAGGCTGAAAAAATTAAGCAAAACCATTAAAGTAATTAAAATGGTTAAAATTGCATAAAGCCGGTAGGCACCGACTAACGGCACAACAGTGCGTTTTTATAAATCGAAACGAAATAGAGGGAAAGCGAGTAGGCACCCTACCTTGTAGTCTTAGATTACTATAAGATCTATGGTAGACTTTGATTTGACCTAAAATGGATGAAAATGAAGGATTTTATAAAAACCCCAAAATAGGGTAAAAATGTTCCGTGATGAAATGCACGCAGAATAATTGACAGAATCAAATGATTACACTTTCTCAATGTTATCCTTTCCCTACGGTTTACTGCGCACCCAACGTCGAAGGAATCAGACATCGGAAGGAGGAGCAATGACCTTCCAAAGTGGTTGTTGGTTGGTGTGATGGGAATGGGGTGTGCGACGTGATGAGTGGGAGTGGGAGAGAGGAGAGGAAAAAAAGAAAAGAGAGAAAAGAAAGAAAAAGAAAAGAAAATAAAAATAAGAGAAAAATAAAAGATAAGGGAAAAAAAGAAATAAAATAAAAAGATAAAATAAAACAAAAGAATGGAAAGGAAAATAATAAAAATAATTAAAAATGGGAATCCCCCATTTTAATTATTTTCATTTCTCCCGTAACCCCCTCTTTATTTTATTTCAGAATTTCTTTTTATCCTTTCTTGCTTTCTTTTAAATCTTCATTAAATCTCTTATTACTCTTTTATAATCCTTAATTAATTATTTAAAACCTGAACACTGCACCAAAGAGCGACATGACATTTTTCATGAAACGTCTGCAATTATTTAAATTAAATAAAAAGCTACCCGGGACCCGCAGTGAGGTGCGCAGGTGCGCACCCCGGGTCGCTTAATTTATTAGACTGCAAAAAGTAAAAAATGTTCGTACCTGATTAAGGCCGGTATGTTACAACCTCCCCTCCTTAAGACAAATCATCCCTGAGTTTCCCTTCTGAGGGTAGTGGAACATCGCCAAATAAGAGTTCCGTCCACTGCACACGTACATCCGTCTCTCACTCCCAGGTCTCATCCTAAACGTGTCTGTGTTTCCACAACACCCAGACCAAAGGGAATGACTTGCCTTGGAAGACCATCATGTTACGGTTGACGATACGGATCAGATGCTCCACAAAGGATGCATCAGTGTCAACCTCAATATCTTCACGGTCAAAAGAATGAGATGGGTCTGGATGATATTGTCGAAGATGAGATACATAGAAAACATCATACATGGCACAATACCTCTGAGGTAGTAGTAACCGATAGGCTACTGGCCCAACTCTCTCCACTATCTAGAAGGGACCGATGTATCTCGGTGATAACTTCCTATACCACTCGATCCGCCTGTGACCCAACCTCGGAGAAACACGAAAAAAGACTCGATGTCCCACCTTGAACTCCAGAGGTATGTGGCAACGATCTGTATAAGACTTTTGCCTGGAATGAGCTTTAGTCATATTCTTCTGAATCAGATGAACTTGCTCAGAAGTCTCCTGAATGAGATGAGGACCCAACAGAGCTGCCTCACCTGCTTCGAGCCAGCATAAAGGCGAACAACACAGTCTACCATAGAGAGCCTCATACGGATCCATTTGTATTATTGCCTGGAATCTGTTATTATAGGTAAACATGACAAGAGGTAAATGCTTCTCCCATGAAGCTTCAAAATCAATGATACAGTCCTATAACATATCCTTTAACACTCGTATAGTTCTCTCAGACTACCCATCGGTCTGAGGGTGATATGCAGTACTTAGAAGTACCTATGAGCCTAGTGCCTTTTTCAACCCTTGCCAGAATAGTGAAGTAAAGTGAGAATCCTTGTCCGAGATAATAGAATGAGGAACACCATGAAGTCACATAATTTTTCAGATATACATCCTTCCCAACTCATCAATCGTAAAGGTCTCTCGAATAAGCAAGAAGTGCGCAAATTTGGTCAACCTATTGAAATCCACCCATACTACATCAATGCCTTGAGGGGATCTTGGCAAGCATATAACGAAATCCATGGTGATTTAATTATATTTCCATTAAGAAATGGATAGAGGTGCTAGGAGTCCAGCAGGTCGCTGGTGATCTTCCTTCACTTGTTGGCAGGTGGAGCACCGAGTAATGAAACCTGCTATCCGCTTTTTCATACCAGGCCACCAATACTGTCAACACATGTCTCTATACATATTGGTCAGCCCAGGGTGAACTGCCCAAATAAAGGTGTGATATTCCTTCATCAACTCTTCTTGCATGCCTGAAGGTGCCTATACATGGTCACAGTAAAGGTGAGTTTCACTGCCATCAATAACCTAACCAAGAATTGGGTTCTCTCCTATAACACTTTCCCTCAAAACAAGACCCTCAGGGTCAATCAACTGTTTCCTGCAGACTTTCTCTAGAAGTGAGGATGTCGCTGTAAGAGATGCTAGAATTGGTTTTCCACTCTACTCTTGAACCTCTAGATGCATCTCTGAAAATAAGGCCATCATCTGCCACTCATTGCTGGCTACCTACACGGCCTGTGTCTATATCTTATAACTTAAAGCATCCGCCATAGCATTTTCCTTCCTAGGGGTATAAGCAATCTCAAAGTTGAATGACTACAAGTATTTGACCCACCTGCAATGCCTTAAGTTCAAGTCTCGTTGAGTGGAGATATATTTTAATATTTTATGATCCGTGTAAACAACGAATCTCTCACCCAACAAATATTGTCTCCAAAAACGTAGAGGATGAACCAAAGCTTCCAACTCAAGGTCATTTGTAGGATAGTTCCACTCATGAGGTCTTAGCTGGTGGGATCCATAATCCACGACTCGATCACCCTACATCAAAACTGCACCCAGTCCGATTCCTGAAGCATCATAATAAACTGTATAGCTCTTACCAGGTTCAAGTAGAATCAGGATCGGGGCTGAGGTTAGTCTTCCTTTCAACTCTTGAAAAGACTTTTCATAGGCTTCTGACTAGATGAATAGTACACCTTTCTTAGTCAAGACCGTAAAAGGCATCACTAAGTGGGAGAAATCCTGGATGAAGCGGCTATAGTATCCATCACGCCATAAGAAACTACAGATGTCGAAGACACTCTTGGGATACTCCCATAAAACCATGGTGATCACCTTTTCTGGGTCAACTGATACCCCTGATTCAGATATAATATGACCCAAGAAGTGTACCATATCAATCTAAAAGTGGCATTTACTGAGCTTGGTGTATATATGGTGCTATCTCAGTGTACTCAGCACGATCTCAAGATGGGTTGCATGGTCATGTCTGGAATGTGAATACACTAAGATTCCGTCCCTGAAGACTACCAAAAAGGAATCAAGATATGGATGAAAAATCCGATTCATCAGAGCCATGAAGACTAACGGTGAATTCGTGAGGCCGAATGGAATAACCAGATACTCGTACCAGTCGTACCTACTTCAGAATTCCATACGTAGTATGTCAGATGGTCACACACGCACCTAGTGATATCCCGACCTTAGATCAATCTTTGAGAAAATAGTTGCTCCCTGGAGTTGGTCAAAGAAATAATTTATACGAGTTAATGGATATCGATTCTCTACCGTGAGATGGTTGAGTCAATGATAATCCATGCACAACCTGAGGGTACCACCTTCCTTCTTGGAAAAAAGGATAGGAGAACCCCATGGTGATGTGCTAGGTCTGATGAAACCCTTAGCCTCAAGGTCTTCAAGCTGGTTTTTGAGTTCCTATAACTTTGTTGGCGCCATCCTATAAGGAGGAATAGATAATGGTACCGCACCTGGCACGATCTCAATGGTGAACTCTATATCTCTCATAGGATGTAAGCCAGAGAAATCGTCAGGGAATACGTCCCTGAAAAGTTCCACCACTAGAGAGAATTAAACTAGCTACGTTCCCTGGTCACTCATGAAGAGACTTGACAACGAAGCTATCACTCTTCCCAACCCTGCGTATTTAGTCTTAGCTTGGTTTGCATGCATATCCCATTCTCCTTTGTGAAGATATGTGTCGACCTCAGGGGATTTAAAAGACACCCAATGGCGATATCTATACACTTGGGTATGGTAAGGAGAAATCTAGTTCATAACAATAATGACTTCGATGCCAGACATATCAAGGATATAGAAATTCCAAACTAAACAGTACCGACCTATCTCGAGGGGGAACTCTTGGAACTGGCGTATGCCCTCTGTCCTGACCCCAAGTGGAGTGTCAAGAGACATGATGCCGCAAATGTACTCAATTGGAAAACCAATAATTTCAACAACAGAATCAGATATAAAGGATTATGATGCACCAGTATCAAAAAGAGAAGAAACTAAAGTAGAGGCTACTAGCATAGCACCTCTCACTGTAGATTTTCATGTACTCTACTCCTCTGGTGCTGATTGCACTGCGTACATGGGACCTGAGCCACAACCCTGATACGCTGCCTGGTTGGAATGAGTAGGTCCACTCTACTGACACTGATAATATGGGACTCGATTTCCTCGACCACAACCTCCACCATTACCATGGCCTGATTGACCGGTGGAAAAATAACTTCCAACCTACTGTGGAGTCATAGATCCCATACTTATAGGAGGTGCAGGTGTGGATACTCTACCACTGGAAGCTGATGAGAAGAAACGACAGAAACGCTGAAGGTGACCCATCCAGTAGAAATCTTGGAACTCCTTCAGATCCCTCATGCACTGCGGATTCTTGGGATAATACCTACCGCACTGATAACAAGTGAAAGAGCTATCAAGACATGTTGTTTGGCTAGGATTTCCCCCATGTTCACTTTCAAAACGGTGTTTCCTGCTGCCAGAAGAGCCATCACCTTGTCTCGGAATTGAACCACCCTGTCTCACTGGTTTATCTTCCCTGACATTTCGCTCTAAGATTAGAGACTAATTCACAATCTCTGTAATAGTTGTCAAACAGAAGATGATCACCTGCGAGCGGATAGTATACTCAAGTCCATCCTCAAAATGCCTCGCAGTAGTCTGTGTGTCGCCAGTCGGAGATAGGGAAAATGCTGAAGTTCTTTGAATCAAGTAGAATACTATAGCATAGTCATAGAGCCCTACTGAAGATTTAGGATCTACCGCGTACAATCATATCTCAGAGTCTGTGGAAAAAAGTGATTGTAGAAGGCTGCTTTGAAATCATCCCAAGCCATGTCACTGGCCTACTCAGCCTGAGAAACAACATCCCACCAGTGTTTGGCAGGTTCACGAATCATGTAGACTACAATCTTGACCCTTCACTCTGGAGGTGTCTCACGGTGGTAAAAGATAGACCTTATAGATTCTATCCATGACTTTGCAGCATGAGGGCCGCCACTCCCTGAGAAGGTGGGAGGTTGTTGCTGCAGAAAGTCCCACGTAAGGTCTGTCATAGACGGGGGAGGTCTAGGGATATTCTGAACCGGCTATATAAACCTGAGGAGACTATCCCTGAACTGAGCATCAGGGTCCCTCGGAAGATCAACGGGAGGTAGTGCCACAGGAGGCTCTACAAGAGGAACCACTGGTGGTTCAGGACCCACCATCTCTGGAATGTTCTCATTTCCACACTCTTGAGGCACAACATGAAGAATTCATGGAGGCATTTTTCTACAAAATCCAACACACACCTTAGAGAAGGAGTAAAGAAGGTGAGAAAACAATTAAGGTAAAAAAGAGGTTAGGTACATAGCCTTCCTCTGAATGCTAAACAATATACAACCCACCTTAAGGGTTGGGTTTCGATATAGAATAGACAACTAAAAAGAATTAAAAAATAGGTTCTATAGCCCACTCCTAGGTTGAGTCAGGCTAACATCTAATAGACTATCACAACTTTATATTCAACAAACCAGCATTTCAAAATTTTACCACTAGGTACAACATCACTCACATGAAAATAGGCAAATGTAGGCTGAAAGTAGATATGGCATGGCAATATGCATGGAATTTAAATCCTATAGTTCCTATTATGATTCATGGGATGTTTTTCCCTCGTATCATTGGGATTCAATGGTAAACCCATTATTTAAATAATACCATCACAATAACAATGCAATAAAAGTGAGTCACTCAAGGTGAAATCATATCAATAGTAATTGGCATAATCAATAACTGCAATCCTAACCCAAGAATTTGTGTTTTCCCCTGTACATGGGTTAGCTACGTCCAAGCATAGAGTACATCCCAAATCCCTATATCTTAGTCTCCTATCTAACTCAAACAGTAAGACAATAGAAAAAACCTCCTCGGATACCAATTTGTAACGCCCGACCCGTATCACCTCTAAGACGGTGGCTAGATCCGTGGGTCACATAACCTCAAGCGCATCTCCCTGAACACCAGAGGTTGCTGACTAGAAGCGATGACCCTTTTGGTGTCTGTGGGGGAGACTATGCCCACATAGGTAACAAATAATATCACATTGGAAGTAAACGGAAACAATTAATTAATAACGGTACCATGTGAATGAATAAACGGAACTAGAAGAAATGTAAATAAATAAAACTGAAAGATAAAAACCAAATGAAGAAGCTCAAAAAAATATGGCATGCCATGATGTAGTTATAAACTAAAAGTGTAGGAAAATAGAACCCAAAAACACAGTCAACTAAAAGAAAAGACACTAGCAGCAACTGCATCACGAGCAAGGCCTGATCCTCTGCCCTAGTCTCCATCCTAAGCAGTAACGAACAGTCAAACATCGGAAGCATCACGCTTCCCCTTTTCAATACCAGCAATCATGTAATCTACTCGGATGTCAATGACGCCCGATCAGGGTGTGAGATAACAATCCCAGTAGGCCAGCACCCACAGTGTCTAAACCTTTCTATTTCGTGCAATAATAGAAATGCAGTGTACCATTATATAATAATTCCATATAATTAATTTTAAGTGCAATGAAATAAATAAGCCAAACCAGGTCCCAAACGGTACCCGTGCCTAATCACCTACTTCATCCTAAGCTGTTAGTCTAAAAGGTAACTTGTCAGTAGAATGCACAAACACGTATATATATATAAACCTAGAAAATCAATGTAAATAAGAAAAAGGTATACCCCAAGCTTGTGATTTGACTTGGGGTATAAGTCCAATGTCAACTAAGCACACTTTCACATATCAAAAGGATATATAAATTGTCAAGAAAACTCAAATGACAATAATATAAACCTTAAGTGCATCATTATTAAGGTTCAAGTTGAGAGTTGGAGTCCGAGCTTGTCCTGAAGGTATCGCTACGGAACATCCATCAATTTATCCAATACCACCGGGCCCATCCAAAACAATCTTTTGAAAGTTCGAGTATCGCTCAACACATGGCTTTACCCTGAGTCTATCTCGATCTTGAAAAAAGGGTTTGAGTGTCATATGAGTCTGGATTAGCCACATTGCCAACGGATCCATCTTGATGGGCCCTTTTGGAACCGGTATCATTCATAAGCATTAGAAAGTCTGAGGAAGTCTCAGTCTGGAAAATCCAATGACACCGCCCCCGGCACATAATAGTAAAAATCAGGAACATAGGTTTTAAGCGTAACCCTTAATACGGGATCCACCTCCTTTCCCCACCCTAAATTTAATTAAAGTTTTCACAGCAACAGATATGACATAATCAGCATATAAGCTCGCAGTTTGAAAACTAACCAGAAACACTCGTGCATCACAAGGTATAAATTTAACAGCACAACATACCAATTTGCACAGAAATATACCTATCATATCAACATCAGCAGATAATGCACTTTTTAAATAATAAACAGTTTAGCAAAAAAAGGGCCAATGATCCAACAATTCAAGTTCATGTTCAAAGAAACTATTTATTTAATTTAATTACAATAAAAAGGGGCTTCGCAACAATGTAATTAATCAAACAATAAACTTGGATAATGGTAGAATACACCGATCATGTTAGCACGCCCAAAGGGGTGTCCAAATTTGTTGCAATAATTCCAACAAATGTTCATTTAATTTAAAAACAATAAAACGGGGTTGCGCAATACCCACAGGTAATTAAATTAATAACTCAGCTAACAGAAAAATACACCGACTATGACGTCACACCCAAAATGGTTTCACATCTTGTTTCAACTATTCAAAATAATTAATTTAGGATGATTAAGGCTGCAACAATTAAGCAAAACCATTAAAGTAATTAAAATGGTTAAAATTGCACAAAGTCGGTAGGCACCGACTAATGGCACAATGGTGCGTTTTTATAAATCGAAACAAAATGAGGAGAAAGTGAGTAGAAACCTTACCATGTAGTCGTAGATGAATCTAAGATCCATGGTAGACTTTGATTTGACCTAAAACGGATGAAAATGAAGGATTTTAGAAAAACCCCAAAATAGGGTAAAAATCATCTGTGACGAACTTTGCACATAATACTCAAAAGAATCGAACGATTCCACTTGTAAAATGTTAGCCTTTACCTAAGGTTTACTATTCACCTTACAGCGAAGGAATCAGACGTCGGACGGAAGAGCAGCAGCCTTCCAAAGGGGCTGCTAGTTGGTGTGATAGGAATGAGGGGTGCGACGTGATGAGTGGGAGAGGGAGAGAGGAGAGGAAAAAAATAAAAGACAGAAAAGACAGAAAAAGAAAAGAAAATAAAAATAAGATAAAAATAAAAGATAAGGAAGTAAAGGAAATAAAATAAAAAGATAAAATAAAACAAAAGAATGGAAAGGAAAATAATAAAAATAATTAAAAATGGGAATCCCCCATTTTAATTATTTTCATTTTTCCCATAACCCCATATTTATTTTATTTCAGAATTTCTTTTTATCCTTTCTTTCTTTCATTTAAATCTTATTTAAATCACTTATTATTTTTTTACAATCCTTAATTAATTATTTAAAACCTGAACACCGTGCCAAAGCACGACGTGACATTTTTCATGAAACGTCTTCAATTATTTAAATTAAATAAAAAGGTGTATGGGACCCGCAGCGAGGTGCACAGGCGCGCACCCCGGGTCTATTAATTAATTAGACTGCAAAAAATTAAAAACGGTCTGTACCTGATTATGTTCGGGATGTTACATTATTTGTTTCAAGGAAAAAAATAAAATATAATTTTGTGATTAATAATGGTGTTATAGTGAAAATAATAAGTTCCCAAATGTGATGATGGTGATATTATTAATTATGAAAAAAATGAAATTAAGTGTGATTAATAAAATTCATTTATTGGGTTGTAAAGAAATTTATTATTGGAATTATAATGGTAGCAATGATATCAAGTGTTTATTAATAATAATAAATATTTTGTTGTTGTTGTTATTATTATTATTTTGGGAATTAATTTTTATGTGTATATTTATGGGATGTGTGTGAGAGAGAGAGAGAGAGTTATACATACACAAACACATATGGGTGTATACACACATGTGTGTGTGTGTGTGGATGTAAATATATATACACAGGTGTTTATATGCATATACAGGTGCATGAATATATATAATTCATATAAATATATATAAACAGATGAATTTTTAATATATATTAATTTATGTTTGAATATATTTAAAATGAGATAATTAATTTAAATACAATAATGGAGGTACCACCTTTAGATAGAGACTCCTTCATACACATGAGATATGGGGTTTGCGTAAAACCAATTCCCCTTTATTCTATTTTATTTATTTTGTTTAATAAATCATATTAATTGATTTTAAATAAAATGAGAAATGCTAATTATTTAAATGTAATTGAGGGAGGCTTTCACATCACCTTTTTTCTCATCCTCCCAACATCACCTCTCACTCACTATCCTCTATTTATTATTATTTTATTTTTATTATTTATTCCAAACTTCAATAATTGATAAATTATTTGATATTGATTAAATTCACGCATCATCAGTGTCATTGGGTTCATATCAAAAAGAATAATTTTAAACACATTTTTTTTACAAAAGAAACATGGTTTTAGTGGTGTAGTTAAACTCAAACGTCAACCCTCTTTATCAGTCATCATTGCACTTAAGGTAAGAAGTCTATAACATTATTGCATGTTTTATATGGGTTATTGACATGATTATTGGTGTTCTTGTGTATCTTTAGGAAGCCCTTGACATTATTGCATGTTATATATAGGTTATTAGTATGATTGTTGGCATGTATGTGTGACCTGTGAGACCTATGTTTGATGTTTGATCACTTGATATATGTGTGTAGCCTTTGACATGCGCTCATGTTTTTTCATATAAATTGTGATGAATTTTATTATGATGTTGTTTGACATGACATGATGTTTGATATTTCATTTTCATTATTTAATGTATATATTGTACTTATGTCTACTACGGTTGAGCAGGAAGGCTTTCCTATTGGTTTCTAGGTGAGATATGACACATGTTTGGTTGACATGGATGACATGTGAGACATGGTGCAAGCATAACACTATCCTCTATGGGGAATACGCCACACATTTGTTCATCATGTACATTTGGGCTATTCCAGCTGGTGGGATGTGTTGCATACTTCTGGGCTATCCTCCAAGAGGGATGTATTTGAAATTAGTCAGCATGTGACATTTGACGCATGCTTCTAGACTATCCATCAAGATGGATATTCTTGAAATTGGTTAGTATATACTTGGGATATCCCTACAGAAAAAAATGTGGAGTACATGCTTTAGGGATATTCCACAAAGGGGATCTCTCGTGTTGGTTACCGATGATTCATCTCATATTGTACTGAAGCAGGTATGTTTCTCACGGCATAGTGTTGAATCGGGTAGAGTCGTCCCCGAAGGACTTGGATTGTGCATGGTATTTTTGTGATATATTTTTTTATATATGTAATCTATTATTGTTCATGGAATACACTTGTATATTTTATACACTATTATTAAGGATTGTTGGTGGTGTCCTACTGAATCATGTACTCACACCCTACTTGTCACGAACCAACCTGGATCAACCCTGAACCAGTCACCCGAGCCGGTCCGTGACATGGCCCGAAGGGAATTCCCGATCCCCACAGGCTGACAACTAGTGTTGGGCATCAAAATAAACTAGTTGGGAATTATTTTTCCCATAAAAAAGATAAATAATCATAAACTGAACAATCAAATAAATAAAGGGAAATAAACAGAACAACTTGGCAGTGAAAAAAAAAGATTAAAAGAAGCAACGTGACATACCTCAGGTGACCCCATGGGTCACCACAGAATGTAAACTACACTCTCTCCCAAAAGTAATCCATGACAGAAATCTACCAATGGAAAGTAAAGCAGGCATGAGCACCGAGATGCTCATTAGGAATTCCAAAATATAACCACGTCCAATGCCCCTTCCTTTCGTAAGAAAACCAATCATGCCAGTTTGAAAATAAGATATAGTAAAATAATGTTTTTCCTTCTTTTCAAATTCAAGTAACGAGTTTGAATTTTCAAGTAAAGCATTTCAATCCCACCACATTTTCAAAATAGGTTCCAACCACGCACTAATGTTTCAAAATGAAAATAAATCGGTTTGGATTAAAATATGGTTTCCACAAATAAGACATCAAGCATGAAACAAATGAAATGAAAATTACATCACAAGCATCATGTCTCAAATGATCACCATGGGTAATCCCTATAGGTAGCTAGAACAAGTGGGACCCTAGAGAACTTGTACCTCGGTGAAAAGTGGCTTAGAAACCACGACCCTCAGAAAACGTGGCTTAGATGACCACGACCCTTAGAAAACATGGCTTAGAAGACCATGAACCTCAGTAATTCATATTTTTAGTTAGTGTTATTGTGTCAATCCTACTAGATGAACCGGGAAAAACCATTGCCGTGTCATCTAGCGTACTACTCCTAGTCACCCACCTAGATACCCAAGTTTCCCCATTGTGCTCTATTTTAATTGGTGGTGATGTTTCTTCCTGAAGATCACATATATGAACATAACACTTTCCTTATCTAAAACTAATTCAACCTCTCACCACCAATATCCCTCCTTAAGCGCATTCCCCCTCTTTATATCACACAACCACGCACAAGCCTTTACACTAGGCACATATCACAAACCACACATTAACACTTAAATCATGTTTTTCAAATTAAGAGGAATGTCTCAAGTAAGGTTTTCCATTTTTTCAAACCAATATCAAAGTGCCAAATAGGCCTCATCACTTTACAAGGGGTATTCGACATTTTAGAACACATAATGGTACTATATATTTAAAACAAGCTTAAAACCACACTTAAAATGAAGTAATACTTTTAAGCAGATCAAACCATCCTTAAATCTCGTGTTCACACCAAAACCCATTTTGAAAATCACTTTGGAACCCCCTTTTAAAAATAATGCATAGGAAATAATTTTAAAAAACATCAAGAAAAAATGGAAATTCTAATTAAAGATTAGGGCATAGGGGACCTACCTCAAACTTGTCTCTATTTGTCGACAACCACTCAAACCGAAACTTGGCACATACACACACATGCATTTATACATATATATATACACGCCCCTAGCTGCATTGCACATATTCCCCACGCCATGAGTGAATATGTACAAAGAGGGCATATATATATATATTTGTGTGTGTGTCTTATCCTATGCATGTACATGTAGGATGTCTCAACACATGCGGCCCAAAACCATCGAAGTAAGGCCAAACGTATAACACATATAATTTAAAAAAACAATTAATCAATTTATTAAACACATCAAAGTTAGCGCTAAAAAAATAATTACACCAAAAACACTCTTTAAAACCCAAATGTACACTAAACCATTTGAAAATACATTCCACACTACTTGAATAACTCTTAAAACTCATTTAAAATAATAAAAGAAAAACACATAATCAATTTAACCATTCCCAAAGTCCTTTTCAAATCATCACATAAACCAGAACCAATTAAAAACATGTATTCCATTGTTTAAACCATTTAAAATTTACATTTAGAAATATATGAAAACTCAAACATTCCAAATTATGAATTTATCTTTAAAAACCTACACCCAAACCCATTTGCACCATAAGTTCCCTTGAAAACGTGATTCCCACAACTTTAAATACTAAATAAACCATTTTTACAATTTATAAAACACATAAAAGAGTCACAACAAGATTTCACATGAAAAGTACACCCAAATTCACATCAATAAATTAATTCCAACTCACGCATATCAAATTCATTCAAAACTAGTTTTGTATCACTTGCACAATGAAATAAGTCATTTTCTTAATTTATAAAACATCACCAAGGTTCACACAAAAACAATATCCAAACTTTTTTCACATACTTTATAAGTTTTAATAAACTACTTAATAATTTCATAAAACAACTCCAATAGGTATCACAAGACTTTTAACACAAACTCCTACTCAAAAACATCTTTTATGGGAAAAATCACACCAATAAAATTATAAAACAAAATTTGCATCCCTTTTGCGACATAATAAACCAACAACAAAGTTTATAAAACACAACGAAAGGCTCAACATGGGTTTTTACAAAATCAAAACATTCATATCAAATAAATATGCTACTAAACACATTGAAATCATATCAAACCTCGAGTATAACTACATTCATACCAAGTAAAAAAAATAAATGAGTATGAAAATTTAACTAAATAAGAGAATTAATTCATCAAACAACGCTCATACGCAAAAACACTTACCTTTAGTGTCGAAACTTCTGAATTTAGGTGAGAAACTTCAATTGCACTACATTCACACCATAAGGGACCAAAGATGAACCCCATATAACAGTAATCCGCCAAAAAGAGAACCCATAAACACGTTAGGGTTCGGACAAGATATGTGCACCCCATGAAATCCAAAAAAACACCAAAATAAAGGAAGGAGAAGGGAGAATAAGATCACATAAGGGGTTTTCACACCAAAAAGGGGGGAGATTTGATCATTGGAGGGGGAGAACGGCTCGTCAAAGCTTCTCCCGGTAAACTAGGTCGCCCGAACAAGAGAGGGGAGGGAAGTCCGGGTTGCATGAGTAGGGGGAAGGTCGCTGCATGAGGGAGGAAGGCTAGCTGAACGGTCATCATGTCGAAGGAAGGAGGAAGAGGCGTCGGAGGCCTTTCGCCGGTGAAGGGGGCCGCGCATGTAGCATGATATAGGGAGAGGGGGAGAGAAACACAATGCAATAAGAGGGTTAGGAAGAGAGAAAAGGGAGAAACGAGAGAAAAAAAAAGAAAGAGAGAAAAGAGGGGGAAAAAGAAAAAAAGGAATAAGGTAAAATAAAATAAAACAAATAATATTAATATTAATATTCATAATAATTTAATAATAATTATAATAAATGTAATAATAATATTATCATTAACCATAATAATATTATTATTAATAGTTAGAAAAAAATTCCATTTATTTTATTTTATTTCATTATGATTTTAATTTAATAAATTTTTAAAACTTAAGAAACCAAAGTACAAATAACAATAAATAAATAAATAAAAACAACCACGACCGCAACATACCGGGTCGGGGTGTGTCAATTCTACCCATCACAAAAACTTTCTACCCCCAGAAAGTCACCCACCCAAACTAGGAATCAAACTCGAGTTTGAAATCGAATGAGGCCAACAAAATCACAACTCGACATGACTTTTCACTCCACTAGTCAAACCCAACCAACTCTATGGGAAACTACAAAGAGAAGAGCCGTCATGAAATGAGGAGGGTTCTCCCCACCACAAGAACCCAACTAGAAAAACCAACATTGAGACTCTCAGTAAGGGCCAACTCTGGAACTGCTAACATAAACCCAAGCAGAAAATTCCAACAAGGACCAAGACTCCTACACAAACCAACTCTCGAAAAACGCACGACAAGATTCATGGTGGTTCTCCCCACCATCTAAGAACCAACCAGCTTAAACTAATTAGCACCAACCGATACAGGTCCAACACAAACCGACACATGAACTCTCCACATAAACCAAACCCCTACCACTTGGGGTTATCGATGAAAGACCCCATACCAAATAGCATACCAAACCCCTCTTCATTATTTCCCAAGACGCATGTGTCTCCAAGACGATCACAACCTAAATCAAGAATGGGTCACCAATGGAGCTAGCCACATGAGAGATATAATCATCTTGAGACTCACAGCCATAAAGAGACAAACTTCAAAGATCATATTTGAGGAGTCACAACCACTGGAATTATAGGAAAACAAGATCACCACACCTTTTTTTACAACCAAGGTGGGGTATTCAAAGAACAAAGACCACAATGAGAAAAAGAGACCTTTTCACCTCTTATAAAAAAACAGAACATTCAAAGATGAGGAAGCTACAAAAGAGGAATTCAAACCATCTTTATTTAATCACTGAAGATATAAGTTAGACCAAGGCACCCCACAACCAACGATTCCTGACTACGTGAAAATCTTCACTCTGAGACCTGTGGCTGGAGCTCTGATGTCTTGAAGCATCTACTTCCCCAAAGTCAAGAGCTAACATCCGTTGGTCGAGACTCTTTCTGATGTTTCTCCTAGAGGAACCTCTCTAAGTTCCCCTAACACCCACACCGACGACAAGTCTTCAATGGATGATGACGAGGTGACTTAAATTACCCAAATCGGCCACACAAGAAGCGAACAAGAGAGTGGTCTGACTAATATAATATGGAATTGACAAGAAAACTTGTCTAAGATGGGTTCCTCCGGATCGCTCTCACTGAATGGGGAACCATCCCAAACACAGAAAGGAATCTGTCCTTGAACACTAGATGAAGACCCCACACAAGAGAAAATTTAACTGATTCTGCGAAATTATCTTCAGAGAAAAGGGAACCAACTCCTTGAGATGCCCAACGTAGGCCTTCACTGTTTGTTGGTCTTATTGGACACTCGTGAGATCTGCCACTTTCCTCGCTTTCACCTCCTTAGGTATAAACCATCAGATGAGAGTGTTCTTAAACACCTTCCAATGCATCCCATCCAACAACAATGTTGGGATTTCCTCCCACACTAATCCAAAGTTGAACCCTCAAATGAACTCAAACCAGCATGGACTTGCATGGCTTTGGGAGTTTCCAATAACCAGAAAACACCAATAATTTCACCAAGCTAGCCCGTTATCTTCGATAGATCACGATCACCACGGAATATGTACAAAAACTAAAAATAATTCAATTCCACCACTCCGCTAAGAGTCTGGGTAGAACCAACAACTATAAGAGACTCACTCGAAACCTCTGAGACTTTTCTGGGCAGCTTTCTCAAAAACGAGAGGCACAAATCCCTATTAAAAATTCATCATAAATCAAAATTCCCCACGTCAATCACAAACTAAATCTCAAACTCAAATCACTATTCCAACCACAATTCAATATGTCAAAACCAAGAACCCATGAAAAAGGATACCAAAAACTAAAATAGAACACTAAACAATTGCTTACTCACCTTTCAAAACATTCAAATTACCTTTTTGAAAACCATTTTTCAGCAAACATAAGAACATAAATATCCACCATTGGTATCCCATGAAGTCTCACATGTACATATACCCTTGTGCTAGCTCATGCACCCATCCACACATACAAACAATTATCATTTTTCCATATTCATACCTCTATATATGTGGTCCCTCATAAGAATACCATGGGTTAATTCAAAACATATCTCATTTCCAAAACGGATCATTTATCGTAAATCAAAAATTATCAACCAATTTGAAAATGTCACTTATCGTTAAAGCAATAAATTTCCAAATCCTCAAAAAAATTCCAATTTACGCTCCAAAAAGTGTTACCAATATCCCAAAACAACTTCCAAAACACCTCCCATTTTTCCCTTTGAAACCACATTCCATTAAAAGAAAACAATTCCCATTTTCCAAAACATTTTTCGTTTCAAAAACCATTTTTCCACTATTAACAATATCCCCTTTGGAAAAACCCCTTTCACTAAAATCTATTTTCATTTTTTTTGATATCCATTCAAGTAAGTCAAAAACTAATCCCAAACATAACTCAGATCAAAACATCCAATAATAAGGGATGAGTGGTTATACCAACCCGGTAACATGGCTTACCAGGACATGCTCCAAGTGAGCATTAGCCACAGGAAGAATCTTGAATTGTGCACTCAGGATGTACATGGGTCACTACTCCATGAAAGCTCATTGCATAACACCAGATCACTTCCTTTTTCATCCCTCATCCACACAGACTAAGCAAAGGAAAAAAATCAAATCCTATACTACCCCTGGAAACTTGAGTCTCGGGACGGGAAAGGGTTCATGAAGTCCTTCCCACACCTACCTCTCGAGTCTCAACACACCTAATCACCAAGCTACTTGACACCCCAAATAACAAGGGCCTCCTATGATACCATTTTGTCATGAACCAACCCAGATCAACCCTGAACTGGTCACCCGAGCCGGTCTGTGACATGGCCCGAAGGGAGTTCCCGATCCCCACGAGCTGGAAACTAGTGGTGGGCATCAAAATAAACCAGTTGGGAATGATTTAGCCCATAACAAAGATAAATAATCATAAACTAAACATGAAAATAAATAAATGTAAATAAAGCGAACAACTTGGTAGAAGAAAAAAAGTACAAAAGAAGCAACGTGACATACCCCAGGTGACCCCATGGGTCACCACAAAACGTAAACTATACTCACTCCCAAAAGCAATCCATGACAGAGACCTTCAACTGGAATGTAAAGCAGGCATGGGCACTGAGAATCTCACTAGGAATGCCAAAATATAACCACGTCCTATGCCCCTTCCTTTAGTAAGAAAACCAATCATGCCAATTTGAAAATAAGATATAGTAAAATAATGTTTTTCCTTCTTTTCAAATTCAAGTAACGAGTTTTCATTTTCAAGTAAAGCATTTCAATCCCACTACATTTTTAAAATAGGTTCCAAGCATGCATTATTGTTTAAAAATGAAAAGAAACCAGTTTAGATTAAAAAATGGTTTCCACAAATAAGACATCAAGCATGAAACAACTAAAATGAAAATTACATCACAAGTAGCATGTTGCAAATGATCACCATGGGTAATACAAATAGGTATCTAGCACCATTGGGGCCCTAGAGACCTCGTACCTCGGTGAAACATGGCTTAAAAACCACGACCCTCAGAAAATGTGGCTTAGATGACCACGAACCTCAAAAAACGTGGCTTAGAAGAACATGACCCTCAGTAATTCATATGTTTAGTTAGTGTTGTTGCATCAATCCTGCTAGATGAACATAGATGAACCCTTGCTATGTCATCTAGTGTACTAGTCCTAGTCACCCACCTAGATACTCAGGTTTCCCCATTGTGCTCTATTTCAATTGGTGGTGAGTTTTCTTTATCAAGCACACATATATGTACATAACACTTTCCTTATCTAAAACTCATTCAACCTCTCACCACCGATCTCCCTCCTTAAGAGAATTCCCCCTCTTTACATCACATAACCACGCACAAGCCTGTACACTAGGCACATATCACACACCACACATTAACACTTGCATCACGTTTTTCAAATTAAGGGGAATGTCTCAAGTGGGGTTTTCCATTTTCACAAACCAATCTCAAAGTGCCAAACATGCCTCATCACTTTACAAGGGGTATTCGACATTTTAGAACACATAAAGGTACTATATATTTAAAACAAGAAAAAAACCACACTTAAAATGAAGTAATACTTTTAATGAGATCAAACCATCCTTTAATCTCATGTTCACACCAAACCCCATTTTGAAAATCACTTTGCAATCCCTTTTTAAAAATAAGGAATAGGAAATAGTTTTAAAGAAACATCATGAAAAAATAGAAATTGTAATCAAAGATTAGGGCATAGGGGACCTACCTCAAACTTGTCGCTATTTGTCGATATCCACTCGAACCGATACTTGGCACATACATGCACATGAATTTATACATATATATATACACACCCCTAGCTTCATTGCACATATTCCCCATTCCATGAGTGAATATGTACAAATAGGGCATATATATATATATATGCCTTACCCTATGCATGTACATGTAGGATGCCTCGACACGCGCGACCCAAAACCATCGAAGTAAGGCCCAACGCACTACACATATAATTTAATAAAACAATTAAGAAATTTATTAAACACTTCAAAGTTTTCACTAAAAAAAGAATTGCACCAAAAACACTCTTTAAACCCCAAATTTACACTAAACCATTTGAAAATACATTTCACACTACTTGCATAACTCATAAAACTCATTTAAAATAATAAATGAAAAGCACATAATCAATTTAACTATTCCCAAAGGCCTTTTCAAATCATCACATAAACCGGAACCAATTCCAAAACATGTATTCCATTGTTTAAACCATTTAAAATTTACATTTAGAAATACACGACAACTCAAACATTCCAAATTATGCATTTATCTTTAAAAACCTACACCCAAACCCATTTGCACCATAAGTTCCCTTGAAAATGTGATTCACACCACTTGAAAAACTAAATAAATCATTTGTAAAATTTATAAAACACCTAAAAGAGGCGCAACTAGATTTTACATAAAAAGTACACCCAAATTCACATTAAGAAACCAATTCCAACTCACGCATATCAAATTCACTCAAAACTAGTTTTGCATCACTTTCACAATAAAATAATTAATTTTCTTAATTTGTAAAACATCACGAAGGTTCACACCAAAACAATATCCAAACGTGTTTCACATACTTTATAAGTTTTAATAAACCACTTAATAATTTTATAAAACAACTCCAAGCGGTATCACATGACTTTGAACACAAAATCCCACTCAAAAACATCTTCTATGGGAAAACGCACACCAATAACATGTTGAAACAAAATTTTCATCCCTTTTGCGACATAATAAGCCAACAACAACATTTATAAAACACAACGAAACGCTCAACATGGGTTTTCACAAAATCAAAACATTCACATCAAATAAAAATGCTACTAAACACATTAAAATCATATCAAAACTCGATTAAAACTATATTCACACCAAGTAAACAAATAAATGAGTATGAAAATTTAACTAAATAAGAGAATTAATTCATCAAACAACACCCATACGCAAAAACACTTACCTTCAGTGTCAAAACTTCTGAATTTCGGTGCGAAACTTGAATTTCACTACATTCACACCATAAGGGACAAAAGATGAAACCTAAATAACAGTAATAAACCAATAAGAGAACTCCTAAACATGTTAGGGTTCGACTAAGATATGTGCACCCCATGAAATCCAACAAAACACCAAAATAAAGGAAGTATAAGGGATAATAAGCTCACCTAAGGGGATCACACACCAAAATGGGAGGATATTCGATCGTTGGAGGGGGAGAACGACACATCGAAGCTTCTCCTGGTAAACTAGGTCGTGTGAACAAGAGAGGGGAGGGAAGGCTAGGTTGCACAGGCAGGGGGGAAGGTTGCCGCAAGAGGGAGGGAGGATGTCCAAATGGTCGTCATGCCGGAGGAAGGAGGAAGAGGCGCTGGAGGCCTTTCGCTGGTGAAGGGGGTCATGTGGGCGGCGCGATATAGGGAGAGGGAGAGAGAAATGTGACACAGCAAGATCGATGAAGAGAGAAAAGGTAGAAAGAAGATAAAAAAAGAAATAGAGAAAATAGGGGGAAAATAAAATAAAGGGATAAGAGAAAATAAAATAAAACAAGTAATATTAATATTATTACTCATAATAACTTAATAAAAATCATAATAAACTTAATAATAATATTATCATTAACCATAATAATAATATTATTAATAGTTAAAAAACTCCATTTATTTTATTTTATTTCATTTTTATTTTAATTTAATAAATTTTTAAACTTTAAGAAACCAAAGGAAAAATAACAATAAATAAATAAATAAAAACAACTACAACCACAAGATACCGGGTCGAGGTGTGACACTACTCGTACATTTCAGTGTTCCTATAGACTTCATGAACAGAGACCCAGTGAAGGGAAAAGACCCTATGGTGTATGATTGAGCTGATAGGGCTAGAGGATGTGGTTGTTACTGGATAATGTTTAGGTGGGATTTTAGCTACTGCCTTTATGTACTAGTTTTACCTATACCTGGGGTCCTTTTTTCGGTTATTATATAATGAATGTCATATTTAGTTTTTTGCATGTACTCTAATTATTTATTTTATTTATATATTGATTTAATTATTTATCTGTATCATGACATGATATGGAGGGTATAGTATCCCCTTGGTTCCACTCAAGACTCTTGCTGGTAGTTGGTAACCTCTGGCATATGGAGAGGTGCGCCTGAGGTCATGTGGCATTTCATCTCGAACCCAGTGGTTTGGGTCTAGATTTTACAAAATGGTATCAAAGGGACATGATTCACTAACTTGTATTTTATCTATGTCTTGATTTGGAACGAGATAGAAAAGAGTTAGGATGGTTGGGACTCTGGTGGAGGAACTATGTTAGTGTCTGATCAACACTGTATTGTGGACCTCCAAGTTTCTATAAAATGGGGAATTTATGTTTTTCAATTACTGTTGATTAAATTCACCTTGATCGAAACACATGATGTTGAAATGTGATTTATGGGTTTTAGTGTGAATTCATGCATCGTGTTAGGCATGTAGGTTCACATGTCATATATACATGTTTCTTGCATTAAATAGATCCCAAATAATTAAATTTATGTTGAAATTTTGATATTTTCCTTAGTGAATTATTTCTAGAATTATTTTATTTGAGCATGTTTTATTTTATGCTTGAGTATATATATGTGCTTGTGACTTCTGTACAGATGATGGTAATATGGAATTAATCCGTTATTAGGTGGTAAGTTATTTTTGTGTTCATTTTAATGCGAAAGATTGAAATTATAATGTTTTGATTGTAAACATATGTGGTGTAATTAAAAATGTTTTAATTTTAATCTGGAAACTCTTATGGTGTGGAGTATGGGTTCCATGATCTAAAACTTTTCTCAAGGGTGATAAGAATTATACTGGGGAGAATTGTAACATCCATATTTATAAATTATATTAAAAACCTACTTTTTTAAAATAAATTAAAAGTATTTTGGTTTGAAAATTTAATTTCTATTACTTGTGTTTATTATGGATTTATTAAAGAATAAAATACTTTTTTAACAGTTTAGAATATTCTATGGTATATTTTTTAAGTTAGGAATTATGTCATCGTGAGATTCTGAGGCCCATGGAGCCTTGAGGTTGATAGAATAATAATATTAAATATACATTATTCACATACGTGGATTATTTTTTTCCAAAAAAATGAAATAACCCTAAAATGGTACATCATATGAGAAATCTGAGACCACTGATAGGTTTAGAACACAGGGTTTACCATAGGCGGGGTATAACTCTTATGTGTGTCAGGTGTTTGACAACATTGTATGAAATAATACTATTTTTATATTTTATTATTTTATTATAATAGATTTTAAATAATAAATAATTAATATCTCTCAAACAGTACATCGTATGAGAAATTTGATACCACCACGAGGTTAGAGATGAGAGTTTTACCCTAGGTGCGACATAAGATTTGTGTCTTCTAGGCACTTGACAACATTACCCATGAGGATAACTTTAAATACTTCTATTATATTTTATTCTAAAAAAATTTAATATTTCCCAAATGGTATTTCTGATGTAAAATCTAAGACAACCATTAAATTCAGAATAAGGGTTTTACCCTAGGCATTACATAGGTTTTCTACACATCGGGTGTTTGGTAATTACACCTAAGGGTAATAGGAATTGGTATATAAATATTTTATTTTGAGAGCTATAAATAATAATAATAATAATTATAATAATTTAATTATTATAATTTTTTTTCAAGGTAAAAATTGAAAATATACTTCTGTGATTGATAATGGTGTTACGTTGAAAATAATAAGTTACCAAATGTGATAATGATGATATTATTAATTGTTCTAAATAAATGCAATTAAGTGTTATTAATAAAATTCATTTATTGGGGTTTAATTGAAGTTATTATTGGAATGCTAATGGTTGCAATGATATCAAGTGTTTAAAAATAATAATAAATATTTGCTGTTGTTGTTGTTGTTGTTGTTATTGTGGGAAATAATTGTTGTGTTTATATATTTATGGGATATATATATGTGGGGGGGTGTAAATATATATACATGGGTGTTTATATGTATATACAGGTGCACTAATATATATATATATATACAGATGAATTTTTAATATATATTAATTGATTTTTGAATATATTTAAAATAAGGGAATTAATTTAAACACAATAATAGAGGCGCCACCTTTGGATAAAGACTCCTTCATGCGCATGAGATATGGGGTGTTCCAGAAACCAATTCCCCTTTATTCTCTTTTATTGATTTTTATTTTAATAAATGGTATTAATTGATATTAAAATAATGAGAAGTGGTAATTATTATATGGAATTAGGGGAGGATTTCAGGAATCACATTTTTTTCTCCTCTCAATATCGCCTCTCACTCCCTCTCACTCCCTCCCTCCTCTATTTCTTTTTATTTTATTTTTATTATTTATTCCAAACTTCAATAATTGATAACTTCTCTTATATTGATCATATTGATGCATTATCAGTGTTATTGGTTTTTTCTCGACAAGAATAATTTTAATCATATTTTTGTTTATGAAAGTAATAAGCTTTCAGTGGTGTAGTTAAACTCGGATTTCAACCCTCATCATCACTCATTGTTGCACTTAAGGTAGGAAGTCCTTAACATTATATCATGTTTTATATGGGTTATTTACATTATTGTTTGCATTCGTGTGTAGACGTAGGAAGATCTTGACATTATTTCAGGTTATATATAGGTTATTGGCTTGATTTTTGGTGTGTGTGTCTGTCCTGTGAGACCTATGTTTGATGTTTAATCACATAACATGTGTGTGTGTGTGTGTAACCTTTGACTTGTGCTTGTGTTGTTTGCATATGAATTGTGATGACTATTATTATGATGTTTTTCAACTTGACATGATGTTTGATCTATCATTTTCTTTATGTATTGTATATATTATATTTCTTTCAACTACAGTTAAGCTTTCTAGTTTTTCTATTAGTCATCATGTGAGATATGACACATGTTTGGATGACATGTGAGAAAAGCACAAGCATGACACTATCCTATAAGTGGAATATTCCAGACATTTGATCAGTATGTACATTTGATTTATTCCAACCGGTGGGATTTATCACATACTTCTGAGTTATCCTCTGAGAGGGATGTGTTTGACATTGGTCGGCATGTGATATTTGACACATGTTTCTAGACAATCCATTGAGAGGGATATTATTGACATTGGTTGGTATGTACTTGGGTTATCCATACTAGAGGGAATGTTTCTTACATGCTTTTGGGTTATTCCACATAGGGGATGTGTCAGGCTATTTACCAATGTTCCATCCAAAATTGTGTGTAAATAGGTATGTTTCTTCCAACATGGCACCAAAGCAGGTAGAGTCGATCCTCGGGGACTCATATTTTTCATGGTACTTGTGTGATATATTTTTGTTATATATGTACTTTATTATTGTTCATGACAAACATTTTCATATTTTATACATTGATGTTAAGGGAAGTTGGTAGTGTCCTACAAAGTCTTGTACTCACACCCTACTTGGGAATTTCAGTGCACTTATAGACTTCATGACTAGAGACCTGGTGAAGGGGAAGGACCCTATGGTGGATGGTTGAGCAGGTGGAGCTAGAGGATACGGTCATTGTTGAACAGTGTTCGGGTGGGATGTCAATAGATTCCTTTATTTACAAGATTTACATGTACCCGAGATCCTTGTTTTGTTTCTGTTATTATATCATGTATGTCATCTTCTTTTTTTATAAATGTACTTTGATTATTTATTTTATTTATATATTTATGTTATTATTTATTGGTCTCATGACATGATACGGAGGGTATAGTATCCCCATGGTTCCTCTAGACCTTCCATATTGTAATGGGTTTTTCCTTACTCAGTTTCAAAGGGGATTAATGTAGTTTTTTATTCTTTTTAATAAATGGTATTTCCCCCAACCCATCTAGTGTCAGTAAATAAATATTTTGAAAATGATAAATTAAGTGTTGATATTTTTATAAAACATAAGTGTTTATTTACAATTTTATAATTAATATAATGGTTTAAAATAAAATTTATTTTCATAAAATAGAATCATAAATTAAATTTTTTTTCCTTATTATAATAAGATAATTTTATGAGAACTTATTTAATTTTTCAAACTATTATAAAATTAGTTATAATTTTAAAAGATGTATTTTTTTAGTAAATGATGATTTTAATTAAAAATTAACTTTATACTATTTAGAAAATTATTTTCATAAAATGGAGTTCATTTTTTAATTAAAAACATCAAAATATTATTATGGTGAATTTTTGGGATTTTTCTAAAATAGGTTAATTTTTGGTGAATAGTGAAATATGGTAATTTACGGCATAAGCTAAATACTTGAATTATTGATTAATAGGTGATGTATGGCTGATGTAAGCCCATAATCTTGAACCATCCATTATTTTAATATATTTAGTGATAATTTTCAAACTATTCATAGTCTTGATCCAAAACAATAAACTAATGAATAAAATAATGAGAAAACACTCCTCTCATCCACTATAAATACCACCCCTCATCAACCCTTCTCCTCACACCGTCCAAGATTTGAGACTTTTCCAAGTTCTTCCCAATAATCTTTTAATCCCCTCCCCCACATCCAAGAGCCTTTTTTCTAATCAAAATACCAAAACCTTTTCCCCGATGAGGTTCTCAAAGAGGAAAAATTCAAGAGGTAAAACCCTCTTTCCTTTTCTTTGAATTTATTTTCTTTTATTATTATCTCCTCACCTCCTCTTTAAAAATATGAATGATAACTCTAGTATATTATATATATTTAAATTATATTATTTCAATGGAAAATCCACCATAAATTCTCTTTTCCACTTTCTTTTATTCTAAAAATGAAAACATCGTCTGTGAGGTGCCGATTTACAGCTTTCGTGGTTGATGTGTTTTCGTTTTTCAATTCCACCTTCAAGGTTGTTCATAAAACCATTTTTATGATTAAAACAGATTATAATATATGTATCATAGATTATTTAATGTTCTGGAACTATTATATATACATATTATTAATTAATAAAACAAAACTAGTTCGTGATGATCGAAAAAAGGCCAAAATAATATAAACGATTATCACTAAAATTATATCTAGTGATTTGTCCTCATAACATATAACTGAATTAAATATATAACCCTATAATATTATGAAATTTTATTAATAAAATATAATTTCAATTTTTGAAAACTATTCTCATTTTACAAAGTTTTTCCATGCATTTATAAAAGTAAACTGATCATGAAAACCAAGGAAACGAATGCTCCTGAATGATAAAATTGTATCTAATATCTCATCAAAAAGTCCATAAATGAACTTAATAAAATTATACTAAATTAAATAAATGTACGAATTTTTTTGAATTAATTAATTAATTAATGGATTTAATCTGATTATCAAGGACATTAAGATCAAGTGCAGAACACATTCGGACATAAGGTAAGGAACTTCGTATCAACTTCAATTTAATAGATAATTACATGGTATTGTGCACCTAATCACTTTTATGTGGTTTATATAATACCCATTTGAGATAATTTTTAATTTGAAATTGTATTCCTCCTAAATATCCAATTTTTTTGTATCATAGATTTAATTATTGTCTAAGTCGTATACCATTTTTAAATATGGTGTTTACTTTGAATGTTGAAATAATGATAAATCTATATTTCCTACTCAATATAGATATTTTTTAAGGCATATTATTCTTGAACTAATTCTGGGTATGAAGAATTATTTGGACTTGTAGTGATGGGTTGGGCCTGACTTTATAGCCCCTTGATGCATTGATAGGTCTCATGGGACAAAACAATTAGCAAAAAACCCTTTGTGTTTTTTTTCCAAAACATAATTAGGTGGGTATCTACCCACATACATAAACTATCTTAATGGTATTATGGTTCATGTTCTAGATACATGACATCCAATAATTAATCATTTTATTCATTCAGCATTCAATTATCATTATCTAGAGGATTTTAACTATGAAAAAATATATGGATGCATTTTCATTCTCTGTGTATTGATGGAGTGTGTTTTTCAGTTATTCAACATGTCATATTGATTATTCCTAATTTATTATGATTCACATATTATTTATTTATGTAACACTTACTAATATTCTGAGTTCAAACTTTTATTTTTTTCCCTTACACACAATTTGAAGATGGAATCTTTGAATAAGTGATGAGAAATAAATTTATTTTCCTTTATTAAGTTATTTGTTTATTTTTTTCTAATGTGATAATGGAACCATGTATGTATCTAGTTAATTCAAGACTGCTAAAATGATCGATCCTAGGTTATGTGATCTCTTATATCTATTCTATTGTAATAAAATGATCATCGACTATGAGCTACTAGGGTCTGGGTTGTTATAGTTGGTATCAGGGAAAGTTTAATAGAAACCTTGGGAACTAGATTTATAAAACATAGTTTCGAGAAGATAACCCTAAGATATACATTGAGGATAATCATATAATAACATCCTATAATTTTGGTAAGGTAGATATTATGTTGGTCTTCTAGCAATACATCCCTCTCTAGATACTACAAGTGGACGTGGTTCTGGCATAGATGTACCTAGGGGTAACAACTTCGACAAGGTGTGTCAGACCTAACTCTTCATAACCCAATACATGAAAATGGACCTTACTATGCACTTGGTTTGACACTCTCGGGGGATATTATTAGGATAATTCACATTCTCTTTATAAACCATTATGAAGGATTTAAAAGTAAATATGTCCCCAAAGAAATAATTTTTATGATTATGAGATTATCCATGCATAAATTTTTTATTTATGTTAAGTATTTTTTATTTTTCAAAATTATGAATTATGATTCATAACCTAATTTAGTGTATACCATTTTTTAGAAATGGCACCTAATGGAAGTAAAGGAATCAATACTCGCGGAAAATTTAGGTATTTCCCCACTGAGAAAGTCAACATGGTTAGTGTGGAGATGAGCAGATCATGACCATATTAGGACAACTTACTCAGGTTATGATGAATAACCATACTACACCCATGTTGGATCATTTCATCTGATAGAAGCCCCCATATTTTAGTGGGAATACTAATCCAGTGGTATCTAAGTAGTGGATCAAGGCCCTTGAAAAAATATTTCTAGCATTGAGATGCAATGAAAACAAAAAGGTAGTAATGGAAGTATATTACCTCAAGGGTGATGTTGATCAATGGTGGTCATTGATCTATAATACTAAGGGGGAAGATGAAATATAAGACATGGAATGGAGAAATTTTAAGGAAACATTCTTTAATAAACACTTACCTCATGAGAAATGACTTGAAATGAAGATAAAATTCCTAGGCATAAATTGAAGGGATGAAGGGAGTGTTGCTGAGTATAAGGCTACCTACACAAGACTATCCAGTTATTATATATATTACATACATGATTCGGAAGAAAATATGGATCATTTATTTGAAGGTCTTAATCCAAGTCTCTGAAGGTAACTGGATTCATAAACATTTTCATTATATGATGAAATGGTATTAAGTGTCATCAAAATGGAGAAGGAATTTTCTAGATCCTATGTGTTTAAGGGAAATAAAGAGAAAAAGGGGTCTTCTAATAATCATGAAAAAAGTGAAGCATCAAAGAAGAATAATGTAATAATGAAATTCCAATTATGAGAAAATTGTGGAAATAATCATCATGGTAAATGCTTGAAAGGAATGGGATTTTTTTTAGGTGTGTAGAAAAGGTTCATTGAGCTAATGAATGCAAGGGAAAATAACAAATCAATGATTTTAAATTATTCAACTACAATTAAATGGGTCATTATTCAAATCAATATCCCAAATTTCAGAGGAATCTACCATAGAAGAGGCCAATGGGAGATGGAAAAGCTTATGTGATCACCACAACTGATATAGAAGTACATAATGATGTGGTGGAAGGTATATTAATCCTATCCTCAAATTTAGACAATGCTTTATTTGATTTGGGATCATCGCACTCTTTTTTATCTACCCACTTTTATGAGAAAATTATACATTTTCCTTTTTATTTAACAAAGGAGCTATCTGTAAAAACTCCTAAGGTAAGTATCATTACAACAAAAAAGTGTTGGTCAGTCGCTTTTATGACACATAAATGTTCTTTAGTTTCTGACCTTATCATCATACCCATGATATAATTTTATATAATCCTCAATATTTATTTTATTTCAAAATATGATCGATAATTTATTATAAGAAGAATGAATTGCAATATGTGAGGAAGATGTATAATCCCTTATCTTTAAAGAAGAAACCTCATTATCTTATTATTATCTAGATACACCATAATTAGATCTACTAAATGAATTATTGAGGAGGAAGAGAAAACAACATCTAAGGATGAGGAAAGTAATCTTATAATTGAGGATGTATAAATTGTTTAGGAATACATTGATGTATTTCATGAGGAATTACCTAGGCACATCCCAAAGTGTTAAGTTGAATTTATCATTGATCTAATCCCTGATGAAAGACCAATATAAAAGACTTCTTATAGAATGGGAATTGTGGAATTAATGTTGATGAATGAAAAACTAGAGTATTTTAGTAATAATTAATTTATTCTCCCTAGTGTTTCTTCATGGGGATCCCCTATTCTTTTTGTTAAGAAGAAATATGGATCCTTGAGGTTGTGCATTGACTATAGAGAAATCAATACTATTACAATACATAAAAAGTACCTTATACCTTCCATTGATAATTTATTTGATCAACTCCATGGATCACAATATTTTTTTAGGATTGAAATTTGTTCTGGATATCATCAATTTTGTATGAGTAAGGAAGATATTCCTAAGATAGCATTCCGAACCCGGTATAGAAATTATGAGTTTATAGTAATTCCATTTGGAATAACAATGCACCCTATATTTTTATAGATCTAATGAATAGAGAATTAAAGGAATATCTTGGTGATTTTTTATGGTATTTATTGATGATATATTCATATATTCTAAAATCTATTAGGACTATGAGAACCAGTTGCGGATTGTTCTGAAGACTCTTAGATGAAAAGAGTTATATGGGAAGTTTAGAAAGTGTGAATTATAGCTTCAAATAGTTTCTTTTATTGTCCATATTATCTCTAAGTATGGAATCTCAGTTGATCCTATGAAGAAAAAGGTAATCTAAGAATATATTACAACAAAAAACATAACCAAGGTACATAGTTTTATTGGTTTAGTAGGTTACTATCGGTGTTTCGTTCAGAATTTTACCCGATTGGCTAACCCGTTAACCAAGCTCACACGTAAAGGGGTTAAGTTCATGTGGAAAAAAATGTGAAAAATGTTTCAGATAATTGAAGATAAAATTGTTCAATGCTCCAATGTTGACTCTTCCATCATGAAATGATGGTTTTTTGATATACAGTGATGCATCGAAGAATGGACTGGGTTGTTTCCTTAGGAAAAATGTTAAATTTATTGCATGTGCATCAAGGTAGTTGAAGACTCATTAACAAAATTATCCAACTCATGATCTTTATTTATTATATGTAATCTTTTCTCTGAATATATGGAGACACTATCTATAACACCGTGAAATTCTAAAGCAATAACCTTGTATTTGATAGCATATATGACACAAGACACCAAGCACGTAAGGGAATATAATATCCTAAGTATTTATAATATATTTAAAACTTTAAATAAATTTTATATATTATATATCTTTAAATACACATTATACCTAGTTATTGTGTGACATACGCAACAAAAGGTTTCATAAATGGTTTGTGTTACACGCAAGACTGAATTTTATAGAACAATAATATATTATTAAAATATTATTATTTAATATAATAATACTTAATCTAGTTGTTAAAATTAATGGTTATGAATATTATTAACTAAATTATGAAAATATATGGTTTAAAAATATATAAAATGAATTAATAGGTTACTAATTAATTAGAAATGAAAATATTAACCAACTGAAAATAAAGGAAATATTATTATTTTTATGCTCACAAAGGAGTTTTGTCTTAATAAATTAAATTAATTACAATTATTGAATGATATTAAGGAAATATATATGTTTATATTCAAAAAAAATATTTTTTATAATCATATAATATATTTGATAGACATAAGATAAGAAAAAAATCAATATTACACATAAAAACCTATATTTTTATTAAGTCACTTTTACCGCCTTTTAATAGAGAAGCTATTTAAATCAAGTTTTTGGAACTTTTTTAAATATTATATGTCAAATTAAACTTAATATTTTAAATAGAAACATAAAAATCCAGTTAGGGTGATTTTTTGATATTCTTCGAAAACATATCATGTTTTTAATGAATAGTGAAATATACTGGAATTTAATTCAAAACTTCTTTTTCATCTAATTTATTTTTAAGATTAACTTATATTTTAAATTAGTTTTAAAGATTTATTAGATAATATTTTTATCAATTAATCCAATTAAGGTAATTGGAATAAATTTCACATTGAAATTGACTTTAAAAACATCGCAAACTTTTGGACGTTTTTACTTTAAAAACCTGTATTTTCGTCTCATCTATGGGATTAAATTTAAATTAATTTATGAAAATTGTGTGATTTGAATATAGAAAAATGAATTCCATATTTGGAATTAGAATAATTTATAATTTATAATAAGGTCAATATAGTTTTTTACTAAAAAATATTAGTGAAAACAATTAAAATTAATTACAATGATTAAGGTGAAATTAAGCTTAACATGGGATTAGACCCTATACTTAAGGAATAATATGACCTAGAAACTTTTCCAAAATATATTATCTAGACATATTTTGACTATATCATCCCTTTTATCTACCTTTTACCATTATTGGTCTACTTTCAATAAAAAAATGTGGGTGGGGTTTTCCTTTTCCAAAATATTACAAGAGTGTCACTTTTTATCCATTATAAAAGGCCTTCTTTACTCCCACTTCCTAACACATATAAATACACTTATGTTTGGACAATATCTTCCCAATTAACTCCCCAACATCCCTACCTTCCTACTTTAAGTCTATATTTGTGTATAAATCAATTCAAGGAAGTATTTTGGTGCAAACCAAATGGAGTTACCCAATTAAGAGATAACGTCTTTCCAAAATCTATTTAATTTTATTCCCATTATACACTCCCTAAAATCTTGTTATTTTATTTTTATATTAAAAATAAAGTATACTCAATATACTATTATTTTTTTACTGTAATTTTTTAACCTACACTTACACAAACCTCCATCTAATGGGTAACGAACGCACATTTACATGTGTGGTGGACTATCGCCTCATGAAACAATTATTGTTCATTTTTCCTTTACCACCTCTCATGGTATCCATTATGATAGGAAATATATTTATATATAATATATGTGATATTTATTATATCTTTAATCTTATGTAATTATTTTAAAACGCATATCTTTATACTTTCTATTTTGTGTAAAAACAATAACATTGTTTGTGGAAGTGCGGACTATCGCCCCCTCAAAGTAATGTGATTCATTCAAACTATACATGAATTGTATAAAGTATGGTTTTCATTAAACCTATGTTAAATAAATATATATATATTATATTCATGAAATAATTATCTTTCTAGAAATATAATATATATCATTTTCTTTATTACCTTTCACACTCTTAAAAAGTGATAACGTCATTCGTGGACATGTGGACTACCACCTCCTCGACATGATGTGATTCATTTTACATTATAAGAATTATATATATAAGTATATATAATTAAATAAAATGGTATTTATTATATAATGGTCATTCTATAAATATATATTGTTACTTAACTTCTTTCCACAATGATTATTGAAAAATGGGAATGTTACTCATGTGTACATACGGCCTACCATCTCAATGATTGTAACATTGGTTCATTTTTCATAACAATATTTAATGATTTATTTTAAAAGTAAACTAATTTTATAAATATGATAATTATTTCATGATTTTTACTCTGTAGATGTTATATAATGACCCCTCTAACCATAGTTGTCCTACCAAAGTTTTTTTAACACATAAATCAAATTTGGTCAAAAAACTTGACGTAAACTTAATTGATTTAGTAATTATATATGACATGATAATAGGTGAAATAAAATATATTATAAACATGAAAAAGTTTCTCAATAAATTAAATAATTAACATAAGTTTGTTATTTAGGAATATAAAGACACGTGAGACAAGTCGGACTCAAGGTAAGGGAATTTCATCTAACTTTTTACTTCTGTGAGGTAAATGTCATGTTCACTATTTACTTATTTTTTTTGGTGTATCTACTGCCCATTTTGATATATTATATCATGAAATCTTTCATATTCATAGTATTTAACACTTTCATTTAATATTATTCCTTCATGAGTCTTATGATTTAAAATGTTCCAAAGTAGTATGGGACACTTTGGGATGTTTACAAGTTATTTTCTACAAGAATAATTATAATGATCCTTAAATTGTATTTAAATTATAGTAAATTATATGACCATTGTTAAATAAAAACTTTAATTTTACTCTCTTATATTTATTCATTACCTTTTTCAAGTATTGGTACCATTATTCCACTCTTTTGTACTCAAAATGTTTTAGAAAATGTTTCTAAGAAAACCTAACTTTATTTCTCTCTTTATCTAGGGAACATGTTTTCTACTATAAAACAAGGTTTTATTATAAAAATAAAAAAATATATATCTTAAAATGATATGGTAAATCCATTTCTACCCATTTTTTATTTTACTAATGTTTTAAAATGAATATTTTTGTTTCTTTTTGAATGAGGAATTTTATAACCTTTTTACCGTGTTAAAGGAATGTTCTTTTATCTCATATGGAAAGTATAGATTTACTCACCATCATTTCTTTAAATCTTCCTCTGCATGTTTAAATGGTTACTTTGTGAAGAAAATGTTTTCAAAATTGAATTTAAAAGAAAAGTTTTTTCAAAATATTTCAAAACAAAAGGATATTTTCACCAAGAATGTTTTTAAAATATATTTTTATAGTATTTATATTCATCATCAACAACAACCCCTTATTTTTACTCCACTTTGGATTTTTTGTATTGATATCATTCTTATTCTTCCTCTAGATGGTTTATTATTGATTTGCCAAAGGATAGTATTCACATTCATTTAATTGAATCAATTTTTAGTCCCCTTGAAATATTCAATCTCCTAGGATCATTAAAAAAATTCCCTAAATTATCCATTTCAATTATCATAGATATTTCTTTTTCCAAAACTATATAAAATTTTACATACAATTTCTACTTTGAGAGTTATTTTATTATTTGGGGAAATATTGATAATTCATTAGTCTTTATTCAATAATGATATTTTATGAGGCATATTATTTATTTCATCTATTGGATATGTGTAATTATTTGGACAATCAATGACGGGTGGAGCCCAGACTTTATATAGATTCTCGATGCGTCAATAGGTTCTCATGAGAACAATAAGTTTTTCAAAATAAATGGCTTTTTATCCATGGTTATAAACCATATTGTGAAAGTTCTTGATGGTATCATTTTTCATGTGCCTCATATATGACATCCATTAACAAAGTATTTACCTTATTTAGTTTCAGTTATTATTCATCCATGATATTTTTCATTGACATATCTATGGATACATTTCATTTTCATTTATTTAGATAAAATGTGTTTCAGATTCTTACCTTGAAATATTTATTTTCCCTTATTTAGTTATTTGAATGGAATGTGTTTATAGTTATTACCTTACCATATTTCATTCTCAGTTTATTAATTTCATGGTATGTGTGTTCATTTATTTATCATTCCATAATTATTACTCTCATTGATTCATTATTGCTTCTGTTATATTATTAATTTATTGATCATATTATATCACCCTTATTATATTTATTTCCCCATGAATCCAAGAATTATACTATGAAAGATATGTATGGATTTGATAGACGGATTAGAGTTATCCCTAAAGTTTTTTATTTAAAGAGAAAATAAATTATGTTGTAATTAGTGTATTAATTTGTAGTACAAGACTCATTTATGTATTGGGTTTACCAAGACTACTAAACTCTTCCGTCCTTTAGGATTTGATTCCTTATAATCATTCCAATGTAATTGATAGTAGACATCGGCTCTAGGATATCTTGGTCCATGTTGCTAATCTATCTCTATGGTGAAAGATGTGAGATATATATGGATCATAATAGTTTGAAATACATCTTTACATAGAAAGAACTCAACATGAGGCAAAGATGATTACTTGAGTTACTCAAAGATTATGATTTCTCAATACACTACCACCCAGGAATGGAAAAAAAGGTAGCAGATACATTAAGTGGGAAATATTATAGACTTATTACCCAAATGATGATTGAGAAAGATCCTATGTTCATGGATCTTGTAAATATGGATATGGGAATTGTTAATGAAGAGGAAATATAACAACCTTTTTAAATGATTTTTAAACCATATTTACTAGAGAAGATAAAAATCTCTCAATCTGATGATGAGAATTTTCAAAAGAAAATTAAAGTCCTTAAGGATGGAAGATTGTCATACTTCGTATATGAGGATGGAGTTCTAAAATTTGGAAATAGGTTATGTGTTCCATCAATACATGGGATAAAAAGGGAACTATAAGATAATGCTCATAGATCAAATTTCTCTATACACCTATATAGTACTAAGATGTATAGAGATATAAAGGAACTTTTTTGGTGGGATAACATGAAGTGGGAAATTGATAACTAAGTGTCAAGATGCCTAGTTTTTCAATAAGTGATGGCCAAAAGATAGAATCATAGAGGAGTCATAAAACCTCTACCTATTCCTATGTGGAAGTGGGATGACATCATGATGGTCTTTGTCACAGGACTACCAAGGACACCTAGAATGAATGATGTAATTGGGTTATTATTGATTGAATTACCAAATCTACACATTTCATCTACTTGATCGCCTAACAAGACTCTATATTAATGAATTTGTGAGACTTTATGGTACACCTTTATCGATTGTGTTTGATCGAAATGGAAATGGAACCTGATTTTTCTTGTTGTGAAGAGATTATCGAGATTCTTGACACAAGAGAGAAAGTGTTGAGAAATTGGACTCGACTGGTAATGATTCTTTAAAGAACCCATAAGATGGAAGAAGCAATGTGAGAACCAAAGGATGTTATGAAGAAGAAACACCCACATCTATTTAGAAGAAAATATTCATAAAAAATTTTGATGAAGAAATTTCTTAAGGAGGGAGGAATATAACACCTTAAGATTTTACAATATGTATCACCCTTAAATAAATTCAACTCATTTGATAGCTTACATTGAAAAGAAATTTATTTCATATAGTATAAATCATATAAAATCACATAGATAATACAAAAAAAAACACTTTAATGAATAATGAATTAAATAAGAGGATTTTTCTAGAAATTAAAGAATATATACTAATGAAATAGTAACTTGACCTTTAGAATAGTAATGTAACCCTTAGGAATACTAATTCATCCAATAGAATAGTAACATCACCTAAAAAAGTATAAATAAAATTTAGGCATCTTATAAGTGAAAATATGATATAATTATATCATAGTATAAGTAAATAAATATTTTGGAAATAATAAATTAAGTGTTAGTATTTTTATAAAACATAAATTTTTATTTACAATTTTATAATTAATATAATTATTTAAAAAATTATTTTCATTAAAAATAATCATAAATTAAATTTTTTATTTCTTATGATTATAATATAATTTTATGAGACATTAGGTAATTTTTTAATGTGTTATAAAACGAGTTATAATTTTAAAAACGGTATTTTTCAAGTAAATGATTATTTTAATTAAAAATAAGAATTCTCATATTTAAAAATTTATTTTCCTAAAATGGAGTTCATTTTCTAATTCTACACTTCAAAAAATTGTTAAGTTAAATTTTTGGGATTTATCTAAAATAGTTGAATTTTTGTGAATAGTGAAATACAGTAATTTACGGTATAAGCTAAATACCTAAATTATCGAGTCGTATGTGATGTATGAAAGATGTAAGTGCATAATATCAAACCATAATTAATTATTTTAATATATTTAGTGATAATTCTCAAACTATTCATAATCTCGAGCCAAAATAATAAACTAATGAATAAAATAATGAGAAAACACCCCTCTCCTCCAATATAAATACCACCCCTCACAACCTCTTCTCCTCACAAATTCCAAGATTTGATCCTTGTCCAAGTTCTACCCAATACTCTTCCCAATACCCTCCCCTCAAAGAGGAGAAACTCAAGAGGTAAAACTCTCTTTCCTTTTATTTTAATTTCTTTTCAATTTATTTTCTTTTATTATTCTCGACTAACCTACTCTTTCCAAACATGAATGATAACTCTAGTATATTATATATACTAGACTTATATTATTTCAATGGAAAATACACCATCGAGCCTCTTATCCTCTTCCTTTTATTCTAGAAATAAAAGTATCATTCGCGGGGTTCTGATTTACTACCTTCATGGACGATGTGTTTTTTTTTCAATTCCACCTTCAAGGATGTTCATAAAAACGTTTTTATGGTTAAAAAAATTATAATATATGTATCATAGCTTATTTAATGTTCTGTAAATATTATATATACATAAAATTAATTAATAAAACAAAACTAGTTTGTGATGATAAAAAAATGCAAAAATAATATAAATTATTATCACTAATGTTTTATCTAATAATTTATCTTCACACCATATAAACAAATTAAATATATAAACATTTAATATTATGGAATTTCTTTAATAACAAATAATTTCAATTCTGGAAAAATATTCTCATTTTACATAATTTTTCCATACATTTATACATGTAAATCGATCATGAAAACCAAGGAAACAAACACTCCTGAATGATAAATTTGTTTCTTATAACTAATAAAAAAGGAAATAAATAAACTTAATAAAATTATAATGAATAAAATACATGTAAAAAAGTTTTTTAATTAATTAATTCATGTATTTAATCTGATTCTCTAGGACATTAAGTTCAAGTGAAAAAAACATTTAGACATAAGGTAAGGGACTTCGTCTCAACTTCAATTTCATTGAGACTCACATGGTATTGTGCACCTAATTATTTTTATGTGGTTTATCTACTAAACATTTGAGATCCTTTTGAATTTGAAATTATATTTCTTCTAAATATCCATATTTTTTGTATCATGGATATAATTATTATCTAATTCATATACCATTTTTACATATTATTTTTTCTTTGAATGTTGAAATATTGATAAATTTTTATTTCCTACTCAATAAGGTTCTTTTGTTAAGGCTATGAATAATGATTTGGAATTGAAGTGATGGTTAGGGCCTGACTTTATAGCCCCTTGATGCATCAATAGGTCTCAGGATACAAAGCAGTTTGCGACAAACCCTTCGTGTTTGTTTCCAAAACATAATCATATGGGTATCTACCCACATACGTAAATCGTCTTGGTGATATTATGGATCATTTTCCAGATATATGAGGTCCAATAATTAATTATTTTCTTCATTCATAATTTAGTTATCATTATCTAGAGTATTTTCACTATGACAAGGTCAATGGATGTATTTTCATTCTCAATGTATTAATGGCGTGTGTTTTTCAGTTATTAACCATTCTGTATTGATTATACCTAATTGATTGTGATTTAATTATTATTAATTCATGTTTCTAATATATGTAACCCTTACTGATCATCTGAGATCACCCTTTTATTTGTTTTTCGTCTCCAGGTTTTCAAGTTTAAATCTTTGAATAAGTGACAAGGAAGCGGTTTATTTTCCTTTTTTATGTTCTATGTTTATTTTGATAATGTAATAAGGGAACCATGTATGTATCTAGTTTCTTCAATACTACTAAACAGATCCATCCTTGGTGATTTAATATCTTGTATCTATTCCATAGTAATAAAATGGCCACCGACTTTGGGATACAGTGGTTGGGGTCGTTACATGTATGGATTTCATTATGTGATGGGTGGGTCCGTTGAATCCCTATAATACATTGGGTAAAGCTCTATATTTTATGAGATAAATATGGGAAATAGGTAAGGATGTATTATCTACTATGGGAAATATATGGTGATGTTTTATCTATTATGATATGAGAAATAGGTGTTGATTCCTGATCCACTGTGATTTAACGGCCTCAGTAGTTAACCTTGATACATGAAATGGCTTCTATACCTATGATGGTTCCACACTTTTTATTACATGTTCTAATGATTATGATCTAAAATTATGGTTTATGATTGATTTATAATGATTATTCACTCTTATTATTCAGTTATTTTGAAATGATAAAGTTTTATGGAAATGCTAATTTTTTGATCTATGAAAAGTTGGGTATAAACTTTGTAAGTTATAGTCACGATCTCATACTATTATACTTATTGTATGATTTAACATGATCATCAATTGATATCTTCCAAATTTATCCTTATCGAGAATCTGGTCTCATCCTTTCTTATATTTCCTTTCCCTAGGTTATGAAAAAATGTTTTAAGTAGAGTATGTCAAGAAGGGTACAAAGTGAGAAGAACGTTATAAGAGATGATGAAGAATGTACCTAAATAATATTTTTATGTATCTAGTCTCCAAAGACACTAAACCTTTATGGTTATGATATGGATCATATTTTTATGTATTGAATAATCATATAAAAATATGTAATATATATGTATGAAAATCGTGGGTTGATATAGTTGTAATTAGAGTAGGGTTTTGATAATATTTGGAGATTTAGATTAGTGAAATTTGGTAAAAACCCTAGGGATAGTCTAATCATAGGATAACATCCTAAAGTTTTGGTAAATTATATATTGTACAATTTTCCTAGAAAATACTTCCATATATAAATACTGGAAAATTGATGCAATTGGGGAATAGATGCACCTAGGGGTAATAACTCTGAAAGGGGTGGATTGGGTATTAATTTGATTATCACCAATGCATGATGAGAGGACCTAAGATTACAAACCTAGCTATAAATTCTCATGGAATATTATTGGATTAATTCATATTTTCATTATAAACCATTATTATGGATTTGAATAGATAATGACTATGGATAACCTAGGTTTAACCCAAAATTCTATAGACTGAAAATAAGGTTTCAAGATTTTGACAACCTATAAATGATTTTCCAGGATTTTTCACTACGATTATTATTACTCACAATTTTATTTTTGTTTTTATTCAATGATTTTATATAAGAAGAATCATATTAATATTGAATGTGATAATCAATTTAATGATTATAATCATAAGAATCCAAGTGAAAAGGGAGTTGGAATGAAAAATCCTATTATTATACCTAATCGACTATCTCATTATATGACTAATAATGACAACTTGGGGGAGTTTCCTGAAACACATAATAAGAGAAAAATGGAGTTTCATAAATACCATGGATGAAATATTGTTTATCTTTTTACATATCAAAATGTGGGAAGAATCACTCAATAGAATGTACTAAAGGAATGGGAAGATGTGTTGGGTGTGGAAAAGGACATAGAGTAAGTAATATTTAAGGAAAAGTGAAAGGTTTAGTTAACAGAATGTATGAGAATAATTGTTTCCATAATTTACCATTAATGGTTGAAATTTTTTAAATGTAGAAATTTTGTAAATTATAAAAATCGATTTCCTAGAGTAAAAACTCAAAAAGATGATTCAATAAGGTTTTATGAGTAATGGTTTTACTATTGATGATAAAGAGACTACACATGACATATGAAAGGTGTGAGTTATTTTAACATTATTACATAGGTTATAAGTAATAATCATGATTAAATTGAGGTTGATGAATCATAATATAAGATTAATATTTCTTATTATAGAAAAGAAGTATTAAGGAATAAGATGATGAAGCCTGGTTAATGGATTAATAAAGAAGTGGAATGATTGAAGTGATTATGTATTGGGATTTTATAATTATATTGTAAAAGTGTTTTATCAAATATATTCTAGATTATAAGAATCATGAAATATCTAAGGATTGTTTTACAATAGTTTTTCAATAAGTATTTTCAATCATATGTTAAATGGAACAAATAACCTAGAAAATTGATTTAGTGATAAAGATATTTTTTATGGAAAACACATGAATGATGGAAATATAACCCTTAATATGTTCTCTATATTGAGATAATAATTTTTAGTTGAGATAAATAAATGGTTGATATTGATGGGATGGTATTGGTTACCTTGGAATTGATTAGTGATTTTATGAAAAAGTGGTTTCTGATGGAGTTTACTGCATTTTTAGATTTATATAATATACTCAATATCATGTGACTTTATTAAAGTAATAAGGGTAGTGTTGATTTTTGGAAGCATATACATTTTAATTTAGGTTTTATGGTGATTTAGGTTATTATCATGTTTTAAAATAATCAAGATGTTCACATGTTTGGTATGTGAAATTATGAGCTACTTCATGTTTTCTAGGGTTAAAGTATAGATTTGATCTTAATATATATATATGTGTGTGTGTGATCAAATATTTAATATTTTTTGGGTTTTTAATTTTTTTATACATATTTTGGAGGAGTCTTGTGGTTGACTATTTATAGAATGGGTTATGTAGAACTTTGGGAGTTATTGTTGAGGTTTTCAATAATAATTTATTGTATTTATCCATATTAGATAAATTAAGCTAACCATTTTTATTTTAGTAAATATTTATAGGTGGAAGGAATGAAATATTGATCTTATGATTCATTAAAAGTTAATTTTAGTGCTTCGGACATGAAGAATTCATCTTGAATATTCATTCCTTAGAGTAAGATATGCAGTGTAAATTCATCGAAGCCCAACCAAATGATGAAATTGTTCTTATAAAATGGAAATAAATCAAGTAAATTTTCTTGTATTCTCAATTTTGATAGTAAAATAATCCCTAAACTTTATAGAAATGATCTTGAAATAAAAATATTATCCTTTTACCTTCATTTTTTATGAATTGATTATCTTTTCACCCCTCACTGATTTATGGTTTTGTGTTCATTAACTTTCTCATGACCATGTTATCTATCACTCTATATCAGTCCTTAGACATTAGTTTTCTCCTCTATGTATATATTTTAACTTCCCACTAAAGTTATCCTTAACATGTAACCCAATTATGTGTTATTTTGGGTAACCTTTACATTTCCCACTTCTCATTTTCAAAGGAGGTTTTAATATACCTATATACCTCCACGTTCGAAGGTATTTAGATATTTATTAAATTTTAGATAACAACTCTTTTTAACTGGGTTAAGAGGGATGCCTACGTGAATCATATTCCCATAGGAACAAGGCCTTATACATGACCTGGGGGCTTAAGTACCATACACACAGAACAACCCTGCCACTATCTATTTAAAATTATGCTCGAAAACACCCACCACAAAGCTGAACAACTAACATTTTCCCATACAAAACTACATGGTTCCTGGTACCAATAGAGAAATTCATACCCTCTCATCATTACCAATATGGTTATCTATGTTGGTGACTTCCTATTACTCTAAATTCTCTCTTTTGGGGTCAGTATCTATAGATCTTGTAAGATTTTTTTTGGCCTGTGATCCCACCACCACCATGGCCCCTAACTAGCCATCGGTGTCGGGTCTCCCTCCATCACCACTAGTTCACCATCGATGTTTTATTCCTCAAACCATTTTCATCTGAGTATCCCACCACCAATTACATCAACATCAATATCCCTTCCTTTATTATGGTCCCCTCCCATCAATGAGCTCGTCTGATGCTGACACCCTGCTATCGTCGAGTCCCTAGTACCTGCCTCCTCCACGTCCAGTGATTCATCCCCCCATACTTTCACATCTGAACTCCAAAGTCTTTGGGGACATAAGAATTTTATCATGGGATTGATTTAGTATTACGAGGTTATCTCTACCACTAGGCCAAACACTAACTCCTCAATATCTCTCTATAATATGTGGGTTCTCAAAAAAGTTATTTTCCAATATTGAACATTTGATGACCAAGATAAAATTTCAAGGGGAGATTTATTTAATTGGGATAGAATGAAACACCCTAAATGATTAGTTTAAAATAATAATAATCTCAATATCTGGCGTGAAATGCAACACTAAGCTTTAAACAAATTGAGTTATTTTATAAAAACGTTATTATTTTAATGTGACAGTTATAACCTAGTCATTGAATTAGTGGGTATAAATATGAGTAATTGAATAATGAAATATATTTATAATGGTCATGATTAATAAAAATGAATTGATTAATTCTTATGAAATAAGCACTCAATTTTTACTGAAGTAATTTTATGCATCAATTTTTTTTTCTTCAAAAAAGATTTTTATTACATTTTCTTTATGGAAAATATAATTAATTTCTAACACTTTTAGAAATTTTATTTTATAATTTTTTTAAATATTCATATAAAAAATAACTTCAGGTGAAATTTTGATATTTTTCTGAAATGATTGATTTTTCAGTGAATAGTAAAAAATACTGATTATTCAAATACTCTCATTTATTTTCTTTAAATCAAGTTATCTAAAAATTCTAAATCTATTTTAGATTTTGAATTAATGTTCAATTTGATCCTTTTTTAGTAATCTAATTAATTCCATTTGAATCAAAAATATTATTTATTTTGATCTAAGTAATTTTTTTTCTTAAAACACAATTTTCTAAAAATTGTTTTTCATTGCATTTTATGAATTTATATTAAAATTGATTTATTCCAATTAAAGATATTGAATCTTTAAAAATGGGTAGAATATTGGGAATCATGAGGATCATATTTTATAAATAGGTCCATTTTTTTATCATTATGAATAGTAACCATGGTAAATATTTGTCACCTTGGTAAGGGTAAAATTGGTAAAACATCATTAAAACCATGTTATAAGGTCTCCAAATCAACCCAAAACTTTCCTTTATTTAATATTATGGGTTTAATATAACCATATATATCCTAACATCTAATATATGGAATTTTGGTGCCATTTTTCTTTGATAGTGACATTTGTATTATATTAAGTAAAGAAAATTTCAAATCGTGATTCTCTTGCTTTTAATTTATTTTATATGTTCACATAGAGATACAAATATTTTATAAATGAATATAAAATTTTATTTTTAACATTATTAATTTAATTTATGATTCTGATTATTTTTAATTTTTAGTTATGGTATAATTACCATAAATTCTTACACAACACTAACATAGTGTTTGTATAAGGAGTGTGAAAATCAAAGTAAATAATTTTAATAACATTAAATGTAATATTTTTTGAATAAAATATGGATTCACTTGAATTTTATGGATCATATTAATGTATAATTTAGGTCTAAAGAGATTATATTTTAATTCATTTAATATCTTGATGTCTTTAAAGTCAAATTAATTGAATAGTGTCAAAATGACATTAATCATATTTTATGAAGAATAATATTTTATTAAATTACATAAAAATAAAAAAAATAAAGTGGACAATTAGGATGATAAATGGTCATAAATATCATCTCTTATAAATTTATTATCCAATTTTTACCTTATAAGTAAAATTATAACCCTTTAAGATTGAAAAAGTCATTTCTACGATTAAGGTTAAAATTAATTAACTAAACAGTTAAACCAAATTATAAGGTTTAAAATACCACTTAAACCTATCCAAATTTTATCAGTTGAATTTATTTAAACCATATCCTATATTATGTTTGAAATTATGTCCACTTGGTGCCATTTTTATTTGTTTATGACTATTATATTATTTTAAGAAAAGGATAAATACAAAAAATCACTCTCTAGACTTTAATATATCTAAAAACAATTATAAGTATATAAAGAGGAAAATTTATGTTCTAAATGTTTATTTTAAATATGAAATAAATTTTTTATCATGGTAATTTATTTTTAAGTTTTATTTAGGGAATAGTTACCCTAAATTATTACGTAATGCCAACAAATTATTTGTTATAGTAATGGAAAAATATAATAAATGAAATTAAAAATATATAAAGTAATACAATTTGATTGAATTGTTGTATTTCATGAATTTTTTAGATAAATATAACATATTAGGGATATTTAAATGGTTTATATTCTAATTCCATAATTATCTTATTGACTTTAAAGTCAAATTAAATGAATAGTTCCAGAAATAACATTAATAATATTTCATAATAAACAATATTTTATAAAATGATTTAAAATCAATAAAAACTTATATTTAGAAAAAATAATTTTATGTAGTTTAAAATATAAATCATGGTCCATTTATTGGAAAATTTTCCTGTTATGGTAACATTATTGACCCTTAAGGAGTAGAAAACTTTGATATTACTGTAATTGTCAATAGGGTTAATAGGGGCTTAAAACTATGAGATAAAGGTTAAAACCTTTCTTAAACTTATCTAAATATTATAGTATTAGAATAATTAAATTTATCCTCATAATTTATTTTAAATATATCAATTCATAAGCAATTTATTATAAAAAAATAATTTATATTTATTTAATACTTTAAGTAATTCCAAGGGTGCCCCTCCCATCACTTATAAAGGGGAACCTCCTCAACTTAATTATTCATAATGTTATAGCTTTCTAGATCAACCAAGAACTAAATTAATATCATAATATATTCCTTCACAATATTTTATTGATTCTATTATTTCCAAAATAACATACTTTCAAGGATTAATATGTAATCCAAAAGTGGTTTCTCAACAAAGAGGTGTAACTATTAACCAAGAATTTTTAATTTTATTTATTCTTATACCTCCTCTATATACATGGTATACATTATAAATTAATTACTTAATTATATTAATTATACTAAATTTTTATTATGACAATGTAATAACCATTATCCACCCTCTATTCCATCAAATGGGAAGTGAAAGTATCGCATGTGCGTACATGTGGACTGCTGCCTACACGTAGTAATAAAATTCATTTGCAATCACCATATTTCATGGATGGTTATTATGATGGATTTAATATATATATATATATATATATATTATTTATTATATATTTATTATTTTTTAATTATAATATCATATCTATATTCTTACATTCCCATCCTTTGGAAAAAGATAACGCCATTCGTGTGTATGTGTGGACTACCACCTCCACGAAGCGATATGATTTGTTTTTCATTCTCGCTTTACATGGATGATAATAAGGATATATTTATTGAATATATATGATATATATGATTTTATAATTATTCTTAAAAAGGTGAATTATTATTTAACTTTATGTCATTTCATCTGTCAAAAAGTGAAAATAACATTCATTCATACGTACAATATACCGTCTCGATGAACGGTGTAATTTATTTTTCTATATACAACTATTATGGATTAATCTATATATATATAATTAATATATATTATATTTATATCATAATTATGGAACCATGATAAAATTAAAATGATCAGGACTGACAAACCAAATCATGCCTAAGAAACAGAGCAGTTATCACTTGGAACCGTGATTTTAATAACAAATTATTTATAAACAGGTGATAAGATATTATAAGTAAATAATATATGGTATGATATATATATATATATATATATATATATATATAAATATTTGTGTGATTATAGTTCCATAATACTTATATAATAAATCTATATTTATTATAAAGGAGGTTTTAACACATATGAAGAAATACAATACTTGAGGTAAGTGATTTATGTTTCAATCCTATTTTAATCAGGATTGTTTATGCTTGAATTTACTTTGAAGAAATTATATAATACTTATCTGAAAAATCCATTTCATTTTTATTATACTATATGTATTTCTTAAATTTTGATGTTTCAGTACCATCTTCCTGTCTTTGGTAATAAAATTGATTCAGAAAATGTTTTTATGAAAATTTGGATTTATTTATTCTCTTTTGGTTAGAAAAAAATTTTCTTCCATGTCCATGTATTCTAAAAATGTTTTATAAAATGTTTTCAATAATGATTTTGACTATACTTCAATGATTGTTTAAATTCATTTTTAACTATGTTTTATTTTTTACAATTTTTTTTAAAAAGAATCTTCTTTTCATTTTCTGAATCAGATTGTTTTACCCAATGTGTGAAGAAAGACTTTTTTATTTTATGATTATGGAATGAATAGAATTTACCACCTCATGATTGTTCAATGCTTTGAATCCTATTTCATAATTCTTCATGGTTATTTTAAAAAAAATCCTTAATATTTTGTAATTTTTTGGATTTTAAATAAATGGTTTCAAAATAAATAGGGTATTTTTCTCAAGAAATATTCTAGTAATCTCTTAAAGGAATTTTTCATCTATGAGAAATTTATTTGATGTTACTTATTATGTATTAGAAATATGATCCAATGATACCATCCTTATTATTTACATGTAATGTTTATGATTATGATTATGACATTTTTACGAAACTCGTACATTTTCTATGGTTTATGCTATGATGAAATGATGAGTTTTCTATAAAATTAATTCATTTTTTACAGGTTATGATTTGATGGGATGATGAATTTTTTATGATATAGTGACACACATATATGTGGTTTTCATTATTTTATGGGTGTTTTCGTTAAATACATCTAATACATTGGGTAAAGCCTTATATCTCAAGATCTAACTATAGAAAATATGTAAGGATGCTTGATCCACTATGGGAAATGGGTAGGGATGTCTGATCCACTATGGGAAATATATGGTGATATCTAATCTGTAATGATATAGGAAACACATGTTCAAGTCAGATACTATGTTATTTGATAGTCTTGGTAGTAAACCTTGACATATGAAATGGATTTTATTCTTATTATGGTGCCACAATTTTTAGGACATGTTCCTATGATTATGATCTAAAGTTCTGAATCGTGATTGATTTATGATGATTACTTACTATTATGACTCATGTGTTTTGAAATGATAAAGTTTTTTGACATGAATAATTTTATTATCTATGACAGATTGGGTATGAACTTTGTAAGTTGTGGTCATAATCATATACCCTTGTGCTTATATTATTCTTTCATATGAACATTGATTGATATCCTCCATATTTACCCCTACTGATCATAGAATCTCACCCATTCTTATGTTTCCTTTCCTCAGATTATAAAGAAAGGTTTTATGTAGGGTAATTCAAGAAGGGTAAAAATTGAGATAAACATTATGAGAGATGATGAACAATGTAGATAAATAATATTTTTATATATCTAGTCTCCAAAGACACTAAACATTTATGTTTCTTGTGTGGATCATAATGTTATGTATTAAATATTCATCTAAAAAAAGTAATATTTATGAAATGATTGGATCGCTATACCCAATCCATCACAACCTGCTCATATATATATCTGTGTTTTTGTGTGTGTTTCATAACCATAATCCATCATATCTTGTATAAGTATATGTTATAACCTCAAACAATCATAACCCACATGTAAAAGTACATCATAAATGTGATCCATCATAACTCATATGAGAAAATACCCTATAATAGTAGTCCACCATATCCTAGGTATGTATAAATATATATTACTCATTTATAAGAGAATGGGGTAGGAGGAGTAGTCAACTATCTATCCCCTTGATGAACTATATATTAAGAAAACACCTAGAACCCAAGTCTAACATGGGTAGCAGGAGCATTCTTCATCATATTTTTCAAGTAATCCATCAATTATCATTTCCCTTATAAACCCAACACAAATTCAAGTTTAGATATTTCATAATTTATCAAAAGGAAATACTTTAATAATCAAGTATTAAAATCTAAAATTTCATATACATTCTCTCTAAGCATTCCAAACCGCCTCATGGTTCCCATTTAGCATATCATCCATAATATACTCCCATTCCCCATGGGCTCAATTATAATATAATGCATATCCATATCTTGGGTATTTTAATACTCGACTTCAACAATATTAAGGGGATTATACCCAAAGGAAACAACCATCTTCATCAAGTAATAAATAACATAGTAACTAGATAAAATAAATAAAGAAAAGAGAGAAAATGGGAAATCCCAACTATCAAACCATGCTAATAATCCCATAATCAACCACATAATAATGAAAATGTAGTAAGAAAGACACTCTCTCAACATACTCCAATTATCCCAACCACAAACTCCAATAACCACTACCACAAACTAGGAAAACCAAGACATCCCTCACTGAGTAACCAACCATACTAGGTTCCACATAAAATCACAATAAGTTCTCTATCAAATAAATATATGGTACTAGGCACATTTCTAGCACAATAAAATCAAAGAGAAACTAAGGCCATAACAACAACACATACCATCACATAGAAATCATAGTTGGTCTTATAATAGCCCCAAACATTTATTCGAGCAAGAATCATTTTTTTATTTTCATCGTTAATAACTAATTTTTTATTCTTAGGGTTTTAGAAAACAAGTAACCAAATAATATAGAAACTTTCCATGTCTAAGTCCTTAAATTATCATACTCAAATCAAGTCATTATCTTACTCAACAATTCCATGGATGAATGTTATAAAATTACAGTGCATACTCCATGATTATTTTCATCATTTTCCTTATTTATTATGTCATTCATTTTAAATAGAATCCAAGAATCATGGATTTCATTAAACAATAAATAATATAAATAATATCCATATAATATACATGTTCATAGTAAAATTTACCATAAGAATAAGTTTCAAGGAAGAATTATAATGTTCATTGAATTACTCTTTTCATTAACTTCTTTCATTTCCATATTTACATTTCTTGTCAAATTTACTGCATGTTAGTTCAAAATGGGAGCATAGATGATCATGTAATCAAGATTATACATAATATAACAAATCAAAATAGGTGACCATTGTGTAATAAAGAATAATCTCATGGAATATCAACATCCCTTCCCTGTTTCTTTTAATCCTTTCATTATTGGTTATTATCTTCATTAAATTCAATATTGATCATTTACTCATTAAGATAAAGCATGATAATTACACAGTTGAAAATAAATAATATAATTAAAGTATTCCCTATCTAGAAAAAATATTTAATAGCGCTACATTGGAGTAGGAGAATGAAAGGGGGTAGTTCTATTAGCTTGGAACTCTCAAGGACTACTCCTTGAATCACAGAAACCAAGCACTTAAAGTTATGGATGAAACTCAACTAAAGTATCTCTTTTAAAATATAAGGTGACATTAGTCAATAAAAGTTTAGAGTAAAATGGAAAATATAAAAATAAGAATGGGGAAAGATTAAAATTCAATAAGCAACAAGCTAAAGGAGAGTCATCCTCTCCCACCAAGTCTGAGACAAACGAGGGAGAAGTTGTGATTTACTAAACTCTACTTCACTCTCTATACTCAATATATGGGGTGATTAGTCACTGTAATAGGATGATATTCATTGTTTATATCTTAATTATGATGTGTTTCAAGTTCCATAAACATCATTTTTAGTGAATTTTATAAATTGAACTTCATTTCACATCATTGTGCAATTCATGTCTAAAGTGTATCAATTTGGGCCCAATTAATCACAAGCTTGTAGAATTCATTATTTTTATTATTTGAATTTTAAATTTTGGGATATGATAGATCACCTTTATTGGAATATTTTTTCATTTAGCATCAATGGATGAATCATAAGGGAAGATGGAACTTTTTTTCCATTAATGCAAAAACTTTCTGATCGAAGCATAATGGGCCTTAGGCCCATCAAATAAAAGTGGAGACCATATTTAAAATCAAATGAAGATAAAATTTTAAAAATAACTAGAGAAATTTATGGGGATAATTTCAGTAAATTGTGACCAGATCTAATTCTGAATTTTCCAAGGATATCCAGGGAGCCCAAGATGAGGATTAGATTATGGGTTGGATTTCAAGACCAATAAAATCATACCACCATTTCAAGAATAAATTTCGAATAGATGATCCAATTGGAATAAAATTTTAAAATATATTAGAGGACAACTGTAACGACCCAAAGTTTCATTAATGGAAAATCCCTCTTGATCCAGTTAAATGTCTCCTTATGAAAAATGTTTTTATAAGATGTCAACTTCTTTGGTTTTATGTTAAGATTTGTGACCATTACTTTTATAGCCGTTGAACAGTGATCACATGAGTAGTATAAATATATGGCTTTAACGAACCCAACTTTACTCAGACAAAGGAAGTGATGGCCTCATCCAGTAGAATTGCCCCGTACAAAGCCCATTTGTCAGAGCTCACAAAAGAGGTGGCGTCTTTGGGCTTGGCCCTTGACCAAGCCCAAGCGGAGATTCATTATTTCAAGCTCGAATGGGACCATCTACGGTAAAAGTGGAAGTTGATAGATATTACCACTCGAGCGATGTTGTCCGAGCCTCCCCAAGAGTCTGTCACCATCGCACACCTTACCCTTAGGTCTTATGCGACTATTTTAATGGGTTGTGTAACAAATAAGTAGTACCATGTTCATGTACATTATTTTTGTATATAATTATGAATATAATTTCTAGTCATTTTTGATACATTGTAAATAGTTTTTAAAGTACAAACGGTGTTTTTAGTTATTATTTAATTAAGAATTATATTTTATTAAATTAAAGGATTTTTTAATTAAATAATATTTTAATAAAATATTATTATTAATATTAAATTAATTTTTATTAAATATAAATGATCTTATAATTTTATGAATGCAATTAAAATTTTTATTAAGGTTTGAAAGTCATTTCTGTCAAAACCCGTGAATTTTTTTATAAATGTAGGTTTTTATTATAAAAGTGAAAATTCAATTATTTAGAAAATTATTTAGATAAAATAAATATTATTTTTGGAATCAGGGCGTCGAAATTATCCAACGGTGAATTTTTCATAATTTTATGAGACAGTTAAATTTTTGGGTAAAAATTAAATACCATTTAAATATATAATGTGTTTTATGACATCATAATGACCCAATGATGATGTAATAAAATACCATAATCCATATGTTCGGCCAATATATGTTTTATCATTAAAATAATGAGGTTTTGGGTTTGTTTGTCTTACTTTTAAAAGCATTAATGGAGCCCTCAAGACTTATTCAACACTTTGCCTTTTTAAATTAATTTCCATGGGAGTGTGACTCACCTCCACATAAGAAACCCTAATTTTTTTATAATTTCGGACCTTGGCCTTATAAAATATTTTTTTCCTCTTTCCTTTTCCAGAAAACATGGGCAAAAACCATGGTATGGTTTGTGGTTTGAATTATTTTAATATAAGGGGTCCCAAACCTAAATAATAAATAATTCTCTCACCTTTCCTATATAAACCCACCAAATCTCCCACTTACTCCTCACTAAAATCCTTTTGAGTTCATCAAACCCCTTCCATACTCTCTCTATAATCCTACGAAGGTTCCCCAAGCTCCCAAGAAGCCTCTCACAAGCCTCTCTCTAGCCTTTGGAAGCACACTTCCAAGTAAGGGTTTTTTTTCCTTTCTCATTTTTGTCAACTTTCTTTAAGTTGTATTGCCCTTTTAATTTCAATTATGAATGTTGTGGTATGATTTCTCACCTCCCCCATACTTCCCTCTTATTTTTTTAATGATGGGATACCCCTTTCTCTCTCATTAAATGCCTCTCATGTATACCCGTTACTATACCGAAATTCCGAAAGGAACTTTTCTCTCCTCTTTTATATTCAAGCAATACTTTTGTATCATGAATCTAAATTCCATTACAATTGTTGGGACATATATCTATATTACCTCATTACTGTCCATTACATGTAAATATGATGAGGAACCCCTTTCTCTCTCATCAACCTTTTTTATGAATTTTTATGTCACGCCGTTACGCTGCCGAAATTGCACCGATTTTCTAAGCCAATGTCATTGTGTAGTGAATACAATGCCCATTTATCCATAAAAGGTATTCACCTTTATGCACATTTACTTATTGATTGTAAAGATTCATGTATGAATTCCACATTCCTTTATCGTGGAATAAATGATTATGTTTTATCAATCCATGTTTTATGATCCATGTGGCACACTTATGCATGAAATGAAATGTTTAAGAAGGGTGCGCCCTTATAGTGCTCCAATGCATTGGGTAAAGTATAGTATCATGATACGTCATGTGAAATGAGTGTTGACTCATTCTAATTCAAGTGCAACGAGGGTTTACTCGTGCTTCAAGTGCAATGAGGGTTTACTCATGCTCCATGTGCAATGAGCCTTGACTCATACTAATTCAATGTTAAGTGTTGTTGCCACATTTCCATGTTATGATTACCATTCTTTATCATGCCTTTATGTTTTTGTTTCTCTTATGATCTATTGATATGCTTATTGCCTAACATTTATTGTACTCCTCATGTTATTCCATGTGTACTCCCTTACTGGGATTTATAGCTCACCCTTTTCTTATGCATGTCCTCAGGTTATCCCATGAAATGCTAAGTACGAAGGAATGTAGTGGTCATGTAAAGAAAGTTTTCAATAAAGATGTTGTATTTAAAGTTTAAAGTTTTTATGTAATGATCCTAAGACCCAAATACACTAAACCTCTTGATCTTATTTGTTGTATCAAGTGATATTTTATGTAATAAAGCATGTTTAAGTTGTAATAAAAAAGCAGTGTTGTCATAGTTGGTATCAGAGGATAGGTTTAGTTATTTTTGGGATTAGGAAACCCTAGTTAAGCCTTAGATACAAGAATAAGTATAATAAAAACATCACTAAGTTTTGGTAAATACTATTTAAGTGTTTTATCAAACAAATACATCCCTGTCTGGATACGAGCAGGTAGAGGCGGCTCTGGCACAGATGTATCCTAGTGGTAAAACCTGAAAACAACACTTTGAGCTGGACTCGAACGGGAACTGGTGCACGACAATGGGCCTTGCTGCACTCTTGGTTATGACACTCCCAGGGGATATGTTTTGATAAATTCACAATCTTAGTATGAACCCTTATTAAGGGAAAAATTCCCCTAGGAATATATGTTAGAAGGTAGATCATGAAAAGCCTGGATTGAATCCTATAGACTCATGAGTTAAAGAGATTAAAGTTTATTTATAAGTCATCAAGTTTTGTCTTTGGATTACCCTTTATGTGTTACCCCTAACTTTCCTTTTATTCCAGCCAATGACTGGTAATATGAGGACTCGGTCTAACAACCGTTGTGAAGATCAGTGTGATGATTGTACTAATGAGATGCCCAATCCAATGGGAGCGGGAATCGTGAACTTTTTCACGCTTCTCTCTCAGCTAACTCAAGTTTTGAATAGAAACACGGGTCAAGAGGAACGTTCAACCCCCCCTAAGAAAGAACAAGTCGCTATCGAGAGCTTCATGAGACAAAGGCCTCCTACTTTTAGTGGATCATCTTATCCCACGATCGCTGAGCAATGGATCAACTCCATTGAAAATATCTTCTCTATCCTTCAATGTTCTGAACAAGAGAAGGTTCTCCTGGCGGCCTATCGTATGGAGGGTGAAGCTGATCAATGGTGGATGTTGATCAAAAATACAAAGCCTGAGGAGGAGATCGAGGCTTTGAAATGGAAGGAATTCCGGAAAATGTTCTTCGATAAATATTTTCCGCGCACCCTCCGTCTTAAGATGGAAACGGACTTCCTTTCCCTAAAACAGAAAGATGAAGAATCTGTGGGAGCGTATGAAGCAAACTCCACAAGGATTGCACGATACGCTTCCGGCTTTGTCGTTACCCCCGAATTCAAGGTTCACCGCTTATTTGGTGGGCTGAATCCTAGCTTGCGGAAAGCATTAGCGATCCGTGACTTCGACAGCTATGAGGAAATTGTCCGATGTGCCCTCAAGGTCGAAATGGAGATCGAAGAATCATAGGGGTATCATGGGGACAAGAAGCGTAAGGTGGACTTCAATGCTGGTGGGCCGATGGATAAATCCAATGGCGCTAAGAAGTTCCAGCACCCCACTTGCCAAAAGTGTGGAAAGAAGCACCCTAGAAATTGCCTTAGGGGGATGAGAAAATGCTTTATGTGTGGAAGAGAAGGGCACCTAGATATTAACTGTCGGCAAGAAGTACCCTCGGCTGCGACGGAGGAGAGGAACACTCCGTTCGAACCTCAACGCGTTGTTCAATGCTATAAATGCAAAGAACCGGGTCATTTTGCAAATCAGTGCCCTAATCCAAGGGTTATCGGAGGCAACCAACAACCTCCAAGACAGCAAGCAAGAGCTTTTTCCATCACTTCTGCTGAAGTTAACCCCGACAATGAAGTGGTGACAGGTACGCTAGTTATTCATTCAAGAATAGGGAACGTACTTTTTGATTCAGGTTCTACGCATTCTTTTATATCTTGAAAGTTTAGTAGAACAATCCCAACACCACCACAAATCCTGGAAGTAAAGATGTCGGTGAGTACGGAAAATGGGGAAATCATTGCATCCCATGAATATAAGTCCTCTCCAATTATAATCCGTGGATTGAATTTTCAGGAGAACCTCGTCATACTCCCTTTGGTGGAATTTTATTCAATTCTTGGCATGGATTGGCTTTCCTTATATAGAGCCAACATAAATTTTCGGGAGAGGGAAATCACACTCCATATGGAGAATCGACCCCCGATTATTTACAAGTGTCAGGAGGAAGATGAATCTCCTTTAGCTCCATCATCTCAAGAATGGATATTACTGCCTTATGAGCATGCATATCTAGCTCAGATGATTGAGTCCAAGGAAGAAACCACCCTTGAAGAAATGCCTATTGTGAGGGAATTCGCTGAAGTGTTTCCCGAGGAACTTCCTGATCTTCCTCCAAGAAGAGATGTTGAGTTCTCAATTGAACTTATACCTGGGGAGCTACCAATATCCAAGACTCCATATAGAATGGCTGTTGTTGAGATTGAAGAGCTGAAGAAACAACTATAGGAGAATCTGGATAAAGGGTTTATATGCCCAAGTGCATCACCATGGGGTGCATCAGTCCTCTTCGTCAAGAAGAAGGATGGGTCAATGTGGCTTTTCATCGATTATCGTGAACTTAAAAAAATCACGATAAAGAACAAATATCCTCTCCCAAGAATCGATGACTTGTTTGATCAGCTACGTGGAGCACAATACTTCTCCAAGTTGGACTTGCGGTCGAGATATTATCAAGTAAGGGTGAAGAAGGAAGATATCCCCAAGACTGCTTTTCGTACAAGGTACGGGCACTATGAATTCATAGTAATGCCTTTCGGACTCACCATTGCTCCAGCAATATTCATGGAATTGATGAATAGAGTCTTTAGAGATTACCTAGAAAAATTTGTGGTAGTCTTTATAGATGATATTATAATATACTCCAAAACCAAGGAGGACCATGAGGATCATTTAAGAACTGTACTGGAGACTTTGCGCAAGGAGAAGATCTATGAAAAGTACAGCAAGTGTGAGTTTTGGTTGAAGTAAGTCTCATTCTTGGGCCATATCATCACAAGCAATGGGATATCTGTGGACCCCTATAAAACAGATGCAATTGAGGGATGGCCGAGGCCAACATCGGTAACTGATATCCGTAGCTTCTTGGGGTTAGCTAGATATTATCGATGATTTGTGAGAAATTTCTGACGATTGTCCAACCCTCTTACCAATCTAACTCGAAAGGGAGTAAAGTTTGCTTGGAGTGATGAATGCGAAGAAAGCTTCAAGGAGTTGAAAAGGAGGCTTATCACTGCACCCGTGCTCACTTTACCCACAAGTGGGGAGCTCTTTGTGGTATTCAGTGATGCTTCGAAGAAGGGCTTAGGATGTGTGCTGATGCAGAATGATAAAGTGATATCCTATGCCTCAAGGCAGTTGAAAATCCATGAGCGAAATTATCCAACGCATGATCTGGAGTTGACGGCGGTGATCTTTGCCTTCAAAATCTGGTGAAATTATCTCTATGGAGAGAAATGTGAGATATATACTGACCAAAAGAGTCTTAAATATATATTCACACAGAAAGATTTTAATATGTGCCAGAGAATATGGATAGAGCTCATCAAGGATTATGACTGTTCAATACATTACCACCCTGGGAAAGCGAACAAGGTGGCGGATGCCCAAAGTAGAAAGGATCCAGCTATTCTATCAATGATGAGAATTGAGAAGGATCCAATCATCTTAGACTTGATAAAGATGGACGTGGGAATCATAAAGAAGGGAACATCATCAATCCTTTCACAAATGATTTCTCAACCATATATTTTGTAAAGGTTAAAGGATGCTCAAAAGGATGATGCGGGAATTCAAGAAAAAATGGAAGCTATCAAAAAGGGAAAATACTCAGAGTTTAATGTTAATGAAGAAGGAATTGTGTGGTTTGGGAAAAGACTATGTGTTCCATCAAGTCCGGAGCTGAAGAAGGAACTTTTGGATGATGCACATAGTTCAAATTTCTCTATTCACCCAGGGAGCACAAAGATGTATCGAGATCTCCGAGAAAAATTTTGGTGGGATAATATGAAGAATGAGATCGCTGAATATACATCAAAGTGTCTGGTGTGTCAGCAAGTGAAGGCGGAGAGGCAGAAGTCTAAGGGGATGATGCAACCATTTCCCATACCAGAATGGAAATGGGAGAACATCACCATGGACTATGTCACCGGGCTTCCAAGGACATCCAAAGGCAACAATGCAATATGGGTTGTTGTGGATTGTCTTACAAAGACTCCACACTTCATTTCCATTCGAGAGGATTTCTCTTTGGATCAACTGGCACGGATATATATCAGGGATGTGGTATGGTTGCATGGAGTACCACTATATGTTGTGTCTGACCGAGATCCAAGATTCACCTCTAAGTTTTGGAAGAGTCTACAACATGCTCTGAATACTGAACTGAACTTCAGTAAGGCCTATCATCCTCAAAATGATGGCCAATCCGAGCGGACTATCCAAACACTTGAGGATATGTTGAGATTATGCTCAATGGAATTTAAAGGAGGATGGGATCAACATCTTCCTCTGGTTGAGTTCTCTTATAATAATAGTTTCCACTCGAGCATCCAAATAGCACCATATGAAGCCCTGTATGGGAAAAGGTGTAGAACACCGGCATGTTGGGATGAGGTCAGTGAACGTAAGCTTCTTGGACCAGAAATGGTCGAAGAAATGGTGGAGAAGGTGAAAACCATTCAGCAACATATCAAGGCAGCCCAAAGTCGACAGAAGAGTTATACAGATAATCATCGACGATACCTTGAGTTTGAAGTTGGAGACATGGTGTTTTTACGCATATCTCCGTGGAATAAGGTCATGAGGTTTGGAAAGAAAGGGAAGTTAAGTCCAAGGTACATCGGCCCCTTTGATATTCTTGATCGTGTTGGGGCTGTGGCCTATCGACTAGCACTTCCACCTACAATGGCCAAGGTGCATGATGTCTTTCATGTATCCCTCTTAAGGAAGTACATACTGGACCCTTCACATGTACTCTCTTCCGAGGTGGTATAATTGGAAGATGATCTTTCTTATGAGGAGCAACCAGTGAAGATCTTAGATCGTAGAGAAAAAGTTATACGAAATAAGACAATGCCCCTCGTCAAGGTGTTGTGGAGAAACCACAAGTTTGAAGAATCAACTTGGGAGTCGGAGGATATGATGAAGCTGAGTTACCCACATTTGTTTTAGTGTGGGGAAAGGAAAATTTTGAGGGCGAAATTTCTTAAGGGGGGAATATTGTAATGACCCAAAGTTTCATTAATGGAAAATCCCTCTTGATCCAGTTAAATTTATCCTTATGAAAAATGTTTTTATAAGATGTCAACTTCTTTGGTTTTATGTTAAGATTTGTGACCATTACTTTTATAGTCGTTGAACAGTGTTCACCTAAGTAGTATAAATATATGGCTTTAACGAACCCAATTTTACTCAGACAAAGGAAGCGATGGCCTCATCCAGTAGAATTGCCCCGTACGAAGCCCATTTGTTGGAGCTCGGAAAAGAGGTGGTGTCTTTGGGCTTCGCCCTTGACTAAGACCAAGCTGAGCTTCATTATGTCAAGCTCGAACGGGACCGTCTACGGAAAAATTGGAAGTTGATAGAGATTACCACTCAAGCGATGTTATCTGAACCGCCCCAAGAGTCTGTCACCATCGCAAACCTTACCCTTAGGTCTTATGCGGCTATTTTAAGGGGTTATGTAACAAATAAGTAGTACCATGTTCATGTACATTATTTTTTAATATAATAATGAATATAATTTCTAGTCATTTTTGAAACATTGTAAATAGTTTTTAAAGTACAAATGGTGTTTTTAGTTATTATTTAATTAAGAATTATATTTTATTAAATTAAAGTATTTTTTAATTAAATAATATTTTAAAAAAATATTATTATTAATATTAAATTAATTTTTATTAAATATAAATGATCTTATAATTTTATGAATGTAATTAAAATTTTTATTAAGGTTTGAAAGTCATTTCTGTCAAAACCCGTGAACTTTTTTATAAATGTCAGTTTTTATTTTAAAAGTGAAAATTCACATATTTATAAAATTATTTAGATAAAATAAATATTATTTTTGGAATCAGGGCGTCGAAATTATCCAACGGTGAATTTTTCATAATTTTCTGAGACAGTCAAATTTTTGGGTAAAAATTAAATACCATTTAAATATATAATGTGTTTTATGACATCATAATGACCAAATGATGATGTAATAAAGTACCATAATCCATATGTTCGGCCAATATATGTTTTATCATTAAAATAATGAGGTTTTGGGATTGTTTGACTTACTTTTCAAAGCATTAATGGAGCCCTCAAGACTTATTCAACACTTTGCCTTTTTAAATTAATTTCCATGGGAGTGTGACTCACCTCCACATAAGCAACCCTAATTTTTTAATAAGTTAGGACCTTGGCCTTATAAAATATTGTTTTCCTCTTTCCTTTTCCAGAAACCATGGTCAAAAACCATGGTATGGTTTGTGGTTTGAAATATTTTAATATAAGGGGTCCCAAACCTATATAATAAAGAATTCTCTCACCTTTCCTATATAAACCCACCCAAGATCCCACTTACTCCTCACTAAAATCCTTTGGAGTTCGTCCAACCTCTGACCTACTCTCTCTATAATCCTCCCAAGGTGCCCCAAGCTCCCAAGAATCCTCTCACAAGCCTCTCTCTAGCCTTTGGAAGCACACTTCCAAGTAAGGGTTTTTTCTTCCTTTCTCATTTTTGTCAACTTTCTTTAAGTTATATTGCCCTTTTAATTTCAATTATGAATGTTGGGGTATGGTTTTGCACCTCCCCCATACTGCCCTATTATTGTTTGAATGATGGGAGACCCCTTTCGCTCTCATTAAATGCCTCCCATGTATACCCGTTACTATGCTGAAATTCCGAAAGGAACTTTTCTCTCCTCTTTTATATTCAAGCAATACTTTTGTATCATGAATCTAAATTCCATTACAATTGTTGGGACATATATCTATATGACCTACTTACTGTTCATTACAAGTAAATATTATGAGTAACCCCTTTCTCTCTCATCAACCTTTTTTATGAATTCTCATGTCACGCCGTTACGCTGCCGAAATCGCACTGATTTTCTAAGCCAATGTCATTGTGTAGTGAATACAATGCCCATTTCTCCATCAAGGGTATTCACCTTTATGCACATTTACTTATTTATTGTAAAGATTCATGTATTAATTCCACATTCCTTTATCATGGAATAAATGATTTTGTTTTATGAATCCATGTTTTATGATCCATGCGGCACACTTATGCATGAAATGAAATGTTTAAGAAGGATGCACCCTTATAGCGCTCCAATGCTTTGGGTAAAGTATAGTATCATGATACGTCATGTGAAATGAGTGTTGACTCATGATAATTCAAGTGTAACAAGGGTTTACTCGTGCTTCAAGTGCAATGAGGGTTTATTTATGCTCCATGTGCAATAAGCCTTGGCTCATGCTAATTCAATGTTAAGTGTTGTTGCCACATTTCCATGTTATGATTACCATGATTTATCATGCCTTTATGTTCTTGTTTCTCTTATGCTCTATTGATATTCTTATTTCCTAACATGTATTGTACACCTCATGTTATTCCATGTGTACTCCCTTACTGGGCTTTATAGCTCACCCTTTTCTTATGCATGTCCTCAGGTTATCCCATGCAATGCTAAGTACAAAGGAATGTAGTGGTCATGTAAAGGAAGTTTTCAATAAAGATGTTGTATTTAAATTTTAAAGTTTTTATGTAATGATCCTAATCCCCAAAGACACTAAACCTATCGATCTTCTTTGTTGTATCAAGTGAAGTTTTATGTAATAAATCATGTTTAAGTTGTAATAAAAAAGTAGGGTTGTCATAACAACTATATGAATATATTTCTATTCTATGACCATCCCATATATTTCCATATTCAATGTCGTATTTTTACACCAAAAGGGGGGATGAATTTGGTTTAAATTTTTGGTCAACATTAAAAAGTCCAATTTCCTTTGATTTATCACCCACCTTTTACTATCATAATTAAATGGGATGGGATTTATTGATGGTATCTCTACCCTAGGACCAAAAAATTCCTATTTAATGTGTGTTGTTGAATGAATTGGGGGTAAATTTTTTTATTCTTTTAATTGTATTATTATGCTTTCATTTTATAATCTCATATTAATTTTTTCATGTTAGTTGTCGAATAACTTTTGTTTATTAACAAATTTTCTTCTTTTTCTATTATTTTTTTCTTCTTAATATCACATTGATACTGTTACCTTAGGTATAAAATCTATTCACATCATGTTTTTTGAAATTATTCACACAAAGGTGGAGTGCTCATTATTTATTTTTTTTCCTTCTTCAATTCCACCCTCATGAGTTTACTTCCCGCTTCCATTGAGAGAATAACATCAATAGATAGATAAACCTCTTATGGGTTGATCCAAGGGAGTATCAAGGGGATGTATTGGATGTTATTTTTTTATTTAATATTTTATTCAGTTCATTATTTTAAGATTTCCATTCGATAAGTTATTTTCTTCTTTATCTTTTCTAACTTTAACGATAACAAATTTTGAGTGCTAGTACGATCCAATTCTGTGGAGTTATCATTTAAGTGATACTATAATTGAATTGGTTATTAGACTTGGAATTGTGTAAGGATTAAATTGGTGAATTTTTTTGGAGATTTACCTTTTTGTTTGGATGCATATTGAATTATTGATATGAAATTATCTAAGAAAACAAATACATCCATCTAGCCCTAGCAACAACCTAGGATCAACAAATCTTCATTAATTTTGTCCTTTAAAATCATTAGGGTTTTCATTATTAAATAAAATTCATTCTCTTATATACTTTAGTATTTTATTTTTCCTAATTATAATCAACCCCAAAGTTTTCCAGTTCATAGAAAATCCTCCCAAAAAATCTGAGTGTCTCCAGGTTACTTCTTCAGTCCCTGTGGATACGATCCCAACCTGTAATTCAATGACCACTTCTACCTATAGGGTAAATTTGGGTGTCACAAAATTTTGTAACTATTTCTGGGGACCCAATTAAGTAACCTAATATTTCATTGTTCTATTCTCACCCCACTTCTCGGTTCTCACCCCAATTATTTGTTCTCACCCCCAACTTCACTCATATGGATGGAAATTTTGAACAATTCCAAACATTGGGAACCTATCCTTACTTTGACTTCCACGCACCAAGTGTGATTTACAATGACCATAAAAATTTCTATTAGTGGTATAATCAACAAATAAATGAACCAAAATGTTTAAAATCCTATGGTATAAAACAAATTCTAACCAATAATGAGTTTCAATCCCAACAAGGCCAATTTGAAAATCCTCCTATATAATTCCAACAATATAATTATCCTATTGGAATATAATATTTGGATCAACTACTTGTTTTGACTGATCCACAATCATTACTTGAGAAATTGTGTCAATAAATGGAGAGAACGACTTTTGAGGTTTCATCATTTATAGTAGAGCTACAGAGTATTGAAGTAGTTATGGAACCCATTCCTACTCAGGTTGTCCCTTCCTCAACATTGATAGAAGAATCTTGTTACACACAAACTTCTAATAAAAATACTAATGAATCATCCCTTTACTTGAGGAGAACTGAATAACAAGAAGTAATTCTTGAAGGGTGTTTAAATCAATAGGAGACTGATTTTATGTATTCACAAGAGAGAAATTTGACATCATGGATTGCGTGTCCTCAATATTTCTCAATTCATGTTTTTTCAAAACCACAAATCACTTAACCATTTAGGAAAATCTTGAAATCTGATTTTGTACCAACCACTGACATAGATATGGAAAATTTTGGGGTTGAAACATATTTTGTAATGGAATCAATTGTTTTTAAAATTTTGGGAAAAGAAATTGATCTTGATTTAAATTTCCAATATTCTTTAAGAAATTTCAATGGACCGAAACTCAAAATTATTGTCTTTCCTTCCCTACTCATGTATCCCTTCATAGAGTATAACCAAGACATTTCGGTTTTCATTCATCCTTCTATTGAAACCCACAAAGGGGGGATGATACTTTAAGTCTTAGGAAAGACTACAGAAGCAACTAGTTGAACAATTTCTGATATTCCTTGGATTTTACCACTCATTTTAGAGCATAGGTTTTTACATGAAACTGATTATAAAAAAATAATTGATCTCAATCTAGTAGATGTGGTGAAAAAAGTGGTCCCCAAAATGTTGGAATTTGGTATTGGATAAATTGGTGGGATCCAAGTATAGCTAACGACATTAAATTAAGCATTTTCTGGGAGGCAACCAAGATTATGCATTTATTTTATTATATTTTATTTTGTGTTTTCCTTTTGTTTTTTGTTAAGGGAGTCCTCTTGGGGTTTCCAATGTGATATAATGTATCTTGTGTATGATATTTTTCATTTGAAGCATTTTAGTATATCCAAATGAAACACATGCCTTCCAGAATTCAAACTGACCTTCAACCATCTCCAAGGAGTCTACTTGCGACATGGATCAAAAGTGATAAATTTATTATTTATGGGTCATAAACTTAAAACCATGTGGTTTTGTTCTATGATTTCATTTAAAATCACATATCCCCATCTTTCTTACCAATTCTGATATCTCACTTATCATCTCTTTCAATACAGAGGGCAGTTTCAGTCTATGTTGCAGGGATTGAAAATTCATGATTTTATGAAAAAAAAATGGGCTTTTATGGAAACTTTATTTTACCTTAAACATGATAATACACATTTCAATATTTGAATCTGAATGTAAAAATCATTTTGAGTTCATTGATTATGATTTTAATGCAGGTTTAGGTAGATGAGCATAAATTTTGGAAAGTGTGGTTGTTCGATGTGATTTTTCACTGATATTAATTTCATCCATTTATTCAAAATGTCACAGTGTGTGTCCTTTTGATTGTGGGCTGTGATTTTTATTTCCTAGGACCCATTTATGATATAATGGGATTTGGGTCACTTTGAGTTTAATTTTAGTATCAAAAAAAATGAAGAAAAATGGTGACCACATAGAGAAATTGTTTTTCCAAAATCATAGAGTTTGGAACTTGGGGATCATGACTCCATGGTTTTATCTCCCATATTTTGGCTTTACAACTCTACTGTAGAGTATGTAATAGAAAAAATGTGTGGTGTCTGATACTTGGGGATCGTGACTCCATAGTTTTCTTACCCAGAGTTGGTATTTTAATCTCTATTATGGAAAAAAAACAAAAAAAAATGCATCAAGAAAAGATAATAAAAAGTGAAAAAATGGATACTTACCTTAAGGTGGAATTTGATTCTCACATAACACTTTGAAAATTAAAATAAACCCCCATGTCTATTGTGATGCACAACACATCATCATTCTTTATTAAAATTGGATGAAATGTGGCGATGAATTTAAACAAAGGAATGTTCGTGGGCTTGGGATATTCTTGTTAACATATCTTGTGTTAAATTATTTTGATAGTTTTCATGACTATTTTGAAAGATGTATTTCAATGAGCATTGTATGTTTTATTTGGAAAAAGTGAATTCAATTTCAAATTTTATAGATAGTTTTTGCTCGAGACTAGAAAAACTCAAGTTAGAGGGTGCGATTATCCACTGGAAGAGGCTAATATTGATTTTTATTATATTTTAATTATGATGTGTTTCAATATCCATAAACACCAGTTTTATTATATTTTATAAATTGAACTTCATTTCACATCATTGTGCAATTCATGTATAAAGTGTTTCAATTTGGGCCCATTTAATCATCAACATGGGGAATTCATTATTTTGATTATTTGAATTTGATATTTTTGGATATGACTGACCAATTTGAGTGTAATATTTTTTATTTTAGGATCAATGGAGAATTACAAGGAAAGATGAACATTTTTGGTCACTGATTCATAAATTTATGATCAAAGAATAATGGGCCTTCGACCCATCAAATAAAAGTGTATCTCACATTTCAATCATACATAAGCTTAAATTTCAACAATAAATAGAGAAAATTATGGGGATCATTTCATTCAACTGTGGATAAAGATAATTTTGAAGTTCTCATGAAGATCTAGGGAGCCCAAGTTGTGGATTAAATTATAGGTTAGATTTCAGGTCCCATAAAATCATCCCACTATTTCAATCATAAAATCCAAATGGTTTATCCAATTGGAACGAAATTTTGAAAGATATTAGAAGACACATGGAGGAAGATATTTCTCTTCTACAATTATCCCATATTCGGCCATCTTCAATGTAATAGTTTCACTCCAAAAAGAGGGATGAATCGGATTTGAATTTTCTAGTCAACATTGAAAAGTCCAATTTCCTTTGATTTTTCACCCAACTTTTACTATCATAATTAAATGGTATGGAATTGATTGATGGGGGATAGACCCTAGGAAGAAAAAAATATTATTTAAGGTGTGTTGGTGAATGAATTGGGGGTATATGTTTTATTATTTCAATTGTATTGTTACACTTTCATTTTGTAATTTCGTCTTCATTTTTTCTCATGTAAGTTATCGAATCAATTTCATTTCTTAATAAATGTTTTTATTATTATCTTAATATGTTCTTATTAATATAATTTTTATATCGCTTCCTTAGGGATTGAATCTATTCACATAATATTTTATGAAATTCTTCACATAATGGTGGAGTGATCTTTATTTCTTTGTTTTCCTTCTTCAATTCCACCCTCATGAGTTTACTTCCTGCTTCCATTGAGAGCATAGCAAAAATGGAGGGATTACTCTCTTATAGGTTGATACAAGGGTGTATTAATGTGATTTATTATATGTTATTTTTTTTCTTTAATATTTTAATCAGTTCATTATTTTAGGATTTCCATTCAATGAGTTATTTTATCCATTGTCTTTACCAAATTTAACAACAACACATTTTGAGTGTTAGTATGATCCAATTACTTAGAGTTATCATTTAAGTGATACTCTAAGTAAATTATTGATTAGACTTGAAATTTTTTAAGGATTAAATTTGTGAATGATGTTGGTGAGTTACCTTGTTGTTTGAATGCATCTTGAATTAGTGGTCTGAAATTTTCTAAGAAAACAAATACATCAAATATAGCCCTAGCGATAACCTAGGATTGAATTATTTTCATTAATTGTTTCCATTCAAATCATTAGGTTTTTTATTCATAAATAAAATTCATTCTATTAGGTAAATTAGTATTTTAGTTTCCCAATTACAATCAACCCCAAAGTTGGCCTCTTTATAGAAAATCCTCCAAACGAATCCGAGTGTCTCAATGTTACTTCTTCGGTCTCTTTGGATTCAATCTCTACTTGTACTTCAATTACCGTTTCTACCTATAGGGTAAATTTGGGATCAACATGAGGAACCAAATATGAATTAGTGGATGGAATAAAATGTTCAAAACTCAAAATACCCAAATTCGAGGAGACCCTAACCACCACGGCATGTTAGAACCCAACACATCATAGCCCCCATCGACCTTGACTGAAATAGGGTCCCACCACAACATAATATGGATTACCTCAATGTTTTGGGCACAACATGAGCACCACCAAAATGTTTAGGTGTTGTGATCCCTGTTTCTACCTCACCTGTTGTAATAGTGGGTTCCCTAGACCCAACTTGAACAGTACCTTTGATTACCATATCGTGTATACAATTAGATATATATGATGTATACTTACTATTAAAGTGTAGACTTTTTTGCATCCACTATTGCAATGGTAATGTCTATAGATTAATTGTCATATCAAAAAGTTTATAGAAAATCCCAGACTATAATGAGAACCTTAAGATATTATGAAATTAATATTAAACAAAAGTCTTATGGTCTAGATACATCTCACTGATTGGAAACAATAGATGTGTGACTATCAGATGTTGGGGGTTCATAAGCATTGAGACTACTTATAATGAATTTCACACTTTGTGGTCTATAACAGTGAGATCAGGAGGACATACCTACCAATAGGAACACCAGATATTTTGTGTTTCATTGGTTGTTAATATCTACAAATATGTGTATTGGTCTCCTGAGTTGAGATCATTATCAATGTGTGACATTTGATCACATACTTTGATGTAAGGAAAAAAACCATGATAATGAAATCATGGGAAGGTAGCTTTTGTTAGGGGATTCATTGGTGGAATGACATTGGTTGAATGGTTAAGAAAGGATTTGTCGCTTTCAGTTTGAGGAATTAATATATATTAGGCCTTATTGATCAGGATGGTAGTACCTTGATAAATCCTTGACCAAGGTAGTCAAAAGGTAAATCCATCTGGTTAGATTAGTAAATAATAAAGCAAGAAAAGCGTGATGACACAAGTGTGCATCCTATTTTATGAGATGTCTCAAAACAAATTGATTATATTACACAGTGCATGTTCATTGGTTGGTTGTCATTTCTAGGACTTTCCTGATATCTTTAAGGGCCTTGATGGGTTGCTAGACTCATCTATTAGTCTGTGGATTTTATTCACTAATATTGAGATAAGATCCTAGAGGGTCACACACAATAGAATATTCAAAATCCATTCTATTTGGTTATATGGGACATAGTAGGCCTGCCACGGGGTCCAATTATTGTCCAAGTTATCGATCATTGATAAATAAATAAATTTATATTATTCAAGTAAAGAATAATTGGTATTGAACTTATTTATTAAATATATTTATAAGTTTAAGTAAATACGAAGAATAATATTAAGCGAACAAATATTATTTTAATATTTTAGATTTGTTTAATATTAAGTGGTAATTACAATTCCAGTAAATGACTCACGTTTATCACGTAATATATTTTATATATATTACAACTATGTGATAAAATAATAAATAATATTATGAAATAGTTTAGTTAATTGTATTTATTTATTTAGTGGGTGTTAAATAAATAGGGGTCAGGGAACCCTACCAGGTATTTTATACATCCTCTATAAAAATAGGAGAGTATATTTAGCTCAATGAATATTAATGGAATTTTCGCCAGAGCCACTCTCTCATTTCCCACAACATAGAGAGATAAGCTCTCGATCTAGGCATTCATATTGAATCCTCAGTCATGCATCGAAGTCACATCGATGCGGTGATCATCGGGGCGTCTAATACATCAGCGGATCTTTGTGCTAGCACCCGGAATTCAATGATCGATGATCCATTGGATTTTTGAAGCACGTGTGGATGATCTAGAGGGATCCCACTATGGATCCTTCAAGCAATGATTATCGGAGATGAGTTGCAGTCGAGCACAACTTCTGATATGAACAAGGTATGTGTTAATTTTAATTTTATGTTCTGTTTAATTTATGTGAGATCCTTGAACCATACCGAGGCTCGGATCATCAGAGGCGAAAATTCTTGTCATCCCGACGATTAAAAAATTTTAAAATCCCCAGCCCAACGACTTCAGCTGTAACTCTGAAACCTTCAATTGGTTTCAGAGCGATTGTATAAATTTTCCAAGATTTAAAATTTTAAGTGGCATTAAAATTAAGTAAATGATTTAATTTTAGTCCCGATGGTTCCAACCTCTAGTCAATCCAAGGTCAGATGACCAAGTTATGGTCATCCGGAAAAAATTACAGATCGATTGTGGAAGGATTGCGGGTATTAAGATTAATATGATCGAAAAGAATTGCTTCAACCGGTGGCTAGAATAGACATATCCATAAAGTTATAATTGCACATGAAATGTGGTTTTTAATTACAATAATCATAATTATGTTATAATAATAATAATTACTATCAATTTATTATAATAATTATTATTATTATTTAATTGGATGAATGTGTGGAATTCCACACATGAAACAGGAAACAAGATGTTGTGTGAGGTTTTTTTTGCAGCAATACTAAGAGAGAGAGAGAGATACCTTTTGTTTTTCTAGGTGAGGCCAAGATGTTGGCTCCCCAATTGGCCAACCGCTAGACCCGGGTCATCCATCGGCCTCCACCTCAGCACGTTGTCGCCAGTCAGCTGGAGAACCAGTCGTTTCCGTGGCTCGGGCCTCCCTTCCCGGATCACCTCAACCCACCCCGCTAGGACCACAACTCTGGCGTCAGCTTATCTTCCCCTAGTAGGTTGCCCGGTTGACCACAGTCACACATCCAGCCCACTGCCCCACTCAACGTCACTGCAGATATAGTGGCCATCGGTCTGACCGATGACCTGGCCACCACCATGAGTGCCCCCTGTGGATTCCTCCTACCGGCGAGCCTGCCTGGCCACACCGACCTCCTTAACCACACCTCCTCTGGATGGGCCTCCAACCATCGGGAGACCGTGCGGCCTCACCTCCCATCACTGCACCCACCTCCCGCCGGTGATCTCTTGTACCAAATACGAACTGCAGTAGATGGAGACGTTCATCCTAGCTCACAGGGGCGCCTCCCTTGTGCTGCATTGGTCATCTGAGGTCTGGCCTCCTAGGGATCTTTTCCATGTCACAGACGTCGACAGCTTCTGCCACCCAGGCTAGGCTGCTTTCGCAATCGCTCCTCTATTCCAACCGGTGCCTCTCGCCTTCACCAGTGAGTACCACCATGGTTTTGGTGATCCTAAGGTCATCGTCGTCCTCTGTAGAGCGTTGCTATCGTGCGATACACACGCCACCTACACCAGTGCTGCTATTGATGCCATGTGTTGATTTGTATGTTTAATTGTTTTAATTGTGTGTATTTGTTTAATTTGTATGTTTAATTGTGTGTATGATTTATTTATTTCATATGTTATGCATGATGTATAATGTTTTGTGTGATTTAATTTTCTGGATTTTGAATGTTTGTATGATATAATTTTTTGAATGTATGTTGTCTGAATATTGAATGTTTTATGTTATGTCTAAAATGTTGAATGTTTAGAAAAAGTAATTTATGTTAGAGAAGTTTATTTTGATGAATGGTTTTGATGTAAGTGTAAATTATATTACTTTTATTTACTAGTAATAATATTTTGAATCAATAAAGTAGAAAATATATTTACTTATATTTTGAAAAGTAGAAGAATGGCCAAAAAACATTGCAATTTCATAAAATTTAAAATAAAAAAAGTGTTTATTATGTAAATCTCAATTATATTAGTTATAATAAAATTTATTAAATGTTATTAATAATTATATATATATATACACATGAAGTTAAATTTTTGGAAAAGAGGTGTAGTATTTAAGATACATTTCATTTAGTAATATATAAAGTTATATAATATGGATAATATAATAATTATACTAAAAAACATGGTATGAGTGATGAATGATCTTGAGATAACCAACCATGCATAATTTAAATTTCATGTTTTATTTTGTGTATATGGCTATTCAATTTGTAATAATTTCATTTTTTCGCATTGATGACCTGCGAGTCATCTATCAGTAAGTGTAAGGACTTGCATGTCCGCTTAAAAAAATTTATGTATTTCATACCCCTAGACCCCCTCACATGCATGTGAGTAAATTTGTAATTAAAAGACAGACACCCCCGAAGAGGTGTCCCTGAACAGGCTTCCTCAAAAGGGTGTGCACGAAGAGGCAATCAAGAACCCATTCGAGAAGAGGCATTGTTGTTTGACAGGAGATTGGTAGTTGCTGAAATATTTGATAATAGAGATAGGATTCCACCGATAGGTTGTGGTTAGTTTATCAGATAGTGATAAACTAATCGTAAGTCTCAAGATAAAGTAATGATTATATATTAATAAGTAATTAAACTTTATGAAACATTATATTAAATTTGCTTTTGTGATAATATCACAATCACTATACCTTAATAGTGATAAATCAATACATAAAAAAATCTCAAGATAATCAATTATTCAAAACCAAATTAAATAATTTAAAATTTTAATGTGGTATATAATATTTTTTAAATTATTTTTTATAGGTAATTATTTTTGCGCAAATATATTGCAACGGTGAGGTAATTTATACCGAGCAGAGTTTTAGCTACAGTGTGCCACCTTCCAGAGTTGTAAATCTCCATGGTTGTATGAAATTGGATGCAGTTCGTAATAAGATACATAGTTGGTTAAAAATGAGGGCTGAACAAGCAATCAATTCAATTAGATATTAACATCTTCAATATCTTGAGCGTTTGTGGCATAGTGAGTACCCTATAGTCAATTATGAGGATAGGATGGAGGCTTCTCTGTTATTCAGGCAACAGTGTATTAATGGTTTGATGGAATTATTTGTTGTCATTTCTGATATTGATGTGGTGCGATCGATTACTACAGAACCATGCTTTGTGAGCTCTATAGAAGTTGGTCCTTCACAGCAATATTATTCATTGCCTCCTCCTCATATGACTCCTATGGAAGAATGTTATGAAGAAGATGATCAAAATTTGGAAGGAAATGTAGATGAAATCCCTTTGTGTGCTAATATAGTGCATGAAAGTTTATCTGAGGAAGAAGAATCTGGGGATTCATCAGGAGATGATGTGGTTGGTAATGAACCTTTTAAGGTTCCTTTGAGAGATATACATCCACTACATCCACCAGTTATTGGTAATCAGCCTTCAGTTTTGAGTTCCTTAGTCGAAGGAATGTCTCATGAACATCATTTTGATTGAGATGTCATTACACAAGATTCTGAATTCCCTGGAATTATAGGGAATAGTTCTGTATCAAATGATAATGCCATATATGTTGGGCAGGAGTTTGAAAGTAAACCTTCCATGAAAAATGTGATAAAGAAATACCACATTGAGAGACATTTCACATTTGTGGTTAATGAGTCAAAGAAGACCAGATATCTCACTCATTGTGAAAAATATGGGTCAGAATGTAAATTTCAATTAAGAGCAATATTTGATAAATATTATGGATTTTGGAAGATAACTAAATTAGAAGGCCCACACACTTGTTTTCATCCCAACTTGGCACAAGATCACTCTTCCCTTGATGTAGAGTTTATATCTACTGTTATTTGTGAGATGATACGAACATGTCAGGATGTTCCTGTTTCCCTTGTTCAGGAAAGAATTCAAAAGTTGTATAACTATAAGATATCATACAACAAATCTTGGAATGCAAAACAGAAAGCCATTGTAAAAGTGTATGGTGATTGGGATGAGTCTTATGCAATGTTGCCACAGCTTATGGAATTGTTGTCTCTCAATAATCAGATTGTTTATCATTTGGACAGTGTTGAGTATGTATCCCAGAATCATCGTGTTGATTGGTCAAAGGTGAAGTTCAATAGGATTTTTGGGCATTCAGACCATGCATTATTGCCTTTCCCTATTGTAAACAATTTATTCAGGTAGATGGCACATTCCTTTTTGGCAAGTATACAGGTGTTCTACTCATTGCTACCACATAGGATGGTAATCGCGCTCCTCTGCCACTTGTTTTTTCTATTGTTGAAAAAGAAAATTTTGAATGCTGGAGCTGATTCTTGGCATGTGTACATGTTTATGTCATGCAAAAATAGGGAGTGTGTCTGATATTTGATCATCATCGAGCGATTATAGAGTCTGTGAGTAGTGATGGGGTTTCTTGGACTGAGTCGAATGCTTATCATCATTATTGCATTAGACATATTGCAAGTAATGTGCATAAGCATTTTAAATATAAAGCCAAAAAGAAGGATATCCTCAAGTTGGGTATGTTTTTCTAAACTTTATTTTTTAACAAAATTTAATATCCATTTTAATACATTATTATCTTATGGTTTCAGCATATGAACCCCAACAATAAAGGTTTTATCGATGTCTTGAAAAGATTCGAACTGTTAATGAAGAGGTATATGAATATACGATACAAATTTCAAATGAAAAATGGTCATTAGCATACGATGGTGACATGAAATATGGGAATATGACAACTAATATAGTGGAGTGCATAAATGGGGTCCTCAAGGGTGTGTGAAAACTCCCAATCACAGGGTTAGTGTAAGAGACATTTTTTAGATGTGCTCACTACTTTGTTGACCGGTCCCAAAAGACCTACCAGAAGATGGAAAATGGAATGCTTTTTACTAAGCATTTCCAAAGTGATATTGACTGGATATGGAATGAGGCTTCAAGATGGAACGTTATAGCCTTTGACAGGGAAAAGAGGAGCTTTCGGGTAAGACAATGCTACGACCAGGGTACATGCACTAATGGTGGAGTGTTTGTTGTGATGTTGGACAAAAGGTACTGTGATTGTAGCATCTTTTAGGCATTGAGATATCCATGTATACATGTTATTGCAGATTGCGCTTTGGTAAATATATCATGGGATCCATATGTCGACCCAGTGTATCACATGAGCACTTTGGTTAACTGTTATAGTGCTGCTTGGATGCGTGTTGGTGACTTCCATTCTATCACATTGTCTACTGATCAACTGACCATCGTCCCTGATATTTATAGGTTTTCATAAGTTGGGTTTAGTTTCATTTATGATTTTTTCAATGTCTGTCATTTTTAAAATTGTTGCCTTTATACTACCAGGATGCGGCCCCAAGGATGACCGAAGTCAACTCACATCAGAAATGAGATGGATTGGCCTCGACAACGAGGAGTGAGAATACGATGCAGTATTTGTCACGCAGAAGGACATACTCATAAGAGATGTCCCCAAGTGACGGGATAGAGTTCCACATATCTTCATCCATGATCGAGTCTGTGTACCATAACATTAATATTTATAGGTTGTTTCGTATGTGAATGTTTCATTATGGAATCCTTTTATTTCCAACCTGCTCCATTTTTGAGATGTTTGAATTTTGGTTTGTATCATTTTTGGATTTTATCATAAAGAATTTTATGATACTAAAACTATTAAAAAAATAAACACCGAACGAAAATGAATATATCATGCTTCCACATTTCAATGCAGGTTTTTAAATCACTGTTGCGTTATTTTATACCTTATTTTTCATGTTGTATATTTTTTTTAAATAAAAGTTTACCATTTTTATTCAATTCACTATTAAAAAGTAACAATGATATCATGTGTGCAGATGGAAGGTTTTCCATTTCTTACATATCAGGTTACTCATGTATCGCAACTGCTTTTAGAGGGACGTCTGGTGCCTACCTTTAGTGTATGTAGATCTCACCATTTCCATCATACTACACCACCTCCTGCTATCTTCCCCCATCTTCGTCGAACTGGATTCTATGGAGTTGTGATGTGCGACTTCACATTTCTTGATCATCATCTCATTGTCATACTTATAGAGAGATGGAGGCCAGAGTCGCATACTTTCCATTTCAGTGAGGGGGATATGACTATTACGTTACAGGATGGGGCCATTATGTTGGGCCTCCCTATCGACGGACATGCTCTGACAGGCTGAGTTCCATCAGATTTGTCTAAGCTTGTTTATATACTACTGGGCATAGAGGTCCAGGATGATGGCAGGACCATTGTTGGTGGTATATTTTGGATGCCTTAGTTAAACCATCACTTCACACATTTACCAGATGATGTTGATGACGTCATCGTGCTATGATTTGCACACGCATATATTTTGAGGCTAATAGGTGGAACGATTTTTTTTATCACTCTACTACTTTTGTACACCTGATGTATTTATCTTTTTTGGAGGATTTGGACCAGGCAGGCCAGTATAGATGGGGGTCTGCCTACCTAGCATATACATATAGGGCCCTATGTAGTGCATGTCGCATCGATAATATGCAGATCACATGATGCATTGTTCTTCTGCAGATGTGGGTATGAGAGCACATCCCTTGTTCATCTCCCCATGCTCGTGCGCCATTACCCATTGATATTGTAGCAGAGGCTCCACATGGACGTTGATATGTTATTAATTCCTTCTAATATCTAACTTAATTTTATAAGATTCTATTATGAAATGTAAAAATAAAAATGTTATCTACAGGTGGAGTCAGGCGCATCGACATTCAGATTCTCCCAAACATGATTTTCACACCTACAGACTTCTGTTAGACAGCATTCAACTATACGATGTAAGTGATTATTATTTATATTGTTAAATATTTACTCTTCAGCGTAAATCTATTCATTTATTAATTGATTATTCATTTTTTCTTTCAGATTACATGGATTCTATATACAGATGCTATCCTTCAGAGTATGTCATCGTACTGTACAGCGATGCTTGTTATCAGCTCCTACAGGGTTCCACTGATTCATTTTCATATAGTCGAGTGGCATCAGATGGATAGGGTTATGAGGCAGTTTGGATTCCTTCAGCCAGTTCCTGACTCGCCCAGTCAGTTGGATTCATTGCATTCCCTGAAGATGTCAGGGAAGAGGGATTTTGATTGGAGGAGCTACCATGCCAGATATGTTGCATTATGGGATAGATGACGAGAGTCCTAGTTGCGAGGGGTAGGGACAGTACGTTTTCATTTGACGTATTAGATGGATTACACAGGCTGGTACATCAGGTCCCCGGTCAGATTTCTGACAAGGCATAGACGGGGCTTTCATGAGTTGGTATACATTCTTTCTTTCACTGTTCAACAGGTTTTTTATTCATATTATTTAACAATGGAATTTTTTTTCACTGGATGCTCGTATTTTTCATCTACTGAATATGTCTGATATAGTGGAGAGAGCTTACTTTGACCCGACATATTTTCACGCCCTTGTGGCACAGCTGCTTCCGTCGATGGACGAGATTTATCATGGAATTTTCTTTGATCCACCACCTACTACAGTGGCCGCGGAGCCTGCTGAGCCTCACATAGATGTACCTAGGGGTGACGACCCTATTATGGATGTTGTTTTCCATAGGATGAGGGTGTCCAGCTTTCTCAGCCACATGCTATTATTCCACTGGAGGAGGGTGTTCAACATGATCAGTCAGATGCTCCTCCATCTTCTCAGGCACAACCACAGGTACTTACAAACGATGACTGGATTGAGATCAATGATTTATTTCATTCATCCGCAGTAGAGCAGCCATTTACTTTTTATGTTGGTGAGATTTCCATCCAGCTTCCACTATCCTTAGATTCGAGCCAGGGTACAGGTGGTGAGACTGTACATCCACTGCCTGTCACACAGGAGGATGTGGAGGTGGCTGTCAATGAGGATGTGTAGCGTACGCCAGAGCACAGACATAGATAGACATGGAATGGGTGCATCCAGTATATGCCTGGATGTGGGATAGAGGAGAATTCACACTAGAGGTGAAGATTAGGTTGATATTTGATTTATGATACACTTTGTATGTGTCTTACTGTTATCATTTATAGACTTCTATTCTTTTTTTAATAAGTGTCTTACTGTTATCAAATTATCTAACAATTTATATATATATATATATAATAAATAATATGATTAAATTAATTAATTAATATTAATTATATTAATTATTTTGAAATCAAATAGATTCTGGGTGAAAAGATTCGTGAACATGAAGAAATCTTGAAAAATATTATTGATCTCAATGATTTAAAATTAGATGTAAAATCCTAGAATAGCATGGAACACAATCTTCACTAGAGGATTTTACTATTAAAATACCTCCATAATGTAATAAAATTATGGATATTATGAAAAAGATTGAATTCATATTCTTCCAGAATAAGAAACAACCCTTAAAATATTCAGATAACTCACTACTCACTCACAATTTAAGAACTCATTTCTCTCTCAACTAAAGTGTACTCTCAGTTCATGAAATTAACTTATATGATTTTGTTTATATTACATGTGTTTCTTCATAAAATGAGTGAGAATCATTCCATGTATTTTAAACCCTTCAAAATCGTCTCAAATATACCTTAAACTTCTCTGAATCATTTAGTTCTATAATACCCCACAGTCTTCTCCAATCTGGAATATTTTCAACATTATTTGTTAACAAACACAACTAAAAATATCCAAAACATCATCTATATGTATTTTTAAAAAAATTATTTAATAACACACAAATATTATCATTATCTACTTTACCTATAATCAAATAGATGTTTAGGGATCTCAAAGATCAATTTCGATGGGACAACCTAAAGAGTGAGATTATTGAGTATGCATCTCAAATCTTAGTTTTACAGTAAGTAAAGGATGAATGAAAGAGGTAAAAGAGGATGATTAAACTATTACCCATTAAAATATAAAACATCACCATGTAATTCATCATAGGTCTTATAAATACCTACATTATAAATAATTGCATTCAGTTTATAGTTGATCAACTTACAATTCTTTCTTACTTCATTATTATTTGAGAGTATTTCACACTCTATCAACATACCAATATATAAATAAAGAGGTAAGTTTACATGGATTAAATCTTTATATTATATCTAATAGAGACCCAAGGATCTCTATGATGTTTTTGGGAATTATTTAACAAGCATTGGATACAAAAATGAGATTTGAACTACTTACCACACTTAAACTAAAAGTAAGTCTAAAAGGATCATTCATAGGCTTAAAGATCAGCTGATATATTTCTTGATCCATTTCAATGGATATTGTGATCAAAAACATTTATTAGTGTAATTCATATATAATAACAGTTTCCACTCTAGAATACAAATGGAACCATATGAGGATATTTATAGAAATAGATGTATAACTACAACATGTTGGAATGATGTGAGTGAGTGAAAGATGATAAGATTATATCTTTCTCAATATATGTTAGAGAATAATCAATCCATTCAAAAAAATATTAAGTTAGTAGAAATTACAATGAATATCTATGCTAGGATTCATATTCTTACTCACAATGTTTCTCATAAGAGCCTCTTTGGATATTATATAACTTCATCATGGTTAGATCATGTTTTGGTATCCTGAAAAATAAGTATTGAAGAAGATCATCCTTGATGAATTTATATAAGTTTTCAAATCTCGACATTCAGAAGCCGAAGATAAATTCTAGTGTATTCTCTGTATTAGAACATCTTGAAAACCATTATTGTAAAAATTCACCATGATAAAGATGTTTATGAGTGTTTCCCTTGAGGGGGAGATAAATGAAGAAATATGAAATTACTACCAGAATTAGTATATTCATTATAATCAAATGTAATTACTATAGAATGTTCAGGAAGATCATGTTATTAAAAGAGGAATGCTTTTCTAAATCCCCCTTCTTTTTTTAACAAAAAAATAAACTGAATAAGAAGAGGTTGTAATTCAATTAATCAAAGACATACGAAAATTTCAAGTATGAATGCGCTCAAAGGCCACTTATCCTTCTTTTTTTAATTTGAATATTTTTGATCTATTTGTTAAAGTTAGTGCATGAGTTTTAGGTTGATTATTCTAATAAAAGTTACATATCACATTTAATATCTTCATCTTGAAATAAATTTTGATTACCCTTGATGATAAGTGAATAAGTTCTTGTTTCATGTGGTTTTAATGGGGGCAATGATGCATGAACGTCGTTCACGCATCCAATACCCATTTTTAAAAATACAGGAAACCTGATCCCCTTTCCCGAATTTTTTTTATAAAACCCAAAAAAATACTCATATTTATCCCACATTAGGCCCAACAGGTTTTCCTGACTTGGGACGGGTCTAGGCAGGGCTGCTTGGCATGGAATGGCCCAACACAGGCATCACACGACCCAAAACGGGTTTGTGTGGGTTTGACGTGACCCTCTTTGAGGATACTAGAGTTTGAGGGGATCGTTTTGACCATAATTAATATAATTAATTAATTTAATTTTAGAATTAAATTAAATTAATTAAAATATTAACTTTTGGGACAAAAAATAATTATTTTAATACCCAGATAAAATTAATTTAATTTTGGTATTAAATTAAATTAATTAATTAATTAATTTTTGGTATTAAAATTAAATTAATTAAGGGAAAAAAGATAATTAACTTATTTGATTTTAATTAATTCATTCAATTTAATTTAATTACCCTCGTACTTTATTTAATGAAATTTAATTTTTATCGTGTTTTAATTATTCTCACTTACTGATCTTGAGTACTGACCTGTGTATGTATTTATTTAATTATTTATTTAATTATTTATTACACGTGAGTGGTGATTTTGATAAGTATTTAATTAAATTTACGGTCTACACATCATCATTTTTTTCAGTTAATATGTATAAGGACATGTGCGTCCATTTTTATCTTATGTACATTTCACCCCTAGTCCCCCTCGCATGGGCACGAGTATTTTTGTATATTGAATGAAGATAGTCAAAGATGTGATGTGGAACATGCCAAGTCAAGGAGGCACTCCAAGCGTGACATATACCCCACCAAGATGAGGATATTGTAAGATGTAGAATACGCCAAGTCGAGGCGTTACTCCGAACAAACAATGAACATACTAGACGGGGGTGAGCTACATCACGATTCAAGAAACAACTCAGGTATGATGCCTCTATGTCATTTTTAGATTCTCAAGACCAGTCGGTTATATTCTTTACTTTATGAATTTATTTATTATCTTATTCATTTTTTAATAGAAATAAAAATAAATAAAATAATAAATAATAAAATTAATAAAGAAGCAACTTATGTTTTTTTATTAATGTTCTATTGTGAGCGTGAAAACATAGATGAACAAGATTAATATAAATGGATTACATTTGTTGGGAGAAAAAAAATAAAAAACATCAAAGAAATATTAAGTCATTACATCCTTTCATCATTCAAATTTGAACAAAATCGGGTGTTTGGGGTTCTCATCATGCCAAAGCTGAGAGTGACTCTTACTACCAGGAAGTTCATATGAGATTGGTGAGTTGACTTAACTAAAGTGTTAATAATGATTATACAAAGCTAACATGCTATAATTTTAGAGTTAAGAGTTTATTAAATCAAGTTATGATTATAGAATTTGGGACTTCACTCAACAGATCAAGGAGTCGTGAGTTAATGTGGTTGGCCAATCAAAAGCCTACCTTGAACTCTCTGAGTAGTGGCGTAGCCATATCTTGTAGACTATGAGGGGATGTTCAAGGATCCTTTCCACTAGAATACTCAAGCAATAGAGTATTTTGATTCTAATATAGAGGGTTCCTATAATTCAATAAAATAGTGAAATACATTTAATGATATAATTAATCAATAATGTCTAAATTTGTAATCATGATAAAAGTACAATCTGCAAGAATTTTATTTTTGTGGAAAATGGAAAGTAATACCACAAGAACTAAACTATGATAATCTTGGAAAATGTAAATTTCTAAACTAGCACAAATCTCCAAGTGTAGTATAGGGGCTTGCGCACAGTACTAGTATATCATAAATCCAAGGTGTTGGAGTCCCTATACCTATTAAGACGCCTCATGAAGTGATGGTGTAAAATTGCTTACAGGAAACACATGTCTACACCATATGATGGTTATGTCATAATTATATCACCAATGTCTGATGTTTGTTATGGTTACAACATCATGACATGAATGGTATAACATGTAGTCTCATCTCCAAGAATTTTATGAGGAGAAAGTGAAGAAATATATGAATGGGTGATAATTACACTGGATTTTTGTAAATATGAAAGATGGATCAAAATATTTCAAGGCATCTCACTCTTACACCCATTACTCTAGTTTTTTTTAAGGTTGAAAAATGAATAGGATGGAGTAAATGCTTCATTACCAATCTAGATAAGGTTCTCTAAGTAAATAAGAATATACAAAGTGGATTAATCTTTAATTCTTATGGAGAACAAATAGAAAGGAAAAGTGAAAAGTCCAATGGAAAGTGTAACTCCAAAGACACATTCACAATGTCCTTCAATGAAAAGAGGTTGGTTATTAAATAGGAGGTTATTTATTTCGCATAACATGAAATTAATTTATGGAATTTTTAAATTCAAGGAACTAAATTAAAGAAGTAAGTATCCACTTCTTCTTCTATGTATATTCATCAATTAATGTTTCTAACATTCTTCTTGGGTATTAAATACAATATTCCTTTCACATATTTGTATTGAAATACAGTGACCAAGTAAGTAATAGAAACATTACAAGAAGTATGGTTTATTCTCCAAGCAGCTGAGAAAGGGTAATTCCTAAGTCAGGGATGAGAAACACATAACTTCTAACTACCAAGTTATTGATTAAAATAGAAATTTTGTTGAGTATAATCATAACATTTATCTCATGTTTCCATTCGACACTAGGAGACATATTGTGATATGCCTATCAAATAAGAATATTACAATATCAAGAGAAAATTGATCATCATTAAGGAATCACCTGATTATACAACATCTAAATCAATTTAGACATCAACAAGGATCATACATATCATCACAACATTAACTATCAAACAAATTAGGATACTGACCATGGATATTCAACTCACACTCCTAAGTAAACTACTCTGAACCATCATACCACTATAGTACATGATTAAAAGGGATAATACACCCACGAAACACCTTCTTCTAATGGTACTAGATCTCAATAGGCCATTACTCAATGGTTTCATCATCCTCAATGTCTAACTCACCTAAGTAAATGATGTGAAAATTGATATGGAGATACCATTGATGTTGAAATACTTAGAAATATTCATGAATCTATGTCATCTATAGGGGCATTTTTAACTGATACACAACATCACCAACATACTCTAACACCTCTAAAGGCTTAACAAATCCGAGAGAGAGCTTACACCCTCAAAAAAACCATTATTATCTTAGATGAGGGGATACGTTGAAGATTACATGATCCCTGATATCAAATTCCTTAAGTCTCATCATATAATTAGGGTAGAACTTTTAACAATCTTGTACATCCATCATCCTCTCTTGAATCACCATCACTTTATTTATCATTCTCTACACTAATTACAGTTTGAGAATAGATGACTCTCCAACTACAGTCTAACATAATAGATATATGTAGGGTTATCCATATAACACTTTGATTGGTCTATAATAGTAAAGGAGTGATAAATTTTATTTTAAGAAAACTCAACCAATGGTGGGAGGTTCACCTAAGAGCCTACAAAATCTAGATTGCATCAAAACAAAAATCCTTCTAAAGTTTGGATAGTTCACTCTTTCTAACCATCAATCAACAGATGAAAAGTATTATTGAGGAATAGTTGGAGATAAAATCATGTTTGAGACCTCTCCATAATCAGGAGGTAAAACATGGATCGTGATTAGAGATGATCATTTTCGAAACCCCATGAAACCTCCCCACATCTTTTAGATACTTTCGTGCCAAAATATCCACTCATCATCATCACCATTATAATTTTATTATTAGGCCAAAAGGCTACAAGAAAAGAGAACAGCCAGGACCTATGGAGGCCGAATGTAATACAATCCAAGGGCATCAGCCCGAATCAATTTCACCCCCTCGGGTTTAAGTAATAAAGCATCAGAAAGGCAACTAAACAAGGTACTAGGAGCAGCCAGGGTGGCCAAATAGTCCGCCACTTTGTTCCCCTCCCGCCAAGTGTGGGTGACCAAAATGTTGTCACTAAGGAGGGCCTTACATTGCCGAATGATGTAAGAGATTGACCAGGGGATGAATCCTTTACCAAGTAAATCATCATGGATAATCATAGAATCAGTCTCCACCTAGGAAATAGAAATTTCAGGTTCCATGTAGATGGACAGACCTGAGAGAACAACTCTAGCCTCTGCTTGAACAGAATGGCCACTCCCAAAGTGAGCTGTGAATGCCAGGATGACACTTCCCCTAGCATCACAAACCACCCCACCACCACGCATGTCCCCCAGGACACAGGACCCATATGTTTTTAGCATGAGGTAAAACTCAGGAGGAACCCATAAAACCCAAAGTCCCCTAGAAATAAAGGGAAGAACTGCAGCCACAGGGACACCCAACAAGCGAATGGACGGAGCCTCCTTCTAGTTACCAGAATGGGAAATCAGCTCAACCATCATGCAATGAAATCTTCCCACGACGTACCTACTAGTGGAACTAATCACCTCGAACCTGGCTTGGTTCCTAGCTTTCCATAAGCACCAGCAGCCCACATTAAATATTAAGGAGTGTGCCATCTTTTCCACCTTTGAACCCTCGGACCCCTGAAACCAGCGCTCCAGGAACACATCAATGCTGTACACATACGTAGAGTAATCTGTAAACACCCAAAAGGTACTCCAAACCATGCACTCCCAAACCCCTTAAAAAAATATGGCTCGTGTTCTCTTCTTTTCTGTCCAAACAACACTGACAACAAGAGGCCATAGAGATACCTAGGTGTTTGACGTTGGAATCAGACGCTACATCATTTTTTTTGAATTCTCCAGGAGAGAAAGGTGAGTTTATTATGGTTTTTTTGCACCAGATGATCTCATTCCATCTATTATACTGATCTTGGGATACGTTCATGCTACGATAGTCCTTCGAGTTAAATTTCCCTGAGACAGATGGAGTATAAACGCACCTATCCTGCTCCAAGGTAATGAGAATATAGTCAAGCAGTTCCTACTGAGACGTATTCAAAACTGATCTAAAAAATTCTGGATAGTGGATTGATTACTTGAAAGAGATCATAGGAACAGGACACCCGGGAAAGGAAAGCATGTTACCTTACCAGTTATGAAACTAGTAAAGTATGTTTCCATCACCAATGATCCATTGCGAATGAGGAAGGAGGTTTTAAATGATACTACACACAGAGGACCATAAGTAAAACCCATTTGCGAAAGGAGAAGTAGAACTGGTTTGGTGCTTTTGGGACATAAGTTTCCCCCACAAGGTACACTCCTTGATAATCTCCCAGGCAAGCCTCGCATGCATGAACTGGATTATGACCGCCAAGCTATTGACATTGATCCCTCCCTCGAGAACTGTCCTCACCATCTTCCTCCATGAGACCCAATGTATCTTCCCCTCTGAGTGTTCTTCACAGATGAAATGAGCAAGGAGCCTATCAATGGATTGTATGACACCCTTCGGCACAGTAGAGGCGGCAAGATCATGCACTGGAATTGTCGAAATAACGCTGTTGACAAGAGAGATGCGGCCGCCGAAGGATAGGAAGTAATTTTTCCAGTTGAGAATACGGTCGGTGATTTTGTGTATCACTTTTTCAAAGTCCCTAATACAGATTCAACCTAAATAAACAGGGGTGCCAAGATACTCCATGGGGAAGACTCCACGCTGCATGTTCAAACTAATACTCAGATCATGCACTCTGCTTTCATAGCATGAATCAGAAACATAAAAGTTTCTCTTCTCTCTATTGATGATCTGGACACTCTAAGAGCAATATTCATCTAATAATTTGTTAATTCCTTGGACAGAGTTCTTCCCCGCATTCATGAAGATAATTGTATCATCATCAAACATCAATTGCGACGTGGAATGGAGCTTAAACTTCCTACAAAAGCGAAGGATGGCCCCATCGGAAATACCCTTGTTGATCAACCTACTAAGGGTATCTTGCATGATAATAAAGATACTCGGAGACAGAGGGTCACCTTTCCGTAGACCTCGGACGGCCTTGAAAAATCCATGAGTAAGCCCCATGAACGAAACAACCATCCATGAGGAGCTAACACACTTGAAGATTAGGTCGGAGGCCCAAGAATAAAAACCCATCATTGTAAGGACCCTGTTGATAAAACCCCACTCCATCCTATCGTACGCCTTTCTCATGTCCAACTTAATGACCATGTTGGAACCTTGAGATTTGAAGTTAATATCTTTCAGTATTTCCTGCGCCATCTCCATCGTACCTTGAATGGAACGTTCCTTCACAAACCCATGTTGATCCATGGAAATCCACCTAGGAAGAAGTCCATACAACCGCCTTTTGAGGACAGATGACAAGATTTTTTAAGGGAAATTTCACATGCTTATAAGACGGTAATGGTGGAGAGAGGAAGGATCTTTGATCTTTGGAAGAAGCATGGGATTCATAGCCGAGGCGATCCGAGGAAGGCCACCCCCATGGAAGAAGTCCTAGATGGAGTGGATGATATCACTCCTAACAACCTCCCAAGAGCCCCTATAGAAGGATCCAGGGAACCCATTAGGACTTGATGCACTCTCTGGATCCAGGCTCAGCATGACCACATGAATATCCTCCTCTACGGGAATACCTTCCAGTAGGCTGTTGTCCTGGGCATACACGAGTCTTAGAATCCCCTCCCATAACAAGGCTTCCCCATAGGGATACCCTTGGGCCATGGACGCAGATAGACCAGTAAAAAGATCATTAAAATGAGAAAGAGCCAATCCCCTAACCACCTCTCAATCATATATGAAATATCCATCCACCAGATCCAGGTTTGGTTTGATAGCACGCCTCCTCTCCTGAATGCATGCATGGAAAAAAGCAGTATTCTTGTCCCCTTCCTTGATCCATTTGACCTGCGAGCTTTCCCTTGCCTTTCGATCCTGTGAGAGAACCATGATCACCATTTTTTTCCTTTTCTCCACAAGTGCTCAAAAAATAGATTTGTCCCAGATCTCCTCAAGTCTAGCCTCAAGCCGATCGACTTCAAGCTTGAGGGAATCCAACTCCTGATCCAAAGAAGGAAGGGACCGAGCCCAGATTTGAAGTTTCTACTTGAGGCGCCATAACTTGGAGTGAAAAGATATCCAGGAGTGGCCCTAAGATGGTTCGGCCCAGATGTTCCTAACCAACTAATGATAGCTAGGGAAACTAGACCAATGGCTAGAGAAGTGGAACCTCTCATGTGAAACCTCCCTCCTGCACAAGGATAACAAGAGCTGTGAGTGATTAGAGATGCTACGAGTCAAGTGGTCCACCTTTGCATTTGGAAACAAGGAAATGGCGTGGACGTTGGCGATACAACGGTCGATTCTACTCCAGCTTTGACTGTCACCCTTGCGGTTTTTGCACCAAGTAAAGGGGTCTTTTAAATAGCCTAAGTCGGACAACAATTTTCCAGCCATGAACTGAGAGAAGGACATGCTAGCCCTTCTCGGAAAGTCCTCGCAACCCTTCTTCTCATATAGGAGGGCAACAACGTTAAACCCCCCACCCCCCCCACCACACAGGGATGGTCTCTAGGATCAAAATCATTCATCTTAGACCACAAAAATTCCCTTCTCTGAGCGTCGCAGCTTCCTTAGACAAAAGAGGCAAAAAGAGAGTCCCTGCCAAACGTAATTTTCGTAGTGATATGTTGGTCTCTCGTAAGGACCAAGTCCACAATAACGTCCCTGTTCTAGAAAAGACGTATATGTTTGTTGTTTGGGTTAGCATGCATGGAAGCATGCATTTTCACCTTACAAGTGAACTCGGAAATCTTGGTAGGGGCATGTTTGTGTTTGAGGATCACTGCCATTTTGGCTTTGTGTATTTTAGGTTCTGAGGATATGAAATCTATTTTCACCCTTTCCCCAACACCTCGGGAATTCCAGATGAGAATTGGAATCATTACAACAAGGGAGGCTCGGCTTTGGCCCCAAGCACTGTGGTCTCTTCCAAGAGGAGTGAAGGACATTCCCTATCCAACAACTTCTTTAACATTAACCTTGTACGCACCCCCGGACTCATATCAAAGAGATATGAGGATTTTGAGAGGAACCTAGAAGAGGACTTAGGGGATTTTCACATCACCTCGTAGGGTAGAAACCCTTCCTAGGGACCTAGTTCCACTGGCACCCGAGCGCCATACGCAACAGAGGGTGAAGAACTGGCACTAGGAACCAAGGAGGCTAACTTTACAAGAGCCCAGTCACCGAAGGCTTTGCGTGCTCTGCTTGGTCCCCTCCTGGGACTAGGGCGAGAATCCAAATAAAGGAGGCCTAATCCCTGAACCCCATCAACCTTGGCCCACAGCGCATGGCGAGAAGCCGAATATGACAAGGAAATGGGCCAGAAAGAAGCATTTCGGGCCCTCTAGGAGGACCGCAATAAGAATTCCAGCAACGCCCCTATGAGCAGAAACTGAAAAGGAGCCCACGACTGCTCAAGAGACACAAAAGAACCCGACCACTTGCCACTCGGCTTGGGGGAAACCAGATCCAGACAAGGGAGAGCCTCTGATACAGGGGATGGAGAAATGATCTGCAGCAGAGGACATGCCACTGGGGCGAGGGAAGGAGATCCAAACGCCAGGCAAGCGGGAGAGGGCATGCAGCAGGAGGGAGAAACAAGAGAAAGGGAGGCATCTGAGGGTGCAGGCCGAACCGAGGCATCACCAGACCCCTCGCAAGGCTGAGGGAGTGAAGCTCCAGGAATTGAGCCGTTGGCACAAAAGAGGGGGCCACTGAGGCGATGTTTCCTACAGCTCAGGGCCGAATGACCCTGGAGGAGACATGATGAGCAGAACCTAGGAAACACCAGGTAAACAATGTCCTGGGACCAATCTGCAAAATCCTGCACCTTCAGATAGAGCTTCTCCGGGATCGTCTAAGAGAGATCAAGATCAACGCAGATCCGAGCCACCATAGTTTCCTCCCCGAGGTGGGTGCGCTCATCCGCACAGAGAAAACCCCCCAAAGAATCACCAATGGCCCTGAGGAAGGTTCTATTATGGAAAGGAAGAGGGAACATTGGAAGGATGATCCAAAACACAGCCCGTGATCTTTCTTTCCCTCTATGCACCTCCATAGACCAGTGCAAAAGATTCAAACACCATCGACCCATCACCCGAGGGACTTTGCACCAAGCCTGAACAAAATCCACCTCAGAGGCGAGAACCTGACAGAATGACTTCCAATGAATCACCGAGATGCGAGCTGTCGTTTTCAAACCCCAGGAGGCCATGAACTGCTTGAAAGCTAATAGGGGAGGAATCCCCACACCAAACCTCACCACAAGGGTCCATTTCAATACAACCGAAGCAGCGGTGAACACAGAGGCAGGGGCGACCAGCGATAGGCGAGAACCCTCCCTCAACATCGAATGATAAAACATATCAATATCCTAGAAACAAGGGAGAGGAACGCTAGAGGCCTCCCCACATAGAGCCTCCTTGAAGGACACCACCGAGCACCGCTGACTAGGAAAAGATCATGGGGACCCCCAAGGGGAAGGGGAGGAGATTGATGCTAGAGGCCACGAGCCTAGATCGATCTCCGGAGCCAAGGCCACCGAAGGTCCATGGGTGGAAGAAGCAATGGTCAGAAAAGATTCAAAAACTGCGAGCGCATGGGGAACGTTCTTTGGGAAGGCCATCTTTGAACACTCTATCCCAAAACATCCACTGAGATCGACTCTTTAATTGCTAAGATATGAGAAAAAATCAGCAATCAGTCAATGATCATATATATAAAATCAAATCCACCTAGTTCTTGAGGTAAAATAGTGACAAAATATATTGATATATCCTTCCACTTACATTGGGGAACACCAAGTGGATGAAACAACCCACTAGGAATTCAATTCTTGACCTACATCTTTTAGAAGAACAAACATCAAGATAAAAATTCAACAACTGACCTCTTCATCCTAGGACACCAAAACTAACCTCTCGAGGCATGATACATCTTCATTACATCGGGATGTACCTCCAATGGTGGGCTATGAAATTCATAAATAACCACCTCACACATCACCTAAGGAAAAAATATAATCACCATATACAATAATTGATGTTGATCATCCTCAGACCATACCTCTGTGGAATCACTACAAATAACTTGATCATCCTAAACTTTCACCTTAGAATCCCCTAGTTAGGATTCCTCCACCTATTACACCAAATATGGCTACGTCGTTATATGATAATAACGTGTTTTGGAAACGTCGGGAGTCACAATGATAGAATAAGTTTGCATATTAAGAAAAGATAGAAGAAACAACCACATAGGACTCGATGATTTACATGGTTCAAGAAATGATCCCAATGTACATGGAGAGGCAGAAATATCACTATAGTCAGGAGCACAAAATTACAATGAGTTTTAGGGTTCTCAAGCACACAAAAACCCTATCATGAAATGGTCTAATAAAGAATATGAAAATCTATTCCACAAACCGCATAGAAAGTCCAATGTGCTCTAGTGAAAGATGGGTGGAAGTCTGCATCACTATAATGTCACAACCACCCTATTCCAAGCGGCTACATTAGCCAGTAGCTGGAATTCTGTGGATCTATAGTACTATTGACTCCAAAGTCCGACCTACTAGAGTAGTCGTGCCAAAAGTCCACACTGCTACAGTTCTCCATCAATGTCATCCAGTCAGATCTGTTATAATTGGTCAGAGTTGCTACAATACCCCAAAATTTGGGTCGGGGAGCTTCGACCCCCGGAGAATGGGTGTGTTTCCCCATGCAACCCCCAAAATGCTCACTGCAGAGCTTGACCTGCAAAGTTGCGTCCTAGTACATGGTATGGGTCTCAAGCATTCAGCTCAACATCATCCATTGAGGATCGAGCTACACCAATCTAATAATCTTGCACTTGGAGCCTCATCTGCTATGTTTACCTGATTCGATGCCACTAAATTAGATAACTTAATTTGATCTTCTTCTCTTCTTCACTCAAAAGTGTGTTTTTTCCATTCACAACTTCAATTTCAAGATGACGATTCATGAAATACCAATTTTTTCCCTTTTTTGATCTGATAATGTTCTATCATATTTTATCTCTCTTCCTCTATTCATCATTAGAGACCAATGGAGTCATAATAGTGCCTCAACTTCTGTATTACCATTGGCTTCATTAACATGTCTTTTGGATTGTTGGTTCCACAAATCTTTTGCAATGTCAGAAACTCATCATGTATCAAACCTCTAATTAAATGGTACTTCAACTGAATATGCTTTGTCCAGGCATGAAACATTGAGTTCTCTATAATATTTATAGAACTCTGACTATCACAGTGTAATAAAATCTCCTCTCACTTTCTACCTATCTCATCAAAGAAATTATTCAACCAAACCATCTCCTTTACAGCTTCTATTATAGAAATATATTCTGCATTTATGGTGGATTAAATCCAAAACCTTTTTCAATTTTTATATTGAGTTTACTGCAGTTCATCTATAGGTAAATAAATAACATGTGGTACTCATACTTTTTTTGACGTCACCTCCAAGGTCAGAATCCACATACCCCTGAACTGGATTTCCCTTCCCAAATCATAGAGATACCTCCTTACTTCCCTTAAAATACCTCAGAATCCACTTCACAGCTTCTTAATGTTTCCTTCCAAGGATAGCCATGTATTTTCTCAAAAATCCCACCACATGAGAAATTTCAGGTCAAGTATAGACCTTGACATATATCAGGCTTCCAATAAAATATGTGTATGGAACCTTTGTCATGTACTCAATCTCTCATTTTGTCTTCGATGATTGCTTCTTTGATGGCATAAAATGGACTTCTAGGGGAATAGATACTGACTTTTCTTCCATCATACCAATTATTCTCAGAACCATTCCAATGTAGTCAGCCTATGATAACATTAAGGTTCTATCTGCATGGTCTCTCTTGATCTTCATCCCCAAAATCTTGTTACCTTCTCCAAGATCCTTCATTTAAAAATCCTCAACCAAATTCCCTTTCATCTCATCAATCCTCTATATACACAATCCTACAATGATCATTTCATCCGCATATAGAAGAAATATAATATATTCATCACCAAAATACTAGATGTAGAAACATTGATCCATGCCACATAGTTTGTATTAATTTTTATTCATGAATGCATCAAAAATTTTGTTCCACTACCTAGGTGTCTTCTTCAAACCATACAAGCTCTTCTAGAGTTCTCACACTAGGTCTTTCTTCCCAGACTCAAAAAATCCTTCTAGCTATTGTATATAGATATCCTCCTCCAAATTTTCATGAAGGAAAGTCGTATTCACATTAAGATACTCAAGATACAGGTCTTCTGATGCCACAATTCTGAGAATTATCTAGATGGTGGTAAGATTCACTACAGGTGAGAAAATTTTAGTGAAATCCACTCCCTCCTTCTGTTGAAAACCTTTCACCACCAGCCTTTCCTTGAACCACCTCTTTCCATCATTTTCTTCCTTGACTCGGTATACCCATTTGTTCTGCAATGCTTTATTACCATGTGGATAATGTGTCAACTCCCAAGTATTATTGTCATATAGTGGAGAAATTTCTTCCTTCATGGCCAACCCTCACTTAATTTACTCCTTAAACAGCATTGAATCTTCAAAGAATTTTGGTTCTCCACCGTTATTCAATAAAAAATAATGTGAGGATGGTGAATACCTATGTACAATCCTTCTCACCCTTTTTTATCTCCTCAACTCCACTTGAGGAGCATGCTCCATTGTTTATAGTGTCTCATGCTCTGGTACACCTTCAAGCTCCACTTTCTCTTTACACTCTAATTATTTGTTCCCATTTTCATCTTCAGATTCATGGATATCCTTGTATGTGAAACCTCCATTATTTATTACATTTTGGATCCTAATGACCATCTTTTTTATATCATCACAAAAACAATAATCAAACTCATCGGTACCATAACCACTGAATAAGTATGCTTTGGACTTAACATCAAACTTTTACCTTGAATCAGAATCAGTATCAATATATACATTTTCCAAAAATCCAAAGACTCATAAATGTGAGAGTCTTACCTCCTTACCAAACTAGATATTCTTGTATAGACATTCTTCCATTGGTATAGATGGACTCATGTTAATGAGATATGTTTCCATGTTCACTACATCATCCCATAAGGTCTTGGGTAACCGCGAGTGCAGCCTCATGTTCATGGAATGTTCATTTAGTGTCTTATTCATCCTTTTAGCTATATCATTATGCTATAGTGTTCCTGAGAGAGTCTTCTCCCATTGAATTCCATTATTGGAATAGAATTCTATAAACTTATGACTTCCATACACTCCACTATTGTCAGACCTCAATTATTTCATCTTTGAACCTAACACATTATCCACCATGATCTTCCACTTCTAAAACATCTTAAACACATCATGTTTTCTTTTCAGAAAGTAAACTCATACCTTCCTTATTGAGTTTTCAATAAATGTCACATTATATTTTGACCCTACGAAGGAATGTACTAGTGAAAGTCCCCAAACATCTATGTGAACTATGTACAACTTCCCATCCTTTAGTGTTCTTCCTCCTTTTGAAAAAAATACCTTCTTCTGATTTCCAAAAATACAGTCTTCATAAAGGCCAACATACACTAACTTCAGCTCTGGTAGTAGTCCTTTTGTTACCAGCACCTTCATCCCCTTCTCACTCATGTGGCCTAGACTGTAGTGCCATAGTGTTGAATCCCCAGCAGTATTTACTAATGAAAGCATGTTCATCCTTATTTCTATCATGTTGTACAAGGTACCATTATTTTTTCCCCGATCTATGACTATGGATCCCTTGGTAATATTATAAGAACCACCAGTATACTTGTTTCTGAAGCCTGCATCATCATGCTACCCAACAGAAATAATATTTCTTCTTAAACTAGGAATATACCTCACATTTTCCAAAACCAGCAAATTCCCATTATTGTTCTTCATCTGTGCATCTCCCTTCCCCGCAATCTGCAAGGTTTTATCATTAGTAAGATGTACCTTACCAAAATTTCCAAAAACAAAATCTTTCAGGACACCCTTCTCCGACATGGAATGGAAAGGCGCCCCTAAGTCTAAAATCCAAGACTCCATATGCCTATTCATGATCAGTAGCAACACATCATCAGTTCCTTCAGCCACCGTGTTTTCTCCACTAGTTCAATGTGCCTTCTGTTTATCTCTACACTCCTTCTTGATGTGTCATTTCATCTCATAAGTCCAAAAGGTAGGTATAGTCCCCATTCCCTTATCCCTGCTCTTTCCTCTTTAATTTGATCATCATCTACAATTGTCTCGCTGCATATATCTTCCTCTTACTTCAACGTTCAGAGTATAACCAAAGAATCTTCCTAATTATTTTCTTCGGATATCCTCACCAAGGATCAAGTATTGTATATCCCTCAAAACCATCTTGTTATTCCCTGAAGAACTTCTCATAATTTTTACAGTCGCTTCCCAACTGTTAGGTAACAAAGACAGTAAAACCATTGCACATACATCATCTCCAAGCACAACTTCCACCAATTTTAGTTAACATATGATGGTGTTGAATTTGTTAATGTGATTTGTAACAATTATCCCTTAAGAGAAAACCACTCTTTGTTGCATCAGAACTCAACCCAATCCAAGGAACGAAGCATCACAATAAACCTCAAAATAAACTTCTACCTTAGGAAAATAGATAACATGAGAAATGACTAGATTCTATATTAGATACTCAAAAGAAGCTTGAAACTGTTAATTCCACACAAAATTTGGATCCTTCCTGATCAAGGATATCATAGGTTTCATAATCCAAGAAAAGTTTGGCACAAATCTTCTATAATCGTATGCATGACCGAGGAAGAACTACACCTATGCAATATTCTTAGGGGATAACCAAGAAAAAATTTCCTCTACTTTGGACATATCCATAACTACTCATTACAAATACATAACATGTCCCAATAAATGAACCTCATGGACCAAAAACATAAAAAACTATAGCTTCCCAAATAGTCATTGAAATTGATGAATCCCCAAAAAAGTTCACAGATAATATGAATACTCCTCCTCAAACATAGAATACACAAGGATGTTGTGTATTAATTCCACCATAAACTAGTCTGAGAACTCATGAAAGATAGATTTCATGAGTCCCTTGAACATGACCAGGCCATTCATAACACTGAATAGAATTATGATGAACGCATATTATCCATAACAACGTCCAAAATTAGTCTTTGGGATATCATCATCCTTCACTCACATATGATGATATCCCAACTATAAGTCAATTATAGGGAACCATATTTCTCCCTTTAGTTAATCAAACAAATCATTAATTTTTAGAAGAGGATAATCTTTCTTTTTTGTCACTTGATTAAAGAAATGATAATTGATGCACAAACACAAATTATCATCTAACTTCCTTAAAAAAATATTGGGGTATCCCATGGGGATGAACTAGTCCGAATAAAGTCTCTTTGTAAGAGATCATCAATCTTGATATAAATCTCTTGAAACTTAAATGAAACCATCTGATATGGAGACATTGAGATCTAAGAGACACCTGGTTGTAACTCTATTCAAAGAAATATCTCTCATCAAGTGGGTAAGGTCACAACCTCTTTAGGGGATAAATTAAGGTACTCTTACACAACCCTGGGAAACACTAGTAGTTTGTCCTCCACTGAACACAACATCATCTCAGTCATCATACATGATAAGGAATCAGCATGTATCTGACCCATCTGATCGTCTTTCTCATCTATAAACATGGCATGGTCACCGTCAATAGTATAAAACACAACTCGCCACCTGAATCAATATACACTAGACTAAACTGAATATAGTTGTTCTATGTTAATAGTGATTACATATATATGTATATGAAAACATAGAAAATCTCTCAAAGAGTGAGGATTCCCTAACATTTGATCGTAACCTCTAGACACATCATAAAGGCTTTCTTGACCTCTAACCAGAGTGTTCAAAACTAAGGGAACTTCAATCCTCTATAGATCAAGTCCCAAAAACATGAACTAGGGTGGGTATAATAAAGGAGTATTAATCTCATAAATAGAATAAAGAATAAAACTATCTAGAATATAAATAGATGATACCTCTAACAACATATGGCTCACCCGACACTGGAAAATCTAAGTCATGCATCAGATTATTCCCTAATCTATATCCACTCTATTCCTAATGGATACCAACTTTGTAGACATACTTAACTCTATGTACCTAAGGATGAGGAGAATATCAGGGTTCTCAACTCCCCACCTTGTCTCCTCACTTCTAATCCAATCCTAGAGTATCATGATTCTACCTTAGAGGATACTGCTAAAACAAAAAAACTAGAATCCAACCGCTGATACTATATTGAATTCCAAATAAGGTTGTAAAATCTAGATTATGTAGGCCAAAAACTCCATAGAAAAAATAAACCATATTTTATCTTCTTATAGGGGCCTGAGATCTTACACCATTGATAAAATGAGATGAATAAGGATGAAAATAGATCTCTACTATTTGAGACTTTAATGGACTAGGAAATCCTAAATTCTTAGCTACATCTTTGCTATGTAGAGATTCTCGATGCCTTTCCTTCATGATGATCTTGTTCTAACGAACATCCTCTTGATAACTTTGTAATTTTCCAACTCCTCAAGATACATTAAAAACATAAAGGGTGTGACAAGTAACTATATCTCCATGGCCCAAAGAATCATATAAATGCCTCACCCTATCTCCTTCATCTGATGAAAGGTCTAAAGTATAATGAAAAAGATTATTAAATCAAATAAAATACTACCACCCACTAGAACTAACCTAGTGGAGGGTAATCATCTCCTTCCGACAGGACGCCTTTGTGATTGAATAAAGGAACTCATCCTAAAACTATTCATAGAACTTCTCCTATGAAATTCCTAACTCCTCACAATTCCTAAGGAATAAATACCATCATTGTTGATATTATCCACGTAGCTTACTCACATCCAATGAATCTCATTGCTCCCTATGAGCATGAATTAAACTAAAAAAATCTCTACCTCATCCAACCAATACTCATCCTCCTGATACAAAATGGAGCCCTCATACTTCTATAGGCACTTATTCTAAAACTCATGAAGTGTCATCCCCTAATCATTGTCATCATCAATCTCAACTCTACAATGATCTTCTAGCACATCTTGATGAATGACTTCGATACGAACCGAACAGGGATGGTGACCTTGACCTATACTAATAAAAGAACATAAGGTTAGGGACTATCTAAACCTAGAATATAGATTATTAAAAATTAAATAAACTATAACCTAATACCCATTATCTACTCATTAAATCACCAGAACAAACATTTAAGATACATGACCCTCACCTAGGTATCTACCCCACAAGTAGCATCACTCCACTCAGTACATTTAGTAAACTTAATTTCCTTATGTAAACTCAAAGGGGGGATAAAATTGAATGTACCGGTCAGTCTTCCTTGCTTACATAATATGCTAATCTCATCTAAACTCCTCACCAATTCCTATCCCCTATCTCAATCTTATCTCTCAATGAAAAATGTTCACTATAATACTAATTTTTCATGACCCACCCACACTGGTATCCCTCATGATCCTCTATTGATGGTAGTTAGGGATCCTCTAAATCCCTCCCCCAATAGGCCACAGGTTATAAAACAAGATTTTAGGGTATCTAATACATAAATTTGAGGTATTACACTCAATAATCCCAGTTAAGATAAACATCCACTAATCAAATTCATAATATAAAAAACCAAGTACATGATATTTTGTACAATGAAAAATTCCAATAAAAAAACAAAGCAAGAACCACTCCTTCAGAAACAACCATGATCACCTACAATTAATGATCAATACATGAGCTAGTATCATCCGTCTAAATCACTAATTCCCTCCAATGGACTAGAAAAATAGTTATAATATATATATGGGTGGACATACAAGTATACTCAGTAGGATTATCCCTAAAAACTTTCATGAAAATTTAGAAGAAACATATTAAATTCCCAATGAATAAATAAAGAAACCAACTCATTACCAAATCAGGTAAACTTTAATTTTATTCTCACTAAGGATCACTAACCAAGTAACACATATAATATGGTAACATCATAATAAAAACTTGAATATAATAAAGGGTAACTTGCTACAACATTCCCACTAAACTAGCTACCCTAAACCCCAACAGATCATTCCCTAGAGCTCTCATATCCTCCTAAGTCATCCTACCCACATGGGAAATCACATCATCATCATATATTGAACCCCATGAAACCCATCATACATGAATCGTCCTCATCACATATTTTAATAAGGTAGTAAATCTAAAGGACACCACAACCCATGTACTATGAACTACACCTCAAGCCATCATAGCTTGTGCATGAGTAAACCTACAATAACCATAGACATTACAGTAATAATGAAAGTATGAGTTGTAACCGCAAGCCATCAAAGACCACTCACATATGTATTTCATAACCGTGATCCATCACAACTCCTACAAGTATATGATATAACCTTAAACAACCACACCCTATATATAAAAGTACATCATAATCTTGATCCATCACAACTCGTATGAGTATATAACCTATAAAAGAAAGCCACCATAGCATGGGTATGTCTATTTATATAGTTTTCCCATACGAGAGGGTGAGGTGGGGGTATTCAGCCTTCTATTCCCTCAGTAACTAAGATATTGGGAAAACACCAAGAACCCAAGGCCAATATGGTTGTCAGCTACCCCACTTAACTCAGGTAGTGGAGTGTAATAAATCATTGAAGACAATTATATAAATATCACATAACCATACTAGAGGAAACTACCTACCATAGTCTTGATCTATATCTATCACCCCATAAGACATCATAGCTTCCATCTCTAGGACTAATTTTATAAAGCTCAAAAAAAATAATCATCAAATATTCCAAATCTAAATCCATCAATTATCATTTCCTTTATAAATCCAAAAATAAATTCTAATTTAACTATTTCATAATTTATCTAGAAACAAAAGTTTAATTTTCAATTATTAAAATCTATATTTCATATTAGTGCCCTCTAATAATTCCAAACATCCTCATGGTATCCACTCAAAATATCATTTATAATCAACTCCCATTTCCCATGGGTTAAATTATAATTTAATACATATACATATCTTGGGTATTTGAAGACTTGACCAAAACAATCTCAAGGTGGGATATACCGGAAGAAAAAAACCATCTATTGTAAGTAGTAAATAACATAGTAACTAGCTACAAGAAAGAAATAAAAGGGGGAAAATGGGAAATCCCTACTCTCAACCCTTTCTAGTAATCCCGTCATCAAATGCATCCAAATGAAAAGGCAGTAGGAAATCCCCAATATAAACCTACTCTAACCATCCCAACCATCAAACACTACCAAAACCTGGGAAAATCAGCCCATCCCTTTCCAAATAACCAACCATACTAGGTTCCACATAAAATCATAGCAAGGTCACTATCATATAAATACATAAAATCAAGTATGTGTAAAGAATAAAAAAATCAAATAGAAACTGAGGATATAACAACAACACATACCATAACATAACAATCATATCATTCCTTACAACATTCCAAACATTTATTCCACCAAACATCATTTTTATATTACCATTTTTGATAAGTAATTCATTAGGTATGGGGTTTTAGAAAAATATAAACCAAATAAGATAGTGTATCATAATGGATAAATCATTAAGTGATGATACTCAAACAAATTCATTATCTTACTCAACAATTTCAAGGAATAAAGTTATAATACTCTATGATTATCTTATTTATTGACCTTATTTGTTATGTCACTCATTTTAAAAAGAATGTAGAAATAATGGATTTCATTAAACATACACTAATATAAATTATATCCATATAATAGAAATTTTCACAAAAACAATTACCATATGAATCGATTTCAAGGAATAATTATAATGTTCATTGAATTTCACCTTTCATTAACTTTATTTCCATAACATATTCACATTGATTATAAATTTTTCAATATATCAATTCATAAGGGGAACATAGATGATCACATAATAAATATTAGACACTATCTAGAAAATCTCAAGAGGCACTCAATAGGGAATAAGATATAATCACATAGAATCGCAACAACCCCTTCAATTATTCCCCATTTCTTTTAATCTCTTAATTATAGGATATTATCTTCATTAAACCCAATCTTATCCTTTTACCCATTAAGATAAAGCTTTATAATCCCACACTTCCACACAAATATGGGAATTCATGGATCCCCTAATTAGAAAGAAATTTCAATAGTACTGCACAGGAGTAGGAGAAGTAAAAGAGAGAGTTCCCTCTTCTTGGAACTCTCAAGGAATATTCCTTGAAGTTTAAGCTAGAACTCGACTAGTGGATCTCTCTCAAAATCCAAGGTACCACTAGTCAAGCATGGTTGAGAGGAAAAGGGGAAGTCTCAAAATAATAAGGGGTGGTCTAGATATTCAAGAAACAATGAGACATAGAAGACTCATCCTCTCCCACCTAATCCGAGACAAATGAGGGAGAAGACGTGGTTTCCTGTGCACCATGTCACTACCCATACTTGGAACGAGAGGCTCAAAACTTGAAGTAGTGGAGTGAATAAAATTTTCAAGACTTAAAATCCCCAAATTGGTGGAGACCCTCTTTACCATAGCATGTTGACACCAAAAATTCCATGGTTCTCTTTTATATTGACTAAAATAGGGTCCCTCTATGGCATGGTGTAGCCTGCCTCTCTGTTTTGGGCACACCAGTGGAACCACCATGGTGTGGAGGTGTCTTTCTCCACATTTTTTATTTTGAAAAGCATAAACATTCCTTGAAAAAGAACCCCCACACCCACCAACATTGTGTTTTGGTCTCCTAGTTTCCCACATGGAGACTCATCGAGAAACATGCCAAGAACATGGGTGTTTTGGCCTCCCTATGGTGCATTGAAACTCCTTCTAAGCATTGCACCATACACCATACCCAAAAACCTGGGATTTTTTCTCTGAGATAATGACCATCAAGTGTGTTTATGTGCCTATAGTGCACCCATAAGCTAAAATAGTCGTCCTCCATATCCTAGGCTCTAAAATGTTAGGCCAAAATGACAATCTCCCTCATCCTCAGATACACTGTGACATTCACCACACTCAGAACCATGGTGTATTGAACCTCAAGATGGCCAAAAATATCTCCCCACCTCTGAAGGACCCCCAAACTCCCTATTGACGCCTATAAGGGCCGATAAATCAAAAATTAATGGTCTATATAGATTAAGACCCTAGAAATGTAGACCAAACAAAATACTTATTTTGAGTAGTAATTTATGGTGGAGGACCCGCATCTTGTCGAGGGTAAATATATATTGGGGTTGTACCTAGCCTTATTAATGGGGGGAATGCACCTTGTTGGGAAAAATCAATATGTGGAGAAAATAACCCCTCTCATATGGTGGACCCATATTCTTTTAATTATAGTGTAATCTAGGGTAGTTTTCTACTGATTCTTCATATGGAATACAGGTGATGCATCGGGAATGAGATCTATCAAGGGATTAATTAACCCATAATGTATACCCAATTCATAAATCATGTTAATAAATTTCCTTTTCCAAATTTTAACATCATGATAATAAAAGCTATAAGAGATGGTCCATTGAAACATTATCACTAAAATTATAAGAAATCATCAACAATCAAAAATAAAACCATTATCCAAATCTTTCCTTATTAAAAAACCAATGTTATCATCTCAAAACAAAACTGTACATTATATAAAATCATGTAATATCTAATTTCATTGCCTTCACAACATAACTCCTTGAGTTACCATATTGATCGTTTGATAACTAAATAAGATAACACACATTTAGTCCAGATATATTAGAAGAAAATATCACCATATCATCTACTATAGTCAAATCAACCAGTTAATGACACATTAAAATAGTGTCATTCACAAGTTAGTTATATTTCCTTTGCCACTTGGTAAAACTTTTGATAACATCAAACTATTAAAAAATCATACATCAAACACACTAACCAATTGTAGTAAATATTCAAGGTGATAGAAGTATCATAATTTTAGATGTTATATCTAATCTTGATATCTATCTCAAAAGTCCTCATTGACGGTTCCTAGTTCAAATAACCCACAAATAGTTCATTACCATTTCTCATATCTATGAATTTTATCAAAATTCCATGTTTTAATGAATCATCAATCTTGTGGTAAAATCATAGTCTCATTAAAGATCTTGGTTTAATCGGAATATTATCATGAATTTTCATTACTATAAATATCACTGGATTGTTCTCATGCATGTCCATGTCCAAAATAATATTTTAGAAAATAGATTATCTTAGGAGATCCACATTACCCAAAGTAATTCACTATTATAATCAAAATTAGAAAACAAATCCCAACGGTACTCTCATAATTTTATTAGACCAATTCATTACCAAATTTGGTTTCAAATGATTTTAAAAGAAAATGAAAACCACTTAAGTAACCAAAAATGAATTTAATAATATCATTAGAATAATATATGAAAAAAAGTAAAATAAATTATATATATTCCTAAAATGAACACCTAGAAAAAGTTATTATTTTAATTTAATAACTAAATGGGGGAGTTGGCACGCCTTATAGGGAGTTTTAGGGATATGAGTGTGTATATATCTCATTCATGATTCATGTGCCATGTAACTATGATAGAAACTACCTATACAACATTATTGGATCCACTCAACCATTTGGATGTATTCTTCACCCTAATCACGGACTGAAGATCTGACCGACTGACCATTATAACACATATGGATGTAGATCCCCCCTAACCACATCCCCACTAGGGATTTCATATCCATAGAAGTTGATTATCTCCCACCAAAACCATTGAAACTAGTTCCTTTTGATCTTATAACTAACTACATATATCATCGGGCTCATCACCATGATTGATTCCTTATATTCAATCTCCTGTATCAATACCATGTACAACTACCACTCATAGTAGAAACCCCCTGCCATCACTACTATATAATACCTCACATTTATCAATAACCCCATTTACACACCCATACCAAGGTTAGAAAATTGGAACCTGTTGATTAATTTGTCTCAACACTCATCATAAAAAACCTCTTACACAAAAATAGTCATCTCATATGAGGGTTAATTAATTCCCTACCTTATATGTGGTGGAATTTAATCACATAGTGTCCTAAAAGTTATGGTTCGGTTTGTTAGGTATAGGCATGGCCATTATAGACATGTCAGGGGGATACCAAGTGTTATAACAGGAGAGGTGGTCATGGAACTTAGTGGAAAGATACTTTCAATGATATTCATTGGCTATGTCATAGAGTTTTTTTATCAGTTAAATTTATAAAACAATAATACAAATAAGAAAATATTTTCTATTTAAAATTTCAAATAGATAATAAAAAACCATAATAAAAATTATAAAATAGGCTTAATAATCCTACCTCAGAGGGGACCACTAGTGCTTCCTCTCCTCTGTAAATTTTTTCACCTTGATTTATATGCTAAATAATGTTTATAGATAAATGGTCATTCACATTTTATAAAAAATTATCTTAAATTGGTTATGAATATCAATAATACCAAACTTCACTATAAGGTGAAACATATCATCCTAGATAATACTATGATAATATAACTTCAATCCAAGGTTTTGTTTGTAATATAGTTTCATTTTTCATATGGTTTCCCTTTTCCATAAAATAATTCTTTTTCATATTTTCACTTAAAACTTATCAGTGTATATATTTTGACCATATAAGAGAAGAATTTAGTAAATATGAGCACTAATAAATTAAATGGAATTGAAATTGGCTCCAAATTATAAGTATAATATATGTTATTCTAAAGTTAAACCCCATAAAACACAGTTTTAGGCATTCTAAAAAACTAAATATTATCAAAAATATTATAAATATTAATAAAAATGATATTAATATTCATTTAAATTTGAATTATTTTCGATTAAAATAAAAAAATGAATTTAATAAATTATAAAACCATTGGACATTGAGTATAAGGTGGATCCATCTAATATATTATGTGGGAGACCATGTGTTTTTAATGTTTTCCCCATTACATGATTAGGATTTTTTATTAGTAAATCTTTTTTTTAGATTCATCAGTTTATTATAAATTTAATTTTATTTTAGAAAGGTTAAAAAAATTATATCATTTCATTCATGTATGAATATAGTATATAATTTCATCAATATATTGTTACTGATAAGGTATGTGTATGGTCCCTCAGATATTATTAACTTAGGGGGGTTACAAATTTAAGAAAATTCATTATTCATAGGGTATATTATGTTTATTAGGTTCCATTGGGATAAGGTCTTCTAAAGGAGGATGATTCATCTTATTATAATCATTTTATAGAATGGAGGAATTAAGAAGAAAAAATTGGAAAATTTGTGTATTGTTTTGTGTTTTTATTATTTATTTAAGTAGATTTTTAGTGTCAACCAGTTAAATAAACTTGCTGAAAATAAATGAGGATATTAAATATTTTCATATTAAATAGAGAAAGGGGGGATATTGTTTAAACTTTTGGAGGTAAATTCAACATTGTTTGAAAATGAGGATCAAAGAGAATTTTTAAAAGATATAGCCAAATAATTTTTATCAGAGGTTGTTCCTTTTTGAAATTTCATCGATCCTTATATAGAGTATATTGTTTTTATTTTATTGTGTTAAACTATTATTATACCTCACAGTCTAAGGGAAATATCTTTAAGATGGTAGGAATAAACATAAATGATACATGGATTCATTAGAAGCCACCTCACTTTTATGTAAAAGATTATGGTTACTGGAGATCTAGAATGGAGGCATACCTGAAACTATTAATCATAGAACATTGGTCCATCATGGAAAAATAGTACACAATTCTAGAATATGACATGGACACTCTTATAGGAAATGATGCTTCTAGATATGTTTTAAATTACAAAGTTGTAAATATTTTATATTGTACTATTAACATAAGTGTGTTTAGTCATGTGTTTGTATGAAAGACAACTCATGAGATTTAGAATATTTTATAAGTTACTCAACTTTCCTCAGATAAATTGATATGAACCAAACTTGGAATGCTTTTATCTAAGTACCAAGACTTCAATATGGGTGAAGACAATATTGTAAACTAAATGTTCCAGTGATACACAAGAATTATGAATGTAATGAATTCCCTTGGAGAAAATTTGAAAAATCCAGTACTTGTTGAAAGAGTCCTATAAGCACTACCAAAGAAATGGAACACAAAGAAGTTTTACATTGACGAAAGCAAGAACTTCAAATATTACACTTTTGATTAATTTATTGGACCACTACTGCATTATGAACTATAATTGATGAACATTGTAGAAGAGGAGAAAAAAAGGTGTAGCTTTTAAATCTATAAATGTTATTTCTATTGAATCTTATGATTCTGAACTACAGGATAATAAAAAAGAAGATATGGCTTAGATAGTGAATTAATTATACAAACAAATTAAAAATAAAGGATTTATAAACCAATTTATAAGAAACCCTTAAAAGTAAAAACACAAGAGAGATAAGAAAGGAAGTACTAATTATAATACTTAAGATGTTACTTTTTTTGAGTAAAGAAATAAAGTTCATATCAAGACTAACTATACAAAACTAAATAATAAAGACAAATACAAAAAAAGGAACAAAACGGCATTAAAAACTAGTTGGATTTGTCTCAAAGAATTAGATTCTAGGGAATAATATGAAAATGAGAAAGAATCAGCTACCTTAAGCATCATGGAATCACTGAATGAGATCAGTGATTCTATATTTTATTCTAGATGTTCTAATTCAGATTATGATTTTGAAAATTTGAATGTTTCAAAGTTAAATGATGAAATTGAATTATTGATAAATTATGTTTTCAAAGCTATCGATTTATATAATAATCTTAAATAAATTTATAAGGACTCGATCTTAAGCATGACTTATTCTAGTGTTTTTTAACTATAATTCACATTTGAGGATATTTTCAGTTTAGAGTTTTAGATAATTAGGACAAAATCTTAAAAATTAAGCCCATACATTACATGTGGACACTTATACTCAGTATCTATTTTTTCCACCAAAGGAAACCCTTTTAAAAAACATGGTTTCTTTTATTAACACATCTTCAATTCTTTCATCATGACATATTCTTTTCCCTTGCTGATCTTAAGACCTAGGGAAAACATTAAAGAACCTCGTATGATCATAAAAATATTAGTAAGGGACATAAAAGAAATAATTAAACCACTAGTCCATGAATACTTTAAACCCATGAAAACATTTTAATGAAGTTATACTTTTCACCCATAAAATATAAGCTCTTTATCATACATCATGAAATCATAATAATCCTGAAAAAATTCATAGAAATCATAAATTATAAAGGTAAATTGTGAAATCCATATCATACTTACATTTATCTTTAACAACTACATAGGGAGTAACCTTCATGGTTACATTTGGAATACCAATCACAGTATATTCTCTTAATATCTTAGGAGAAACTCAACTGTTTAAATTCAAATCATTACCCAATTTATTAGAGAGATATCATAGTCTCACCCTACCTTGGTTTATCATGGAACCACTCATATACATATGAAATTCCCAATAACCAAGACATAATCACAACACATAAATCATGCATAAAGGAAAAAATATCATTTCAACTTTGAAATCGCATTTCATTTTATTACAAAGCCGCGCACTCATAAATGAAAACACCTTATTTGAAAATAAAATGTTAAACTTGTAAAGGAATAATAAAAACATTAAATTGACATAAAATCAGTAAAATCCAATCATGTTGTATAAGTTGAAGAAAAGCATTCCTTTTGACTTTTGGAAAAATAGTTGAAAGAGTAACTTTTAAAGAGATTATTAAAAGAAAGTACCTTACCAAAACCCATTTCAAAAACAAAATACTCATAAAAGGGAAAAAAATTACTTTACTTTTAAAACGTGAAGGCTTGTATAGTAAGGAATATATCAAATAACGTTCATGACAGTGGAGAATTTATTGTCGTCGTATACGTTAAAAAGAACATTCTTTTTGTTGTTTGTTAAAACATTCCATATAAAACACATAAAAAGATTCCTTTTGAAAACATTTGAATTAAATTAAAAATATATAAAAAATATTTCCTTTATAATCCTTTTATATCCATATAATAAATATGCATAATATTATCATGAAAATTGACATGGAGAGAAATATTGAGAGTTAAATATTTTAAATATTCAAGGTGTCCCATACCATTTTGAACAATTAAATCATAATCTCCATTGAAGAATGAATTTAACTAAACATTAAATAACATGATTATAGATGAAATATGGATATTAAATTTCATAGTAGATTTATTTACACCTTATAAAAGAATAAATTTACATATCACCAAGAAATGCCTTAATGAAAGGAGATTTAGACAAAATCCCTTACCATGAGTCTGAATCGTGTCATACGTTCTTTATCTTCCTGAATAATAAACTTAAGTTAATTTATAATTTCTTTAGAACATTTTTCATGTTTATTATTCATTTTATATCACTTATTACCATGTTATAACAATTACATAATTCTTTAATTTTATATTGGATGTTTTGCCGATATTTGGTACTTAAGTCGAAAATGAATTTGGTATGATGTCAATAGCTCATGTGGTCATAATTCCATCATACACATAATAATATTCATGACATAATAATAACGTTTATATATCAATTATACCTTTAAATTCATTCATTAAATATGGTTATAAAAAATGAACAATGTTACAATCATGGAGATGGTAAGCCGTACGTACACATGAGTAACGGTTTCATTTTTCAATGATCATTATGAAATCAAAATAAATATTATTTTATCCTTACAGAATTATGATAATATTATTAACATCATATTAATCATTTAAATATACATATATATATCATCCATGTGATGTGGTGAATAAAAACGAATTACACCGCTTCATGGATGTGATAGTTCACACGTACACATGAACGACGTTATAATTTTTATGTGCATGGAAATTAAGAATGTAATTGATATATTATTCTATTATAATGATAAATATTTCATGATCATAATATATAAACATTTATTCCATAATTATAATCAGTCTTTAGATATTATAATGAAAAACGAACTGTATCAATTCGTGAGGCGGTAGTCCGCCGTACACACGAACGAAAAGTTCATTTCCTATTTGATGAAATTAGAGATGTAGTTAGGTGATGATAATAACATCTCAGTAAATTTATTATAATAAAGTTATTATTTCATCATGGATGAATAATATTTGAAGGGTGATGAAGAATAAATAAAATAGAAACACTTAATTAAAAACATTACGTTTTCTTCAGACAATCACATTTGATTAATACATTAACACTTCTAAGGAGAGTTTTATGCCTAAACTAAGGCCTATAGAACATGTAGAGGTATTCTAGGAAGGTTATTGGGCAGATATTTTCTGAAAAAAATGTTTTTGAAGTGTAATTAATAGAGAAGAATGGGTGCCTTTTATAGGAGAGGTGAGGGGTACCCTTGGAATTATTAAAAGTATTAAATTAATATAAATTAATTTTATATTCCAAATTGGTCCAAATTGATTTATTTAAAAAATAGGATGATTTTAGGTAGAATATCCTTCATCAAATAAAAATTAGATAAGATTAAAATATTACTTTAATCCTTATCTTTTTGTTTTAACCCTTAGTTTACCCTTTTAATTCTTACCTTGATATCATAAAATCTACACTTTGATGGTTAAAATAATTATCAAAACATTTCAAAAGACCAATGAATGAGTCATTAATGAAATTATCAGACTTATATAAAGATTTTAGATGAATATTATAATTTATAGAAATTTTATAACATATAATAAAATATTTTATATTTTAAAATACCAATAGTATCAATTGTAACACTATTCATTAGTTGAATTTTAAAAATATCATAACAATAAGATAAGTTCAAAAAAAACTCCTTTAAATCATCACCAACATATCAAATTCATCCATATAATTATTATATGGTGTCAATTATATCAAATTATATTTATTTTAGTATTTATAATATCATTTATTTGATTCTTTCATTAACGAGGCAAATATTGCATCATTATTGTGTGTTCATTTAATTTAATTATTTATTTCCTAAAAATATATAAATAAATTATAATGTTTTAGGTAATAATTTTATCTTTATAAATACTATATATAGTCAAATATATCAGTTATATAACCCCATATTAAAAATTTTATAGTTATGAGAGACGTGATTATGAAGTCTTGGTCATTACTTTAAATAAAATGTTATAAGTGTCATAATAATACCAAAGTGGCTTCCAAAGGCCAAAATTCAGACCCAAGGAATGTCTTGGTTGAAAACAATTTATCCAATAATATTACCACAAGTTTTAGGGTAGTTATATAACATTTATAATATTATTTTAACCTTTAATTACCCGATTTACCTTTAACTGTGGTAATAAAAATAATTAATCAAGTTACTATTCATAATGTCCAAACATAAAAGGGAACTACTTACATAATTTGTAACTTATAGTTCCAAATATGAAATCCTTTTTTCCAAATTAAAAACACATAATTGTCAGAAATCAATTAAAAAGTAATCACGTTGATGAAATAAGAAAAGAGGTTTTTTAAGTAAAATGTTCAAAAGATCAGATAGTTTTTATATATAATTTAAATATGAAATTGATTCCAATGACCTAAATTGGATTAAATAATAAAAAAATAATCTAATTATACTTTGAAACTAATTAAAAGGATAATCTATCAATACAAATAAATTAGACAAAAAAACAGTTTTGAATTAAAACGCTGTATTTTTTACTATTCATTAAAATATGAATTTTATCAGAAAAATACTAAAAATTCAACAAAAGTAAATTTTTATATCATTATTAAAAATAAAAGGTTTATTTTTTTCAAATGGAACTTATAAAAGTGTCAAAAACTAGATTTACAATGGGTTTTCCATCAAAAGGCGGTAAAAATTCTTTTTTTGAAAAATACTCCTCTTATGCATAAAATTAAATTTGTTCTTATATCATGTATATAAAACATATAATATGAATTTTAAACATTATATTGAATTTATATTTCATTAATATAGTCCAAAAATAGTGATTTTATTATTTTATGAACAAAATTATTTGTAATTAAATAGTTTTCATAAAAACATATCCATTATATTCAATTGGTTTTTATTTTCATTTCTAATTAATTTTATAACCAATGAATCATTATATAAACATTTGTAAACCCTATTTTCATAATTTAGTTAATTCGATTCATTCCTGCCATTGTAACAACTATGAGATAACTATAATATTAAATTATAATATTTAGTTGTTTAATTAAGCTCAAAGTGTTGTATCATGTACGCTATCGAACATAGTGTTTCCTTTTAAAAATTAGAGATGTTAAAAAAATAATGAGAAACTTGTTTCTGAAAAAAAATGTGTTTTACAAGTGAATGAAAAACTATGGAATACTTCTTCTACTTCTAATTCTACAGTTTATGATAATTTGTGATGTTTTAAATATTTGATTGAAAATTTGAAAAAGGAATTTAAAATAAATATTTTATTGGATATGGTAGTATATTACCTCAAATTTATTGAAATAATTTTTTTAAAACAAAAATAGTTGTACTTCAACTGTTACATGTTTTCAATGTGTCACAAAAGTCCACTATGAAAATGATTGTTCTCTTAGATTTAAACAGTATTTGGGATTTACGAAGACTAGTATTTCTAAATTTGTATTATCTAGAGTAGCTTAAAATATTTGTTTAAATTTTGTGTGGGTACCTACAAATTTTTTTACTAATATTATTTGACCCAAAGTATCTTGGGTGCCAAAATTGTCACGTAATTGATTTTTGTAGGAAAAATACCTTGGATGTCTCAAGAATGACATATGGTACATGGATAGTGGATACTCTAGGAATACGACTGGTGACCCATCAAACTTTGTTACATACAAAACATGTGATGGATGCACAGTTACATTTGGGGATAATTCCAAAGGTAAAGTAAAATGATTTGGTAATGTTTGTATTTCTAATTCTACTTTCATTTATAAAGTTTTAAATGTTGAAGGATTAAAATGGAACTTAATTAGTTTATCAAAATTATTTAAGGATTTAATGTAATTTAAATTTCAAAATAATAATTTATTAGTTTTTAGGGTTGTTTCATTATTATTCTATGCTAATAGAAAAGAAAATATTTATACTATTGATTTTAAAAAACTAATTGTTCAACATGTGAAGTGTTTGAATGTTGTGTAAAGTGATAGAATTATTTGGCATCGATGATTAAGTTATGTTAATTTCATAATGTTACATAATCTCTCTAAACATGAAAATGTACTAAAGTTTCCTACCTTGAAGATTGAATAGTTTCATGTTTGTGACACTTGCATGAAAGGGAAAAAGAGTTCTTTCAGACCTATCAATCATATAAGTATTAATAGATTTTTACAGTTAGTACATCTTGATCTATTTGGTCCTTCTAAAATTTCTATCCTTGAACGAAAGAAATATAACTTAGTTATTGTTGATGATTATAGTAGATTTATATGGTTTTATTTTCTTGAACATAAAAATGATACTTTCTCTAGATTTATTATATTTTATAATTTAGTTAAAAATTAAAAACGTTGTGTAGTTATTTCTATTCATAGTGATAAAGGAGGTGAATTTTATAATTTATAATTGAAATTTTTGTGAAAAGAATAGTTATTTTCATAATTTTTCTATTCCTAGAACACAATATTAAAATTGTGTTCTTGAATGTAAAATAAAACTCTTATTGAAATGGCCAAAAATATGTTATGTGAATGTAATTTTCCTAAATATTTTTGAGATAAATCATCTTTTAATGATTGTTATATTTAAAATAGAATTATTATTATACCTTTTTCAAATAAAAATCCATATGAATTGTTTAAAGGTGAAAAAATTAAAGTTGGTTATTTTAGAGTTTTCAGTTGTAAATTTTTTTAGTTTTAATTCAAAAGATAATTTAGATAAATTTGATACTAAAAAATGATGGTGGTATTTTTATTGGTTATTAAAATAGTAGTAAATCTTATAGAGTTTATAATAAAAGAACTATTTTTATTGAATAATATTTTCATGTTATGTTTGATAAAAATGATGTGAAATTAAATTATGATTCTCATGTTTTTTATGATGATATTAAATATTTTAATTTTGATGAATAAAAACCTCAAGATAAGAATGAATAAATTGATGGAGAGCATACTCATTCTTGACCTGATTCTGGATCATGGAATATTCATAAATATCATCCTACTGACAATGTTATTGGTAATATTGATTTTGGTATTGAAATTAAAAATTATGTTTTAAATTTTTGTGCAAGTTATGATTTTATTTATAATCATGTTCCTAATAATGTTTTTGATGCTTTAAATGATGTTAACTGGACTGTTGTAATGTAATATGTGATTAATGTGTTTTTTAGAAATAATGTTTGGTCTCTAGTAAAATAGACTGTGGATAAGCAGGAAATTGGAACTAAATTGATTTTTAGAAACAAGTTGGATGAATCTGGATATATTATGAAAAAGAAATCCATACTTGTTACCTAAGGATACTCTTAATAATAAGGTATAGACTTTGAATATTCATTTTCTCCTATTTCTAGGTTTTATTCTATTAGAATCCTTTTAGTTTTTTTTGAGTTTTTAAAATATATCAAATGGATTTAAAAAGTACTTTCTTAACTGATTTTATAAATGATGAAGTTTATGCTTCTAAACCCCTTGGTTTTGAAAAATAAAAAATTTCATAATCATGTTTTTAAATTATCTAAATCTTTCTATGGTCTCAAAAAAGCACATCATGCTTGGTATGATAGGCTTTCTCTATTTCTATTGAATAATAGTTTTATGAACGGTAATATTGATCCTTCACCTTTTATTAAAATAATTTCTATTGATATTTTATTTTTTCAAATTTATATTGATTATATAGTTTTAGGTTCTTCCAGTGAATTGATTTAAAATAATTTTTATACTTTGATGTTATATGAGTCAGATATGATATTAATGGAAGAATTAAATTTCTTTATTGCACTTCAATTTTCTCAAATAAAAGATGGGATCTTTCTTAATTAATCTAAGTATGCTAAAGAGTTGGTTAAAAGTTTTGGTCTTGATTCTAGTAAGTATATAAAAACTCATATGAGTACTAGTTGTAAATTATATGTTTATGAAACTAATAAATTTTTGGATATTAAAGTTTATATGTGCAATGTAACATACTGATCCAAACCATTGATTCTGAGATGAAGTGCCAAATGAGCTCATGCGCGTCTCCCCATATGAAAGAGGTTGTCGACTAGCTATAAGGACCAAGTTTTGTTTTGGTTGTATTTGTTTTCAAAAGACTATTATGTGGAATACATTTTTGGAAGTTAGTAAAGTGAGTAAAAAATTTATTTGTTGAGTAGTTTCTGAAATTCTGGATGCAGAAGTAGTTTTTGGAAAGTTGACTATCGGACCCCCAACAGATGCAGAAGATGTTTCCAATAAAATGTTCCATCAGACTCAGTCCATAGGTGTGATCCATTGGATATGATCCATCATATTGGTAATTTGATATAAAGTCAGAAGCTATTGTAAATTGTATTAATCTAAGTTTGAAATTCGTTGAAATTTGAAAGAGAAGTTGGGAATTCATAGAACTTCCAAAGTAAATCTGACGATGATTTATTGTTCGGTTAGTTATCAAGTATCATAAGTTGTCAAAAATACTTGTGATGCAAGCCTTATGAAATAAAGGGGAGAAGATTTGTTTGGAACCTCAATTCATATGATTCCTTGACATTATAAAAGTTCTTAATGTCATGAGTAAATCATGATACAAGCAGGAGTTTGTGGAAGAATAAATGTTGCGGAGTTTGAAGTTGTTGAAGTCGATTTTTTTATAAAGCATTGATCAACTGATCCATAAGACTATGTGATCCATTAGATTGTCTAATTTTCTAAATGAAACAATTCATAGGATCAATCATTAGTTGGAAAGTATAGAAGAGATAAGTCACTACTGACACCGGTCCATCGGACGTGGCATGCCATTGATCCATCAGAGGGGATTCTCACACCAATTCATTTTAAAAATTGTTATTATTATTAAGGCATCAAATTCAGAGTTCAATCGAAGGAAAATTAGAGTTGTTATGTTGTTGAGAATGATGAATCAAATGAGCTCCTGACATTGATACATCAGATGGTCAACAGAGACTGATCCATTGGTATGACATAGATGTTGATTCATTGGACATAGAGCAGGCACGGATTCATTAGAAGACATTTGACACCGATAAAAAATTGGGTGCAGAACACGGTATTGACTAGAGTTGATGACCCTGATTCATTTACCTTAGCATAGACAGTAGGGGAGTTTTATTTTGGTAATCAGAATCGTACAATAGGTCTGAGAAAACATATGAAGAGTTCTATTGTAATGAGAAAGAAATTGAATACATGAGAAGTTTTTGAGCTACTTTGGAGTGATTAAAGGTGACTGAAGTCTAATTAAGATACAATAATTCTTATGGAAGAATTTTTTAAATTCTCGGCTGCTAAAAATCATCGAAGCAAGATAAAATTTGATTGTTTTATTTCTTTGAGTGGGACAAAAAGAAAATAATTTTGTTTTATTTGAGTTAAGAGAAAAGTATACAAAGTTTATAAGTGGTGAATAAAATACATCAGACACATTTTCCATAATAAATTCCATATCACTAACTCTAAGGCAAAAAGGTCAATCAAAGTCACAAAAGAAAGAATGATCAAACTCAGTAATCATACTGAATAATTGTTTGTAAATTCAAAGAAGTGTTAATTTTTTAGAATATTCAGGAAGATACGAGAAGCACCTAGAAATTTTTAGAAGAGTTGAAGTAGTGAAAGTTGAATCTTGAATCAAAATGAAATTTAGAGATATTTGAATTTCGTTGAGTGGGAAGATGAATTGGTTTTCCCAACTTTTCTATTTTGGGATGCCTATAAATAGCAAGAAATGTACCTTTATATTATCAACTGTTCACGTGTGTGGAAAGATGAATCTATGAAAATACTATGACAGGTATTGAGATTCCAACCCAAGTTTTATTTCAGGATGAAGCTGGGTAAGATCCATCAGAATGAGATCAAATTCGATCACAGTTCCATAGGATCAAGCTCATCAGAGAAAGTTCTATCATACAGTGTTTCGTCAGAACGAGCTCATCATAGCGACACCCATCAAACTGAGTTTCATCATATGGACTTCCATCAGACGAAGAATTGGTGAATTTCTAATTGATTTTTTAATCAATCAAAAAAGGAATTTCTGAAGCAGAATATAAAGGAGAAGACCGAAAAAAGACCATCATACAGAGGTTACTGATTAGAGACTTATCAGAATGACTTCTACTAAGTTAGTTTTCTAGACAGATATTCTAGAAAAAGTTTCAATATCAATAAGTTCTTAAGTGGATTTTTTTAGTTATTGAAGATTGTACACAGGTAATTTTTGATTCAGCTTACTTTTGGAGGAAGTGAATAACTTTCTGAAGTGAATCAGAAAAGAAGAAGGAAGCTGAATCTTGTAACTATGTATCCTAATCAGTTACTGAAAATTCTTTTTGTTTGCTGGAGTGTACAACCAACTATGGGAAAGTGGATAAAAAAGGATATTTGGGGGTTATGACCAACTATATCATAAAAGATGACTACTAGGTTAAATAATTGGTTTCTACTTGTGCCTTTTTATTTTGTAAATAAGGTAGTGAAAGAATCCATGTTGGTGGGACTATTCAATGTAGAAAGGAGTAATTATTTGTACCGAACCTTATAAATATTATGTACTGCTCCATATTTATATTTTTTGAATATGAAAGAAAAGTTTGGGAGTTATATTTGAGTGTATAATAACTCTAACAAGTTTCAGAGGTTACAAAAAATTTATAATGTAATTAAGAAAATTTATTATAAAAAAAGGTACCCCTGATTCACCCCCCTAATGGTATTGATCCTTCCTGGGAACTTCAATTGGTATCAAATTCAATGATCCTCTGAAAGATCAATCTATGCTAATGGATAATTTCAATTCATTGAACAATAAGAGTATTTTAGTTTTTAATAGAAATAACTATCATATATAGAATAATTTAATGTTACCCTATCTTCTTTCACTTGGCCTTGAAGTTATAGATGCAATAATATTAGAATTTTCTCCCATCAATTAAGTTTCTATGATAGCTACTGATAAGAAATGTTTATAATCTGGTGGAAAAGCTCAAAATTATTTGTTGATGTGCCTTTTATTGATAATGTTTATGAAAATACTATGGGGTTTCCAATAGCCAAGCAGTTGTGGGATAAGCTGATAAGTAGTTATGTGGGAAATGATAAAGTTAAAGAATCCAAGTTACAAATTTGGAGATGTATATTTGAGGATATGAAAATTGTTGGTGGTGAAAATTTTGATAGTTAGTTTACAAGAGTCAATGATATTTTGAGAAACATCAGATGTTTTGGTGAGAATCTAGAAGGTTCTACAAGTAGTTGATGAGAAACTTTCCAGATATATTTGATGCAAAAGTTTCAACATTAAAAGATCATGAATATTTATATTTGGATGAACAATAAAAAATTCTTGTGGCATATGAAATGATAAAACCCCCTACTTTCAAGAAAAGGTTTGAGGGTGAAATGTCTTTTGAAGATTTGTTAAAAAGTAACAACAAAGATAAATAAGTTGAATAAGAATCAAGTGATTCAGAGGTAGAGGAAGAAGCTGAATATTTCAATACAATTTTTTCCCTACTTTCTAAGAAATACAATAAGGGTAAATGGAAAGGTAAAACTATCAAATGTTGGAATTGTGAAAGGAAAAGAAATTTTTCACAAAATTTTATAAGGAAGAAAATAGAAGAGTATGAGTCTAATGAAGATGATGAGAATTTTTTGAAACAAAAGAGTAAGAAGCATGTGGAAAAATTTCTTTATGATAAGAAGAAAAAAAACTATATGAGAAGAAGAAAGAAGGATGAATCCTCATCCTATGATGAAACTAATAATCGAGTTAACTTCATTTCTAAAGTCTGAAATAAAAGTGTTTCATCAATCAATGGTGATGAGATAATATAAATAGAATGTATTCTGAAATATAATTTGGAAAAATCACTTGAACAAAATACTCAACACAAGAAAAAAGGAATCACGTTACATAAATATTTTAAAGATATAAATTTTGAGAATAATGATCAGATGAAGAAAGAGGAGAAAATCTAAATTTTATTAGAGCTCAAAAATTGAATATTGGTGATCTTGAAAGAAATTTGAAAAGTTATGAAGAAAAATAATCTGACAATGAGCACTTCAACATGAAATAATATACACTTGTTGAAGAACGTAAGTAGAATAAATTTAAGATAGTTGAATCTGAAAATATAATAGATATATTGAAATTTAGTTTTGCTGAGAAAGAAGAGGAGTTGTTAGAAACATAATCAATGCTTCTTGCCACACAATGTGAGATAATAAAGATGAGAGACAACTTCACCAAATCAGTTGATACTAAATGTGAAACTTTTAAAGATGGAAAAAAGAAGGGTTTATAGAAAAAGGTTTGTGAGAAAATATATTTCACCAAGAAAGATATAAATTATTTAGTAAAGTATCTCCCTAAGAAAAGTGGTCTATGATTTTTAATGAAAAAAAAACAAAAAAAAATCAAATCAGTTTTACTCAGTTCGGAAAATTAAGATTCAGAGCACAGTTTTAATTTTTTGGAATTTTCAGACACAAAGCTTATTCATGCTAGTACAACATGTCTCTACTAGGAAATGGGTATAAATCAAGGGGAAGTTGATGAGAAGAGAAGATCAAATTTTTCTAAAAATTTGGTAGAACTAGAAAAGAAAATTTTGAAGGTGAATAATGTTGAAACTTTATCAAAGACAAATGAAAAATTGAATAAAGTTGAGTATGTTAAGAAAGTTGAACAAATAAAAAATGTTGAGTAGGAAAATAAAGAGTGATTAGTTATTTGTCCAAAACAAGTGGTTGTGGTTTTTGGTTCTATCGAAGGTCACATATACCTATTTAGATCTTCCCTCCCCAAAATTCACTTTTCCCTCATATTACTTCTCACCAATCTAGGTTGGGCTAGTGTGAGGGTTCCTAGTGAGGTTTTGGGATGGTGTTGTTTGAGCTTTGGTGGGCGTTTCATGAGGTGCGACCTAGAAGACAGTGTTTGTGTTGGTCACAGTCTAGTGAATCTAGTTTTCACTCATGATGTCGCAATCGAATCTAGTTTTCTTGATCAATTCCTACTATTATTGATTCTTGAAGGAAGGGGTTCTTTGATGCTGGATTATTTGTTCACTGCGATGATGGAGGTTTTTGGTGGATGTGTTTTCAGTATGTTTGTGGTTATGTAAAGTGTTTTTGTTGAGATTTGTTTGGTATTCACCAGTGTTGGGGTAGGGATGATGATAATGGTGACTGGTGCATAGGGTGTTCAGGTCAAGGTAGGCTCATAGTCCATGATGATGATGAAATATTCTTATTTTGAATTTTTTTTTTGATTTTTAATGTGTTTCGTTGTGCATTGTGATACTTGCTTCTTTTTGATTTTGGTATGGTATTTGTTTTTTTATGGGTGTTTTGAGGTTCCCACTAAACCATAAAAGTGGATTTTATTTAGAAAATGTAAAAAAATAGATTGGGAGGAGAGAGTACTCTGATTTAAAATGTTTCTTCTAAGAAACTATTGAGGTTCTTCAATATTCCCAAAATATTTATAAATTTGTACTAACTTGAAGGGAATTAAAGGATTTGAAATAAGGAATCTAATATATGAGTCTCTTAATTTTCTTGAAAAATAAACTAATGAGGTTATGATATAAGAGACTTTGGGAAAGTTGTGTTTTACACTTGAACCTTTCTGGGGTGTTCGTTGAGATGGATTCATGTTAATTTTATCTTCAAAAAATTTTCTCAGATTGCCCTGGATATGAGAATGTTGAAAGAATCATGAAAATGTATTACATTAAAGTTTTGTTATGAAAAAAATTGATAACCTTGATTATACACTCTTGTTTTCTACACCAGCTTCACCCACGTAGACTTAGAATTGTTTAATTAAAGGCTCTATGTTAAGAAACTCATGTGATACTTATATTCTTCTGAAGAAGATTTTCAAGATTGTTATATAAAGGAAAATTTTCATGAGTGGCCCAATTGAACTTTATTGTCATTAAGGGGGAGAAGATATGTGTAGAATGTATGTAGGGGGATAAGACATAACAAATAGGGTGAGCATGAGGAAGTTGTTTTAAGTGGGTATTATTTTGATATAATGAAGTGGGTATTCACAAAAAATACAAAGGGGAAGATTATTATGACCAAGTTGTGTTTTAGTTGTATTTTTTATCAATAGATCATTATGTTTAATACATAGTTGGAAGTGACTAAAGTGAGTAAAAAATTTAGTTTTTGAGAAGTTTCTGAAATTACAGATGCAGAAGTAGTTTTTGGAAAGTTATCTATCAGACCCCCATTAGATGCAGAAGATGTTTCCAATCAGACTCACCATCAGACTCAGTCCATCAACATGATCCGTTAGATATGATCCATTGGATTGGGATTTTGATAGAAAGTCATAAGCTGTTAGAAATCATATTAAGCCAAGTTTGAAAGTTTTTTAAATTTTAAAGAGAAGTTGAGAAGTCATAGAACTTACAAAGTAAATCTGATGATGCTTTGTTGTTCAATTAGTGCTCAAATATCATAAGTTGTATGAAACACATGTGATGCAAGACTTATTAAATAAAGGGTAGAAGATGTGTTCAGAACCTCAAGTTAGATTATTCCTCTCCATTCTAAAAGTTCATAATGTCATGATTAAATCATGATACAAGCTGGAGTTTGAGGAAGAAGAAAGGCTGCAGAGTTTGAAGTTGTTGAAGTCAATGTTTTTCTGAAGCACTGATCAATTGATCCATCAGACTGTGCAATTCAACGGATTGTACAATTCACCGAATGAAAAAATTCACAGGATCATTAATTAGTTGGAAAGTCTAAAATAAATAAGTTTTCACTGACACCGGCCTAAAGGATGTGGCATGCCACTGATCCATCGGAGGGGATTCTGACACCGATTCATTTTACAAATTGTTGGTATTATTAAGGTATTGGATATAGAGTTCAATCGGAGTAAAATTAGAGTTTTTAAGTTTTTGAGAATGATGAATTAAATGATGTCCTGACACCGATATATCAGATGTTCAATAGATACAAATTCATCGGTATGACATAGATGTCGATCCATCGGACATGGAACAAGAATTAATTCATTAGATGATGTTTGACAGTGATAAAACATTGGTTATAGAACATGGTATTGACTAGAGTTGATGAATCTAATTAATTTACCTTATCATAAACAGAGGGGGATTTTTATTTTGGTAATATAAATCATACAATCGATCTGAGAAAATATATGAAGAGTTCTATTGTAATTAGTAAGCAATTGAAAATGTGAGAAATGTTTGAGTTTCTCTGGAGTGATTAAAGGTTATTGAAGTCTAACAAAGATACAACAATGCTTATGGTATAATTTTTTAAAGTATTATCTGGTACAGAGAATCAAACCAGGAAAACATTATATTTTTTTATTTCTTTAAGTGGGTCAAAAAGAAAATAAGTTTGTTTTATTTGTGTTAAGAGAAAAGGCTGCAAAGATTCTAAGTGGTAAAGAAATTCCATCAGAAAAATTTTCTGTAAGTCCATCGAAATAACTCTAAGGTAGAAAGATCAATCAATGTCACAAAAAAAATAATGGCTAGGCTAAGTAATCAAACTAATTTTTTTAAAATTCAAAGAAGTCTGAATTTTTTAGAATATTTAAGAAGATTCGAGAAGCTCCCAGAATTGTTGAGAAGAGTTTAAGTACTCAAATTTTAAGCTTGAATCAAAATGAAATTAGAAGATATGTGAATTTCATTGAGTGGAAATATGAATTTATTTTCCCTCCTTTTCTATTTTAGGATCCTTATAAATAGAAAGCACAATACATTCGTGCTTGTAGCTGTTCACATGTGCAGAAAACTGAAGCTTTGGAAATACTTTGACAGTATTGAGATTCCAACCCAATTTTTATTTCAGTTTGAAGCTAAAAAAGATCCATCCGAGTGAGATACAAATGGATCATAGATACATCAGAGCAAGCTTGTTTGAGAAAGTTCCATCGAATGGTGTTTCATCAGATCGGGCCCATTAGAGTGACATCCATTGGAGAGAGGTCCATCGGACAGACTTACACCGAATAAAGAAGCGGTGAGTTGCTAATTTAATGTTTACTCAATGAAATCAAAAATTATAGATTCATAATCAAATAGAGAATACTAGATGGATTCCATTAGAAAAAGGTTACCAAACAAACTGATTGAACTAACTTTTGCGGAGTGAGTTTTCCAGACATAGATTCTAGAGAAAGTTTAAAGACCAATAAGTTCGTAAGTGAATTTTTGTAGTTCTTGAAGATTGTACAAAGGCAAAGTTTGATTCAACTTATTTGTGGAGGAAGTGAAGAACTTTCTAAAGTGTATAAGAAAAAATAAGTAAGATGAAGCTTGTAACTATGGATCCATACCAATTACTGAAAAGACTTTTTGTTTTCTAGGGTGTAAAACTATCTAAGGGAATGTGGATACAAAAAAGGATAGTTGAGGGGTATAACCAATAATAGTATAAAAGTTGACTAATGGGTTGTAGAACTGTTTTTTGTCTATGTCTTTGTATTCTGGAAAGAAGATAGTGAAAGAATCTATGTTGGTGGAACTTATCCAACATGGCAAGGAGTGGGTCTTTGTACTGGGCCTGGTAAATATCATGTGATGCTTCATCTTTATATTTGTTACATGAAAAAGTTAAGGTTGGGAGTTATTTTTGAGTGGATCATAACTCTAACATTTTCTAGAAGTTAATAAATGTTTCTAAAATAATTAAGGAACTTTATTATAAAAAATAAAAAGGTACCACTAGTTCCCCCCACCCTCAGAGGTCTTGATCCTACCTGGGAACTTTACTAGCAGTGAGGGTTTAAGTCTATTAGTGGGGAGACTATACCCTCTATATCATGTTGTATGATAAATAATAATCATAGAAAAATATAATAAATAATAAATAATTAGATTAGCATGTAGAAATATAAAAATGAAATACATTTCATACAAATAATGACTCCTAATATAGAAATACCAAAAAAGTAACAAGTGCAGATAAATAAATAAATAGAGGGGTCCTTTGGTGTCTGTCTTGGTCCACTAGCTGCTCCATTCTCCTTTGCTCAGTCATCCACCATGGGTCCCTTTCCCTTCATTAGATCTCTAGTCATGAAATCTATAAGCACATCAAAATGCCCGAGTAGGGTGTGAGTACAAGACTCGGTAGGACACCACAAATGCATCTGTAACCTAATATGTTCAAGTATACAAGTGTATTCTATAATAATAAATGAATAAAGGCATAAATATACAATCCAAAATTAAGCGGTAATGTACTAACCAAGATTCCACAAACCCTCGATTGAACTTGCTTCGGCTCCATGCTAGAAGATCATGGAATGATTTGGAAAAACCAAACCTACCCCTGTACGACATCCTCGTGGTGGCATGGATATGATATCCAGTGTCATTTATCCCTCAAGAGGACCATGTCACTCAGATCCTCTAGATGATAATATCTAGTACTCACATCCACCAAGCAATCACATGGTTAATGACACTTTGAAAAGCAAGTCTACCTTGAGCACACTCTCGACACGACACCATGCATACCTCATACCTCCACCCTGCGCTCAATTCCCTCATTGTCATCGTCACAATCAAGCACACTACCCCACTAAGGGATAATTTTTTATGATGTTCCACGTATCTCAAGTACCAATCATAACCTCTAAGGTAATGGTAATACACATACAGAGTGAGTACACAAGCAGGCATAGCATAATATATCATCATGAGTATATAGTAGCAAACATAACAACATGCGATACCAATAAAACATGGAAAAGGCAACAATAATATCACTCATGGAATCACAATGGGTCTCATGGGCTACACAAACCCATATGCGATCACAACTAAGAATGATATCAAATAATCCAACACATAAATCAGGTATGACAACATGTGTAAATGAAATCCCAAGAGGTAAGAAACTTCTTATCTTAAAGTCATTGATATCAATGGCGATTAGTGACAAGGGTTTACATCTGAGTATAATTGCACCATTGAATCCTTACTTCCTTCAGAAACAAAATTAGGCTTAAAAATATACTTGTTGAGATTCCCCAATGACACCGGCATGTCAATCCGATCAATGTCACAAGATATATTGAAGAATGAAGTTTGGGGAAAAATAATAATAATAATAATAATAATAATAATAATAATAAAAGAGAGAGGGTGGGTTTGGACCTCTTGTGCACTCTGCACATCCCTCATTCCCATTTTATAATTTTTTTAAATTTTATTCATTAATTGCTTTTAATTCATTATTTATTAAATCTCTCTCTCCCCTCATAAATCTCATGTGCCTCATCACATCTTATATGTTTTTTTATTCCACTTTTAAACATATTAAATAATTAATTAAAAATAAATTAAAAGTTATCCATGTATATATATACATATATATTTATACACATAATATATACACACACACACCGACACACATATATATAGAGAGATATTTATTTAACACATATATACACATGTTATATATACATATACATGTCCGTATATACATATATACACTTTCACATGTATATATATATATATATACATAAAGATTAAACTCATATATATATACATGTTATATACATATATATACATCATAATTTATTTTACACAAAAACTATTTTTCGAAGTTAATAATAATAATAATAATAATAATTTTTTATTATTATTATTAAATCTTTGTCATTATCAACACCATAATTATTTAAAAAATAAATTCTATTAAATGTCAATAATAGTTAATAAATTAATATTAACCACATATTTTAATTTATTTAGCATAAGGAAATAATATCTTCATTATTACCTAACCCTCAAATAAATAATCATACATGGAAAAAATGTCTCTTATCAATTAACCAAATTTACTTAAATCGGAAATTTCTATTTTTTTAACACAAATAATAATAATACTATAATTATTATTACCCTTACGTTTTACGTAACCAAACACCTGATGAAAACAAAGGTTATATCACATTTAGGGTAAACCATGCATTCCTTACCTAAATGTGGACTCGAATTTCTCATACAATACACCGTTTGGGAGATATTACATGATTTTCGAAAAATATATAATAAAAATATTAAATAAATTATCCTCAAGTGTGATTTGACCAAACACCTGACGTAAAGAAATGTTATGTTGTATCTAATGTAAACCTCATATCCCGGACCTAGCGGAGGTCTCGAATTTCCCATATGAGACATTATTTGGGAGATAATTCATTATTTATCTTAAATAGTGTGTGCAAGATATAATATTTTTAATATTTTTATTCTTTCAGTGGCGAGGCTCTACAGGCCTTAAGTCCTCATGTCAACATAGTGAATAACTCCAAAAAATGTTCTATATAATATTCCAAATTATTTCGAGGAAAAAATAGAGGGTGATTTTATTGAAATGTTAAAAAAATTAGGATTTTAAAATTCTCTCACTCTATCAACTTCTCATCCCCGAGAAGTATTTCTAGCAGTCTTGTTCAAACAATTCACGTCACTGAGTTCAAACATTAGACTCTCACTCTCATGCCTCCATAACAAGAGGAAAATATACAAGTCATATACAGACTAAGGGATCACACAAGGTTCTCCTAGGATTTAACCCTTAACCCAAGGCATAACCCTCCTAGTACTAACCATGGTCTTCATCCCTACACATTAATCACAGTCATCATATATATAATAACAAAATAGCATGCTCAGTTAAACTAATTAATTCTAATAAATATATATCACAACAACATGGAAACACATATATCACACAAAGAGAAACTATCTCAAACAAATAGCACAAATCAAGGCATTTAATTAAGAACTACAATGTAGCACAACAACAAGTATATATATGGAATGTGAACCTATGTGCCTAGTCATGGTGCATGAACACACATGAAATCACATAAATAATATATCAACATCATGTGCATCGCCCATGGTGAATTTAATCAATCATAACCACAAAACATAAATTCCCACTTTTATGGTAAGTCGGAGGTCCACTATACAGTGTTGGACAAGCATTGTCATAGCTCCTTTTTCCGAGTTCCAATCATCCTATCTTCAGTCAATAATGTATCATCCCAAAGAAAAGAGAATAACATATTAGAGAATCCTGAACCTCTAATACCATTTTGTAACATCCCAACCCAATCCACTAGGCTTGAGCCAAAGTTTCACATGACCTCATGCATTCCTCCATGTACGCAAGAGGTTATCGACTAGAAGCAAGGGTTTAAGTTTATTAGTGGGGAGACTATATCATCTGTATCATGTCATGGGATTGATAATAATCATAAAAAATATAATAAATAATAAATAATCAGAGTAACATGTGAAAAACTAAAAATGACATACATGTCATACAAATAACGTCTCCCAATGTGGAAATCCCAACAGAGTAACAAGTGCAGATAAATAAATAAATAAATAATAGGGTCCTCAGGTGTCCATCTTGGTCCACTATAAGTTCCATGTTTCTCTTCTCAGTTGTCCACAATGGGGCTCTTTCCCTTCTCTGGATCGCTAGTCATGAAATTTACAAGTGCATCGAAATGTCCAAGTAGGGTGTGAGTAAAATAATCAGTGTGACACCACCAATGTGTCCTTAACCTGATATACTCAAGCTTAAAAGTGTATTCCATAATAATAATAAATGTGTAAATTCATAAACATACATTCCAAAATATAGCAGTAGTGTACTAACCAAACTGTCACAAACCCCTGATTATACCTGCTTCAGCACCATGCCAGATGATAACAGAATGAGTTGTAATAACCAAACTAGACCTTGTAAAATGTCCTCACGGTGCCATTGATATGATGGATAAATGACATTGGGTATTAGCCCTGCGACACTATGAGGATTCCGTACAGGGGCTGGTTTGGTTCGTCTAACTCATTTTGTTATCTTCTGACATAGAGCTGACGCACGTACAGTCGGAGGTGTATGAAAGTTTGGTTAGCCCACTACTTTTCAGTTTTTAGATTGTATTTTTATGTCTTTACATGTTTATTATTTTTATAACATACACTTTTATACTTTTTCACATCAAGTTAAGGAAGAATTGGTGGTTTCCTACTATGTCTTGTACTCACACCCTACTTGGTAATTTTGATGCGCTTGTAGATTTCATAACTAGATATCTGGTGAAGGGAAAGGGTCTCATGGTGGATGGATGAGTAGAGGAACATGGAGCTATTAGTACACCAAGACAGACACTGGAGGTGTAACACCCCAAGATTTCATAGTGTGTTATTTCTTCAAAATAATTCAATAACTTGCACTACACGCAACACCGAGTTCAATTGAACCATGACTTACCAAAAAAAAGCCATTAAAATAGGTCATGAATAGTATTAACTAAATTTTAAACTTTATATAATCCTTATAATTTTAGAATCCATATTATGAGTTTCTTAGTCATAATGCAAGAACAGATTCATTTTCAGTATTGCACTTTTATCAACTTTTGATAGTGAAACCTTTTTAAATACAATATTTTAAACTTTTTGACTAAATGGAGACATCAAAAAATTTAAAATGAAACATCCCAAGATTCCACGGTACGCTTTCCTTTGAATAAAACAGTAGCGTGTGTTGTACGCAACTTCGAGTTTTAACACACACCACAACCGATCAAACTAGCTGTTATGAATAGTAATACCTAAATTTTGAAATTATATATATTTTATATTTTGAAATGGACTTCATTTTTGGATTCGGAATATCTAATTTAGCCTAAGGTGAAATTTTGGTACTTTTCGGATAACTTTCATATTTTGATGAATAGTGAAAATTACTAAATTTTAATTAAAAACAACTTTTTTAATCAAAATAATTAATAGTGATAAATTATGAATTTGAGTGGTTTTAAAGTATATTTAGAATATATTTTTACCATTTAATATAATTTTGGTCATTGGACATAATTTTACAATTAAACCGAACATAAACGAGTGTCAATCTTTTGATAGTTATTATCTCTTAAAAACACGCTTTTTGTTTTGACAGCGGGAATTAATTTTAAATTAATTTCTGCCACTCCTGTGTTTTGAATTTAGGAAAATGGATTCCATATTTGGAATCAGGATGTTCAAATTGTGTAAATAGGTAACTTTTATTTTTAAGACATTTTGAATAATTACTGCGGTAAATATTTTATTTACCATGGTTAAGGGTAAATCCGGTAAATAAGGGTTAAAAAATAATATTATAATAATACTAAATTATCCTAAAACGTGTCTTAACCCTATTGGTTGATACATGGTCGACCATGGGAATCTTTGGGTCTATTTTGGGACCCCATGGATCCACTTGTAAGTGATAATGACACTTTATTTTAATTAAGTTAAAATGAATACAAAAATGACACAAGCATATATCTTTTAGAAAAACAATTGTTACATAGGGTTATATATATTGGATTTTAGATTATAAATATTCATTAGAAATCTAAAAAGCTTTCCTACATAACGATATTTTATTTATAATTTTTAGACATTAAATAATTTATTTTATTTATGACACAATGATGATGCAGTAATTACTATAATAGTGAAAAATTAAAATAATTGATATTATAAATACCCAAATAAATATAATATGAAACTTTTAATGAATTAAACTAATTTTCTAGGATAATATGATATATTAGGATTGATTTAATGGACTTTGTTCGAAGTAATCAATCTGTTATGAGTTTCACAAAAATCAACTATTGAATAGTGTCAAAATTGACATAAAAGAGTTCTTAAAACAAATATTATATTATTAATTGATATTAAATTCCTAAAAATCTAAGGTTCAGCCAAGAGACTTATATCATGATAGGTTCATCATTAATGTACCACTTGGGGTCGCTTGGATGTATATAGTAAGTTTATTAACCATATTATATAAAAATACAAAGAGACATTGTAAAAGTGAAACTAATTAACTTAGAGTTAATACTTAAAGATAAGGTTAATATAAGTACCCAAACCTGTCTAAATTCTATTGGTTGAGTGGTTTTCGACCTATCCCCACCTTAACATTTGAATAATAAGCTTTGGAGCCATTAGAAACCGAATATGAATTTATTATAAATTAATATTTCTAGCTTTTCCAAAGGTGCCCCTCACCCCTCTTATAAAAGGGCACTCCTCCTTCTCATTTCTTCACACCTTCAAAGCCTTTTGGTTCGGCCAAACTCTGCCCAAATACTCTCCCAACATCCCTCAATACAACCTAGAGGCCTTAGTTTGATCAGAAAGCCAACCTAAGGAGCCCTTTTGATCAAATCAAAAGGAAGAACCCGAAGAAGAGGTAATGATTTCACCACCCTTCTCCAAGTTCATTTCTTCTTACACTTCTTCTTCCTTTGTTCTTACCATTCTAAAATAATAACTCCAGTATCTCACATATACTGTGATGTTATTATAAATATGGTACAACCATATTCAGTATTCTATCCACCCTTTGAATAACATGTCACCATACGTGCGTACGTACGGACTACCGTCTCCACGTCGTGGTGTAATTGTTATTCAATATAATATTATTTGGATGGGTATAATAATGATGTGTAACTCATGTAAATAATAAATATAACATGTTAATGATTCTGTATATATGATATACCATCCATTTATATATTATTTTAATATCAAAAGAATGATATTGTCGCTCGTGCGTACGTACGGACTACCGTCTCCACGAACGCGATGAGATTCATTCTCCATCGTATCCATTCAAGTATAATTATCATTTGATGGTTTAAAAATGATGTTTAAGGACTAGATATCATTCTGGATATGAATAAGATACAACAACCATGGCTTATGTAACAAAACATATAAAAGAAAATGAGTAAGTTAACTCCCGAAACGACGATAATTCTAAGATATTATTAACAAATCAATGTTAAAAGATCATATATGATATCATATTATTATATATGATTCTTGTATAATTTAATAACAACTATTTCACCATTATACAGGAGGTTAACCTACCCCAACCAAGGAAAAGTACAAGGTAAGGGTTATTTCACAACCTCTTCATTATCCAAGGTTGTTTATACGTAATAATCTACTGGGATCTCTTTATCATCCACATCCATGTTTCTTAAAAATGTATTTCAAAACATTTTTACTATTTACTAGAATATGAGTTAAAGTCATTTATACCCTTTTTGACTTTTATAAGTGGTTTATAAAGGAATCTTTCGGTCGTTTTCAAAACAAGGTCCTTTTTAACCTTTTCGACAAAATTAAGGTAAGAATGTTTTTTTAACTTATACGGCGGGTGCGGCTATTTTCCGCCGTTATAAAATATTCAAATCTTCCCTTACAAGATTATAAGAATATTTTCAAAGAAAATGTTTTATTTTATATGGATCTTAAATGATTTCAAAATAAAAGGAGATATTTCTTTAAAAAGAATTTTGATTTCATCTATGTCAACATCCTTTGATGGATTTTAAGATTATTTATGGTTGATTTATTATGATACAAAACTTCTATATTGTATTGAAGGTTTTGTGATATGTTTGACTGTGGATGTGCTATTTTTATACCATTCATAGTTTATGGTGAAAGTATTGACATTTCGTATGCTAGTTTTAATACGAATGTTTATGTTATGTTTAAACCTTTTCATATGGGAATGCATTGGACTTAATATGTGACGGGTGGAGCCCGCTATAGCTCCTCGATGCATCGGTAGGTCTCATGAGACAAACTAGTGTCTTGGCACAAGGCCTTGACAAAATCTTATTTGTAGTCTTGGCACGAGGCCTTGGCTATGTGGTTATGATAGTCTGGCATTATGCATTCCAACATTATGAAAGTGGTTATTGATTTTTGCATGTGATTATTCGATTAGTAGAATATCCATGTGAATAAGTAAATGGCATTATTTCATTTTATTTATTCCATACCATGTTGAAAGTTAATATTTAAAAGGATTTTGTTTTAGTTATACATTGCCTTAAATGTTTATTCTTATTTATGAAAGTTTCCGCTATATTGTTATCCTTACTGGGCATTTGAGCTCACCCCTTTTCTATGTTTTATTTTTCCCAGGATGTGAAATAGTAAGTTATGAATGACCTGCAGGGATTTTATGAGGGGATTATAGTGTGGACTGTGGAAACATTATGTTGTTGTAGTAGTTTTTCATTTTATGATGTAATGTAAAACTTATGAATATATCTAGTGTTTCCAAGGCTACTAAAACAATCGGTCTTTCGAGATTTGATCTTTCTTGTGATCATGCCAATGTTATGTAATAATGCACCGACTCTGGGTAACTGGGGTCGGGGCGTTACAGTTGGTATCAGAGGAAGTTTAGTACAAACCTTGGAAGCTAGATTTAGATAAACTCTGATTAGAGCACGTAGACCTAAGATGAACTTTGAGGATTAGTATAGAAGAACTTCCTAGAATTTTGGTATTGTAGAGATTTTGTGAGTTTTTCGAGCAATACATCCCTGTCTGGATACGAGCAGGTAGAGGCGGCTCTGGCACAGATGTACCTAGGGGTAAAACCCGAAAACACCGCTTTGAGCTAGACTCGAACGGGAACTGGTGCACGACAACGGGCCTTGCTGCACTCTTGGTTACGACACTCCCGGGGGATATGCTTAGGATAACTCTCATTTTCTTTACAAATCATTATGAAGGGTTTATGAGTATATACTTCCTCAAAGAAAACATTTTTATGATTATGGATTATATCCATAAATAGTTCAATTTATGTTAAGTGTTTTATAAGTATGGGATTATGTATTTTGATTCATAAACTGATCTAGTTTATGCCATTGTTTAGAAATGGCGCCCAGTAGAAGGAATGAGAACTCCAGAAATACACATGATTCAAAGAGAAGGAAGGATCATATCTTTCATGGTCTTAAGCTAGAATTTATAAGAGAAATAGTCTCCCATGTATTATCATCATATGAAGAAATAATATCATGTGTTGATAAGATAAGTAAAGAGTTTTACTGAGTCCTATGGCTTTGAAGGGAAGCAAGAGAAGAAAAGTATGGAAGAGAGAAATATGGATAAAGGGAAGAGGGAAAAGAATAATTTTCCCATATGTGGTAATTGTGGAAAGAAACACCCTGGAACTTGCCTGAAAGGAATGAGAGTTTGTTATAAGTGTGGAGGAAAAGGGCACAAAGTACGTGACTGCAAGGGTAAGAAAATGGTTTCAAATGTACAATGCTTCATTTGCAAGGAGTTTGGACACTACGCGAACCTATGTCCCAGTCATCAGACTATGCCGCAAATGATGCTGTTGGATAATAATCAAGTTATGATACTACCACAGATGAAGAGGAATGATTAGAGTTCTTATGTTGATTATGTCAATTGAGTGTTGTATCAACAATGTACTTGTTATAATAATTATGGAGTATATAAGGATTGTACTGCAGTACTATTTCATTAAGGACTTGAGATTATGTGGAACAAAGAAAAGTGACTCAATAGCAGGATAAATTTTTGCAAAATATATGGTTGAGAGAATGATAAACCATAATATAGTTCTGATACCAAAGTAGTGATTTTGGAATAATACATGATTGTTTTGGATAAATTATATTGGATATTCTTGACTACCTTCGAACTGACTAATGATTTGTATATTCCATCATTTTTGGGGTTTAAAACATTTTTGGATTAATGAAGTATATCCAGCTTTCTATATGGAATAAGGGAGCATGAATGTAATCAATAAGGAATATGGTAATTCAGGATGTTTCAGTGTATTAAAAGAATACATGATGAAGGTATTCATATGCTATTACGGGGTAAAAAGGTTCTACATTATGTTTACCTTACTTATAAATGTTGGACTGTGAGTTTGGATAGAAGTATTTTGGATAGTTCTAGTTTGGATTATTTTGGATTGCCATAAAAGGACAACCCGGAGGTCGGGCGGTAACCCGTCGCGTCCGGCAAGGCTGCGAGACTTGAACCCGCAACCGAAGGGCGACAAGGGTGTATCACCTACCACTGGCCCACGAGATGTCCTGGATTAAATAATGTAGTTTTTATTAAAAGATCTTGTCGATGAATTATAAATTCGTTTATTTTGGAACCCTATACGAATAGTGCAAATAGAATTTTTTTTACATTCTATTATCTTTTAGAGTGAAAGATGAGTTTTTGGTTGAAATTTATTAATGGATAAAACTCTAATTATAAAGTAAGTATATCTCCTTATGATCTTAGCCAATCTTATAAATAAATTCTTCAACATTAAGAAAAGCAACTTAGAACAAAAATGTTTTCCTAGATGGTACCTTAAATCATCACTAATTCATGGCTTTGGGATTGTTGGCCTTTTCATAGCCATGTTTTCTACCACTCTCCATCAGATAATTGATGGTTAGATTTCTCTTCCATATCCATATTTTCATACATGGAACCCTAGTATGTGTTATTTTCGGTAATCTTCATACTTTCTACTCTTTATTTTAAATAGAGGCCTCGTTAATTCATTTTTCGATGTGGGATTTCAACTAAGATATTTTGAAACGTCAAAAATGTGTTATCCCAATACCCTATATTTTTTTGAACCGATGGTACTTTAAATCATCATAGATTGATGAGTTTAAGGACCTCAATTTTATACTTGTTTTTGATTGATGACCTCAATCACTACCTATAAATATTTACGTTTTTCCTCCAATTATATGTCTCTAATTTCCACCAATGTTCTCCTAATCAAGATCATAATTTGGTGGTGACCCTTTCATTTCTCTTTTCCACATATTAAGACTAAATTTTAGTAACCCAATTTTCGATGTGGGTTTTCCCACAAATATATTTTCTATTTTCAACCTTTTATTTTCGAAGAACAATTTCAAATTGCGAGGACGCAATTTATTGAAGGAGGGGAGACTGTAACACCCCAAGATTTCATAGTGTGTTATTTCTTCAAAATAATTCAATAACTTGCACTACACGCAACACCGAGTTCAATTGAACCATGAATTACCAAAAAAAAAGCCATTAAAATAGGTCATGAATAGTATTAACTAAATTTTAAACTTTATATAATCCTTATAATTTTAGAATCCATATTATGAGTTTCTTAGTCATAATGCAAGAACAGATTCATTTTTAGTATTGCACTTTTATCAACTTTTGATAGTGAAACCTTTTTAAATACAATATTTTAAACTTTTTGACTAAATGGAGACATCAAAAAATTTAAAATGAAACATCCCAAGATTCCACGGTACGCTTTCCTTTGAATAAAACAGTAGCGTGTGTTGTACGCAACTTCGAGTTTTAACACACACCACAACCGATCAAACTAGCTGTTATGAATAGTAATACCTAAATTTTGAAATTATATATATTTTATATTTTGAAATGGACTTCATTTTTGGATTCGGAATATCTAATTTAGCCTAAGGTGAAATTTTGGTACTTTTCGGATAACTTTCATATTTTGATGAATAGTGAAAATTACTAAATTTTAATTAAAAACAACTTTTTTAATCAAAATAATTAATAGTGATAAATTATGAATTTGAGTGGTTTTAAAGTATATTTAGAGTATATTTTTACCATTTAATATAATTTTGGTCATTGGACATAATTTTACAATTAAACCGAACATAAACGAGTGTCAATCTTTTGATAGTTATTATCTCTTAAAAACACGCTTTTTGTTTTGACAGCGGGAATTAATTTTAAATTAATTTCTGCCACTTCTGTGTTTTGAATTTATGAAAATGGATTCCATATTTGGAATCAGGATGTTAAAATTGTGTAAATAGGTAACTTTTATTTTTAAGACATTTTGAATAATTACTGCGGTAAATATTTTATTTACCATGGTTAAGGGTAAATCCGGTAAATAAGGGTTAAAAAATAATATTATAATAATACTAAATTACCCTAAAACATGTCTTAACCCTATTTGTTGATACATGGTCGACCATGGGAATCTTTGGGTCTATTTTGGGACCCCATGGATCCACTTGTAAGTGATAATGACACTTTATTTTAATTAAGTTAAAATGAATACAAAAATGACACAAGCATATATCTTTTAGAAAAACAATTGTTACATAGGGTTATATATATTGGATTTTAGATTATAAATATTCATTAGAAATCTAAAAAGCTTTCCTACATAACTATATTTTATTTATAATTTTTAGACATTAAATAATTTATTTTATTTATGACACAATGATGATGCAGTAATTACTATAATAGTGAAAAATTAAAATAATTGATATTATAAATACCCAAATAAATATAATATGAAACTTTTAATGAATTAAACTAATTTTCTAGGATAATATGATATATTATGATTGATTTAATGGACTTTGTTCGAAGTAATCAATCTGTTATGAGTTTCACAAAAATCAACTATTGAATAGTGTCAAAATTGACATAAAAGAGTTCTTAAAACAAATATTATATTATTAATTGATATTAAATTCCTAAAAATCTAAGGTTCGGCCAAGAGACTTATATCATGATAGTTTCATCATTAATGTACCACTTGGGGGTCTATTGGATGTATATAGTAAGTTTATTAACCATATTATATAAAAATACAAAGAGACATTGTAAAAGTGAAACTAATTAACTTAGAGTTAATACTTAAAGATAAGGTTAATATAAGTACCCAAACCTGTCTAAATTCTATTGGTTGAGTGGTTTTCGACCTATCCCCACCTTAACCTTTGAATAATAATCTTTGGAGCCATTATAAACCGAATATGAATTTATTATAAATTAATATTTCTAGCTTTTCCAAAGGTGCCCCTCACCCCTCTTATAAAAGGGCACTCCTCCTTCTCATTTCTTCACACCTTCAAAGCCTTTTGGTTCGGCCAAACTCTGCCCAAATACTCTCCCAACATCCCTCAATACAACCTAGAGGCCTTAGTTTGATCAGAAAGCCAACCTAAGGAGCCCTTTTGATCAAATCAAAAGGAAGAACCCGAAGAAGAGGTAATGATTTCACCACCCTTCTCCAAGTTCATTTCTTCTTCCACTTCTTCTTCCTTTGTTCTTACCATTCTAAAATAATAACTCTAGTATCTCACATATACTGTGATGTTATTATAAATATGGTACAACCATATTCAGTATTCTATCCACCCTTTTAATAACATGTCACCATACGTGCGTACGTACGGACTACCGTCTCCACGTCGTGGTGTAATTGTTATTCAATATAATATTATTTGGATGGGTATAATAATGATGTTTAACTCATGTAAATAATAAATATAACATGTTAATGATTCTGTATATATGATATACCATCCATTTATATATTATTTTAATATCAAAAGAATGATATTGTCGCTCGTGCGTACGTACGGACTACCGTCTCCACGAACGCGATGAGATTCATTCTCCATCGTATCCATTCAAGTATAATTATCATTTGATGATTTAAAAATGATGTTTAAGGACTATATATCATTCTGGATATGAATAAGATACAACAACCATGGCTTATGTAACAAAACATATAAAAGAAAATGAGTAAGTTAACTCCCGAAACGACGATAATTCTAAGATATTATTAACAAATCAATGTTAAAAGATCATATATGATATCATATTATTATATATGATTCTTGTATAATTTAATAACAACTATTTCACCATTATACAGGAGGTTAACCTACCCCAACCAAGGAAAAGTACAAGGTAAGGTTTATTTCACAACCTCTTCATTATCCAAGGTTGTTTATACGTAATAATCTACTGGGATCTCTTTATCATCCACATCCATGTTTCTTAAAAATGTATTTCAAAACATTTTTACTATTTACTAGAATATGAGTTAAAGTCATTTATACCCTTTTTGACTTTTATAAGTGGTTTATAAAGGAATCTTTCGGTCGTTTTCAAAACAAGGTCCTTTTTAACCTTTTCGACAAAATTAAGGTAAGAATGTTTTTTTTAACTTATACGGCGGGTGCGGCTATTTTCCGCCGTTATAAAATCTTCAAAGCTTCCCTTACAAGATTATAAGAATATTTTCAAAGAAAATGTTTTATTTTATATGGATCTTAAATGATTTCAAAATAAAAGGAGATATTTCTTTAAAAAGAATTTTGATTTCATCTATGTCAACATCCTTTGATGGATTTTAAGATTATTTATGGTTGATTTATTATGATACAAAACTTCTATATTGTATTGAAGGTTTTGTGATATGTTTGACTGTGGATGTGCTATTTTTATACCATTCATAGTTTATGGTGAAAGTATTGACATTTCGTATGCTAGTTTTAATACGAATGTTTATGTTATGTTTAAACCTTTTCATATGGGAATGCATTGGACTTAATATGTGACGGGTGGAGCCCGCTATAGCTCCTCGATGCATCGGTAGGTCTCATGAGACAAACTAGTGTCTTGGCACAAGGCCTTGACAAAATCTTATTTGTATTTTTGGCACGAGGCCTTGGCTATGTGGTTATGATAGTCTGGCATTATGCATTCCAACATTATGAAAGTGGTTATTGATTTTTGCATGTGATTATTCGATTAGTAGAATATCCATGTGAATAAGTAAATGGCATTATTTCATTTTATTTATGCCATACCATGTTGAAAGTTAATATTTAAAAGGATTTTGTTTTAGTTATACATTGCCTTAAATGTTTATTCTTATTTATGAAAGTTTCCGCTATATTGTTATCCTTACTGGGCATTTGAGCTCACCCCTTTTCTATGTTTTATTTTTCCCAGGATGTGAAGAAGTAAGTTATGAATGACCTGTAGGGATTTTATGAGGGGATTATAGTGTGGACTGTGGAAACATTATGTTGTTGTAGTAGTTTTTCATTTTATGATGTAATGTAAAACTTATGAATATATCTAGTGTTTCCAAGGCTACTAAACCAACCGGTCTTTCGAGATTTGATCTTTCTTGTGATCATGCCAATGTTATGTAATAATGCACCAACTCTGGGTAACTGGGGTCGGGGCGTTACAGGAGGACCCTTCTGTTTATTTATTTATTTATCTACACTTGTAACTTTTTTGGGTTTTAACATTAGGAGTCGTTATTCGTATGACATGTATGTCATTTTTAGATTTCTACATGTTACTCTGATTATTTATTATTTATTATATTTTTTATGATTATTATTGATCTTATGACATGATACAGAGGATATAGTCTCCCTAATAATAGAATTTGACCCTCATTTCTAGTCGGTAGCCTCTTGTGTATAGGGAGGCACACATGATGTCATGTGGCACTCTGGCTCAAACCCGGTAGTTTGGGTTTGGATTTTACAAGAATGATAGGTAGATTGCTTTATTTAACTACATCTAGACTCGATATCATGTTAGTGTTTATTTATGAGAAAGATTTAAATATTTTACTAAAGAGATTCATATTCAAACTCTGAAATGAATAATAATATATATTAAAGGAATTATTAACTTTGGTTTGTTTTATCCTAATCATAACCTTTTTTATTTAATATCCTATTCTGACTTTGATTTTGGAGGCTGTAGAATTGAAATAAAAATCACATCAGGTATGTGTCATTTTCTTGGAAAAATTTTAATTTCTTGTTCTTCTAAGAAGCAATTATCTATTGTTTTATCTACTACAGATGTTGAGTATATATTTGCTGCTAGTTTGTGTGCTCAAAGTTTATGGATTAAGAAAATTTTATGTGATTTTTTTATTTATCTTGGAAATATTCCTATTTATAATGATAACATGTTTTTATTTCAAAAATTATTTTAATGCATTATAGAACAAAGTATTATAGAAAACGTCAGGAGTTGCAACGACATAATAGGTTTTAAGATAAAGAAAAGACAGAAGAAAGAATCATATAGGATATAGATATTTACATGGTTTGGGGAATGATCTCTATGTCCATAGAGAGGCATAAATTTCACTGGTTTTGAGATTACAATTACAGGGAGTATCTCTGAGTTTCTAACACGCAAAAACCCTAGCCTGAAATGGGATAATAAAGAAAATGAAGCAATATTCCACCAACTGCATAGAAAGTCCGTTGTGCTACAGTGAAAAGTGGTTGGAAGTCTACATCACTACAATGTTGCAGTCACCCAAGTACAAGATGCTATAGGGGCTAGAAGTTGGAAGTTTGTAGAGCTACAGTACTATTGTATCCAAAGTTCATCTTGTTATAGTAGTCATGCCAAATTCCTCACTGCTACAGTACCCTATTGTTTTCGTCTGGTCCGCTCTACTACAATTGGTCAATGTTTTTGTAGTGTCACAAAATTTGGGTCGGGGTCCTTTGACCCCCTGCAACCCCCAACGAGCTCACAACAGAGCTTGACCTACAAATTTTCAAACTGGTGCACAGTATGGGCCAGAAGCATTCAGCCCAATCATCATCCAGAATAGATCAGGATACACCAAACCAACACAAAGCATATCAATCTTAAATTTCATTTTATTAAAAATCATGTGAATAAGGGTGGTATTGTTTGTGAATTTATCTCTACCAATAATCAGTTTGCATACATATTTACTAAGCCTTTATAATTTTCTGAATTTGAGAAAATTAAATTTGATATTGTTATGTTATAAATTTATTTTGATAATTTGTTTTAAAATTACCTTAGAATTAATTTATTAATGGGTTGGTTTATGATTTAAAACTGAATTTTTTCACTTCTGTTTTCAAACTACTATTGGTTTAATATTGTCTTTTTGAAAAATGTCAAAAATATGGAGAATTTTATAAAATCATGTTTCGATTTTGTAATTTTCAAAAAGGGGTAGTTTTTTGGGAGTTTGTTGTTCTTTGTTTATTTTTATGTTTTTGAATATTAAAAACTCTTTCATTATTTTATATGGAAATTATTTTTTAACTAACACGCTATATTTTTATTATATATTGAGTTCTCGTGATTGAATTTATATATTTCCAATTTTATATGAAATATAAGAAGTTTATATAACTTTTATTTAACTATGAAAAAGTCTAAATCAATATATATAATGTTCTCGTTTTGTTCCGAACATGCTACACTTATTTATTTGTATTTATAATTTTTAGTTTATAGTATTTTTTATATTTCATTAGTTATTCAATTATAACATGAGTTATATACCTCAGATATTCATGAAACTTGTTCAATTTGATATCCAATACATTTTTTATATTTCATAAAACTAAGAGGATGTTTGAACCCCTTATTTAAATGCTCTAAAAATTTCCCAAAGTTTATGCAATAGTTCTAGAATTATAGATTTTATAGAATTCAATTCCTTATTTATTCCATTGATAAATTTGGAGATATAACTTGGAATCACACATTGTTTGTTGCATTGTAAATTTAAGATGTTTTTATATATTTCATTCAACTGCATGAAAGACTGAAAATGTTATTTAGATACCTCAAAAATTATCTGAATTTATGAAATATTTTAGTTATTTTTTCTACAGTTTTCACTTAAATATTTCACTATTTTTAAATGATATCTCATGCTATAGATGTTATATTGAAGCATTCATTTATTCATTGGAAATATATCAAAATTATATAAATTTAATTTGACTGGACCTTTGGGTAATTCTGTTGTTTATATGGGTTAAAAATGACCTAAGTATGTGATATCTAGCTGTTCAGATTTTCAGTTCATACTTGTCATGAAATCCCATTTAAACCTACCACATGTGAAGCCTTAACCTTCCATGAAACCCATGAACCTACCATAAAACCCATGAAATTACCACAAATATTTTCATACTTACTAAAATATGCATGTACTTACTGCATTTGGTGTTTCTTAGTGATCACATACAATCATGAACAATTGTTTATCTTCTTTATCTTCAACAGGAATGGTAGCACAACATTATGGCAGTGCAGTTTTACGGTAGTTTTTCAAAAATAATATTTATCAAACTATAAATAGGAATCTCATCTTTTTCATTATATCAATGACCTGTGGACCTCTATAGCCCACTCATTCTGCATGATAGCACCCAGTTTGTGCATCCATGCGAGTAGCTCAACTAGGTTGGGGTACCTCTGTCCACCAGATCCTTCATGCAACACACCTTCAACATTGACCATCATGAGCATCACTTAACTACATGATAATCACTAGTGAGTATCTCCTTTATCCAAGTGTTATCACCATACAACACAAAACTAGCACCCAACACATCATTTATCCATGCATGTAGCTTGGACTTACCATGAAGTTGTTTTTTATCTTTCCGCATTAAAGCTATTGAAAGTTACATTTATTCTAATGGTAAGTTATCCTACCATGCATTATGTTTCTCTTTATATAGCCGAATTGGAATATATAGTCATGGAGAGTTGTTGTGATCAAATTATTTGAATAAAAAATGTAACATCCTGACCCGGTAGCCACTAAATGGTGCCCTGAGTTGGAGTGGTCACAAGGCCTCAAGCCCCCGCACCCCCACCCCCCCCCCCCCCCACCCCCCACCCCACCCCGCTGTACGTCAGAGGCTACATACTAATAGCAATTTTATATGATTTTATGGTGGGCATACTATACTTTCATAACCAAAGTAACATAGCGGTGTCATAAATTAAATACATGACCTATACAAAAGATAGGAACCACATACCAACAGGCATCCAAAACAATATATGTATCAAAATTAAAAAAAATACCAAAAAGAAACTATCACTAGATAGAATCACGATCCATCTTGTGATCCCTTGCTCCTATGAAACAATCAATCAAGCATCACCAAGAGGGAACCTATCTATACTCCTACCTGTATCCATGAAGTCTATCCGGGTATCAAACGGTCAACAGAATCGGGTGTGAGATAACACTTAGTAGGTCACCACCAATGGTGTCTATAACAAGTCTAGTCTGTACATATAATCTGAAGTAGTGTGCTTGTATAACTTAAGTAAAAGTTAAAAAATTAGAAGTGATATTATCTAGTTTATCAAGTCTCATAGTGATCAAGCAACCATGTCATAAGGGTTATCTGTAAATCATGGTAAGAATCACCAACAGCCTATGCCCTGTAATCAAGTATTAGACCTACATAGGTCAGGATCCAAGGAGTAAAAATGTCCAAGACATCCAATTAAGTTAGATCTAAGGAGTATAAATGTCCAAGGCATCCAAATAATTTGGATCCAAGGTGTGAAAACCAAGGCATCCAAGTGGGTCATATTCAAGGAGTATAAATTTCTAAGGCATCCAAATAATCCATATCCAAGGAGTATAAATGCATAAGGCATACAAGTGGTTTGTCAATGTCATACCGTGAAACCTTCATAATCATTATAACCAATTCATTCACCATTTCATAAACCATTTCATTAATCATTTCATTAGCCCCTTCATAAAAATATACAAGCCAAGGGATTATCCATTTCATACCTTTCATATAAAAATGAGATGGTGTTTTAAGGTTCTTACAACCTTTAACAATCCACTTCATTGCCACATTCAATTACTATAAAGAATAGAGAGATCAACACACCCCAAGGGTGGAATAATCCTGGAAAAAGGAAAGAACCCACCACATGGGTGGTTCGGGTTGAGGTCGTAAGCCTCCTACCATGAAAAAGGGTGTTATGGAATGCCTTAAACATGAATTCAACAACTAATTAATGTTTTAGAAATTTAGGAAGCAATAACCAGAAGGTTAGACATGCAGCACTACGGTAATAGGGTATAAAAAACTAGACATTGTGGGAAAAGGTATAGACCACCTACCTTATGTCTGTCAAGGAACACTCATCTAGTCTCAGCCCTTAGCTTGACCCAGATCATAAGAAAATAGAAGATTATATTAATACCCTGAAAATATGGCATATCATCTTTCACCAAAATAGATTCAGTGATAGAAAGATAAATGACTAAAGGAGCCTATGTAATTAAGAACTCACTAGTGGATATCCAACGATACAATCGGCACTCGAATCAAACATCGGATGGAATAACGGGATCAAATCCTAGGTTAGAATTGTAAGGGATCTTCAACTAGAGGGAGAGGGATTGGCTATCAGAGGAAATAAGAAAATAAGAGGGGTTATTTTTTAAAGAACCAAGGAAAAAATGGTCTTTTCACCCCTTTAAAACTCGGACACATGGTTTGGTGGCACGGTTGGTCAAACTGTGGCCCAATTGTGTGCCTAGAACTACCACAAGACCCCCCTTGCACAGTCATGACACACATTTAGAAAAATCGTGTGCCGATCATGCATTTTCCCTCTATTAAAAAGTATGCAGAAAACACACGAGTGTGCATCCTGGGTCACACGATTAGGGAAAACCGTGAAACCCTCTTTTGTGCACTAAAACACCCCGCAAGGTTAGCATAAATAGTGTGTCTTGGGCTGTATGGTTTATACTAACTATTCAACCCAACTGTTTATTCAAGAGACAGGGCTTTGGGATCCTATCAAGCCTAGAACACCTTCATTCCCTCTATAACCCTACCAGGTATTCATATTAGGTCAAAACCAAGGAACTAACTGAATTTAAAAGGGTTAGTACCTTGAAGAAAAACTCAGGATCTTACAAAAAACACTCTTAGATTATTTGCATTCATTCGATAATGTTTCTATTAAGTGTGATAACACTAGTGCAATTAGTATTTCTAGGAATCTCATTCAACACTAACACACTAAGCACATTGATCTCACATACCAATTTTTAGGAGATCACTTTCAAATAAGAGATATCATTTTAGAATTTCTTAGCACATATCTTCAATTGGATAACTTTTTCACAAAACCCCTTTCCTTGGAAAATTTTGTTTTTATTAAGGGGGAGTTGGTTTGGCTCATTTGTGACACTCACTTTGGACTTGGGATAGCATAAATTTTATCCTTTCCTTTTGCATAATCTATCTAAATTCAAATTTATTATCTATTACATTATGCATTGAATTAGATTTAAATTTAAATGTTTAATTTTTTTAAATCTCATTTAGATCCCCCTAATCTTTTGTTGTTATCATTATGGGAAGGTTATTTTATTTGTTATGAGATTTTTTTTGGATACATAGGACTCTTTTATATATTAATCATGGGTCACTTTTTAGTTTATATACATTATCTATATAACCTTCTTTATGAGTTTTTTCATAATCAAAAAATGGTAGAATAAGACAACACATGAATCCATTTATAGAAAATGAATCCAATTCAGGTCATATGCAATAATAATAAGATGGGTTGCATGTGGACTACCACCAATACATACATATAATAGCATGCTGATACAAAATAAAGACTCGAAAAGAAACTTCAGCTAATACAGGAACCTCCAAGGTCCCTTTTCATCCATGTCATGCTAAAGGTATGACATGATCCATAAGGTCCAGCTCCTGAGATTAGTATCTTACCTTATCGTAATATCATAAAGTCTACACACATCCTGAAGGTCTTGTGTAGGGTGTGAGAATAAATATCAGTATGTCACCGCCAACGTGTACCTAATTTACATATACGATAATCAGGTGTATCTATAAATAAATAAAATCTACACATGCATATTATATAAAAACTAGTTTCCCTTGTGCTCAATATCCAGAAGGAAAAAATCACCTACTTCAGTCATCGCTGGTATAACGGTAGTGTAAGCAACTAGCTGAAGAGCCCTCAGGCACCTCCTATAAATATAACACTAGCACCTCATGTGAACCGACACCCTGTGTCATAATCAAGTAACTGACATCCCAAAAACACACCCAATAAAGTACCTGGTCCCTCAAACCTTAGATAATAATCCTTTTTTGCTCGAAGCCTGACGTTTGAGGCACAGATATGTCTATCCTCCAAAACAATCAACATCGTTGACTCAACAGCCTACGTCCTGAGGAATGGCGACATTCGTTCTCCCCCATAATCCCTGCCCACAACCTCAATATACAATGGGACTTATCCCCCAATCAGTAGTCTCAACACCATCAACCGATGGATTCTCACCATCCTTGTGGATTTCTATGGCAAGCACTTCCAACCTCACTAATGTTAAACTCCATCCAAAATTGTGTCTAACGGAGTTCTCTACCCACACGAGTGGTCAACACCACCTCATCATCTTAGTCTTATATGTATGCACACGACTTCAATGGTACGTCGTCCAATCATGATGAGTGGAAATCACCAACAAAGTACTTAAGCCACATCATCCCGACACCTAATTCCCCCACAACTGTGTCACTCAAACTGATGGTCAACATCATCCAACATCACATAGGCCATGCCCATAACTTGATGACCTCGTCGCCTCAATCCAAAAACCTCATCACCCAACTTGTGATCAACATCACCCAAGTATCCCAGGTCACACCCAACCTAAGGACCAACATCGCCTCAATCCATATGGTCATCACCACCTCAATCCTCTGGCCAATCCCGTCTCATTCCCATGGAACCATCACAAGAAATATATAAATAATTTCATTTAACAAATAAACAACCCGGCCTAATCTACCCAAGGTATGAAGCCTCTCACCATGCTCGTACCATTTGTAGTCATGGGAGAGCATGTCCATAGGCACCTCACATGGTCAATTAATTAAATAAAATAAGATAATTTAATTTATAGGATCTCACTCAGACAACCCAATGGCATGCTCAAGAATGCACCACCAAAACCGGAGCAAAATCAAAGAAAACATTAGGCTGTAACACCCTAAGGTTTTAAAAAATAAATTGAAATGCATGAAACTTTGTTTTAATAAGATATTTATAACTAGCCTTTAAATATAATTTTTTTTCTTCTATGTTTTGAATTTTGAAAAACAGTCATCAACAATTATGTTCAGTAAGCTATTTGGAGTTTAATAGAATGAACTTTCTTTTTGGTGAATAGTAACATACCCTTATGAATAGTGATATGAATAATAATATGACCCTTATGAATAGTAAATAATATTATTATTTTATTTTCTTAAGGATATAATATAATGAGATCTTGATTAATTTTTTAAGGTGTTAAAAAATGAGTTATAGATTTAAAATTGTTATTTTTGAATAAATTATGATTTTATTTAAAAATTAAATTAATAATATTTAGAAAATTATTTTCAAAAAATGGAGTTCATTTTTGAATTCTACACGTCGATAAATGATTAGGGTGATTTGTTGGGAATTTTCTAAAATTCTAGAATTTTTTATGAATAGTAATACGATAAAATATGATAAATGTTAAATACTTGATTTACTGCATCATAGGTGATACAAGACGGATGTAAGACCACTTGGTTTGAACTCACATTCCATTATTACTATTTGGGGTCACATTAATTAAAACTATTCATATTCTTGAGCAAAAATATTATAATAATGATTAAAATAATGTAAAATGCCTAATCTCCTCCACTATAAATATGACTCTCATTTCCCTCTTCCTTTCACACCTCTCAAACCTCAAACCTTACCTAAGTTCTACCCAATACTCCCCCCAAGGCTCTTCCCCACGTCCTAGAGCTTTTGGTCTCACCAAAAGGCCAAAACCAAAAGTTTTAAGAAGGATCTCAAGGAGAAGAGATCAAGAGGTAAACATCCTCTTGTTTTCATTCTTTCTTTTTTCATTTTCTTTTATATTCTTCTTTTTCTCCTCTTCCACTTATTCAAGAAATTAAAACACATTTTGTGATATTTCAATTTACCGACATCATGGACTATGTGATTTCAATTTCATTATTTTCTTCAAGACTGTTCATGAAACTTTTTTTATGGTTGAACCAAATTATAATTTATGTATTATATCTTATATAAGGTTCTGGAATCATTTTGCACACATGTTATTAATTTATAAAACAAAATGAGTTCTTTACTATCAAAGAATCGCCAAAATAACCTAAAAAATATCAATAATTTTTTAACTCATAAATCATACTCATTAAAGAATTCAAAATGATAAATGGTATAATTTATGGTGCTTTAAATATGTAAATACTACTCCATTCCAATTCTGAAGTTTCACTTCCAGTCGACAAGAATAACCATCATGAACCGATCATGGAAATCATGTAAAGAACGCACTCAAAACAATTAAAGGAACAAAATACTAACAATTAAAGGGTGAAATGATGTAATGAAATGATCATATAAGGTATATTATAAAGATGTATATGTTTCTGTAAGATATTAATAACACTCTTTTAATCATTATACAAGAGGTTTAAACGAGTTTTAAATATGACAAACCCGAGGTAAGGGAATTCTTAACCCGATTCCTATTCTTTGGGTTAACATTGATGAAAATTGTTTATATTATGCTTAATTATGTGTATTTATAGTGTATATACATATTCCATCCACTCTATTAAGTCTCACTTCAATTACATGATATTCGTAAGGGGATTTTATTTTAAAATCCTCTTTTAAAATTTTGTTTTACAAAATCCCAAAGTAATGATTTTATGCAATTTTTCATGTTGTGTGATTATGTTCTAGTTCTTGGTCATTATTTATGATAAAGGGTGTGACCTATATTTCCCTCTAATTCATTGGGTATGTTAGAGGTCGGCCGTATAGTTACTCCAAGTGTAACTGCGATGGTTACACAAATTGTAAGGTAGTCGTGAGGGTTACAAATTATAAGGTAGCAGAGAGGGTTACAAAATTATGTAATTAATGCCCCCAATATACCTTTATGGTTCTATTTATGTTCTTATTTTTTGTGGGAATCTTGTGGAAATCACATTTTTCACAAAGTAAGTATATATGGGTGACAAGTATGTCTTTTGAAAATGTTTTCATATGTTATAAGTATCCATGGACTAATGTGTTTTTTCCTTCTTTTTATATCCCTTACTAAGCTTTTTGTTCTCATCCCAAGTTTTTAAATGATTTTCATGGGTTATAAGGATGCATAAGATAAATAAGGAATCCAATTTAAATGTTTTAAGAACTGTCAAAGAAATCATGTTTTATTTGAAAAGTATTATATTTTGGAAGAAATGAATATTGTTTTTATGGTATCCAATCTATATTAATGTGTAATGTTATAACTATATTATGTAAAATTTTCTAAAACTCTAAACTTGAAAAGATCCTCAATGTGAAATGAAGTGATTTATTGACAAAATTCATGATTATGTAATATAATAATGTTGGGTCCTTATAGTTGGTATCAGAGGATGGTTTAGATAACTTTTGGGGTTAGGGTGATGTTAATAGAATACCATAAATAATTTTTACACTATGATTAATTTGAAATGTTATAGAATTTAAAGATTACCATGTTGTTTCGACTAAGATATGTTTGTTTAGAATGATTGTCTGTAGAAGAAATAGGGAAGCTGAAGAGGAGAGGCACTGATAGAATGATATCCTTTTGAATCTGTAGCCCAGAATGGAAGGGATTGGAACCGAGTAGTTTGTGATAGTAATGGATCAGCTAACGCAAGCAATAAATGGTGGTGGTATCCATGCAAGAGAATAACCATAGGTAACACAACATAACAGGAAAATAGTAGAACATTTTATGAGACAATACCCTCCTAATTTTAATGGATCTTCTGGTCCAGTAGCGGCTAAAGGATGGATTAAATCCCTTGAAATGATATTTGATATTATTGGATGTTCAGATAATCAAAAGGTAAGTCTTTCCATTTATCGTTTTGAAGGTGAAGTTGATTAGTGGTGGTTAATGGTCAAGAATATTAGGGATATGGAGGATGTTTATGCCTTAGAGTGGGGTGAATTTAAAAGTATTTTCCTTGAAAAATATTTTTTAAATGTGGTTCAACTTAGGATGGAAAAGAAATTCCTTGAATTTAAGAAAAAGGAGGAAGATTCAGTGGTCATGTATGAAGCGAACTTCACCCGACTAGCAAGGTACACTCCAAATCTTATTCTGGATCTTGATAGAAAAATCAACTGCATTTACTCAGGACTGAAGCCAAGGTATTGAAGGGCGTTGGTCTCCTGTGAATTCAAAAGTTATAAGAAACTTTTTCGATGTGTTGATAGGGTAGAGATGGAGTTTTCTGATGATCATGTGCATTTTGGAAACAAGGAGAAGAAGAGGTCCATATGGTAAGCGATGGGTAAGAATCAACCAAAGAAACCTGATGGTAAGAAAATCCAATTTCCAGTTTGTGAAAAGTGTGGCAAGAAGCATCCTGGGGAATTCCTTACCAAAACTAGGAAGTATTTTCGATGTGGTAAGTTTGGACATATGGCCTGAGATTGTAATGAAAATTATCCTAAGACTAATCCTGATAAATAAATTGCTAAGTGTTTTAAATGTGGAGAGATGGTTCATTATGAAAATGTCTTCCCAAAGAGAGATCTGAATGATTAAAATAATCTAGAATATAAGCATAAAGGTGTAGTGAGATCCTTTGAAACTATTTTAGCAGAATTCGGGTCGTCCAATGAAGTTGTATCAGGTACTTTGTTTGTTTACTCAAATTTTTCTAAAGTTTTGTTCGATATGGGGTCTACACATTCCTTCATTTCTGAGAAATTTTCTTGTAAATTGGAAATATCACCTCAAAAAATGAGACTGTAACTTATTGTTAAAACACCAAGGAGAAATATTATAGTAAGAGGAATTATAAGAATATTTCTATTATGGTATGTGGAAAAAATTTACCTAAAAACCTTGTTGTTTTTTCCTTAGTTGAGTTTAATGTTATTCTGGGAATGGATTGGATTTCTGTTTATCATTCTAAGATTGACTATAGAGATAAAGAATTTTTTTTCAGAAAGTGTGTTAGTTTGTATATAATAATGAACTCATACAATCGATAACATATCAGGAAGGTAAGAAACTATTGAAATATAGAAACAAAAGTTATCTTCCTCATATTATTGAAAAAAAGGGAACTGTTTAGATTAATGATGTGTCAGTGGTAAATGAATACCTTGATGTTTTTTCATGATGAGTTACCTGGTTTTATACCTGATCATGAAGTAGAGTTCACAATTGACATAGTTTCTTATTCTGATCCAATTTCAAAACCCCCAATATTGTATGTATTAAATAGAACTTCTTGAATTGAAAAATCGGTTGTAGGATTTTCTTGATTAAGGATTCATTTGTCCTAGCACTTCACCATGGGGTGATCTTGTTTTTTTTTGTTAAAAAGAAAGATGGTTTTATGAAACGTTGCGTGGATTATAGAACATTGAATAAAATCACTGTTAAAAAGTAGTATCCTTTTCCTCATATCAATGACTTGTTTGATCAGATCCAGGGAGCTCAGTACTTTTCCAAGATTGAATTGAGATCTAGATACCATCAGCTGAAGTGAAGGAGGATGACATCTCAAAAACAACCTTTCGTACTAGATATGGGCATTATGAATTTGTTGTTATGCTATTTGGGTTACCTAATGCACCTGTTGTATTTATGAATCTTATGAATATAATATTTCATGAGTTCTTGGATAAGTTTTTGGTTTTGTTTATTGATGACATTCTGTTATTTTATAAGAGTAAAGAAGAGAATGAAAAACATTTAAGGGTTGTTTTACAAACCTTAAAGGAAAAGAAATTGTATGGAAAATTCAAAAAGTGTGATTTTTGATTACAAAATATTTATTTTCTTGGGAACATTGTAAATAAGAATGGAATAACAGTTGATCCTACCAAAACAATAGTGGTTGATGAATGGCCAAGACCCACAAATGTTATAAAGATTCGTAGTTTTATTGGATTATTAGGTTATTACCAATGGTTTGTTAAAAACTTCGCAAGGTTATCTATCCTTCTAACCAAGTTAACGTGAAAATGGGTTAAATTTATTTGGATAGAAGAATGTGATATTTGTTTTCAGGAACTGAAGAAGAGATTGGTGAATGCTCTAGTTTTATCCTTGCTTTGCTGAAATGGTGAGTTTGTCATCTACAGTGATGCTTCGTTGAAGGGACTTGTTTGTGTTCTAATGAAGAATGATCAGGTAATTTCTTATGATTCAAGAAAACTAAAACCTCATGAGTTAAAATATACCACACATGATTTGTAATTGGTAGTTGTGGTTTTTGCTTTGAAAATTTGGAGGCATCATTTATAAGGAGCCAACTGTTAAATATATATTGACCATAAAAGTCTGAAGTATATATTCACTCAGAAGGAATTAATCATGAGGTGGAGAATATGGCTTTAATTGATAAATTATTATGATTACACGATCAATTACTATCTGGGAAAACCAAACAAAGTGGTGGATGCCTTGATTCGAAAACATCATGCATCATTAACACCATGTTATATTTGAAACATGATCCCTTGATTAATGATTTAACAAATTTTGTCTTAGAAGTTGTTGGTGTAGGAAATACCTCTGTTTTGTTTCAGGTTTCAGTATAGTGATCATTATTAGACAAAATTAAGCAATCACAGAAGGAAGACCGTGAGCTACAGAAAAAGGTATAATTGGTTAAAATAGGTAAGTTTCCAGAATTTAACCTTGATAAAGATTGTGTTTTAAGATTTGGAAAAAGTTTTTGTTTGCATTGTGATTCCCATTTGAAGAAATACTTGTTGTGTGAAGCTCATAGTTCTCCATTTTTCAGTTCATCTTGGCAGTACTAAGATGTACATAGACCTTCAAGAGTATTATTGGTGGGATAGAATGAAAAGAGATATTGCTAATGTTACCAAGAAATGTTTGACATGTCAACAGGTTAAAGCAGAGCGGCAATTACTGAAGGGGATGCTTCAACCTTTTCCAGTTTCAGAGTGGAAATGGAAGAATGTATCCATGGACTTTGTGGTGGGACTATGTAAGACTTCTTGAGGTAACATCATGATTTGGGTTGTTGTTGATTGTATGAATAAATCTACACATTTTCTTTCTATTCTAGATATAATGTATTTGGATCAGCTTTCTTGATTGTACCTCAAATAGATTTTCAGGTTACATGGAGTTCCTCTTTCCATTGTATCTGACCGGGATCCCAGGTTCACTTCTAACTTTTGGAAGGGTCTTCAGAAGTCATTGGGCAAAGAATTAAATTTTAGTATAGATTTTCATCCTCAATCAGATGGGTAGTCAGAAAGAACGATTATGACTTTGGAGGATATGCTTTGAGCTTGTTCAGTTGACTACCAGGGAAGTTGGGATCAACATATTTCTGTAGTTGAGTTTTCTAATAATAACAGTTTTCATTTCAGTATACAGATGGCACCTTTTGAGGCAATGTATGGGAATTGGTTTCAGAATCTAGTATTTTGGGATGAATTCAGTGAAAGAAAATTGATGGTGCCAAAATTAGTAGAGTATGTGGTTGAGAAAGTAAAGATGATCCAACAGCACATGAGGACAGCTCAGATTAGGCAGAAATGTTATGTAGATAACTGAAGGAAAGACTTCTCTTTTGAGGTAGGTTCACATGTTTTCCTTAAAATCTCTCCTTGGAAAAGTGTGGTGTGTTTTGGTGAGAAAGGAAATCTAAGTTTGTGGTTCATCGATCCTTTTGATATCTTAGATAAAGTTGGACCAATTGCATACCGAGTATCTTTTCCTTCGAGTTTGACTCAGGTGCACAATTTTTATCATGTTTCGATGTTAAGAAAGTATGTGCTATATTCATCTCATGTATTGAGCTCAAAAGAAGTTCATCTGGAATAAAAAATTTCTTATGAAGAAAAACCAGTTCATATTCTTGATTGAAGGGAACAAGTATTATAAATTAAGGTAATCCACCAGGTAAAGGTTTTGTCCAGAAACCACATGGTTGAAGAAGCAACATGAGATTCTGAAAATGATATGAGGGAAAGGTACCCTCACTTGTTTAATAATAAATAAAATTGTGAGGATGCAATTTCCAGAAGGTGGGGATAATGTAACACCCCAAGGTTTTGAAAAAATAAATTGAAATGCATGAAACTTTGTTTTAAGAAGATATTTATAACTATCCTTTAAACATAATTTTTTCACTTCTATGTTTTGAATTTCTAAAAATGGTCATCTGCAATTATGTTTAGTAAGTTACTTGGAGTCTGATAGAACCAACATGATTTTTAGTGAATAGTAACCTACCCTTATGAATAGTGATATGAAAAGTAATATGACCCATATGAATAGTAAATCATATTATTTTTTTATGTTCTTAAGTATATAAGATAATTAGATTTTGATTAATTTTTTAAGGTGTTAAAAAATGAGTTATAGATTTAAAAATGTTATTTTTGAATAAATTGTGATTTTATTTGAAAATAAATTTATAATATTTAGAAAATTAATTTCAAAAAATGGAGTTCATTTTTTAATTCTACACGTTGAGAAATGGTTAGGGTGAATTTTTGGGAAGTTTCTAAAATTTTAGATTTTTTATGAATAGTAAAATATGATAAATGCTAAATACTTGATTTACTGCATCATAGGTTATTCAAGACTAATGTAAGACCACTTGGTTCGAACTCACATGCCATTATTACTATTTTGGGTCACATAAATTAAGACTATTCATAGCATTGAGCAAAAATATTATATTAATGATTAAAATAATGTAAAATACATCATCTCCTCCACTATAAATACCACCCTCATTCCCCTCTTCCTCCCACACCTCTCAAGCCTTGAGATTTACCTAAGTTCTACCCAATACATCTCCCAAGGCTCTTCGTCGCGTCCTAGAGATGTTGGTCTCACCAAAAGGCCAAAACCAAAGGCCTTAAGAATGATCTCAAGGAGAAGAGATTAAGAGTTAAACATCATCTTTTGTTTTTTTATTTCCTTTTAATTTTATTTTCTATTCTTCTTCTTCTCCTCTCCCACTTATTCATGAAATTAAAACACTGTCTGTGATGTGTTGATTTACCGACATCGTGGACGATGTGATTTCAATTTCATTTAATTTCTTCAAGATTGGTTAGGAAACTATTTTTATGGTTAAACCAAATTATAATTTATGTATTATATCTTATATAAGGTTTTGGAATCATTTTTCACACATTTTGTTAATTTATAAAATAAAATGAGTTCTTTACGATCAAAGAATCGTCAAAATAACCTATAAAAGTATCAATAATGTTTTAACTCATGAATCATACTCAAGACAGAATTCAAAATGATAAATGGTATTATTTATGGTTCTAGAAATATTTAAATACCACTCCATTACAGTTTTGAAGTTTCACTTCCAATCGACAAGAATATCCATCATGAACCGATCATGGAAATCATGTAAAGAATGCACCCAAAACAATGAAAGAAACAAAATACTAACAATTAAAGGGTAAAATTATGTAATAAAATGATCATATAAGGTATTATAAATATGTATATGTTTATTTAAGATAATAATAACACTCTTTTAACCATTATACATGAGTTTTAAATGAGTCTGAAGTGATACAAACCCAAAGTAAGGGAATTCTTAACCCAATTTCCATTCTTTGGGTTAACATTATACTTCATTATTTGCGTGGTGTTAAAATTGTTTGTGTGATGAAATTTGTTTATATTATGATGAATTATGTGTATTTACAGTGTATATACATATTCCATCCACTCTATTAAGTATCACTTTAATTACATGATATTTTTAAGGGGCTTTTCTTTTAAAATCCTCTTTTAAAATTCTATTTTACAAAATCCCAAAGTAATGCTTTTATGCAATTTTTCATGGTGTATGATTATGTTCTAGTTCTTGGGAATTATTTATGATGAAGGGTGGGACCTATATTTTCCTCTAATGCATTGGGTATGTGTAAGTTGGAGGTCGGTTGTATGGTTACTCCAAGTGTAACTGTGATGGTTACACAAATTGTAAGGTAGACGTAAGGGTTATAAATTATAAGGTCGCTGAGAGGGTTACAAGATTATGTAAGTAATTTCCCAAGATACCTTTATGGTTCTATTTATGTTCTTATGTTTTATGAGAATATTTTGGAAATCTATTGTTTCACAAAGTAAGAAAATATGGGTGACAAGTATGTCTTTTGATAATGTTTTCATACGTTACAAGTATTCATGGACTAATGTGCTCTTTCCTTCTTTTTATATCCCTTAATAATCTTTTTGTGCTCATCCCAAGTTTTTAAATGATTTTCACAGGTTATAAGGATTTGTAAGACAAAGATGGAGTCCAAGTTAAATGTTTTAATAAATGTCAAAGAAATCAAGTTTTATTTGAAAAGTTTTATATTTTGGAAGAAATTAATACTATTTTTATGGTATACACTCTGTATTAATGTGTAACGTTATGACTATATTATGTCTAATTCTATAAATCTATAAACTTAAAAAGATCCTCAATTGGAAAGGAATTTATTTCTTGACTAAATTCATGATTATGTAATGTAATAAGGTCAGGTCCTTATAGTTGGTATTAGAGACCCCATGTTAGTAAACGTCTGCTAGTCTATCATTGACCTCTAACTCGAGCCAGTTTGAAAGAAATCAACATTTTAGATGAACTCCCTAAAAATAAGTTAAAATGGCTCGCATGAATTTAGCACACAGTATGGCGAGAGAAAGGGAGAACGGAAGAAATAGGACTCAAAGCCTTACTGATACGCATCCAATGCCACAAACAGATCTTGGATGAGGGAGTTGGATCTGAGCCTAGGCAGGAGAAAAATGTAGGATCCCCCCCCCTGATGTGCACATAAAATGGAGTAAAGGGGAATAAAGAGAGGGGGAAGGGTAGAAAAGTAATCTCACCCCAATTAATGAACCACACAGTTTGGCTAATCATGTTCCAATTGTATGGATCTAACTACTTAGGAACCAAGCCTCACACGATTGGCCTGAAATGTTTTTCCAAACCGTGTGAAGCCTGTGCACAGCCACTGTTTAAGTAGCACAAAGTGTGCGGTCATGCACACGGTTTTTCCAAATCATGTGCAGGACATGAAAACCCCTTTGCTAAAAAAATTGCAGAACTCTCGCATGGTTGTGTGCCCCCTCTTGCACAGTTTTTCAAATCATTCCTATTGAAGTAGGGTGGTACGGTTACACCTGGGAGGTTGCATTGTTTGTCCAAACCTTGCGCCCCAGTTTTCAAACCCTGGAAAGTTAGGTTTTCAGTCTCTGACGCACCTGAAACCCAACTGAAACCTCATGAAACTTGTCAACCATCAAAACCCATCAAAAAAATTCCTTTAGTCAAATAAATCTAGGAATTAGATTCCGATGATCAGGAAAAGAGTTGTTCCAACCACCAAACATTAAAAATTCAAACGGTTTGAGGATTTTGACCCGCTAAAAAAACTAAGGACGTTACATATTTGACTGATAATACTTTGCGGTAAGTGGTAAATATGATAGATCCAGAGGAGATCTAGGTTAATCTTAAAATGGGTATAAATCTAAATCCATAAAAAATCATTTATATCAAAAAAATGATTGCATCATCTGCAAATACAATAGAATAGAGATTTAGGTAACCATCTGGATGAGTTCACTAAATTTCTAACAGAGCTGTCTTCGGTGGTGTTCAAGATAGATGATAAAGGTAACGTGATATTTATTGAAATGGAATAAGATGACAAAGTTTTGTTTCTCTTGGGTTTGTTACCTGATTCATATGATATTATCATCATCACATTGTTGTTCAGGAAAGACACATTGAAGTTGGATGATGTGATTTCATCATTGTTGATGAACGATACTCGGTTAAAGACTGATGATGGTGAATCTTTGGGTAATGGTGGTATTTTGGCAGTGACATATGGACATGGTAATCAGAGAGATCGGTTGAAGACAAGCAGAAATGTAAAATGATTCTTTTGAGACAAGGAGGGTCGTGTGCAGAGAAACTGCTACACTTTGAAAATAATTAAGGAGGAAAATAAAGCACATAACATCGATGTTGAGGATACATGAATAATTCCTATACAAGGTGAGAGTGATTTGATTTTAGTTGGTGTTGATTCTACCAAGTTAGATCTGCACACTGAATGGATGGTTAATTCATCAGCATCATACCATATTACACTGAAGTGAGAATTATTTTCTCCATATGAAGAAGGTCGATGTCACATCCTGCCTTCTCCAAGATGAGAGAAAGGGTGGAAAGGTGTTATGCCCTTACTTATTCAAGGTGAATGAGAGATAATGACCCCTTATTCCCTCCTTTATTAGGCCCCAAAGTGGCAACTATCACTAGGGGTATAGAATCTCACATAAATGGAAGGCATTACCATTTTTATAGAACAATATTGGGAGATAAGATGGTAAATCCCAACAACAGCAAGGACTAAATATAAAATTAAAGCCCAAAATCCATTCTCATATGCATGTTCAAAATAAACTGATACATAGTATAAGAAAACTCTGAAGGAAGGTACCCAAATAAGAAAAACAGAAATGACAAATGTCCCAACGCCCGATCTATTAAGGTCTGGCATGGTCCTCAAAGTCCTCCTAGAAACTTGAAAGTAGTTTTATAAATGTAGGGTGAGTATATAAGTATACTCGGTAGGGAAACAAAAATCTATTGTGCACAAGTGGGAAGACATTCTAATGCCCTGTGAGAAATAAAGGTAACCAAAACACCTAGAAAGGAAAAACTATCCATCCAACCTTGCCAAGGCACACTCCCCAAATAATGAAAGTCAGGTAAGATATTAGTAATAGCATATCGATATTTGGGTACCCCGCACCACTTTCCCACTAGTTATTTATAACATCCTACGCATTAGACCTCCCCCACAGATCCCACTACATTCCCACATAAGGTCCATCCCAACCGCACGTTTATCCTGCCTGCAAACACCTGGGCCACCACAACCACACATCTCACCCGCATACACCTAGGCCATCACAACCACACTTCCTACCCACACACACCTAGGCCACCACAACCATAATTCTTATCCATAGACACCTAAGCCCCATCCTGAAGATACTTGATAAACAAACCTTCCCACACACACCTGGTCCAACCCACCGCAACACACCCTACCGAAATAGTCTTGGGATATAATGAACCACAGGTCGTCACATCATGTCCGAAGAGTCTTGAGCTACCTAGGAGAGGGAGAAAAGGAGCTAATAACCATCCAATCGTAGGAGTATTGGTGAGAACACCCTCCCCCGTGAAATGGGGTGTTCGGCATGAAGTGCTCAACATGGGTGGGGTGCGTATAAGAAACATAAGAACTAAATTTTATATATATAGGTAAACAAGAACTCAACCCAACCTAAGGTTCCCAAAACCAACAACCATCCCATACACAACCACTCTTGTTGTTATCCCTACATGCACAAGTACAAAACATCCATAACCAGAGCACAACCCATTTCTAGAAAACAGTTTCCCATCGTACTTGTTCTCTTTATCATGTTCAAGTGATTCCATTTAAACATTCCTTCACTACCAGAAAACTAATAGGAATAACTGTAATCCAGAACAAAAACTAAAAGAAAATATCCAAGTAGGCATTTAAGCATTCACTCCCAATTCCCTTGTAAATAACAACATCAAAATGGATCTCGTGAGATCCCTTGAAGTACTAGAACTAAAAGAATCCCCAACTTACCAGGACTAGAACATTTACCAGTGGATCCACACGAACATAGATTCACAAACCAATAACCTCTCAACCAGATATTTCATTCCCATACATGTCACCCCACAAGTATCAAACAGAACAACCATGTTACACAAGGAAGTTTTCAGATTTATCCAACACCATTCATTAAGTTCTTTTTTTTTGTTTGATTAACCGGGGTGATCGCATAAGGGTTATTATTCATCAAGAATCCATTTAATCAACCAAGTTTATGTGATTAATCAGTTTCCATGTTACATTCATTCAATCACAATATTATATATAAAATAGAGCTTCATTAGTGCACAAGAAAAGACCACCAACGACCACGATTTTTAGTGTACATGAGATCATACAATTCACAACATAAAAATGAAGGTAAAATAAAACATCATCATATTCCCCACCCATTCATCCTTTAAAAGTATGTTTATAGACTTTGTTAAATTTGGTTTCATCTATGTCTCGAGGGAACATCATCATACCCACCCCACATGATGCACAGTAAAGAGAGATGAAGGAATAATCCCTACTTAGATGATCAAGGATCAAAGTTTTATCATTGTGCCAAGAATAGGGGATGACGTGACTTACAGAAAAGAATCCAAGGCTGAGCGGAAAGGTCTTGAGCATGGGTGCATGATTTTTATCAGGAGGAAGTCTTGAGGTACATTAAGAGAAACAAAAAGGAAGTAGGAAGAGAGGATCAGCTTAAGGAGAGGCCATATCCTAAAATTAGGGAGACCATTTCAATGTACATAAAATTTGGATCATGGTTTGGTCACACCGCTCGATAGTTTCACATGTTGGAATTAATTGGGATTTAATAATTCTCCATGGAAATGGTAGAGATAGACCAGCAGATGGCTGTGAGTTGATAGATTTTCCTTTAAACAGAGAAAACACATAACAAGGGTGAAACTAAAAAAACTAAGAAAAACTAGAACATGGGTAAAATGGTGTGATTCTGATAAAAGGCCACACTTTTTGGTAATTAAAGGTTTGACTGACTCTTAAGGAATTTAAAACATCTTTTATGATCCTTAAAACGGCCTTAAATCACTTTAAAAGAGGCATTAAAATATTTTTACGTTAAAAGAGGCATTACGGGAGTGAAACTGGAAAGTCCTGGAAAAAATGAAAATGACTCGCTGATGGGTGATTCACCAACACCCTAGAACCATTACCCTGGCACCAATGCTGATCAGTGCCACCGATGGCCGATCAGTGCCACCGATGCCTATCGATGCCACCGTTGGTTCAACCTGAAATTTGAAAAACTCCTCAATGAGACACCGTTGGTCCCCAGGATACCTCAAACATTAGGATTTAGAAAATTAATGGACTAGGAGGGTCCATTCCATTACATTAGATACCTCTCAAACTATTCTCTCCCTTGTTAATTCAAGAGTAAACTCGACAAAAAGAGAGGGGTCCGAACAACCACCTCGTAAGATACCTCTCAGGGACAAACCACCCTATAGTTGTTCAAAAGCTAGAATAAAACCATGAAATTAAGGGACATATCTCTCACATATATCTCCTGAACAACTAGGGAGACATTGAGGCTCCACTTTCCCAAGCAACCACACAACCACAAAAAGGTCACACCATCCAGACACATGGATTAGGGAACTCCTTCCTCCCTGTCAAGATACTATCTTCTTTGGGAAGAACTGACTCATCTACATGAGTTTAATCGCATCCACATTAATGTTTCTTGATTAGGGATCAGGTTCTCCACTCCCCATTTCATTACTTTTAATACAAAATAGATAATAGTAAAACAACTTATCATACAGCAAGTGAGGTTTAAACATTTCATCATAAGCAAGGCACAAAGCGAACATAAGATCAAAACTCAGAACAACTCTGGGTACTGGGACTCTATATGTGACTCTCGTTCCTATGTACTCTCCTCAAGGACACCATTCATCCACAACACATGAACCAAGGGAATAGTCTGTCCACAAAGCACCTTCTCCTTACAATCCTTGATTCTTACCGTTTTCTCCACAAACGTCGCATCATACTCGATATCCAACTCTCCCTAGTCGAGGACGTGAGAGTCATCGTGTATATACCAATGGAGATGAGATACATGGAAGATGTTGTGGATCCTCTCTAGTGGTGGTGGTAATTCCAGTTGATATGCCACCGTGTTGACTCGTCCCAACACCTCAAAGGGTTCGATGAACCTGGATGAAAGCTTACTCCCTCTGCCAAACCTCCGTTATCCATGCCGAGGGGAGACCTTTAAGAACATGTGGTCCCCGACCTCAAACTCCAAGGGTCTCCTCCTATGATTGTCATATGACTTCTTCTAGTCCTAAACTAACTTCATCCTTTCATGCACAAGCTGAACCTTCTCCTTCCTGCTCTACACCACCTCTGGGCCAAGAACACCTACCTTCCCAACCTCCGTCCATCACACAGGTGAACGACACGGTCTTTGGTACATGTATTCAAACGGTGTCATGCTAATGGTAGAGTGATAGGTATTATTATAGGAAAAATCTACAAGAGGAAAGTGTCATTCCCATGATCCCTTGAAGTCCAAAAAACACCCTCGCATCATATCCTCCAATATCATGATGGTCTTCTCTGTCTACCCATCCATCTGAGGGTGGAAAGAAGTACTAAGGCATAGTTGGGTTCCAAAAGCACACTGTAACCCCTTCCAGACTTGTGAAGTAAAGAGTGCATCTCAATCTGAAACAATGGATCTTGTAACTCCATGCATCTGCACCACTTCACCGACATTCCACTATGCCAAGGCATCTACTGCGCTCGTCTCCTTAACCACTAATAAGTGAGTTGATTTCATCAATTGGTCCACCACTACCCAGATGGAATCCCAGCCTCCCTCATCCCTAGGTAGTACCATGAAAAAATCAATCAAGACGTCATCCCACTTCCACTCGGTAATGTTCAGGGATGTAATAGACCACCAGGAACACGATGTTTATCCATCACCTGCTGACACATGAGGCATTTTACCACAAACTCTGTCACTTCCCGCTTTACTCCAGGAAACCAAAACTGACCTCTCAAGCCCCGGTACATCTTGGAGACTCCTGTATGTACCACCAAGGGAGAGTTATGGAACTCACAGAGAACTCCCTCATGCATCTACTCTAAGAAAAACAACTTCCCACAGAAAATCATCTGATTCCAACTATCCCTTCGGAGCATCACCCTAGCTAATGTGATCAAGCATCACTTCACCCTATGATTCTCCCTACTGATACTCCTCCACCACCATACCAAGTAATACTACATGGTCATCTGAAACAGATATCCTCTACCATCCTCCACTCCCATTCTCAGATGTAAATCATCAAACTCCTCTATTTCCTTCCAACCATCCATAGAATCCTAAAATGATTCCCTCTATGAATTCCTGCTTAAGGAATCATCCATGACGTTCCTCTTTCTTAAGGTGTAAAATATTTCAAAGTCGTATTCCTGAAGAAACTTTATCTCCATTCACTATTTCCAATTCATGTATCGATGGGAGAATATGTACCTCAAGATTTTATGATCTGTGAAGACTACAAAGCATTCCCCGATGAGGTAATGCTGCCACAACTTCATTACAAACACCGCCACTACAAGATCCAAGTCGTGGGTGTAATAGTTACGTTTGTGAGGACGTAACTCCCTAGACCCATAAGATATCACTCCCCACTGCTGCATCAACACACACCCCAAGAATAGAATAGAATCATCAAAGAACACTTTAAACGTTACCCCTTCCTCTGGAAACCTCTACACTGGGGCACTAACCAGATTCCCCTTCAGATAGTAGAAAGCTACCTAACACTTCTCACTCCATATGAAAGCCCGGTCTTTTCTAGTAAAGGTTTTCAAAGGTGTTGAAACTCGAGAGAATTCGGGTACGAACCTCCAATAATAACCTTCCAGACCTAAGAAACTACAAACCTATACCAAGTTCTTGGGTGGTACCCAAGAAACAACTGCTTAGACCTTTGACGGGTCCATTGTTATTCCCTACTATGACACCACGTTCCCAAGTAAGTCCGCCTCTTGTGTCCAGAATTTTCAATTGGACAACTTCTCATAGAGATGGTGGTGTCAGAGGAGCTTCAAAAATGTCCTTAGATGCTCCGAGTGATCCTCCTATGATCTTGAGTAGATCAGGATTTCGTTGATGAACATGACCAAGAATCATTCCAGATACTCACAGAAAACAGATTTCATGAGCCACATGAACACAGCTGGTGCGTTTGTAACTCCGAATGACATGACCATGAACTCATAGTGCCCATATCTGCACCTGAAAGCATTTTTCAGGATTTCACCCTCATTCACCCTCAACTGGTGATATTCGTACTGTAGGTCGATCTTAGAGAACCAACATGATCACTTCGTCTGGTCAAAAAGTTCATTGATCCTCGGGATGGGGTAATGGTTCTTGATCGTCACCTGATTCAGTATTTAGTAGTCTATGCACAGCTTGAGACCATCGTCTGCCTTCTTTTTGAACAAGATTGGATCGCCCCATGGAGACGCACTCGGTAAGATAAAAAATATCTTCATCAGGCCACCAACTAGAATCTAAAACTCCCAAAATTCAGAAGGCGTCATCTGATAAGGATCCATAGAAATTGGATAGGCACCGGGCTATAAGTCTATCCTGAACTCAACATCGTGTCGAAGGGTTAGAGTCACAACATCTTCAGGTAAGAGGTCCAGAAACTCACTAAAAATCCCTAAAACTTCAACCATCTCTGAGTCTATTGATTCTAATGACAACTCATCTAACAAAAAAAGAAGGGGATCCACACATCGGCTGCCCTACGGGAAACTCCGCTTGCCGACAAAAGCTACACATTGTCCACACATATCTGAGAACATGACCCTTATTCAGAAGAATTCAATAATAGCATGCACAGAAAACAGCCATTTGATGCCCAAGATGACATCGTATGGCCGCATTTGCAGTATAAAGAGATCCTCACTAGACTGATCCAGCCCCAACATCATTTTGCATCCTCGACAAACATCAAATAGGCTGGCCTAACTTCTAACTGGCATACTCAACACCAGGGGCATGGAAAGTCTCTCTACGTCTAAACCCAAGGCATGGGATAGACTTAGTGCAACAAAAGAGTGTAAAGCTTCTGAATCAAACAAGTCACATGAAAGAGTACTAAACAGACTGATCATAACTCGAACGACTTCTGGCCCTGCTGGAACTACTACCTTTACAGTGTGAAACTGCCCACGCCCAACTTCTCTTCCCCTCGGCTATCAACCTCCTCCTCGACCACACCCTGTTCAAGGTCCCTGAGGAGCACCCTGAGGTCGGCCTCCCCCTGCAACGTCTGCTCTCAGAGGTTGCTGCTGCTATAAAGGTATGGCTGGAAACTACTGCTATTGAGGTGGGTGTTGAACCTGCCCACTCCCACTATACTGTACTTAGATAGGGCACTGATTCTGAATATTCCCACAACTTCCATAGATAAATCATATCATTCCTAGGTCCGTGGAGAAAGGGCAAGGACTGGGAGATCGGAACTAGAACTGCAGAGGCCTGCTCCACATCGGCCGAAACCTAGAAGGCCCTAATGCTGGAGGCCTACTGCTGAAAGTCTTCCCTTTTGAATAACTCAACTAGCTCCCCTCTCATGACACACCTCCTAGAGTGTTCATCCTCTCCACTGCTTCATCCTTCTTCTGAACCTCCACGTACGTCGATAGAGTGAAGGGAGTGACAACATACTAAAGAGAAGGTCGGAATGTCTCCTCTAAGCATCTTGCCCGTGACTCCTCATCCAGGAAGAGGTCCAGAGAAAAATGAAGAAGATCCTTGAACTTGATCCCTAATTACCTCACTAAAATACTCCCATTCTAAAGGGATGTCATCTCTTGCCTCTTATCAGCCTTCATCATAGAAGAAACAAATTCTGTCTGGAACTCCTTCTCAAAGTCAGTCTACGAAACCTTAGTTTCCTCCTTCTCCTAGAGGTATAGAATCCACCACTGATGTGCCACTCCCTGCATCTGGCTCATGACCAGGGGAACCCATTACTCCCACAGAGCACGGATCAAGGTAAAGGTGATCCCCAGATCCTCAATCCAACCCTCTATCTCCAAGCTAAAAACATTTCCCTCGTACTTCCTGAGGGTTTGTCGTTGGAAAGAAAGTAGAGTATTCTGCCACTTGTCATCCTCTTTATCTCATTCAATCCTCTATTGATCGAATGGATCAACCTTCCAGGCCTCAACTTCCCATACTACTCATGGATGATGTGTGGGTTCCATAGCTGAAAGGAGAAATAAAGAATTCCTAAGCCTGTGTAGTGTAGAATATTCCTTTTAAATTTTGTTTAAACCTTTTATTTATTTTAAATTCCCAAAAAACCCAAGACACACAAGAACAAAAGTCATTATAATGCATTTACCTTTCCTAGGGTCTTTACCCTACAATTAGTGTAGCCTCACTTGGTCGTTCAGTAGGTCGAGAGTCCTTGCATCGGATTAGGGGGGCCTAAAATCCCATTTCTTAACTAGTCTTTCTTGGCCTATTTCACACACCAAGATTTCCTAACACAATTTCCCTACTATCCCATGCAATCCTCACTGTGCCTAACCCCAAACTCCATCCTATCTCTAAAAAACATACCTTTGATACCATTCTGTCACGAACCGCCTTCTCTAAGATGAGGGAAAGGATGACAAGGTGTCATGCCCTTCCTTATTCAAGGTGAAGGAGAGATAATGACCCCCTAGTCCTGCCTTCAGTAGGCCCTGGAGTGGTGACTAGCACCAGGGTTATAGAATATCATATAAATGTAAGGCATTGCCCTTTTTATAGAACAAGATCAGGAGATAAGATGGTAAATCCCAACAACAGAAAGGACTAAAGATAAAATTAAATCCCAAAATCCATTCTCATATGCATGTTCAAAATAAACTGATACAATGTACAAGAAAACTATGAAGGAAGGTACCAAAAGAAGAAAAATAGCAATGATAATTGTCCTGACACCCAATCTAGTAAGGTCCGACAAAGTCCTCAAAGTCCTCTTGGAAACCTAAAATCTGTTTTATAAATATATGGTGAGTATACAGGTATACTCAATAGGGAAACCAAAATCTCTAGTGCATAAGTGGGGAGACATTCTAATGCCTTGTGAGAAATAGAGGTAACCAAAACACCTAGCAAGTAAAAATTATCCACCCATCCTCACCAAGGCACACTCCCCAAATAACACAAGTCAGGTAAGATATAAGTAAGATCACATCGATATTTGGGTACCCCACACTGCTTTCCCATTGTTTATTTAGAATATCCTAGGCATTAGACCTCCCCCACAGATCCCACTGTAGTCCAACTAGAGCCCCCAATAACAACCATATGGGACATCCCAACTACACGTCTATACTGCCCGCAAACACCTGGGCCACCACAACCACACATCCCACCCACAAACAACTGGGCCATCACAACCACACATCCTATCCACAGACACCTAGGCCACCACAACTATACTTCTTGCCCGTAGATATCTGGACCTGATCCTAAAGATACTTGGGAAACAAATCTGCCCACACACACCTGAGCAAACCCACTGTAACACACCCTACCTAAAGATTCTTAGGCTATAATTAACCTCAGGTCGTCATAGCCTACCCAAAGAGTCTTGGGCTACCTAGGAGATGGAGTAGAAAGGGGCTAATAACCAGCTACTCATAGGATTGTTGGGAAAAACACTCTCCCCCTTGAAATGGGGGTGTTTGGCATGAGGTGATCAACATGGGTGGGGTGCGTATAACGATAACAAGAACTAAATTTTATACATATAGGTTAACAAGAACTAATCTCAACCTAAGGCTCCCGAAACCAACAACTAGCCCATACACAACCGCTTTTGCTGCTATCCCTACATGCACAAGTACACAAAAGCCACAACCAGAGCACAACCCATTTCTAGAAAAAGTTCCCCATCATACCCATTCTCATTATCATGTTCAAGTGATTCCATTTAAAAATTCTTTCACTATCGGGAAACTAATAGGAATAACCACAATCCAGAACAAAAACTGAAAGAAAAAATCCAAGCACGTATTTAAGCATTCACTCTTGGTTCTCTTATAAATAAAAACATCAAAATGGGATCCTGTGAGATCCCTCGAATTACTGGAACCAAAACAAGCCCCAACTTACCGGGACCAGAAGATTTACCGTTGGCTCCACATGACCTCATATTCAAAAACCAAAAACCTCTCAACCATAGATTCCATTCCCATCTAGGTCACCCCACAAGCATCAAATAGAATAACAATGTTACATAAGGAAGTTTTCAAATTTATCCAACACTATTCATTAAGTTCCTTCTTTCTGTTTGGTTAACCAGGGTGATCACACAAGGTTTCTTATTCATCAAGAATCCATTTAATCAACCAAGTTTATGTGATTAATTAGTTTCCATGTTACAGTCATTAAATCACAAGATTATCTAAAAAAATAGAGCTTTATTAGTGCATAATAAAGGACCACCAATAGCCATGATTTTTAGTGTACATGAGCCCATACAATTCACAATATAAAAAATGAGGTAAAATACAACAACAACAATATCATATTCCCTACCCCTTCATCCTTTAAAAGTCCATTTATTATCTTTGTTAAAGTTATTTTCATCTACGTTCTGAGGGAACATCATCATACCCACCCTGCATGATGCACAGTAAAGAGAGACGAAGGAAGAACCCCTACTTGGATGATCAAGGATTGAAGTTTTCTCATTGCGCTAAGAATAGGGGATGACGTGACTTACAGTAATGACTCCAAGGATAAGCAGAAAGGGCTCGAGCACGGGAGCATGATTTGTCTCAGGAGGAAGTTTTGAGGCGCACTAGGAGAAACAAAAAGAAGTAGGAAGAGAGTATCTTAGCTTAATAAGAGGCCAGATCCTAAAATTAGGGAGACCATTTTGAAGTACTTAAAAGTCGTATTGTGGGTTGGCTATGTCGCTCGGCAGCTTCACACATTGTAATTAATTGGGATTTAAAAATTCTCCATGGAAATGGTGGAGATAGACTAGCGGGCGGTTGTGAGTTGATAGATTTGCTTTTAAATGGAGAAAACACATAACAGGGGTGAAACTGGAAAAACTGGGAAAAACTGGAACATAAAAAAAAGGGAGAGACATTGATAAAAGTCCATACATTTTGGTAATTCAAGGGTCTCCCGACTCTTAGGGGATTTAAAACATCATTTACGGGCCTTAAAATGTCCTTAAATCACTTTAAAAGAGGCATTAAAACACTTTTACGTCAAAAGAGGCATTACATGAGTGAAACTGGAAAGTCCTGGAAAAACTAGAAATAACTCACCGATGGGTGAGTCACCAAAACCCTGACACCATTGCCCTGTCACTAATTCCCATGCACCGATGTCGATCGGTTTCACTGATGCCCATCAATGCCATTGTTGGTTCAACCTGAAATTTGGAAAACTCCTCGATGAGCCACTGTTGGTCCCCAGGATACCTCAAAAAATGGGATTTGGCAAAGTAATAGACCAGGAGGTCCGGTCCATTATAATGGATTTGGTATATTGAAGATGGTAAATAGATATCCTATTAATGTCATTGGTGCTAGTGATATTTGTATCACTACGAATATAGGTTGTACACTGATTTTGAGGGATGTGCGACATGTATCAAGTATATTCCATAATTCGTTATTGGTTTTTGCTCTTGGTAATGATGGATGCAGGAGTTTGTTTGGAAATGGAAGAACATTATCCAAATGATTGACGGTATATTCATGAGGAAAAATTGATGACACACTTTACAGGATGGATGTAAAGGCATGTAGTGGAGTGATGAATGCAATTGTAATGAGGACTTCATCAGATTTTTGGCACAGGCGATCATCGCGCAGAGTCAAAAACCATCAACTAGGATGAATTTGGAAGCTGGAGCAGGTTAGGACATGTTATTCAGGTCTTACACCTAATTTTTTTTTCATCAGAGAGTGTCATGAGTAAAGAAGAAATTGAAACCAAAGATCTAGGTGATGCATTGAGAGTTACAGTTTGCTCAGAGGATATTGAGTAGAGGGAGAAATTTCTCTTTGTAGGTACTCCTGATTATGTGGTGATCATTTTTATGGGGGATCTAGGTGTTGGTTTTAGTCTTGTTTAGCATGGAAGTGCAAACACAGGTATGATGAAGACTTCATCATTTGGATTTATTTTTCATGAGGATCTTTTAGGTTTCCATCAGATATGCAAAAGAGGAATGTCATATTTTTTGTAGAGGATGACAGTTGGTGTGATACCAATCAGCTTACGATCCAACTGAGTTTGTTGAAATTCATCTCCTTCATTAATGGGATGAAGGGGGAGATTTATGGAATTCTTACTACATTCGAAGGAGATAAAAATAAATATAATAGGGAGTTTGAATTTTTATTTCAAAATATCATCTTGATATCACGTGATATATTTTAATGATTGAGATAAAAAAAAATTATATCTTTCTAAAGGGATTCTATGGTCCTATAAAAAATGGTGTGCAACACTGCTTCAGGAGGTGTGAAGGTTAGAGGAAGCGGCCCAAAGAGAGATTATAAGAGTTGCGCAGTAGGTGGTGCATAGTGGTGCAGCAGATACATTGGTGATGGTTTTTGGGTGTGGGTGGCAGTGAACAGTGGCAAATCAGATTGTGCAACAAGGTGTGGAAACAACGTCATGTGTTCAGTTTTGATCTCCAAGGGGTAGATTCTTATTACGAGATGATTCTCAGAGAGGCGACATAGGTGTATTAGGATGTGAATTTTCACATAGGTTTTCTACGCTGTATTTTCAATTCAAGTTTTGGACTTTACTTGAATTTTGTACTCTCGAATTAATATTGGATATTTTAGAGTTTCTATGTGGTTTTTTAATCCTCTAAATTGGAAGTTTTTTTCACTTTAAAATTTTCATCTTGATTTATTTTCCTACTATTTACTTTCACGCTTTTTGTTATTTTGAGACTATCAGAATATTTGTGCTGCAACTGAGTTATTATCTTGGGGTGTATCTGTTTCCTCCCAAACAACCATACCCCTAAGAAACACCAACAATTAAAATGGGTTTTAGTGGTTTTTTTGTCAGAGTTCATCCTTTTGAGTTATTCTTGGAATATTAGATTTTGAATTTACTTCATGTAGATGAATGAGGTAATCATATCATTAATTTCTATGCTAATGTAGGATCCTTGTTAAACTTACATGAGCTTGTCTAAATTAGCTATATAATCAATTGAAAAATTGGCTCACTCTATACAGATGCTAAAAATAATCTATTATGTATCAAAATTATTTTCCTGATTTAATCTCGCTTAAGAACTATTACATTTCTTTTGTCTAGTTTTTCTTACATAGCTATATTCCTATTGTATGGATTCAATATCACACTCGATCTCAATTATGCACTCTCAATTGTGCTCACACGCATATAAAATAAAAAAACACATGATAATATTTACACAGTTTGGTCAGATGACCTAAGTCCATCGGGAAGGCGGTGGAATATCTTATTCAAATGATGATAACCGATTACAATTTCTTTTCCCAAATTATTCACTCATTTTATAGTGTGTAAGTATAAGAACAAAAAAAATAGCAGTTGAAACTTTTTTCTAGGTGACACCAAAAAACTGCTAAAATTTTTCTAGGCAGCACCAACTCTTGATGTTGGTCCGTGGGTGGTCACCCACCACCTGGGGCAGTGATAATTCTTTATCAATATTCCACAATCTCCACCTTAATGATCAATATCACCATGTGATGTTGCGCAAATAGTTATTCATGGTGTCTTCTCAATTCCCAAAGGTATATCATGTTTGTAAGAAATTAATCAAGTTCAAACAATTTTGGAACTTGATATCTACAACTTCATTAGCTTGTTGGCTAGGTTATCAGTTCTCATGATCCGCTGGAGTGAGATACACCTCTCATTGATAATCATTCAAATGATTCGAACATGAATATGTTTGATTCGATTGTGATGAACCTAATTCTTTAAAATACAAATAGAACTCTAGCTATCACTAAAAACATAAATGTTATCTTGGATGATCCCTAGGTCTCTGATGAGTCCATGTAACCAAATAGCTTCTTTGAAAAATTCTTTCAATTCCATATACTCTACCTCTACAGTATCCAAATCTGCTATAGACTATATATTATATTTCCAAATCACTAGTCCTCCTTCTATAGTGAAAAAAACCAGTAGTGTATAGACACTTGTTCAGACCTCCCACATAATCAGAATAAACATATCTAATAAGAAATCTCCCAACATTCTCTTATAAACTTCAACAAAATATTTACTATACTTTTGATATATCATAGAATGAATTTGACTGCATGTCAATGACCTTTATCAGGGTCATGCATGTATTGACTTACCATGCTTACTGTGTGAGAAATATAAAGTTACGTACACACCATATAATAAATCAAGTCTTATACCACACTTTTTTATGGAACACGGTAAATCTTTTTCCTCTATTCCTATGTCTTTGGTGATAATGATGTGTTGTGCTTAAAATGAGGTGTTAATGGAGTGCTGAATTGTTAGGAAATATCATTAATGTCAAAATTCTGGAAAAATTTATTCAAATATTCCATTTGGATGAGGGTAACAACACCCTTATATTTTTCTTGTCTAATCATCATCCCATGAATCTTCTTAGACTCTCCAAGACTCCTCATTTTTAATTCTAAGTTGATTTGAGCTTTCAAAACGTCAATATCCACCTTACATTTACAGGAAAACAATATATAATCAACATATAAAATTAGTTTTATAAATGTACAATTATGAACATTTCTAAAGTAAAAAACAATGGTCAAACTGACTACAGACTTATTTCTAACTTAGCATAGAAGTGTCAAACCTTTTTTACCACTATCTTGGTGACTATTTTAGGCCATACAGTGATTTTTTCAATTTGAAAACCAAATTATCATATCCTAGTACACAAACCCCATCAATTTGTTATATATATATATATATATATTCCTCTAATGATCCATGGAGAAATGTTTTCTTGACATCAAGTTGAGCTAACTGTAAATCAAATTGTGCAATAAATTCCAACAAAATTTAGATAGACGCATGCTTAACAACAAAATCAAATACCTCATTATAATATATCCCTTTTCTGTGTATCCCTTAGTAAAAAAATATAAATTTTTACCTGATATTATTCTTGGAAGTATCATCTTCCTTTTTAATAAATATTCTTTTACACAATATTGTGTTCTTGTTCTTCGGAGAATAAACAAGATCCTGTGTTTGATTTTGATACAGCAAACTCATTTCTTCTTCAATAGCTGACTTCCAATGGTCCATCTCTTTGTTATCGAAAACATCTCAATAACTATTTGCAACATGATCTTCTATTATATAAATATCATAAAAAACTATATCATTACACCTAGAAGGTCTTTGTATGGTTCACCATGGTCTACTAGTGGTGATACTCTGATATTGTTTATTATCCTATTGTAAAGAAACTTCTCTAGTCGAGATATTAGAATGATCGATGCACGCTTTCATATGTGGCTCATGACCAGTCGATGGGGGAATTGTTTTCACTTTAATCACATCTTTATTTGATTCATCCATTTATCTTTCAAAATCAATTGACTTTACCATTACATATTCATTAAATTTGGTGTCATGACTCTGAATGATCATCCTTTATTTTGGATCCCATAGTCAGAAAGCCTTCACACCATCAATAAAGACAATAAAAACAACTTTATTTACTCTTAGATCTAAATTTGAGTCTGTGACATGAAAATAAGCAGTACAACCAAAGATATGAATCTTTTCATAATTAGAAACATTCTCACTAGACCAAACAAATATCATAATTTTACCATTAATCATGAAAGAGGGTAATCGATTCATATTGTGTGCTACATACATCGGTATTGATGTAGTCAATTGTTCCCTTTGTGTAATGGGTTCTAGTGTTGAAACTGAATCTGTTTTTATTACCCATCACACAATGCTTGCATAAGTTGAGCATTCTTTTCATTGAACCCTTCAAAACACATTTCTTTATTAAGATCCACAAAAGATTCTCTATAGTATGTCTTAAGCCTCATATGCCCCAATTTGAAAGTTTTTGGATCACTTCCATCTGATATCACTACTCCACTTGTAATATTCTCAGCATTCAAATAATACAAAACACCTGTACAAGTACATTTCATCATAAATAATTCATCGCGAATTATCCCCAGGACTTCGTCTTCAATGGTTATCTTGTATCCAAGCATATCTGAGACTCCTAAATATGTGAGGTTCTTCTCCATTTTCGGTACGTATCTCACATTTATAAGATGTCAAATTGTACCATCATCCATGATCAATCATATTTTTTTAATACCTCTTTTATGGCAGTGATAATTATTGCCCATAAGCACCACACCTCCATCAAACTTCTTAAGGCTTGAAAACCAACTTCTATTCCTATACATCTGAAATGAATAACCTGAATCAAGAATTCATCCTTCTGAATTATTTATTGGCATGGAAATAATAAAATTCAAATCTTTATCATCTTCATTTTTTTGTACAAAATTCATCTTTGGTTTCCAAATATTTGGACACTCCTTTTTCCAATGATGACAATATGCACACTAATATTTTGATGTTCATCTATAGATGTACTCTCCTATGGACTTCAATTGTGATTTTCATCATTTAAAACCTCTGAGATTCCTACTAGATGATCTTCTTGTAGTTTTTGTCAATTCCTTTGATGTGAGATCTTTGTGATCATACTTTTCCTTTTTCCTATAATCATTGTTAATCAAGGAATTTAATACATTGACAAATTTTACCTCATCCATATGATACAGCAGTGCATTGGTCAGATGATCATAACTCTGGTAAAGAGTTCAACAACAAGAGGGAATTATATCCATCTACCTACTTCTAAACCTTTAAAATTTTCTAGGATTTTATTAAATCTATTTATGTTCTCAATCATTGAAATATATTTCTTAAACTGGAATCAGAACAGTTTCTTTTTTAGATAGAGCCGATTTTCGATGCTTTTGATCATGTACTTATTATCCAAACTATTCTGCAATATTTTCATAGAGTTTCTTCATATCACATTGTATTTTTGATATTTTAAAAAGTCACATAATTCCATATGATTGGTATTTGAGTCTTCTCTAATCATCATCAAATATGTTGGTGATTTTTTCTTCCAAAGCAATACTTAACTCTTGTTGAGTTAGCACATCAAGAACTCTGCATTGCCACATGCTGAAATTATTCATCTTTAAAAAATTTCAACCTAAAATCTAGTATTAGAGGTCATACTTATATGTTTTTAAGTACCTGTCATCCAAGTATGTCCTTTCACAATCTCCTCGGGTGGTACGGGTGGCACCATACTAATTTCAGTTTGGGGATTCACAATCAAATAAAAAACAGTTCAAAATTTCCAAAAACAAGAAGCACCAAATTGAACCTAAAATAAATAAAATAATTTTATTCCCAAATTTTTTTTTATCCTCAAATTTAGGGATGAGGCAGCCCACTTTTGTTTCAAAAAAAACTCTCTTATTTTCACACCCCACTTCCTTACGTGGCACCCTCCAAATAGAAAATATTTCACCTTTTTTTTATCACATGCCAGGGGAGACAAGCCCGCCTTTTGAACAAAATTATGATTCCTTTTTTTCTTTCACTCTAATGTGCACCTCCACTTTATCTTTTTTTTCTTTCTCCAGGACAGTTTCCCTCAATTATTATTTTAAAATAACCAAAACAAATCCATTTCCCATTGATTTCCACACCCTGATCCTTTAAATCCCTTTTTTCCTTCTCATGATTTTAAAAATATGGGCCACCCAATATGTAACCAAATTTTTTAAGACAATAAAATTTGAATATTTTCATGGTAATTTATGTGGTAAATAAAATGATAGTGTGGCACACACAGAAATAAACAATTCCCACATACTTATTTTCAACTTTTTCCCCAATGATGAGTACTAAGGTATATATGTATTTTTCAAATGAATCTCAACAATATTTTCTCATTTTAACACATAAAAGAGTATGAAAAATATATATCAAAAATTAAATCATCATTTAATACTTTACAGATGTCAATTAAATTCAGCATGCATTTAAGGAAAAGGGGCTGTTGAGGTTAAGAGAAGAAGTGATTACCTGTTTTGTTACAATATTTTTCTCCTAAGTCCATATTCGAAAATCACTCTCTTTTGTTAAAATTACCATCTTGGTTGTTGTCAATAAAGAACATACAAGATAAAAACAATCAAACATTAAATTCTAACTTTAAAACTTCATGTTGGTTAATAAAGCAGAATTTGATATTTTAAGTGGTTGGCAACCAGGTTGGATTAAAAAATATATAGTTATAATAGTAGAAAAGAGTGGTGGGTTTGTGTTTTATTATAAAAAAACAAATAGAAAACATTAGAATGAAAAATTGTTTTATTTAAAGCATGAAAATATTGATTCTTACTAGAAATCCAATTAATAAACCACTAAAAACTAAAAGAAATGTTAAATTAAAGTGGGAGAACTCCCTGTTTGTGTGAATATGTATACTAATACACCAGGGTCGAAATGAACTTAAAGACAAACATGTAATTTGACTTTTTATTTACTATCTCCCTATATATTTAACATATAACACATTTTTAAACCACTAAACAAACAATTAAAACTCATTTATAGAAGTGGGTAAGAAAAAGAGTCATTCTTTTCATGAAGTGTCCCTGTTGATTTTTCAAAGATAGTGTGTTCAGTTTAAATAGTTCCAATCATTACAGGTAGTGAATCTTCAAATTTATATGCAATGTCAAATGATATATCATAATTTAAATCATAATCAATGAAAAATAAATAATTAAACTCAATTAATCTACTTTTACACTCATAGCAATCAAATCCAGTCTCATTAGTAAGGTGCATGTGTTCTTGTTTAAAATAAACACTTATGCTCTCATTGAAGCCCAATACTTATTCATCATATACAGGTTGAGATGTTTTATTATAAAAAAAGGGTAATTTAAATTCCAATTTATCCAAAATAATAAAACAATTATTCTCATTATCAAAGCTTTTCAATTCAACACACATTGTCAAAACAAACTACTTTAGAATAGATGCCATCACTCAAAAAATAAAAACTTCATTAGAATCAATAAGAAACTCAAAAATTTTGGGGCCATTTTCAATTTCAAAATCATTTCCAAATTCAGAAATTAGGTTTTGCTCAAAATTAAGGTGAGATTCTAGTTTAAATTGATTGAATGAATTAAATTTAAATGTTAAATCAAATTCCCCGCGAAATTTCAATAAAATAATCTAGTTTTACATTTTCGAAAACAATTTTAATAATAACTTATTTATTTTATATTGGTTCTGGGCTTAGCGGAAGCATGTGAAGGTGATTGATATATTAAAATTTCTTTTAATAATCATCACTTAAAACCAAAAGTGAGGATCTTGCATGTCAAATTCATAATTAATTTTGTTGGGGTCTGTGTCCCACATCAGATTATAAGTATTTTTCCAACTTTATTATTCATTATAAATAGACACCAAGGGTGGGCACACAATAGGTGGAGCAAAACCAGTGGGCAGTACATACGGGCATTTTTCCTTGGTTGGCACAATATTTCTCAGTGACATCATCCATCAACTTATTGAGGGATATAATCCATGACAATTTACATTTTCTTGTGTCTTGTGTTGTTGTGTCATCAAGCTGGGTATGTCCATCTTGAGGGGGAGTGTTTATAATGTTTTCTTTTGTCTATTTTCTTTAATTATGTATTCAAGCTAGGAAGACCTAGATTGAGGGGGAGTGTTGGAATCCATGTCCCACATTGGACTATGTATTTTTTCAACTTTATTATTCATTATAAATAGACACCAAGGTCTCTCTTAAGAGTCATCTTGGGTATTCAGTTCACTCTCTATCATTCTTCAAATTTATTTAATATTTGAAGAAATAAATATCTTGGCTTAGGAAATTTATTTTTTGGTGATTATTGATCATCCAAAAATACCCTTTCAGATTAACTTTTTTGTGTTGTAAGGATCCAAAGATAGAATCCCTCTAGCAGTGATCCACACATGCTCCTATAATCTCCAAGCAGCATCACTTGATCTCTGGGTATTAGCGCAGTGAGTCGAATATCTTGGGTTGTTCATTCTTGATGTTTCATTCTTTGGTCTTGAAAAAATATATCTTCCAGTTATTGTTCTTGATAAGGAGAGATAATTAGAAGTTAAGAGAGAATTCATTGTGCACAACAATTCTGATTCTCAATTTTAGATACTCTACACAATAAACATACCCATCTATTTATAGAGTTAATATTTAATTTAAAATATTATTTAATTTCTTACATACCATTAAATAAATTTTATTACCTTTAATAAACCTAATGTCACATAATAATAATTATATTATTATTATTTTGTGGCATGCAACAACTTGCGCAATAAAAAATATGATGTGACGGTCTTGTTGATTAATATTTTTCACCAAACTCAATCTTGTTCCGTTCGAACTCCTCTAGAATTTATTGAACAACCAAATAAATATTTAATTCATAAATAAATATTTTATTCACAATCTAGGGAATAAATATTTATTAAAATATTCAATAAATAAAATAAATATTTCATTCACAACCCAGCGAATAAATATTTATTTAATTTATGCGATCAATATAACTTGAATAAAATTATTCATCGGACTTGAAAATAATATTTATTCCATTAATTAAACTCAAATAGAATTTAATCAGGATCAAAGGAAACACTTATTATGTGATCCTCTAGGATTCTTTTTCATTGACATTAAGCGGACTTGTCTAAAGTCCAAGATTATTGTCTAGCAACGGGTCAAGGCACCCAAGAGAAATATCTTAATGTTGCAACGTCGACAACCACATACAAACACTCATTGTGTAATATAATCCATTTGTCACAATATCTCATCAAGAAGATTACAAATCTGTGTCACCAACTTATATGCTTGATATGTATTTCTTTAACTATCTAAAATAAACACGTCATTACACCATGACCATGGAATTTAATGTGATGGTTTTATTCCAATCAAAGAATCAAGATATCAGCTTCCATAAAGATGGAAGAGACAAATCCTTCATCAACTTATTCATTAATGAAATGTCACTCATGATGCGCCCAATGTATCAAACTTAGACATGAACTCTTATCATCATGGTTTATGAAATACATCTAAGTACGTGAGTTGTAACATGAATTAATAATAATCTTAAAGTCCAAGAACAATCAAACATGATCATATATATGAATATCCGATAACACCAAAACATACCAAATTCCTACTGTTGGGTATGTTCTCATAATCTCTTGTCTTGGAAATTATCAAGTGTGAAATTCATGAAAATAAGTCGCATCTGCTTATGAGTACTCGCACTTGATAGTCTATGTACTATGTGTTTCATCGTAGTACGTTATCCAACCGTAGAACATTATTTTAGAATATCGTCATAGCACATCAAGGTTATCATCATAGCTATAAATTGCTATGACCTTATCAATGTGACATATACTCTAAGAAATTATTACATTAGAGTCATGCAAACAATATGTAATAATATGTTTTATTAATATTAAATACATCGAATAAATATGTAATCTAACTACAAAAAGTTGGTCCTAGGACACCAACTCTAACAAACTCCCACTTAGACTAGATTCAACTGCCTACGATCTTCAGTCCACTAGACCTCATATGATAGTCATGTTTCTACTGAGTCAAGGCTTTAGTCAAGGGGTCCACCACATTGTCTTCCATGGAAATACCGCTCACAGCAACTTCACCTCTCTAAGAAAAAATCTCTCAATTGATGATACTTCCGAAGTATGTGCTTCGTCCATTTATGTGACATTGAATCTTTTGCAAGAGTCACCATTGTAGTATTATTAAAATAGAGTGTGATAGGATCTTTACTTTTAGATATCACATCAATCTCTTGGATAAAGTTTTTCATCCATACTGCTTCTTTAGATGCCTCATAAGCCACAATATACTCGGACTTTGTTGTAGAATCTACAACCACAACCTTCTTTGAGCTCTTCCAGCTTACAACACCTCCATTCAAAGTGATGATGTATCATATTTGTGACTTCATGTCATCTTGATCAGTTTGAAAACTAGTATCTTCATATCCTATGATGACTAGTTCCTCATCTCCTCCATAAACAAGAAAAATATCCTTAGTACATCTCAGATACTCTAGGATAGTCTTGACTGTCATCCAATGGCAGTCACCTGGATCAGCTTGATATCTTCCTACCACACTTAATGCATAGGTGACATATAATACATAGAATAACATACATTATTGACACAATTTATGAAGCGTATGAAATATTTATCAATGTTTTTCTTTCCTTATATTCCTGAGGACACATTTTCCTAGAAAGATGAATGTCAAGTGACACTGGAAACAATTCCCTATTAGATTGTTTCATACTGAATCTCTTCAGTAACTTGTCAATGTATGAACTTTGAATTAGGCCAAGAAACCTCTTGGATCTATCACGATGGATCTTGATCCCAAGAATATATGATTTCTCATCCAAGTTCTTCATAGAAAATCATTTATTTAACCACACATTAATAGACTGTAAGATTGGTATATCATTTCTGATGAGTAATATGTCATCAAAATATACTATTAAGAAAATGATTTCACTCCCATTCAACCGTTTATAGACACATGGATCACATTCATTCTTTATGAAACCAAACTCCATTATGGCCTCATCAAAATGAATGTTCCATGACCTGGATGGTTTATTTAATCCATAAATGGATCTTTGAAACTTGTAAACCTTGTTGGCATCCTTTGGAGTCACAAAACCTTCAGGATGTGTCATATAGACATCTTCCTAAAGGTTCTTGTTAAAGAATGTTGTTTTGACATCCATTTTATAAATCTCATAATCATGAAAAACCACAATGGAAAGTATAATTCTGATGGATTTCAGCATTGAAACTGGTGAAAAGGTTTCGTCATAGTCAATGAATTGACGTTGTTTAAATCCTTTTTCAACCGACTGTGCCTTATAGGTACTGATTTTTTCTTCCATGTCTAGTTTCTTCTTGAGTAACCATTTTCAACCAACAGGATTTACATCTACTGGAGGATCTACCAAAATCTAGACTTGGTTTTAGTACATGGAATCCATTTTATAATTCATAGCTTCTTTCCACTTGGAAACATATATGTCACTTATTTCTTCCTTGTAGGTTAGAGGATCATTATTATTAACTAATAATGAGTCACCATCCTAGATGACTAGAAAATAATATTGTTCTAGTTCTCTAACCACTCTAGTACTCTTATGCAGTAATTATGTCTATGGAACAATTTCTTATTCCATGAGGCTTTGTGGAATTTTTTCATGTGTCAACTCTTGTATATCTTGAGTCCAGAGTCTCTTTTAGAGATAATATCCTCCTCAATAAATATGGTACGTCTGTCAACCACAACCTTTTTGTCTGAAGTATTGTATAGGTATCGTCCCTTTGTTTCTTTGAGATATCCTATAAAGATACATTTTTTGTCTCGGGATGAAATATTGTTACCTGAAGAGGACTTAACAAATTATTTACAACCCCACACATGTAAGTAATACAACACAAGTTTCTTTTAATTATATAATTAGTGTGGTATACCGTCTATTTCTTTAGTTGTCACTTGGTTGAGTACGTATGTTGTTGTTTGTAACGTGTATCCCCAAAAGGATAATGGAAGACTTACATGACTCATCATTGATCTCACCATGTCCAATAAGGTTCGGTTCCTTCTTTCACTTACATCATTCCACTGAGATGTATAAGGAGTGAGATAAAATACCGAACTCCTGTAAATAATCAATGAATTATTGATTAAGATATTCTCCACTACGGTCTGAGTGAAGTTTCATAATCTTCTTACCAAACTGGTTCTCAACTTAATTATTGTATTCCTTGAATTTATCAAAAGAATCTAACTTATACCTCATTAAGTACACATATCCATATCTACTAAAATCATCAGTAAAAGTTATGAAGTATGAGTACCAGCCTCTTACTTCAATAGGAAATGGTCCACATACATCGGTATGAACTAATTCAAGAACCTATTTAGCCCTTTCATCTTTCCCACTAAATGGGGTTTTGGTCTTTTTTTTGTAAAAATTTGTGACATGAACCAAGTGGTTTTATTTAAAAAGAATATAAATATACATCTTGATGTAATTTAGTCAAGCACTTTTCATTTACATGACCTATCCGATGATGCCAAAGTTGGGTGTGGTATGAGTTATGTGAAGTAACTTCATTATCAATTGTCATTATTTGGTTCATGTAATCCAATACATAAATACCATTATTAAAATGTTCCTTACCATAACAAATGATATTTTTATAAAAGAAGGAACATTTATTCCTAAATTTGAAAATAAATCCATCTTTATAAATTCTATATACATAAATAATGTTTTTGGTAACTGAAGGCACATAATAAAAACCCTTTAAAACTAAGATCATTCTGGTCAGCAACATGAGGTGGTAGTCCTTGATAGTTACAGTAGCAATTTTAGCTCTATTAGTTACTCAAATATATACATATCATTGATTGATCATTCTGAATCTACTTGGTTCTTGTATTTGAATACATATGTGAGAACCAAAAGCTGTATCTAATAACCAATTTGTAGAAATAGATAAATTGCACTTGATAACAAAGTCACATGAAGTTTCCCCTTACTTTGTCTAGGTGAAACTTTTCTTTCATTGGTTCTTCTTGCCACATGAGAAACAAACAACATCATGTTCCCTTACTTTCCCCTTGATCTTCCTCTTCTTGGAAGTGAATGAAGAGGCTTTGGGCTTAATGCTCTTCGCTTTCCCTTTCCATTTTTTCACCATAAGGATAGAATATTTTTCATGCTTTGTATCTTTATTAACTTGGAGAATAAGTGTAAGAAGATCTAACAAAGACTTCTCAATGTTGTTCATATTAAAATTCACAACAAAGGTGGATAAGCTCTAAGGAAGTGATGCTAAAATGAGTTCGGTGCCTAGTTCTTCAGAGATTTTAAACCCTAGAAACTCTAAACGCTCAATATATCCAATGAGTTTGAATACATGAGGCCCATATGGGGAACCCTCTCTAAGATTTCTCTAAAAGAGTGCCTTGTAAATATCAAACCATTCCTATCTAACTCTCTCTTGGTAAAGACCACAAAGGTGATCAAGCATGTCATACGCATCCATGTTTTCATGAGACTTCATTAATTCACTAGACATAAATTAATGCATAAAACATTGAATGTTGACTATGTCACTCAAATTTTTTTCATAGACAAGAAAATACATATCACTCAACTCTTTAGTAGACGGACCAGACATTGAGGATTCTAGCACGTAAAATTTCTTTTCATGCCGTAGCACAACCTAAAGGCTTTTAAACCATTCCTAGAAGTTACTTCTAGTTAGGAGGTTATCTTTCTCTAATATTGATCATAGGGATAGTGTGGATGATGAACTTATCATTTTATTCTACAATTAAAAAGATCATATTATTCGTACTTTGCTTGATTATAAAATAAGTGAGATATAATAAATTACATGTTTTATTTATTTATTTATTAAATATCTCACTATTTTATCAAGGCTTAATAGCCCTCACCATTAAACCTATAATGTGTAGTTTCTTTTACATTCTAGTGACAAGGATCCCTATTACTTTTCTTAATGATCTAGACTTTAGTCATGGAAACTATAATAAAGTAATTAGTTAGGCGGTCTTTCCAACTGTGGACTTGTAGACCTTTGATCTATTGAATAGATTCCTCTATCCTAAAATCCTGACTTGGATTTCCTCAAAACTTGCCTCTAAATTTGTATTGAATAGACTTTGTCCATAAAACACAATAAAATTTAGGTTAAGACAACACAAAACTCTCATGAGAACTCCCCGATAAAAGTACATGTCTAGACTTTGGTCATGTACTACACTTGATTCTATGGTTTTATTCTCAATCAAGTAATGGAAGGCATAGTCTAACTTAAAATTTAATTGAGGAATTTTAATTTATTATGCATAAATTTTATCTTGTTTTATCCTTTACGCATCTTGTTAATGTTAAGTGGACTTTAATTAATTATTTAACCATATTGGATAAAACATTTATGCATAATTCATTTACTTAATTTCTATCTTTACAAATTAATTCATTTATTTATGTAATCATTCCATTGCATCCATAAAATAAATAATTTCATAGATAGAAATAATTAATTAATTAAATGACATGTTCTTGTGCTTTATCTAATGGTTTATTTAATGAGCGAACATTAAATCAACTTTTGACCAAGGAGAAATAACTCTTATTTCTAGTCTTGGAATTAGTTAAAACATTCCACCTATCCACCATTATATCATCAGATTTGGAATCACTATGGTTCCGTCTTGAATCGTCTCTATGTGCCTTGAGATGCTTCATTAATTATAAATATTTATTACTCACACGTAGGTGAGGGGAACCAAAAGATCGGTTAAAAGGGGATGACATAAATATTCTTGGACACATAGGTCCTACATAATAATGGAGGGAGGGATGACATGAATACCACCATTTAATTTAATATTAAATCATTTCAAACTCAAGAAATAAATTAAATTAAAACATTCAACACATATATAGGTCTTGATCAAGCTCATGAACGATATACATGCAATGAATATGCAAAATTAAATGTCTATCATTTATTTATTTATTCATTCTTTTATTATTTAAGATAAACACTGATATAGTTCAATTTGGATATAAAATATTAGATAATATAAGGCTCATTTTCTAACCTATTACTCAGTATCTCAGTACAATAACCTTCTAAAGACTCCCCTGGATGGATCTCCAGCTTCGAACCAGTTCCCACCCAACTGTCCACAGACTTACAGAATGGTCCTTTAGGACCATTCTCCATGAATTAATACCCCCTCCTCTACAATTACCAAACTATCCCTAATAAAAAAAGATTACAAACAAAAAAATAGGGGATAAACAAACTAACAGACACAAACAGGATAACTTTCTAATATACTTAACAAACTAACTGACTAACTCCTCCTCCTATGATAGGTGTGTAGTAGTGGTGGTCTATTTCCACCACACAAACCTCCAGCAGTAGATCCTTCCATTGTATCCCTATCAATGTCATCCACTTGAGTTTCCAACTTGTCCTCAAGGTGGGAAGTAGGAAATTGTACCCATATAAATTGAGCATATTCCCAGGTTTCTTCAACTGGAGACCAGTTTCTCCACTTAATTAGCCATTGGAGTGAGGTTCTATGAGTTATTTTAGATAGTATTTATTTTGGAAAATCTCTATGGTCAACAAACTCCTTTGGTAATGTATGTTCTTCTTGGAAAGAACCTATAGTCACCCACAGTTGAGAAATATGGAAGACTTCATGGATTTTACTGTCATCAGGTAAAAAAAGATAATATGAAACAGCTCCAATCTGTTCTTTAATCTGAAATGGCCCATAGAACCTGGTAGTTAGCTTTATGTTTATCTAAGTTATCATCCCATACCGATTAGGATGCAGTTTAACCCAAACATAGTCCCCAATTTTATAGGAAACCTCTCGTCGATGTCGGTTGGAAGACTTGGTCATATGCTACTGAGCCCAATGAAAATTATCTTAGTGCTATCTTAACGCCTCATCATGATCTATTAGAGCAGTTTCCACAGCCTCCACCACTATCTCTTCTTTAAAAAACTAAAAAATTTGTGGGGTTTGTTGACCATATACTATTTTAAATGGTTTTTTTCCTATCAAAGTATGATAAGAGTTGTTATAGTTGTACTCTTCCCATGGAAAAAAAGTTACCCACTATCTAGGTTGAACAGTAGAAAAACACTATAAATAGTCTTACAAAAAATAATTAACAACCTCAGTTTAACCATCCATTTATAGATGGTAGGAGGAACACATTTTTAAATTTGTTCCATGCATATTGAAAAGTTCCTACCAAAACAAACTTTTGAACAAAATATATCTATCGTTGACTATAGTCTTGGGTATTCCATTCAATTTAACCACTTCCTTCAAGAAAATTTTTGCCACTATTTTTTCAGTAGAAGGATGTTTCAGCAAAATAAAATGCACATATTTTCTTAACCTATCAACCACCACAAATAAAAATTCATACCCCTAAGATTTTGGGAACCCAGATACAAAATCCATGGTTATTTCCTCCCAAACCAATACTGGAATTGGTAAAGGCTATAGTAAACCAGCCGAAATAAGTGTCATATGTACTTTTCTGATACACTACACACTTCCGGACATATTTTAGCACACTACGTGACATTACCTTCCATACAACTCCATTAGAAAGCCGTTTAAAAGTTTTTAAATATCCCAAATGGCTGCCTAAATGAGAGGATTGGATGTAATGTAATAACTTTGGAATCATCAGTGATTCCTTAGTTAACACCAGTTTTTCCTTTAAAAATAAAAGGTTATTATGAAAGGAATACCCTGGTAAACTTTTCCTACCTTGCTGCAAATCCGCTTCTATCTTGTTTAACCGAACATCCCACTAAATTTCTTCTTTGATAATCTGGAATTCTTCCCAAGTTGGATATGAAACAGCCATTATATTACATTTTCCTCCATACACCACCTGAGATAGTGCATCTACTATGTTGTTCAACTTTCTTGGTTTGTATACTACCTCAAAATCATATCCCATCAACATAGAATGCCAACATTGTTGGTCCATAAAAATTACCCGATGGCTTAGCATATGTTTTAAACTATGGTGATCCATAAAGACTATAAATTGTATCCCTAAAAGGTTTTGTTTCCAATTTTTTATAAACAACATTAATTCCATCAACTATTTTTTTTAAAACAACTTCGTAAGAGTAGAATCTGACAAGGCTTTGTTAAAAAATGATATTGGTCTGCCTTCTTATATCAAAACTACTCCTACTCCATATTCGGAGGCATCACATTCCGAAAAACAATTTAGAAAAATTGGACAGAACCAAAATTGGTGTCGTAGTCATACAAACTTTGAGTTTTTAAAAAGCTTCCTGAGCCACTTTTTTCCACTTAAATTCCCCTTTTTTCAATGAAGTAAGTGGTCTATAAATTTTTCCATAATTCCAAACAAACTTCCAGTAGTATCCTATTATGCCTAAAAATCCCCTCACTTATTTAAAATTTTTAGGATCCTATCACTGTTTGACCACCTCTAATTTTTTAGGATACATGGAAACTCCCTCATAGAGAATATGGCCTAGATATTCCACAGTCTATCTACCAAATGAACACTTATTCCCATTTTCATACAGTACATTCTGAATCATAATTTGTAACACTTGATCCAAACATACCAAATTCTCTCATCAACCCTTGATGTAAATCATAATTTCATCAAATAATACCAACACTCCCTCAATAATGGATGAAACACTGAATTCATTGTTTCTTGGAAGGTTGATGGGGCATTCATTAACCCGAATGGCATTACCTTGTATTCGTAATGCCTTCTGTGGGTCCTAAATACTGTTTTTTCCACATCTTCTTATTTCATAGTAACTTGATGAAATCCAGACCTCGGATCCATCTTACTGAAGTAGGATACCCCATGCAATTAATCCATAAGATATTCTATCACTGGTATTGGAAATCAGTCTGGTACTATTTTCTTATTTAATGTTCGGTAATCTACACACATCCTCCATCTGCCATCTTTTTTCTTTACCATTATTATAGGACTTGAATAAGGACTACAGCTATGGTTCCTTAACCATACTTTCATCTTCACATAACATAGGGAACAAAAGTAACGTAGGTATAATGATCAGTATGTTCATCCTTGTCAGTATAAAAATTACAAACATAGCATTGATTAACGATATGTTTTAATTTCTAAACATAGGATTGATGAATAGTAATTTCAGACTCCGATGTAAGGTTGTTGATTCATACACTTTTCAATCCTCCAAACTTAAGGATGTAGATCCACACACAAACTGTTTATCATAGCGTAGGGTTGATACCATACCCAGGCATTAACTTTCCAGTGTAACATAGGGATGATGAACCATACGCTCATTTTCCGAATGTAGGGTTTGAAACAGTGTTTCCAAAGTAATTCTTGTAACATTAAAGTCACTTAAGCAAGATATAAATTCCTGAAAACTCTCTCAAGAAAAATTTATTGGAAAAAAAACAAGGGTATTTGTGAACATCAAAATCATCATAAATTATAGAGTATTATTAACAATACATGCCCAATAATCTCCCCATTTTTGATGATCATAAAACCCATAACATAATCCATAGAAAAATTAAAATAAAATATAGGATTTTTAAATATAAAAAAATAGATATAGAAAATATTTCAATTTCATAGTATGATTTCGATAAATGAAAATAGATACTTGTAAATTAAGAAAAATCTCAATGAAATGTTATGGTTTTCAAATATTCTCTCACATAGGTATTCTCCATAGACGTTCTACCCTTTCTTACAAATATTCTCCCCTTAAATATTCTCACCCTTTTTGTGATATCAAAAAGGCAGTTTAAAAGAATAAATGATATAAACCACAGTTAATGTAGCACTGAACTATAAATGAATAGTTAAAAAACTTGTATAAGAGAAATAAATTTAGGATTGGCAATGAATTGTTTAACTTAAATAAAACATACTAAAATCTAAATAAGAATATTGAATTTAAAAATAAATTCAAATGTTTGTTAATAGAGTACAATACTTAGTCAACAAAGGGCCTTCAAAATGAAGGGTTATGATTAGAATCGCTAGAGGCAGTGGGTGCAGCCGGATGAGGAATGGATTGGACAGCACCTTTAATATCAATGAGCTTCAGTAACAAGATCTGAAAATGATTGTTGAAGACTTATGACCACTACTAAAGTAGATTCTTCGAATCATGATAAATCTTCACATTCTCAACCAAATTAACCTTTATAAACTCATTCACAGCTTCCTATTACTGAATGAATGAAGTAAACTTATCCTTAACTTTATTAAGCACTAATACCAACCAGGATTCATTTGAATAAAGTTGACTAACTAGATGCCTTTGATTTTATAACAGAACACTTAAAGCAGTATTGTCACACTGAAGAGTGTGAAACCTATCATTGAAATCAACCATCATTAAAGTGATTGCTTCAAACCTTCTGATCAGGTCTTGTGGTGTATGTTGAGAGGAGGTTGATGCTTGATTGATTTCTCTAAGATACTGAAATTATCTCCCTATCATCAGCTTTAACACATCAAAATATGACTTCTTAACAGATTCATATTTCAACAAACTGAAGTATCTATACATTTTTATAATAAACTCTTGATGTTCTCCAAAAGAAATAAGTTTTTCCTTGAATTGTCTTATATGGAGATTATGAGACTCAAACTTAGATCTTGGAACTAAAGAACTTTTGAATTATTCAAAAAAAATTCTCAGCTTCCAATTATTGTCTAAGAAACAAGTTTTGAGCCTCCAATAGATTTAACTTTATAAATAAGGCTTAAGTTTGAATATCAGAAGATTTGAGAGATTGATCTCCTACTTGATCAACTCCAAAAATAGCTAAACTTAGTTCACCATTTCCTTCTGATCTGTCTCTTATGTTAGATCATCCCATTACATCAGAATCAGGAACAATAAGAGATTGATTTGAAGGATCAGGGACATCTTCCCTGTGAAATTCTTGACTATGATCATCTTGCTCAACATTCTATTCTATTGTATTCTCACGCTCTGATCCAACAATAGCTTCATCCACAGTCTGGAATGTCAATTGAAATTCTTCTTCTCTAAACAAGATTTTCTTCTTCCTTGGATTCACCTACTTCCTCAGGTCTCTGTCTGACAGATCCAACTGAAGGAACCATTCTCTGCTCCCCCTGAGCAGCTGTCATAATCCTTTGTTTTTGTTCTACACCAATAGGCAAGAGACTGTTGCAATAATTTCTCCAAAAAAATCCTAACTTCTTAACAGTCCCTGCATTTAAGACGTTTATGGGATGGAATTTTTTTAAAAAAAACATATTTACAATCTTTCATTTTCTTCAAAACAAAAAAGAAATTATCCTTATATAGGGATAATATCCCGTCTTGGAATCCTTGTGACAGCAATGGTTTAGATACCTTATCATAAACCAACAAAAATTGAATTTTACATGGTTCAAAAACAAAAACTTGACATACATGTCAGGATATAAGACTTTCTCTATCTCAATAGTCCTTGTCAAAATTCCAAATTGAATGAATTTCATCATTACTCGGCGATCAGAAGTAAGATCTTTCGTCATTACTTTCTCGATAGTTCTTCTTTCAAATAACAAAAACATAATTTCTTCTAAATTTTTTTTTCCATTACCTATAATCCTTAAATCAAAATGGAACTCCCCCTCATGGGGACAACATAACAACTTATCCATTTCCACAGAAAAAGAAAATTCAGTATTATCAATCTTAGAGAAAAAAGTATCTTCTTCAAATATGACAATAAACGTTGCATTCCTACAGAATTATTTTACTTCAATGTCATATATTACAGGTGTTTTATCTTCTCAAAAAGCATAATCCATACCCGGAAATATTATTTCTTCCTTGTGTGAAATATTTATAGAATAAAAATAATCAAAATTGGTTACCTTTCCTTAGAGCACTTCGCGAGATTTCCCTTATGTGTAAAAGGATGTGTCTAACTCATCATCCTCAGATCTTCAAGAGGTTTTCATCTCTGAAGGTTTCGAGATTAAAGGGATTTAAGGTTTAGTGTTTCTATAAACAGGAATCGAGAGAGAGAGAGAGAGAGACTCTGTAAACTAAATGAATGTGAAGGTGAAGAGTAGGAGAAGATAGACAGTTTTATCATGCCAATTAAGGTTGTACTCATTAAGTTTTTAATTTGAAAAGATAAATAAAATAAAATTATTTTAAAAACTAACATGTAGTTGAATAAAATAAAGAATGATAGAAGATTATATACAGAATATACAGTACTTAAATTAGAAACAGTGAGATTAAAATTAAATAAATTAAATAAAAAATTCATTTAAAATTAAATAATACTAACCCCCATTTATAAAATCAAAACATGGACTGGGAAGTGATTTGGTAAAAATATCATCTAATTGATATTTAGTATTAAAAAATTCTAAAGATATATCTTTTTTAAGGACACCGTTGGTGTCTGCATCCCACATCAGACTTGTGGTCTGATGTGGTCTTTATTATTCATTATAAAAGAACCTCAAGGCCTCCTTTAGAGTGGACCCTGGGTATTCAGGTTTATGTCTCTTTATCATTATACATGGTATTAGAGAAGGTATAACCAAAACCACTCCCCATATTTTTTTATTATTCCTGTCTAGGTTTTTTTCACTTGGGGGGCGGCGACCCTAGTTCCATCAAAGTCGTCTGCCCCCTAAGGCGATCCTTTATCCCACCTGAGCAGATCCTTCCTGGTGAATCCTATCCACTAGTCCTACTCGGCTCCTCCCTCTCGTCACGCCTCTCAGACCCACTATGCCTTCTGATCCCAATGGCGTGCCTCTTGATGATGAAGCCAAATCTGGACGCTCCTGCATCTTTCGTGGCTCCCGACCTACTTCCGAAGCAGGAAAAACCCTCCCATCTGCCTACTCCCACGACGTCCCAGTCCTCCATGTCGTCACCTCCTACAGATCATCCCTAGTCCACAATGACCCCCATTCTTGTATGAGGCATCACCTTGCACGGTGCTCCCTGTGCACCTCCAGACATCACCTCTATATGTGCGACGGTCATCGGACCAGGCAACCCCCATTCTTCCTCTCTTCCATCCAGCGACCTCCCAACGTGACTCCTGGCCTGCTTCTAAAGCTCTCCCGGTGAAACCCCTCATGCGTCTCCTCTGTCAATTGTTGCTCCCTCCATGCTAGCCTCCTCCTATGTCACCCACCGCCTCCATACCGACCCTCCTACGGTTTCCCAGCTCTCTGATAATCGGCATGCCCGTGCGTTTTTTCTAGAAACTCTGACTAATGGACCGCATGTGCGGTATTTCTGGTGACTCTGATGATTGGACCGCCTGTGTGGATTTCCCATCACTCGGTTGATAGGTACCACCAGTGCGGTTTCCCAGCGATCCGTCGACCGACACCACTTGAGAAACTTGGAAAATCTTTTTCAGCAGCATCATCCATCTTCGTGAGGGGGAGCAGTATCCATGTTGATTTATATTTGTTTTATTCGATTTTTTCTTACTTTATTATAAAGCTGGGTATGTACACCTTGAGGGGGAGTGTTTTTAGTGTTTCTTGTTTACTTTATTTGTCGTTGATTTGGTCTCTCTTCTTTATGTATCCAAGCTGGGTACACCTAGATTGAGGGGGAGTGTTGGAGTCTGCATCCCACATCGTACTTTTGGTCCAATGTGGTCTTTATTATTCACTATAAAATAACCTCAAGACCTCCTCTAGAGTAGAACTTGGGTATTCGGGTCTACCTCTCATTATTATTCTACAAAAATTATCTCTTAAAAAATGATGCCTTATATCAATGTGCTTAGTCATAGAATGACTTATAAAATTTTTGAAATATTTATATCACTGGTATTATCACATAAAATAGGTATACTATTAAAATTTAGTCCCAAATCTAGTAGGGTGTTTTTCATCCATAATACTTGTGCATAGAAACTGCCATCACACACATATTCTGCCTTAGAGGTTGATAGGGAAACTAAGTGTTTTTTATTACTAGACCATGATACTAAAGATTTTCCTAAAAAGTGACAGGTTCCTAAGGTACTTTTTATATCTAATCTAAAACCTCCAAAATCAGAATCTAAATATGAAATTAAATTAAAATCAGAAGTTTTGGATTAAAGAATAGATTGAAAAATAGTTCCTTTTAAATATCTAAAAATTCTTTTAATAGCAATAAGATGGGACTCTTTTGGATTTGATTGAAATATATCACAAAGACATACATAAAACATAATGTCTAGTCTTCTAGCAGTAATATACAACAAAATTCCAATCATACCTCCATATAACTTGTTTTCTACTAGTTTTCCAGCTTCATCCAAATCAATTTTTATATTGGTACACATGGGAGTCGTATATGTCTTTCTATTTTCAAGTCCAAACTTTTTCAATAAATCAATAATGTATTTAATTTGATTTAAAACATTTCCAAAATATTTTGGATAAATGTGAAATCCTAAAAAGAAATTCAGTTCTCCCATTATACTTGTTAAACCCTATTTTTATTATTCTGAGTATTTCTGAGTCCTACATCGGAATACTCCATCATGTATTCCTTTTTCTCAATATATAAAAGAATGTATTTGCCTCACCTTTAGGTAAGAATAATTCCTACTCTACATGATATCAGAGGGAAAATTTCGTTAATTTTTTTTTTGGTGGACTCCCAAATCGGCTCCCCTATCAGCTCTTTCCCTACGCGAAACCCCCCCCCCCTCCAGACTCCTGCCCTACATGGTCCCTCCTGACTCCTTCCCTATGCAGTGCCCCTCTCGGATCCCTCCCTACGCAGCACCCCTCCCACCTCCCCTCTCGGCTCCCGCCCTACTCAACTCCCCTCCTGACAGTCCTTCTGGATCCTGTCCGACATTGCACATCGCCTCCATCACGCCTCCCACCTCCTCGCCTCTAGCGGCCCTCTGGCCCTCGGTGACCCTACAGTGCATCTCGGCGCCCTTCTTGTCAAGGTACGATCAGCCTCTTTCTCTCCATCCCAACAGCATCCCTCCTCACGGCCAGCCTCTCTCCATGATGGCCTCCTCGCACGGCAACCCAACACGCTTCCCTCCCAGCACGGATCTCCTCCACGCACCGACTCCCATCGCGGCTCTCTCTCTAACAGACCTCTGACACCGACGCCCATCCATCCACCTCTTCCAAATACAGCACCCTCTAATTTTCAATCGACCGCCTCTCCCTGCAGCCTCCTAGCTTCAATCGGCCCTTCCTCCCTATGGCCTCTCGTCGCGATCTCCAGGCCCCCGTAGGTTCTCTCACTTGACAAATAGCCCATCTCTCTTGGATTATCTTGTTTTCTGTGACCTCCCGCAATCCGTTCGGCTTCCTAATAGATTCTCGACCACTACCTCTGATGCGGTCTCCTGGACTCACCACCCTCCTCAGCACTCCCTGTCCCACCTTCAACACGGTCACTCGGCTCCCCCTGCCCACCTTGGTGATTCCCGGCCCACCTCTAACATAGTCTCCCAACCCCCACCCTCCTCAACGGTCTCTCGGACTGCCTCCCATGGTTTCCCGACCTCCACCTGAGCGGTTTTCCTCTTCTCCGACCACCATTGCTCAGACTGATGGATCTAATGTTTGTCTATCTCATCGATCACCATCCCGGATGCTCAACTATGGTGCATCTGAACATCTCACAGGGGATTCCGATATGTTCACTACCTACCGTATGTCTACTAGTGCTTCTACATCACTATTGTCAATGGATCAACAATCCCCATTTCAGGATGTGGGAAATTCCTTTTGACCTCGTCTATTAGCCTTTCTTAAGTCTCTCATGTTCCTCACAACCCTTTTAATCTTATCTCCATTAGAAAACTCACCAAATACTTAAATTATGCTGTTATTTTTACGTCATCTGGTGCTGTTTTTTAGGAGCAGTCTACGAATCAGAAACTTGGTCAAGGTTATCTTAGGGTTTGGGTGTACATACTAGATATCCCACCAACTCTTGCTTGCTCATCCACCTTAGCCCGTTCCCTTTACTTTCATTCTCACCTTGTTCATCCTCCGGATTCCATCCTACAAAAGCTTAGCCCCCAATTTAGTCTCCAACTTTCCTTCCATTGTGAACCCTATAAGTTTTCTAAATATCATCGAGTCACATATGTTCCTAGATTGGACTCGCATGAATCAAATCCTTTCAACCTTCTTCATTTCGATGTATGGGGTCCTTACAGGGTTCCTAGCCAGTTCGTATACCACTATTATATATCCTTTATTGATGACTAATCCGGCATGACCTAACTCTACCTTCTCTGTGATCATTCTAAAGTGTTTTCTACCTTTCAGTCCTTCTATAATGAGATTCATACTCAATTCTATACCTCCTTAAAATGTCTCAGCTCCGACAATGGATGGGAATATTTATCCACTATCGTTCAGTAGTTTTTCAAGGATAAAGGAATTATTCACCATACATCCTTCCCTGATACACCTCAGCATAATAGAGTGGTCGAGTAGAACCATCGTCATATTCTGGAGATTGTTTGTGCCCTCATATTCTACATGAAGGTGCCTCTCAATATTTGGAGTAATGTCATCCTGACTGCTACTTACCTCTTAAATTTCCTCCCTTCTTCTATCTTTCAGGGGCAAAATCCTTTTCAGACTATGTTCTCTTCTCTCCCTACTCACTAACTTCCACTCTATGTGTTTGGATGTCTCTATTATGTCCATGAAACTCATCCTGATCTCTCAAAACTCTCTCCTAAATCCCTTCGTTGCATATTTCTCAGCTATTCCCACACTTAGCGCAGATATCGATGCTTCTCTCTGGACCTACGGTGGTATATCATCTCTGTTGACATCTCGTTTGTTGAGAGATTTCCATTTTCAATTCCCTCTCCCCATCCTGACACTGACATTGATGATTGTCTTCCTCTCATCATCCACTCTCCACTGGTGTCTCCCACTACTGATCAAAGTTCTGGTATGGTCTACTCTCGTTTCCCATTGATTGTACCCCCCCATCCATGTAGAGGACACCATCATCCTAGTTTTGTTCGATGCTCCTGTCCCAGAACCAGACAACTTTACCATTTCACTTCTAAAAGGTACTCGTTCTTTCCAGGATACTCTATTTACATCTTCATATAGATGTCTGTCAACTCTGGAGATGATATCCATTCCCTGCATAGTTGACGAGGCCAAATCTCACTCGGGGTGGCTACAAGCGATGTGAGATGAATTGCGGGCTCTGGAAGACAACCATACTTGGGATCTGGCCCCCCTTTCGGGAGTAAAACAGGTGGTTGGAAAAAAATGGATTTATATATTTTGAATTAATGTCGATAGAACTCTTCATCGTCTCAAATCCCGCTTTGTGGTGAAGGGATTTGGTCAAACATATGGTATAGACTATTTTGATACCTTTTCTCCAGTTGCCAAGATGATATTCATTCGATTATCAATCTATCTGGATTCTCACCATCATTGGCCCCTTCATCAACAAGATGTCAAGAATTACTTCCTCCATGGATTTCTTAAGGAAGAGGTTTATCTGCAACAGCCCCCTGGATTTTGTGCCTCTGGAGCTGACTACCAAGTTTTTCGACTTCTCTGCTCTCTATATGGTCTCAAGAAGTCTCCTCGTGCTTGGTTTGGCCGATTCAGCACCGTCATCACTGACTTTGGGCTCTCTCACAGTATGAAGAACCACACCATATTCTACAGGATGATGTCCGCCGACTGCATCCTTTTGGTAGTGTATGTGGATGATATCATCATCATCAGGAGTGACTCCACTACAATCGCCCACCTCAATGGGCATCTTCACCATCACTTCCACAAAAAAGATCTCAGCCCTCTCACATAATTCCTTGGCATCGAGGTCTCCTATTATCCGGACTCCATCTTTCTCTGCCAATGAAAATGTTCTTTGGATATTCTGCAGGATGATGGGCTGACACAGGCCACCTCCATTAACACTCCTCTTGAGATTGGAGAATGGTCTCTCTATGACTCCTCGGAACTATATTCACACCTAGAGTGATACTGTCGACTGGTGGGAAAACTCAATTATCTCACCATGACTCATCTAGAAATTGTTTGGGTTATTGGAAAAGTGATCCAATTCATTGAGCATTTAACCACCTCTCAGTGGGATGTTGTCCTCTACATCGCCAAATACATCAAGGGAGAACCTGCCTATGGGCTTCGCTACTCCCACCATGATCATCTGAATATTGAGGCCTTATATGATGCTAAATATACTGGTTACCTTGCTACCCGGAAGTCTACTTCTGGTTTTATTGTTTTCTTGGCAGGTAACCTCATCTCTAGGCCCAGCAAGAAACAGATTGTCATCTTCAGATCCAGTGCAGAGTCTGAGTATCGTTTCATGGCCACTGTCACTACAGAGATCCTCTGTCTTTTTCATCTTCTCAAGGAGCTTGGATATCCTCCACAGAAATATTTCATATCTGGTGTGACAATCAGGTATCCACCAAAATTGCTTCAAATCCCATATTCCATGAGCGCACAAAGCATATCGAGGTGGATTGTCACTTTATTCATCGCCACCTCAAGAAAAACCATGTTATCTTTAGCCACATCCCGATGGTGGATCAGCTGTCAGCATCTTCACCAAAGTCCTCCCAAAGGATCATCTGGCCTCACTCAGTTCCAAGCTGGGCATCCACATCATCTACGACCCAGCTTGAGGAAGAGTGTATATGGTCTTGTCTGATTTCATCTTTATTTTGTGGGACTCATGGTCCATGCAAGTCATGTCCAGCCTGAGGGGGAGTGTTAAACCTTGATTTTATTATTCTGAGTATTTCCAAGTCCCACATCAGAATACTCCATCATGTATTCCTTTTTTCAATATATAAAAGAAGGTATTCATCTCACCTTGAGGTAAGGAGAATTCCTCCTCTACAATACTCATTTCAAATTCTTTTTCAATAATTTTGAAAAATCAGTACAAATATTTTTATTATCTGAACCAAAAATAACATCATTAAAATAAATTTTTACTAATAGAATATTAGAATAAATGATTTTCTTAAAAAGTGTTAGATCTTCCAATCCAATAGTAAATCCATTTTTAAAAATAAAAAAACTTAATATTTCATACCAATCTCTAGGTGCTTGTTTAAGTCCATAGAGAGCTTTAGTAAGTTTAAAAATAGAGTTTGGTTTTTGAGGATTTTCAAAACAAAGAAGTTGTTCAACATAGACTTCCTCCATTAAATAACCAATTAAAAATTTGGATTTAACATCCATCTGATATAATTTAAAATTTATATAAGATGTATATGATAAAATGATTCTAATGTCTTCTAATCAAACTACAGGAGCAAATGTATCATCATAATTTATACCTTCTTCTTGATTATATCATTTACCTACTAATCTTGCTTTATTTCTAGTTATGATCCCTTGATCATCCTGTTTGTTTCAAAAGACCCACTTAGTTCCTATAACTAGATAATTGGTTAGTATCTCTACTAGTTCACAAAATTCATTCCTTTTGAATTGGTTTATCTCTTCCTACATTGCTAGCATCCAACTCTAATCTTCTAAGGATTCTTCAATAGACTTAGGTTCTAACTGAGATAGAAAAGCAGAAAATTATGCTAGGTTTCCTATATTTCTTCTAGTTCTGATTCTTATGTCTAGGTATCCTATAACGGTTTCTAAGGTATGGTTCATTAAAGTTATAGAATGTATAGGAAAGACACTTTTAGGTTATTCAGTATCATGTTCTTATGAACTGGACTGAATTTTATTAATATCATTTTCAAAATCAGTTTTAGGGGTTTGAAGTCTCATGTTGTCAAAAGAGTCAGTGACTTCATCAGTTTAACCATTCTCCTTAATAAAAGGGTCAGTTTCATCAAACTTCACATGAACTGATTCTTCAAAAATCATTGACTTTTTATTAATAATTCTATAAGATTTAGAGGTATTATAATATCCCAAAAATATTCTTTCATCAACTTTTGGATTGAACTTACCAAGGTTGTCCTTAGTATTCAAGATATAAACCTTGCATCCAAAAAAGTACTTTACTTTAGGTTGTTTGTTATTACAAAGTTCACAGGAAGTCTTTTTAAAAATAGGCCTTATTAAAACTCTATTCATGATATATCAGGCTATGCTTACATCTTATTCTCAAAGATAGGTAGGAAGACTGTATTCATTCAGCATAGTCTTTGGCATTTCTTGAATAGTTTTATTTCTGATTTCAACAATTACATTTTGTTGAGGTGTTCTTGGTGCAGATAAGGTGTATTTAATACCTAGATTCGAAAAAAAGAGTTGAATTCTTGATTCTCAAATTCTCCACCATGATCATTTCTTAATGAAATTATTTTAAAACATTTTTCATTTTAAAAAAATTACAAAAACTTTCAAAAACAGAAAATACTTTACTTTTGAGTTTTAGAAAATAAACCCAAATAAATATAGAATAATCATCTACTAAAACATAAACATATAATTTACCAGTCAAACTTTCTACTCTAAATAGTCCAAACAAATCCATATGGATAAGTTCTAAAGGTTTAGATGTAGAAATTTTGTTAATAGATTTTAAAGAAGATTTGTGTTGCTTTCCAATTTGACATGCATCACAGAATCAGTCATTGTCAAAATCAAGACTAAGCAAATCAGAAACTAATTGTTTCTTATATAATTTATGTAAAGAATATATATTACACAAGGAATTTATGTAAATCATATATATTATAGTGTCCAAGTCTTATATTCCAAATCCATGATTCATTTGTTATAGAAATTAAACAATTCACTTTCTGTTTGCATAAGGAATTTAAATCCAAGGTATATACATTATCAGTTCTTGATGCTCTAAATTTAAGCAATTTATCTTTAAACATAAAGTAGGAATTTTTAAAAAAATTAACACAAAATTCATCATCACAGAGTTGAGTGATACTTATCAGATTGTGCTTTAACCCTTTCACATACAATACTTTGTTGATTGAGATAGTCTTTGGATCTCCAACGGTTCTAACTCCAACTATTTTTCCTTTCACATCGCCAAAAAAAGTGACCAGCACTCTATCCATTTGAGTTAGTGTATGAAAGTTTTTTGAGTCTCCACTCATATACCCAGAACATCCACTATCCATATACCATATGGATTTTCTTTTTTTATAACATGTTTCCTGAAAAAGAAATTAAACAAATGTTTGTTTTGGTACTCATATCTTCTTAGGTCCAGAAGTGTTAGTGACTGTTAAACCCGGTTTTATTATATTGAGTATTTCCAAGTCCGACGTCGGAATACTCCACTATGTATTCCATTTTATTCATATAGAAAATAATTTCCCCACCTCACATTGAGGTAAGGGGAATTCTCCATCTACATGGTATCAAAGGAAAAATCCTAATAATTTTCTGATGTCGTCCCTTATCCCGGAGAATTCATCATGTGCAGAGCTCTTTTCCCCGCCCTCTCCTGCGGTCTCCTGGTTCTATTTGGCCTTGCCCTCCTATCAACTCCCTATGGAATCCCAGTTCTATCCGGCCCTACCCTCCCTGTCGGCTCCCTACGCCGGTATCTCCCAATACCGACGCCTGATCCCGGTGCCCCCACTTCCAATTTGACACTTCCCCAGTGTCGTCTGGCCCGCCTCCCTGCGGCATCCATCGCAACGACCTGCCCACCTTTCCTGACACCTCTCGTCTCCAAGCAGAACTCTAATCTCTACCTCCTTTCATGACTCTCTACGTGCGACTCCAGCTCGATGTCGCCCCTCCCGGCCTCGCGACCATCCACCACCCTCCCTCTCTCGACTTCCGGGTCCCCGCCCGCTCACACCCTCCTATGGCATCACCCATCTCGAACACCCCTACCAGCTTCATGATCGGCCCACACCTACCAGCGGCCTCTCGGCTATGTGACCATCCCCCACCTCCCAATCCTGCCCTCCAACAAGCTTCCTGATAGAGTACTGAACCCACCTCCCGTTGTGGTTCTCGTCCTGACTCTGTTGTGGCTTCCCGGCCCCACCTCCTACAGTGCTTCCCAGATCGCCTCCTGCAGCGCTCTCCCAGACCCGCCTACTCGCGGCCTCCCGGCTTCGCAACTATCCCCACCTCCCGCCATAATTTTCCATCTCCTTCCTCCTGCGGCTCTCTGGTTTCACATGGCCTTTCCTCAAATGAAACCTCCCATCATCCGCCTCCCTTGCGACATCCCGACCCCACCTCTCTCAGTGAATCCTTGTCCTATTATCCTCGGCACATCCCGGTTTCTCCCTTCCAATGACCTAACCTTTGGTTCTACCTCCACTGATAACTGCCTCCACCCGCCTGGTTGATGAGCGGCCCAACTCAACCAATTTCTTGGTATGGTGGAAAACGGTGTTGATGCCACTCGTGGACAAGGACGTTGACTCCCACCTTGAGGTTATTATGCCCCTATCTTCCCATCCCAAATACCGCTCATGGAAGCTTATTGATAGCAAGATATTTTCCTTACTGGTCAATTCCATGGACTACTCCATCAAGGACGTCACTCAGACCACCAATACAGTTAAGAAATTATGATATTCCTTAAACCTCATGTATTCCAAGACAAATAATTTGGATTGGGTCTTCGATGTTCTTCAGTGCCTGTCGCTCATCTGCCAGCAGGCCCGTCTATTTTCGACGTACTTCATGGAATAGAAAGATCTCCAGGATGAATTGTTTGAGCTGAGGGCCATTCCCCAAACACCAGAGGCAGCCTTGGACTAGAGGGACTAATTATGCCTCTTTAACCTTATCCATAGTCTTGATCCGGAATATGTGAAGACGACAATAGAGATGCTCATCATCCCCTCTTCGCTCAAGTTTCCAAAGGTGTATCATCGACTTGTAAAGGAACATTAGGAACTTTCCCCACCCACCCCCAACATCAATCATGCCACCCTCTTGGGTCATGGTAGTGGACACTCCTCAGGTACTCATGGACGTGGTCATTGGGAGGGTCTTCCTCATCCCCTCTGCCAACATTGTGGCAATCTTGGCCACCTGATCGACCACTGTTGGGTTCTTCATAGCCACCCATCTCAGAAAACTCAACAAGGTCATACTTCAGTCCATAATGCTTCCCCATCGGCCTCCTATCTTCCTTCCACTCTGTTCCTCTCTATGGATGAGCTCCAACTAATTCAAGACCATCAGACCACCTCTCTACTGATTTATTCTTTGACAACTCTTTCCCACTCTGGTAGTTCAACTTATTTTGTTAGTCGCTGCTGCCTTACCTGGATTCTTGACTCAGGTGCCTCATATCATCTTACAGGTGATGCAGGTATGTTATCCTCCTATATCCCATATGATGGTTCCTCGGTTATCACTGTCACTGATGGATCCACTATCCTCATTGTGGGATTTGGTGTATACTCTCTGACTTCATATATTCACCTATCCACTATGGCACATGTGTCTCGAAGTCCTTTTAACCTTCTATCCATAAGTAAACTTACAAATGATTTTAACTATAGTGTCATCTTTACATCTTCTAATATTGTGTTTCAGGAGTGGACGACGAACCGGGAACTTGGTAGAGGCCAGCTTCGGGACGGGGTGTATATGTTCGATGGACTGACATCAGTCACCTACACATCTATATCTACTCGTGCATTGGACCATCATTCTCAGTTGGGACATCCACCCACCTCCTCCCTTCACCAACTTTTTCGGGATATTAGTCAGCATGTTTCCTTTCATTGTGAGTCATGTAAATTTGTGAAACATAATTGCACTTCATATCTTCCTCAAGTGAATACATGAGCTGGTAAATCCTTTGATTTGGTTCATCCAGATGTATGGGGTCCCTATGTCATCTCGATTCACTTAGGGTATAAATATTATATATCCTTCATTGATGATTTTTCATGTATGACTTGGTCGTACCTTCTTTGAGATTGGTCTAAGGTGTTTCCCACTTTTCAGACATTTTACCATGAGATTCATACCTAGTTTTCCATATCTGTTAAATGTCTTCGCTCGTACAATGTGTGAGAGTATTTTTCCACTCCCTTTTAAAATTTTCTCCAAGAAAATGACATCATTCATCAGACCTCCTAACCCGATACCCCTCAGTATAATGGAGTGGCTAAGCAAAAACACAGGAATATTCTAGAGACTGATTGTTCCCTCCTATTACACTGACATATACCTCTTCTCTTTTGGGAGGATGTCATCCTCACTACTACATACCTCCTCAATCATATTCCTTCTTCTATCCTTTAGGGGGAGACTCCTTTTCAGACTATGTTCTCATCTATACCTCCTTACTCACTTCTACTCTGTGTGTTTGGATGTCTTTGTTATGTTTGTGACACTCATCCCAACCTCTCCAATCTCTCTCCTAAATCCCTATGTTTTATATTCCTAGAATATTCACATACTCAACGTGGATACCAATGCTTCTCTCCAGAATAACGATGGTATATCATCTCTTCTTATGCATCATTTGTTGAGAGCTCTCCATCCTATCTTCCCTCTCCACATCCTGACACTACCATCAATGATTGTCTTCCTCTCATCATCAACCCCCATTTGGTGTCTCCCCCTGCTGATCACTGGTTTGGTATGGTCTACTCTCATCTCCCATCGATTGTTCCCCCCATCCAGGCTAAGGAAACCCAGCTTCGTCAGATGATCCTACCCCAGCACCAGATGACTTGCCCATTGCACTCCAAAAGGTACTCATTCTTGATAGAATACTCCTCTATACATCTTCATACGGAGGTTTTTCATCTCTGGAGACGATATCTATTTCCCGCATGGTTTATGATGTCAAATCTCACCCAGGGTTGCTACAAGCGATGAGGGATGAACTGCAGGCTCTGGATGACAACCATACTTGGGATATGGTCCCCCTTCTAGAAGGAAAATAGGCAATTGACTGCAAATGGATTTATATGGATCCTCTCAATACTGATGGATCTCTACATTGCCTCAATGCCCAACTTGTGGTGAAGGGATTTTCTCAAACATATGGCATCGACTATTTTGATACCTTCTCACTGGTTACCAATATGGAATCAGTCTGATTATCTATCTCCCTAGATTCTCATCATCATTGGACGTTTTATCAACTGGATGTTAAGAATGTCTTTCTCTATGGATTTCATGAAGAAGAGTTATATCGACAGCAGCCCCCGGATTTTGTTCCTTAGGAACCTACTCTCATGTCTTCCAGCTTCATCGCTCTCTATATGATCTCAAGAAGTCTCCTCGTCCTTGGTTTAACCACTTGAGCAGCATCGTCACCACATTTGGACTCTCTTGTAGTATGAAGGACCACACCGTCTTTTACCACATGACATCCAATTTCTGCATCCTACTGGTGGTATATGTTGATGATATCATCATCACAGGCAGTGACTCCATTGAAATCACCCAACTCAAGGAGAATCTTCACCACTTCCACACCAAATATATCAGTCCTATCACATACTTACTTGGTATCGAGGTCTCTCATTCTACTGAAACCATATTTCTCCACCAATGGAAATATGTCATGGATCACTTTTAGGATGCGGTTTTGATTCAGGAAACTACCGTGGACACTCCTCATGAGCCTGGGGAATGTTCTCTCTATAACGACATGACACCCTTTTCTCAACCAGAGAGCTACCATCGTCTTGTGGGAAAACTCAATTACCTCACTATGACATGATCAGACATTTCCTTCAATGTTGGAAAAGTAAGTTAATTCATGGATCAGCTGACCAAATCTCAGTGGGATGTTGTCCTTCACATTTCCAAGTACATCAAGAAAGACCCTACCCATGGTCTTCAGTACTCACATCACGCTCATCTGAATGTTTAGGCCTTCTGTGATGATGACTATGTTGGTTGTCTTGGTACCCGCAATTCTACTTCTGGGTTTTCCATTTTCTTGGTAGGTAACCTCATCTCTTGCCACAGTAGGAAGCATACTGTCATATCCAGATCTAATGTGAAGTCTAAATACCGTGTCATGCCCACGGTTACTACTGAGATCCTTTGGCATCATCATCTCCCCCATGAGATTGGCTTCCCACCACAGACATCTACTCATATCTGGTGTGACAATCAGGAGGCCATTAAGATTGCTTTGAATCCCATCTTCCATGAATGAACGAAGCATATCAAGGTGGACTTCCACATTCTTTTTCATCATATCAAGTAGAACCATATCAGTTTCAGCCACATTCTGACGACGAATCAGTTTGTCGACATCTTCACAAAATGCCTCTGGAAGCTCATATGGACTCTCTCAGTATCAATCTGGATATCCATAGTATCAACATCCCAGTTTGAGGGGGAATATGTATAGTCTTGTTCTTTGTCGTCTTTCTTTTGTGGGACTCTTGGTCCAAGCTGGGTATGTCCAGTTTGAGAGGGAGTGTTAAACCCAGTTTTATTATATTGGGTATTTCTGATTCCCACATCAAAATAATCCATCATGTATTCCATTTTACTCATCTATAAAAGAATGTACCCACCTCACATTGAGGTAAGGGGAATTATTTATCTATAGTGAGAAATGATCTGATAATCCAGATCTGCTTTATTTTTCCATAACTCATATCATTGCTTCAGAAAAACTTTTGGAAATAAAATATCTTTTAATAACACTAATTTGATTATTTTTCAAATAACAATTATTAGTGACATGGCCTTTTGGTCCACAATGATAACATGTAGAATTTTTAGAATTAGGCACAAAATAATTTTTATACAATTTTGATTTCTCTCCCTTAATTATTATTCCAAATCTTTCCCTTTTAATGAAATTTTTTCAAATAATATCATTTAAGATATTTTCTCCTTTTGTAAAAACAAGAGCAGCACTCTTATAGGATTCCACATCATCCTATAATTTCTTGATTTTATTTTCATATTGATACTACTTAAGGTAGAGGAATTGAATTTTTCAAGTAACATTTGATGTTGTTTTAGCATGATATCTCTTTCATCTAAAGTAGCATTATGAATGTTTTTTAAAGATTTATGTTTATTTAATAAGGAATCATATTTTTCTTCTAGTATAGAACATTAGGCAGCTAGTTTATTATTTGAGCAACTACTAGTCTCAGAATCAGAATAGTAATAAGTTTGTACCTTCTCCTCTACATCCGTGAAGAACATAATAGCTTTTAGATTTGATTGCTCCTTTTCTGAATCATACTTTGAAGAACTAATGGAGTCTTCAGATACACTCTATGTAGCTTTCATTTCTCTTTTTCCTTTGTGATCAAAATAATCATTTTTCTGATATCTATTTTTTGTCCTTTTTCGTTCATCTTTAAGTTAAGGACAATCAGGTCTGATATGACCCAATTTCTTGCATTCATAGTATCGAACTACTTTTGGTTATTTTTCATCCTTCCTAAATGATTTTCCGAATCCTCTTTTCTTCTTGTAAAATTTTCTAAACTTTCTAGATAGCTGAGACAGTTTCATTTCAGAATTAGATGAATCTAAATTCTTCTCTAATTTGTCTTCTTTATTTGTTTTTCTACTATGCTTCTGAGATGTCACTTTCAGAGCAGTATTTTCTTTCTTCACTATAATCTTATGATCTTTAGCTTCAGCCTACAATTTTTCTTCATACATCACCAATGTCCTGATTAGTTCTTTCATTATCAAATCATTTACAGGTGATAATTGGAGAATAGCAGTAGATATGTCATTCTATTTTTAAGGTAGTACTCTACGTAATTTCAAAGCTTGATCAGATTTTTTGATGGGTTCACCTAAGGATATAATTTTGTTGACAATTTTTGTAATTATTTCATTCATCTGTATGATTATTTCACTATCAAACATTCTAAATGTGTCAAAATTTATCTTAGCTATAGCATACCTCATCTATCTTATATTGTGTGTTCCTTCATAGGCAAATCCAATGGTTTGCCACATCTCATAGGCAGTTGGACATTATGATACACAATTAAACTCATCTGGTATAAGACCATAGATAATTGCATTAATAACTTTAGAATTTATAACATATTTGGATTCTCTTTCAACATCCCATGTTTCTAGTTTCTTAGGAATTTCATATGTAGTAATGATCTTCGAAGACTTTGAATTCAAGATTCTTCAGATAGATAATCATTCTTGATTTCCAGCATTCATAATTTTCACCATTAAAGTTAAAAGAACATACCATTGACATTCCTTCTCTAGGATCAACCATTTTTATATTTGTATAGACCATATAATTTTCAGCTTGCTATAGATTTATCCAAAATCACTCCTTTGATACCAATTGATAGATCAAAATATACAAAGTAACAGAAGAGGGGGGTGAATTGTGTCTTTTTAAAAATATTCCACAATTCTGACTTTTGACACCCACTGTAATTTATATGGATATGCATTGTTTACTTCTATAAAAATAATATGTAGCGGATAAACAAAAATAAAGAACATAGCTTTTTATAGTGGTTTGGGGCACAAAGATCCCCTAGTCCACTCTACTAATCACTCTCTATATGAGCTTAGTAAATTTCACTAAAATGGTCCTCTTATCACATGACCATGAAACCACAAATGAATGTACGCAGTTGATGCATTTACAAAAAGACAAATAACAAAGCCTTATGGTTTTATAACAGAGACCTATATATCCATAGTTTAGATCGAGAAGCTGATACTCCACTAAAATATAGTACGAGCAGTTGAAGATCCAATAAATCAAAGGAGTTTGATTTGTTGAAAGATGTTGAACTTCACAATTTTAGCAGCAGAAATCGATAGTAGATGGATCTTCTTCTTCAAAAAATAAAGTCTTCTAGAAAGAGTAGTTCTGAAGTGATCTTTGTTGTACAATGATCTTCAATAAGATAGAAACTAAACAACAGTATTAACTCGAGTTTGAAATATGTAGAACTTTCAAAGCATAGCCTCTTTTGAAAATAACAATGATTTGATCGATCATTGCAGTAGCACTGTAAAGGATAATCTCAATAATGTATTTGCATATGTGAATTTCTTATCACACACATTTTTAAAAGATAACCTAAAAAAATATAGAACATATAGATTGATTCGGTATTCCAGATCCAAAAGAATAACCCGATTGATCGTGGAAATTCAAATTCTAATTGACTAGGGGAGTCGTAGATTCCCTTAAGAATATGAGAGATTTTCTTCAATGAATAAGGTTCTTTGAAATGATCATAACGATCCTTGAATCAGTCTTTAATTACGACTCGATTGTTGCAGCAATATCGGATTGAAAACATGGCTTGAATATTTCATCGTTGTAAACACAACGTAGGGTTGAACTGCATATCGTATGGTTCCTTCACGTAGTGTAGGGTTACTACCAATGTATGGTTCCTTAACCATACTTTCATATTCATGTAAGGTAGGAAACAAAAGTAACGTAGGTATGATGATCCATACGGTCATCCTTGTCAGCATAAAAATTACGAACATAACATTGATTAACCATATGTTTAAATTCCCAAACATAGGATTGAAGAATAGTAATTCCAGACTCTAATGTAAGGTTGATGATCCATACGCTTTTCAATCCTCCAAATGTAAGGATTTCAATCCAAATGAAAACTATTTAGCATAGCATAGGGTTGATACCATACGCAGGCGTTAACTTTCCAACATAACATAGAGATGATGAACCATATGCTCATTTTCCGAACGTAGGGTTTGAAACAATGTTTTCAGAGTAATTATTGTGACATTAAATTCCATTAACCATGATATAAATTCCTGAAAACTTGCTCAAGAAAACTTTATAAAAAAAACAAGAGTATTTGTGAACATAAAAATCATTATAAATTATAGAGTATTGTTGAGACAATACATGCCCAACCGTTTCCACTCGAGATATCCATTATATTGGATCATCTCCTATAAACAGCAACATTTAAATCTGTCTGGTTTGCATATGCATTTCCTTGCGTTCATCCTCCTTCAGAAATTTTGTTTTTATTTCCCATTAATTCAATAATAATGTAACTTTCGTACTTCCTCCGCCTTCATCTTCGACAACAGATTTTTCTCTCTTACTCTCATCCAGTAATCCCTACATAACTACAAACGAACATATTCAATTTCCCTACCACTTTCGTTATCTCCTACATCTGTTGTTGGAAATATATTTTCATCTCAAGAACTATTTCTTCAATATTTTCTTTCCACTATACTCCTGTTTTCATCTCAAAAAATGTTGACTCCAAAAACACGATTCTATTTTTCATCTGAGTGCTCATAGAAGTTTGTTGTTCAAAAACAAAATCTATCAAGATTCAAAACAAGTCATCCTTTCTCGTCTCTCAATGAAAGCACCAAATTGATAGAGATAAATTTAGATATAAAAGATAAGAGAAGATAGGGCTTATTTGCTAACCTTCTACTCAATATTTCAGTACAATTACCTTTGGAAGATTCCCATGGCTGGCTCTCCAGCTTCAGAACAGTTCTCACCCAACCATCCAAAAACTAACTGAATGGTCATTTAGGACTATTCCCTATAAATTAATACCCCCTCCTCTCTAATTACCAAATTGTCCCTAATAGAAGAAAACATATTACAAACAAACAAACAAGGGATAAACAAAATAACAGACACAAACAGACTACACAAACAGACTAACTGTATAACAAACTTAACAAACTAACTCACTAAATCCTCCTCCTATGATAGGTGTGTAGCAGTGGTGGTCTATTTCCACCCACTCGAACCTCCAGTATTATACCCTTCCACTGTATCCCTATCAATGTCTCCCCCTTTAGTTTTCACCTTTTCCTTAAGGTGGGAAGTAGGAAATTGGACCCGTATAACTTGAGCATCTTCCCAAGTTTCTTCATCCTGAGACCGGTCTCGACACTTAATTAGCCATTGGAGTGAGGTTTCATGAGTTCGTTTAGCAAGTATTTCTTCTAGAAAATATCTATGGTCAGAAAACTCCTTTGGTAATGCATGTTATGCTTGGCAAGAACCTAGAGCCACATGCAGTTGAGAAACATGGAAGACTAGGTGGATTTTACTATCAGCCAGTAAATTAAGTATTTATGCAACATCTCTAATCTGTTATTTAACATTAAATGGACCATAGAACCTAGCAGATAGCATTCTTTTATCTGAGTTATCATCCAAGGATGATTATGAAGCAGTTTAACCCAAATGTAGTCTCCAATTTTATAGGAAAACTTTTGTCGATGTCATTTGGAAGACTTAGTCATATGTTGCGGAGCCTGATGAAAATTCTCTCAGAGTTGTCTTAATGCCTCATCATGATCTATTAGAGCAGTTTCCACAGCCTCCACCACTACCTGTCCTTTGAAAAATTGAACAAGTTGTGGAGTCTGTCGACCATATACTATTTTAAATCGTGTTTTTACTGTCAAATTATAATAAGAGATGTTATATCTGTACTCTGCCCATGGAAACCAAGTTACCCACTTTCTAGGTTGATCAGTAGAAATACATCGTAAATAGGCTTACAAATAACAATTAACAACCTCACATTGGCCATTAGTTTTTGGATGGTAAGAGGAAGTCATTTTTAAAGTTGTTCCATGTAGCTTGAAAATTTCCTACCAAAACAAACTTGTGAACAAAGGATCTATATCACTGACTATAGTCTTAGGTAGTTCATGTAATTTAACCACTTCCTTCAAGTGACACTATTTTTGTGGTATAAGGATGTTTCAACAGAATAAAATGCACATATTTGCTTAACCTATCAACCACAAAAAATATGACTTCATACCCCCTGATATTTTGGGAACCCAAATACAAAATCCATAGTTACTTCCTCCCCAACCAATGCTGAAATTGGTCAAGGTTGTAGTAAACCAGTCGGACTGAGTGTCTCATATTTACTTTTCTGATATACTGCACACTTCCGCACATATTTCCGTACACTATGTGAAATTCCTTTCCATACAACTTTGTTATCAAGCCGCTTTAAAGTTTTTAAATATCCCAAATGGCCACCTAAAGGAGAGGAGTTGTTGTAATGTAATATATTTGGAATAATCATTGAATCCTTATTTAACACTAGTTTATCCTTTAAAAACAGAAGGTTGTTATGAAAGGAATACCCTGGTAAAATGTTTCTACCTTTTTTGAAAATATGTTGTTATCTTGCTTAACCGAACATCCCACTAAATTTATTCTTTGATAATCTGAAATTATTCCTAGGTTGGATGAGAAATAGCCATTGTATTACACTGTCCTCCATACGCCACCCGAGATAGCACATCTGTTGCATTGTTCGACTTTCCTGGTTTGTATACTACCTCAAAATTGCATCCCATCAACTTAGCATGCCAAAAATATTGGTCCATCAAAATTACATGTTGGATTAGAATATGTTCTAAACTATGGTGATCCATAAAGACCATAAATCGTCTCCCCAAAAGGTATTGTTTCCAATTCTATACAGAGAGCACTAATTCCATCAACTCTTTTTTGTAAACCGACTTCGCAAGAGTAGCATCTGACAAGGATTTGCTGAAAAATGCAAGTGGACTTCCTTCTTGTATCAAAACTACTCCTACTCCATATCTAGAGGCATCATATTCCACAACAAACAATTTAGAAAAATTGGGCAGAACCAAAACTGGTGTCGTAGTCATACAAAACTTGAGTTTTTCAAAATCTTTCTGAGCTTCTTTTGTCCACATAAATCCCCTTTTTTGTCAATAAAGTAAGTGGTCTAGCAATTTTTCCATAATTTTAGACAAACTTTTGATAGTATCCCATTAAGATTAAAAAACCCCTCACTTATTAGTAATTCCAAATTCTCTAGCCACCCCTTGCTGTAAATCAGAATATAATCAAAGAATACCAACACTCCCTTAATAATGGTCAAAACATTGAATGCATTGTTTCTTGGAAGGTTGATGGGGCATTCATTAACCCAAATGGAATTATCTTGTATTTGTAATGCTCTTGGTGGGTCTTAAATGCTATTTTTTCCACATATTCTTATTTCATACGAACTTGATGAAATCTGAAACTCAGATCCATCTTAGTGAAGTAGGCTGCCCCATGCAATTCATCCATAAGCTCTTTTATCACCGGTATTGGATATCAGTCCAGTAAGGTTTTCTTATTTAATGTATGGTAATGTACACACATCCTCCATCTTCCATCTTTTTTCTTTACCATGATTATAGGACTTTAATAAGGACTGGGGCTATGAGTTATGTAACCTTGTTCCAATAGTTCTTGTACTTGTGTTTTCACCTCATTCTTCATGTGATAACCCAACTTATATGGCTGTATGTTAACTGGATCCTCTCATTTCAATCTGATTTCATGATCTGTTTCCCTTTGTGGATGATGTACTTTTGGAATTTCAAAATTTTCTTTATTCTGCTATAATAAGTTTTGTAGTTGTTATGTCTTCTTTCGATTAATCTAATATCCTATTCCTTTGTTGCCTCTAATATTCACCCTCTATATTCCCTATACAAGCACTCTTCCCCTACCCAAATATTCTTGTAAAGAACCTGACATCCCTTTTTGAAAATCAATTCCCTGCAGCACCACTGTTGGCCCCTTCCAAATAAATTTCATTGTCATCTTGCTCCAATGTGTTGTTACATATCCCAAAGTCTCGAGCCAAGATATTCCCAGAACAAAATCTAGACTAGTAGTATCAAAAACTTAAGAATCAATCTCAAATTCTTCGTTTTCCATACTTAGCTTCATTTCCTTACATATTCACCTTGAGGCTACTCGACATCCATCTCTCATATGAATATAAAATGGATCTATTTGAGTAACTTATATGGTTAACGACCTTAGTAGTTGCTTTTAAATGAATTTGTGGCTAGCTCCACTATCTAACAAAACTAACACCGATACACTATCGACACTTCCTTCCATCAGTATCATCTGACTTCACCTGTACGTATTCTCTCCCTAAGTACATACAGTGGTTCCCATCATCTCCAACTCCCTAAATTCACCAATAATTTCTTTGTTGACTTCCCTATATTCAGTGTATTATTTTATTTCCTCTCTTGGTTCAATGCACTCCCACACCATTAGCTTAAAACCTTTTTTGTGACATTTATGTCCAGGTGTGAACTCCTGGACACAAGAGTAGAAAATCCCCCTTGACCTTCTATCTTCATATTCTTCTCGTGATAAGTTTTGAACTCCTTTCCAACATAGTGTTATACCACTATTATGCTTCTCTGATCCCTCCCCTATTGGAAAAACTCACACTATGTTGGTGTTATACTATAATCCCATTCCTCTTGGTATCGCCATCCGAAACCGCGATCGTTGTTGTTTGAGGATTCCTTTTACAATTAGCTCTTTTTCCACTCTTCACACCAGCGTTAACAATTTTTTCTTACTTTTGGTTAGTGTGTCATTATTGTACTTTTGATCTCTACTTTTAATCTACCAGTAAAAGGAACATATACCATTTCTTTGAAATTTCAGGTATCCACAGTGCAACTCGTTCAAACTCGTCTATATAGGTATCCAATGTTTCTATCTGCCGAAGCTCTTTAAGGAACATCAATGGGTCTTCATCCTCCACACTCCCATACCGCCCTAGCACTTCTACTTTAAATTGTTTCTAGGTAAGTTCCATATGAACAGACTTCAATGATATCATCCAGTACTCTTCCATTCCATCCATAAAAATTTGTTCCATTGGTACCTTCAAGTCTTCTCACGTTCGATGGATAGAAAAATGTGTTTCCACTTGAGATATCCATGTTATTGGATCATATCCTGTAAACAACGACATTTCAATCCGTATGGTTTTTACACACATTTCCTTGGGTTCATCCTCCTTCAAAAATTCTATTTTTATTTCCCAGCCATTCGGTGATATTGTGACTTTCGTACTTCCTCCGCCTTCATCTTCGACAACAAATTTTCCCCTCTCTTGATATCATCCAGTAATCCCTTCAGAACTACAGACGAATAGATTAAATTGTTCTACCACTGTCGTTATCTCCTACATCTGGTGTTGGAAATCTGTTTTCATCTCAAGAACTATTTCTTAAAGATTTTCTTGCCGCTTTACTCCCATTTTCATCTTAGAAACTGCTAACTCTGGAGATGAGATTCTATTTTCCATCTGAGTGCTCATAAAAGTTCTCTGTTTCAATAAAAAAACTTTATCAAGATTCAAAAAAAATCCTCTTTTCTCATCTCTCAATGAAAACACTAAATTGATAGATTTTAATTTGGATATAAAATATTAGAGAAGATAAGGATCATTTTCTAACTTGTTACTCATTATTTAACTATAATAACCTTCAGAAGACTCCCCTAGCTGGCTCTCTAGCTTTGGACTAGTTCCCGCCCACAGACTAACTGAATGTACCTTTGGGACCATTCCCCATGAATCAATACCCCCTCCTCTCTAATTACCAAACTATCCCTAATATAAGAAAATATATTACAAACAAACAAATAGGGGATAAACAAACTAACAGACACAAACAAACTACACAAATAGACTAACTGTCTAACAGACTTAACAAACTAACTAACTGACTCCTCCTATGATAGGTGTGCAGCAGTGGTGGTATATTTCCACCACTTTAACCTCCAGAAATAGATCCTTCCATTGTATCCCTATCAAATGGGCTTGCATTAATTAATTAATTAATTAATTAATTAATTCTCTTTCATCTTAATGATCATCCGATCTTATTTGGAGGTACACATCATTAATAGCATTCATGGAAAATAAATAGTAAAACCAATAATGACATATTAATTAAAATAAATTAATTGAACATTTAATTTTTTTTAAACCATTATTAAATTTTCAAATGCACAATAGTGTGCCAATAAATAAAATAAGGTTTTAATCCTGTAATTTTCAAATTTAATGAAATTTTAATTTTATCCTTTAATGGGAGACTACACGGCGTGTACATCCAGCTACACATCATATACCTCGACTGTCATATATCCAAGTCACACGTTTGGGGCTTCGGTGTGTTAACTCGGTCAGACTACACAATGTGTATATGTTAGCCACACACCCTATATCCACTTGCATTATTCTAGGTTGGCTCGATCAACACGCGGTTTGTAATAAAATCACCACATGTAATTAATTGCTCAACACATCTAAATACAATGTGCATGGGTATATGATGTGTGCTCCGGCCGCATGTTGTGTAACCCAGTTTTACCATCCAAAGATTCAGCACTTTCCGATGGCATCTCTCGTCATTCATCATTTGTTCTTAAACCTTTAAGAAAATGAAATATTAAATGAACATGATTAATGTAATGACCCGAACTTTTGAATAATATTTGTTTCTTAATTTGGTGTGTTATTTTGTACTCAAAAAAACTATATCTTTTAATTAATGAAGTGATTATAATTAAAATGATATCGATGGGTTTCGATTATTATATGATCGTTGGTCAATATAATCGTTGGAAACCATACTCTTAATGTTATGATTATTGTTTATAAATACAAATGATCATGGTTACTTAATACAAAAAGAAGAGTCGATGACCTCATCCAGTAGACTCGGGCCATATGAAGCCCATCTGTCAGAGCTTGGGAAAGAGGTTGTGTTACTAGGTTTTGCTCTGGACCAAGCCCAAGCTGAGCTTCAACATGTGAAGCTTGAACAGAATCGCATAAGGGAGAAGTTCAAGCTGATAGAAATAACTACTCGGGAAATGTTGTCTGAGTCGCCCCAAGATTATATCACCATAGCACACCTTACACTTAGGTACTATGCAGGTGTTATAATGGGCTATGTAACGAGGCCTTAGTTACTTTGTGTAATCCTTTTGTATAAATAAAATTTTTATTTCTTATTATGGTAAAATTTGTGAATATCAAATGTCTGGATAAATATAAGATGAATTTATAAAAATTCCACATTATTGATGAATTTTGGAAAAAAAGTATTTTAAAATATTTTTGTATACTTTAAATAATTAATAATGTGAAATGATTTTCAAAAAATGGTCTTCTACAGTTTTGATCAGTAAGAAATTTTGATTCTAATAAGATCAACTTAATTTTTAGTGAATAGTAAAGTATGAATAGTAATACCTTATGAATAGTAATGTGACCAATGGAATATTAATCTCATTTAAGAAAGTATAAATATAATTTAGGCATCTTGAATGGTGAAGTGATATAATAGCATAAGTAAATAATTGTTTCAGAAATTATTAGTTAAGTATTAGTAATTTTTTCAGGTAAATAGTGTTTTTACTTAAAAATTAAATATCTCATAATTAGAAAATTATTTTCATAAAATGGAGTTCATTTTTGAATTCAGAACATTGATATTAGGTTAGGGTGAATTTATGAGATTTGTATAAAAAGTGACATCATTAAAAATGAAGTTTTGAGTTTCGGTGTGATTAGTGGCATCATTAATGGTGTAATAATGATGTAATAATTCTGGTTGACTTTTTAATAGTAAGATATGTTATGAGGTGTCCCAAGTGTCTAATACCATGGGAAAGCCCATGATTTTTCAAATACCACAAATGAGGTGTCCCTTAGAAATTAATTAAATATTCTCTCACATTTTCTATAAATACCAACTCATTCATTCATTAATTTCATTCCAAATTCCTCCTCAACAAAGCTCTGGCCTTTTTACCTCCCAAGGAGTCCTCCCAAGGTGCTCTCAAGCCCCCCAAGGTCCCAATCTTTGAGATTTCGAAGTTACTCTTCAAGGTAAGGGAACCTTTCACTCTCCTCTTTTAAGTAATGACTTCCTTTATGTTATATATTCTGGTTTCCATCTTATTATGTTGCGGTGTGTTATTTTATGTTCTTATGGCTGTCCATTTTATGTCCAAATGATGAGAGACCATTTCCACTCTCATCAAATTGTTTTTTTAAATTTTAAGCGACGTCGTTAGGCTGTCGAATTTTTCGTAAAAAAATCACATCTTCTCTTTTCTTTCAAGTTTCCTGTTCATGTGGTGTGTCATTCAAATATCCATATCATGATCTTATTTCTTTTTTATTCTGTACCCATAATGTATTATGAATTATTTATGAGTGGGTGACCCTTTTACCCTCTCTTTTTAATGTTTTCTAAAACCATGCTATATAGTTGTTATGCTGCAGAAATTTCATCTCAAAAGCTCTCTCTTTTTCTAAAGAAATTCTCTTATTTTCTTTATATGAATACCCAAACCTATTTTAGTTATGGGGGTATTCATCAAGACATAAAAATTGTATATTTGGTTCTGGAGTTGACATACATAAAACCCTCATTCCTTTTCTATGGGTTATAAATGACATAACGATCATGTTTTTAAGCACTTTTAAAACGTCAGGATTTTGAAATGAAACTCGTTTCTTTTATTCTCTATAGGTTATCTATGAAATGTTTTATTATGATCTATGTGGCTCACATGAAAATAAAGACATATTAATAGTGTGCCCTGATAGCACTCCAATACATTGGGTAAAAAATTTAATCTCTAGAGATGACAAGTTTCATGATACCTTGGTGAATAACCCTTGTAATTTTTATGACATCTTGGGGATGAACCTTGGTGATATGTTCATGAATGTCTGAATTAAATGTTGTAGCCACATTTCAAGTGATGATTCATGTTATTATTTCTATCATATGACTCTTTATCATTCATTTATGATATCCCTCATGTTCTTGTTGATATCGCTCAAGATCACATGTAAATTATTTCACTTATTTTCCTTACTGGGCCTTCTGCTCACCTTTTCCTTTGATGTATGTCTTCAGGTTATGAGATGCAGTAATTGTACTTAGGATGAACTTATGATGAAGCCTTACAAGTTGTTTAGAATAATGTTTTATGTTGTTTTCATGTATATTGTTCCTGATTTCCAAGACACTAGACTTTAAAGATCCTCTATTTGTAAAATGTAATGAAAAGTTATGTAATAAAAAAGCGAGATGCCATAATTAATATGTCGAAAACATGTTAATTAAAATTAGATTAAAGATAGAATAACATGAAATGAAAATCTAACCAAAATTGTGCATAGATCAACAATCAAATAAATAATTATAAATTTAAACGTGACCGCTCTGGTACCACTTGATGGTTCCTAGTGCAACAGAAGCATGCGAAGGTGGACAATATATTAATTTTTTTTAATAATCCTTGACCAAAACCAAGAGTGAGGATCTTGCACATCAAATTCATAATTAATTTATTTAATATTTGAAGAAATAAATATATGGGATTAGAAACTTTCTTCATTAGTGATTACTGATCGTCCAAAAAGACCCTTTCAGATTACCTTTGTTGCACTGTGAGGATCCAAGGATAGAATCCCTATAGCGGTGATCCACACACGCTCCTATGATCTCCTAGAAACATCACTCAATCTCCGGATGCTAGCGCAGCAAGTTGAATGTCTTGCGTTGTTCATTTTTTGATCACTCGTTCTTCGGTCTTGAAGAAATCTCTCTTGAACTTCTCGTTATTAAGAGGGAGAGAGAAGGAGTTCAAAGAGAATTCGTTGTGCGCAACAATTCTGATTCTCAATTTTGAATACTCTACACAATAGACATAACTGTTTATTTATAGAGTTAAAATTTAAGTTAAAATATTATTTAATTTCATATCGGCCATTAAATAACATTTATTACCTTTAATAAAGATCGTGCCACATAATAATAATTATATTATTTTTATTTTGTGGCGCGCACCAACTTGTGCAATAACAAATATTGTGTAATGGTCTTGTTAATTAATATTTGTCACCGGACTCAGTCTTGGTCTATTCAAAATTCTCTATCATTTATTGAACAACCGAATAAATATTTTTTTCATAAATAAATATTATATTCACAATCTAACGAATAGATATTTACTAAAATATTCAATAAATAAAATAAATATTTTATTCACAAGCTGGTGAATAAATATTTAGTTAATTTATGTGATAAATATAGCTTGAAAAACATTATTCCTCGGATACGAGAATAATATTTATTCCATTAATTAAACTTAAATAGAATTTAATCAAGATCAACAAAAATACTTAGTGTGTGAGCCTCTATGATTCTTTCTTGTTGGCATAAGGCGGACTTGCCTAAAGTCCAAGATTACTATCTAGCAATGGGTCAAGGCACCCAAGAGAAACAACTTAATGTCGCAACGTCGATAACCACATACGAACACTCACTGTGTAATATAATCTCTTTGTCACAATATCTCATCAAGAAGGTTGCACATCTGTGTCACCAACCTATATGCTCGATATGTCTTTCTTTGACTATCTGAAATAAACTCTTCGTTACACCGTAGACATGGAATTTAATGCGACAGTTTTATTCCAATCAAAGGGCTGAGATATCAGGTTCCATAAAGATGGAAGAGAAAAATCATTCCTTGATTTATTCATTAATGACATGTCACTCGTGACGCACTCAACATATCCAACTTTGCCATGAACTGTTATCGACATGGTTTACGAAATACATCTAAGTATGTGAATTGTAACATGCATTAATAATAATCTTAAAGTCTAAGGACCATCACACACGCTCATAGATAGGAATATACGATGACACCAAAACATGCAGAATTCTTACTGGTGGGTTTGTTCTCATAATCTCCCAACTTAGAGATAACCAAATGCGAACTTCATGAGAAAAAGATTCATCTTCTTACGAGTACTCGCACCTGACATTCTATGTATTATGTGTCCCATCATGGTACGTTATCCAACTGCAGAACATTATTTTAGAATATCGTCATAGCACATCAAGGTTTTCATCATAGTAGGGAACTGCGATGACCTTATCAATGCAACGTATACTTTAGGACATTATTATATTAGAATCATGCAGAACAACAAACAATATGTAATAAGAAGTTTTATTAATATTCAATACATCAAATATACATGTAATCAAAGTACAAACAGTTGATCATATGACACCAACTCTAACACTTTTATCATAAAATAAACATATAGATTTTGAATTAAAAAGATTCAATTCATATTCAAGTGGAATATCAAAACTTGGAAACAACACTTCTAGATCTAATTCCATGTGTTTATTTTCAAAACCATTCAAATTAAGTGTGTGATGTTCTTTAACCATGGAAATGGATATGGTTAATGATTTTTCATTGTCAAAACTTAAGAGATCACTAGACGTTTCATTCTCAACAAATTAAGCCCCAATAATCATATAAAGATTCTTGATCTCCTACACTCATATCAGTTGGTAAATCTTTTCCAATGTTCACCTTTGACCGTCATATGGAAAAAATATGTCTAATTTATCCATTAACTCGTCCTCAAATGGTTCCTCAATGGAATAAGTGGGTAGGATAAGTTCTTTTTTACTCGGTCTCTCTTTGAGATTTGAATTCAATAATGATAGTAGAAAGAATTACCATTTGTTTATTGGCTTCTTCATGACCACTGAATTATTATTGAAGTTATTGTCTTATAGAATCTCTACTGCTAGACTTGTTTATTTATGAGATGTAAGGCCAAGCATAAGATTGATCACATTGATTTTGGTTTTAAAAATAATTTTGATTTTGGAAATGATTTTGATTTTGAAAAACATTTGAGTTTTGAAAACTGTTTGATTTTGATAAGCATAATGATTTTGAAAACCATTTAGCCGATATTTTTTTCTGGCCAAATCACTTCCAAATTGGGTATAATTGAATAATGGTTTGAATTGAATTGATTTAATCTAAAATAATTGTTTTCCATCTTTTAACAAGGATCACAGTAGTTAAAACAAGAAAATTTCAACAAGAATTCACTCAAACAGCGATGAAACACTCACGGATTATTCACTGTATGTAAAAACACTGAGTAAATGATTCACACCAGGAAAGGTAAAAACACTGAGTAAATGATTCACACCAAGAAAGTCACCAATAGTGATAAAGAAACTGGTCTAAAAAAGTGGAAAATAGTAAGCACACAACAAGTCGCAGTGAATGGTTTTATCAATGAGGACATATTTTTTCCCTAGTTTTCAAATTTCCAAATTTTTTTATGAAAAAGATTGTAAAGAAAGCATTGCGTCTACCTGAAAATAGTGCCAAAATGGACAAAGTGGATTCATCGCAGAACACTAATCAATTAATTCTTTTATTTTTTTTCTAAGCATGTACTATAGTAACACACGACCAAGGATTTGAGATTGAGAAGAATTCAGATTTAGAAAAGATACCTGACCAAGATTGAACCACGAGTGACTCTTTTCGTCTAAAAATTAATCTCCAAGAATATACTTTCAATGAAAGATTTACAATCATGTAGCAAACTGTTGGCAAAGACGAGAAAGCGACGAACGCGCAAACAAAAGAAAAGCGAACGCGCAGCGGAAATAAATTCTTTCCCCCCAAATAAAAGCAGATGTGCAGCGAGAAAATTAAGTGTAGAATATAAAATTGACACCAGAAATTTTTACGTGGAAAACCCGAAAGGGAAAAACCACAGGACCTAGTCCAGAAAAAGGGATCCACTAAAATCAAGAGGTACACGGTAGAGACTCCCAAAAATGGAAGAGATATCAAAAGTAATACTCAAGAATAAAAGTATAGATCAAAAGGCGGAGAGCAAGAAAGATGATCGTCGAAAAAAGGCGATCACCAAATGAGATTTTCTCTCGGTGTTGTTGTTGCCGGTGATGTTAAAATGTCTTGCCTCTGCCTCCTTATAAAGGAAAAGAATCAACGTCAAATAATGTCTCTGCATCAAAAGAGTGTCACCGCATGAATTAATTCACGCGGTCTTGGCCCGCATTAAAACACCACATTAAAGGAGAAAACCACGTGATGCTCCAATTGAGGAGGCGTTACGCGGTGCGCCAACTAGGAAGGCGCCCAACAAACTCCCCCTCCGACTCAAGTGGAGATCACCGCCAACCCTGCAATCTGTCGGCATGTCTCGAATTTTCCTCTGGGTAAACTCTTGATCAACATGTCTGACCCATTGTCATCAGTGTGGATCTTCTCATGCTCTAACTGTCTCGAATCAAAGACGTTGCAGATCCAATGATATCGAACATCGATATGTTTTGACCTGCCATGAAAAGTGGAATTCTTTCCCAAACAAATAGCACTCTGACTATCACAAAATAAAAAATACCTATCCTGATTTAAACTGAGCTCTCGAATAAAAGTTTTCATCCACAACAATTCTTTGCACGGCTCAGTAGCTGCAATAAACTCTAACTCTGTGGTAGATAATGAAACACATCTTTTCAATCTAGACTGTCAAGATACAGCTCCCTCTGCAAAAGTGATCAAATAGCCTGAAGTAGACTTCCTCGAATCGATATCTCCTGCCATATCTAAATCTGTAAAGCCATAAAGCATAGGTTCCACTTTTCCAAAACACAATCTCAGATCAGAAGTACCACGTAGATAACGAAAAATGTACTTCACTGCTCTTCAATGCTCTCTACCTGGATTTGATAGAAAACGACTGACCACACCAACTACATGAGCTATATCAGGTCTAGTACATACCATTGCATACATCAAACAACCAACGATAGATGAATAAGGTATGTGATGCATCTCCTCTCTCTCTTCATCAGTAGAAGGTGACTGATTGGTACTGAGCTTAAAATGTAAAGCAAGAGGAGTACTAACCACTTTCGCTCTATCCATAGAAAATCTCTGAAGAACTTTCTCAATGTATCTCTCCTGAGATAGCCACAACTTCTTGGCCTTCCTGTCACGGGAGATCGTCATGCCAAGAATCTGTCGTGCTGGCCCCAAATCTTTCATCGCAAAAGACTGACAAAGATCCTTCTTCAATCTATCAATTCTAGAAGTATCATGGTCATCAATGAGCATATCATCAACATAAAGCAACAGTATAATAAAATCATCATCAGTAAATCTCTGAACAAAAACAAAATGATCGAAAGATGTCTTCCTGAAACCCTGATGAGAAATGACAGATTCAAACTTCTTATACCACTGCCTCGGAGCTTGCTTCAAACCGTACAAACTCTTCTTCAACCTGTAGACATGATTTTCTTTACCTGTTTCAACAAAACCCTCTAGTTGCTCCATATAAATCTTCTCCTCTAAATCTCTATGGAGGAAAGTTGTCTTCACATCCATCTACTCAATCTGCAGATCTAAACTGGCAGCCAAACCAAGAACAACCTGAATAGAAGACATTTTGACAACAGGTGAGAAAATCTCATCAAAATCAATACATTTCTTCTGACGGAAGCCTTTGACAACTAACCTTGCATTGTATCGTGGAACAGAACTGGATTCTTCATTCTTAATCTGATAAATCCACCGATTTTGCAAAGCTCTCTTCCTTATCGGCAACTTCACCAGCTCAAAAGTGTGGTTGTCGTGCAATGATGACATCTCATCATCCATTGTCGCAACCCATATGTCCTTTTGTTCACTCTCCATTGTCTCATCAAAAGATTCTGGTTCTCCCTCTTCAGTGAGAAGCACATACTCATCAGGTGAATATCGAGTAGAAACGGTGCGATGCTGAGATGACCTCCGGAGTGGAACTGCGGGTTCATTAATAACCCCTGGAACCGGATCATCAGAAACAAAAGGTGAATCAGAAACTTCAACTCCAACCTGTTCACCTTGAGCATCATTCTGTACATCAACATGATCATCAGAATCAACAATATGAGGTAAATGTGAATTAGAACCTGGCTCAAGACTGACAAAATCATCAGAAGTTGGAGAAGCATCTTTTTCTCCCTTATCAATGTCTGCAATAGTCTGATCCTCCTTAAACACTGCATCGCAGCTTCTGACAAGTTTCTTCAAAACAGGATCATAGAACCTGTACCCAAACTCATCGTGTTCATAGCCAATAAAAATACACTGGCGTGTCTTACCATCCAGCTTGGATCTCTCATCTCTAGGCACATGAACAAAAGCCTTGCAACCAAAGACACACAAGTGATCGTACCTGATCTCTTTGTCATACCAAAATTTGTCGGGAGTGTCTGTATGCAAAGAAACCGCAGGTGATAAATTGATAATATAAGCAGCAGTAAGTAAAGCCTCGCCCCAAAAATGTCCAGGCAATTTTGCTTCTGAAAGCAAACAACGAACTCTTTCCAGCAGAGTCATGTTCATCCTCTCAGCTACACCATTCAGCTGGGGTGTCTTGGGCGGCGTCTTCTGATGCTGAATACCTTCCTGCCTGCAATACTGATCAAAAGGACAACAATACTCTCCTCCATTGTCAGTGTGAATACATTTTAATTTCTTTCCTGATTCTCTCTCAGCAGAAACATGAAATTGCTTAAAAACACTGAGCACCTGACTTTTGGCTTTCAAAACATAAACTTAGAGCTTTTGTGAGTAGTCGTCAATAAATGTAACAAAATAAAGACCGCCACTAAAGGTCTTGGATTTCAAATGACCACAAACGTCGGAATGTACTAACTCAAGTACCTGTGACTTCCTGTGTGGAGGATGACTGCTGAAACTCACTATGCTCTGTTTCTCAGCCATGCAATGATCACATGTGTCCAATTTGACACTCTTCAAATCTGGAAGAAGGTTTCTCTTGGCCAAACAACCAAGGCCTTTCTCACTGATGTGACTGAGCCTCTTATGCCACAACTTGGACGAAACACTGCACTCAACAACGCAAGCAGTATCACAAGAAATAGAAGCTCTAGTCCAGTACAAACCTGATTGCTTCTTCCCTCGAGCCACAATCAAAGAGTCATTGGAAAGTTTCCATTGGAAATCACCAAAAGTACTGATAAAACCTTCATCATCAAGAATGTTGGTAGAGATAAGATTCAAACGAACCTCGGGTGCATGTCAGACATTCTTCAAAATCAGCTTACTTCCTGTACTGATCTTTAAACAAACAGTCCTGATGCCTACAACGTCAGCATGACCATCATTGCTCATCTTCAAAATCCCAAAATTACCTGGGTTGTAAGATGTAAAGAACTCCTTCGAGGACACGTGAAAACAAGCACCACTGTCAACAACCCAGCAAGAATCATCAGAAGCAATGTTAATGGAGTCATAAACAATAACAAGATTACCCCTGTAGCGGCGGCAACATGATCATCTTCATCGCCATTTTTCTTCTGTGGATTTTCCTTCAATTTGTTCTCTCTTTTCAGCTGATAACAAAACTTTTTAACATGCCCCTTCTTACCACAATGATGACATTCAAAATCTCTATGCTTCGATTTGGATTTGCTTCTGCCTCTGCTCTTATCTCGACTGCTTTGCCCCCGGTCCTGGCTTCTCCCCTTGTTCTCTGTGACCAAAAGCTCGGAAGAAGATTTCTCTTGAGTACGTCTTCTGACCTCTTCATTTAAAATAACAGACTTGCCAAAACTAAATGTCACAACACCATTAGGAGCAGAACCGGTTAAAGTAACACGTAAATTTTCCTATGAATCGGGTAAAGTGTTAAGCAGCAAAAGAGTTAAAACATCATCTTCAAAATTGATACACATGTCAAACAACTGATCAAAACATCCTTGATATTCACTTAAATAATCAGAAATAGACGTATCTTCTCTGTACCTCAAGTTCATCATTTGCTTGAGAAGAAACAGTTTATTGTTTCCCGTCTTCGAAGCGTAGGTCGTCTCAAGCTTCTCCCACAAAGTTCTGGCGTGAGAGATGTTGACAATGTGGTTCATCACGTTGTCTTCAACCCATTGGCGAATGAAGCCGCAAATCATCTCATGCTTAAACGCCCATTCTTCGTCTGACATCCTCTCTGGCTTCTGGGTACTAAACACTGGAAGATGCATTCGCTTGACAAAAAGTAGATCCTTCATTTTAAGTCGCCACATATAGTAGTTGGTACCATTTAACAAAATCATCCGATTGTAGTTGACATCCATAATAAAAATGAAAATAAAATCAAACCCTCTGATACCAGATGTTGGGAAAGACAGGAAAGCGACGAACGCGCAAACAAAAGAAAAGCGAATGCGCAGCGGAAATAAATTCTTTCCCCCCAAATAAAAGCGGATGTGCAACGACAAAGTTAAGTGCATAATATAAAATTGACACCAGAAATGTTTACGTGGAAAACCCGAAAGGGAAAAACCACGGGACCTAGTCCAGAAAGAGGGATCCACTAAAATCAAGAGGTACACGATAGAGACTCCAAAAAATGGAAGGGATCTCAAAAGTAATACTCAAGAATAAAAGTATAGATCAAAAGGCGGAGAGCAAGAAAAATGATCGTCGAAGAAATGCGATCACCAAATGGGATTTGCTCTCGGTGTTGTTGTTGTCGGTGATGTTAAAATGTCTTGCCTCTGCCTCCTTAAAAAGGAAAAGAATCAGCGTCAAATAATGTCACCGCGTCAAAAGAGTGTCACCGCGTGAATTAATTCACGCGGTCTTGGCCCGCATTAAAACACCATATTAAAGGAGAAAACCGCGTGATGCTCCAATTGAGGAGTCGTTACGCGGTGCGCCAACTAGAAAAGCACCCAACACAAACATTGATAAAATTAAAGTAGAGTTACCTATTGCAATTGCGATCAGTAATCTCTTTTCCCATAAGAACATATTATTAATTCAACAATCAATGATTTTGAGTTCAATGGAACACACACTATGATTATAACCTCGATCAAGAGTTGAGAAGTTTAAATAGTGCATAAACAATTGATTATGTTCTTATTTGGTTTGAATTCACAAACCGCATTGAATATATTAGAACATATCATTCGATTAGTTGAATGAAAAAGAAGATATTAGAAAATATATAAGAAGGTTAATAAAAAATAAAAGAAATGGCAATTGTCATCACATGAATTCAACTATCCAGAAAATTACAAGAGAAAGAGTAAAATGAGAAGCCATGGGAATGAAATCACAAGGACCACCCAGGTTGGTCACAGAGGGGTTTAGCATGGAATCATATTACAGATCAACTCAGACACATACAGTTTATGATTCCTAGACATAAAATAAGAACAGTGAAGAATTATGTAGAAGGAAGCTTATCAAGGCATGGTACATGCTCTGGGCGAAACCTCTGAGAGCTTCTCCTGAAAAGTCTGGGTATCTTCTTCCTCTCTAAGTCCCTGCTCGCCCGAAAAAAACTAGTTCAGGTTCCTCTATTCAAAACTCCTCTTCAAATCGAGTCCAAGACTCCCTTGAAGCTCTTGACTCGGCTCTCTGTCGAAAACCCTTCTCCCTAAAAATTACAGCCTCTGGTTTCTTAACTCTTCACTCCCTGAATACATTAGATGCCCTAATCAATTTGCGCTTCTCTTTTTATACTCATCCATAGCTTCCTCCTCACCATTTTGGATCTAGAAGGTTCGCTCCCCTCCCTCCATCAGCTTCTGTGGGTTCGGTTTCATCACCCTCTTCGATCTTGATGGTCACTGGCCTGATTTAGCCATGTCATCATCATCAAGATATTTCATTCAAAACTCGGTCGTCGGCATCCAACTGCATCAGCACATCAATGATTTAGCCACGTCGTCATCATCAAGATCTTTCATTCAAAACTCGGTCGTCGGCATCCAACTGCATCAGCACATCATCGATTCCACCATCGTTGAACCTTCGATCAAAGGCTCATTCAGGTATCATGGCTCGGATTGCAGCCTTGAACCACATAGACATTAGCTCGAACACCTTATATGCGTCAAACTCCGGCAGAGAAATTGCAACCGTCTACTATCTATTGAACTTCCCAGCACCGATTAACAAACAAAAACATAGCGAACACAACACGTTCCTCTATCTTATATTCCCAGCTTCATTCATCAGTGTTCGTCAATCATCTTACAATGATCTTACTATCTTCAGTCTAACTTCTTCAACAGCACACAAACCATTCTTTCGACCGGATTTGATCAGTCGACGCCAAATCTCCAAAATCCATCGGCATATGTCGGTTTCCTCTCCATCAATCTTGAAGTTGCCATTCACCAAGCAAGAATCTCTACATAACTTCATCATAGCCTCGACTCGTTATTTCCCAATGGTGTATCTTACTTCGCTCGGCCAGGGATTGAATCGGCGACTCCTTCTCCGTCTTCATTCTTCCAGATTTAATTGGGAATTTACCCTTTATCTTCGATTTCCTGACCAGATTCGAATGAAACCAGACCCCCAAGGATATTCTTCGAGTATTGGATTTTGACGGCCCCTTGTGTAGACTGGCTGAATCACTGATGTAAATAGTTGTAAAAATTGTTTACTGTTATGCAAATGTTGAATATATTTAAAACATCAAATCAATTCTCTTGCTTTGCACAACATCAAATTAATTAAGGACCATTCTAAAATAATTGAGAATTCAGATTCATTCTTATTTGTAAAAATTCAGTACTTCGAATTGTGTTTTAAAATTTGTTTATTTAAAATCCACAAATTGCTTCTAAGATACTTTCAAAAAAAATATTAAAATCAACGTGTAGAACATGTCTTAATCTAGGTACACAAAATTCAACTTTTCTTATAAAAGTATAACAATTTTCAAGTAAAGCCATGCTTCTCAAGATTCATAGAATTAATCAATTTTTCTAGGTTTAGAAATAAAGATGATTAAAAATAACATGTGGAAAACACATAAAATAGATCTGCATCAATTGAACTTGGGGTGTCTAAATGGCTTGGCCACATGGTGGGACATCAGGTGGCCAAGGCATCAGGTAGACGGTATAGCACAACCCACTTTTCTTGAAAAGGAGCTTATTTTGGGGATCTCCTTGATTTAATTAAAGACTTCCCTCATGGTGCTTTCTTCAAACTTATCAACAATCAAGGGAGCCGCACCTCCTTCGCTCTCCTTTCCCCTTTATCTTCATTCTCGATCGGGGTTGATTTGGAGGCACTCCAATGGTGAATTGAGGAACATTATCTTGTTTTCACTCATTCCTTATTCCTCATTGTATTCCTTTTAATTTTTATAGCGATTGATTTATGGATTTGGGTATGAATACATTGGATCATGGTGAAAATTATGTTGAAATCATAGGTTTTCCGTGCGAGATAACTAAAGGAGCCTTGGGAGTAATGAGCTCAAATTGTTTCCCACAGTTTCCCTAAAGGTAAGTCAATGTATTGATTATTCCTTAGATTTCATCATCACGGGTGAACTTAACAAACAAATTGGTGTAGGGAATTATGTTTTTTGCTCATGCATGGATTTGGAGTTGTCTCCAAGCCATCATATTTTTGTTGCATGAGGTTTCGATGCGGTTATTCCACTCAATTAGAATCTTGCAATTATACATATTGTGAATTAATTATGAAAATTAGTTAAAAACTTTTATTATTATTTTAGTTGACTACATTGTTTAGATCACTACTACAACTTGGCCTCTTATCAGCGCTAAAAACCGACATTAACAGCGCTAAAGAAGCCCTGTTAATGTCGGCGAAGATAAAGGGGACCCCCCTTTATCTACGCCGGCATTAACAACGCTTCTTTAGCGCTCATAAAGGGGTACCTCTATCAGCACTATCTTGAGCGCTGATAAAGGTCCCTATTATCGGCGCTATCTTGAGCGCTGAAAAAGGTCCCTATTATCAGCGCTCAAGATAGCGCTGATACAGGTATCCTTTATCAGTGCTCAAGATAGCGCTGATAAAGGCACATTCCCCTGCACCAGCAGAACCAGCACCTGCACAACCAGCACCTGCACACCTGCACAAAATAGCACCTGCACACCTGTACAAAACAGCACCCGCACACAATATTTTGACAAACAATGCTATATACATTTACTTAACATCATGAATACAAAAACACACACTACTATATACATTTCAAACAATGTTTTACATGGTTACAATTACAATTATCCAACAACAGTTATAAACATTAATGTTTCATCCTTTGATATTCTTGATCCTCTTTCAAAAATTGTAGTCCACGGTATTTGTTGCCAAAGAAAGCATCCGAACTCAAGGAAAAAAATTCACCTATATAAGAAAACAAATATTATGTTAGTAATACACTAATGAAATAAATTAAAACATTAATATGAAAGAATACATTAATATGGAAATGTGAAACTAATATATAGAAATGATAAACTCAAATGTTTTCATTCTGATAACAATGAAAGGGAATAATGTAAAATCAATATGTTTTTGGATTATTTATCTCATTTAATAAATACTGATTCTTTATCTAATGAAAAGCTTGACCGGTCAAACCGTGCATCGGATTGAGGTGCGGTTGATTCGTACACATCACAAATGACTCAGGGATCGTTGTCCTAAAGTATCAAAACAATCTGAACGCGTTTGCTCGATTTTCCGTATGTTAGTAGTGTTGTTTTCTAAAGTTTATGTCAATTTGAAACTAATATCAGAAACTTTTAGCCATACCGGTCACACCGTACGTCGGATTGAGCTGCGGTTGATTCGTACACGTCCCAAATGACTCATGGATCGTTTTCCTAAAGTATCAAAACAATCCGAACGCGTTTGCTCAGTTTTCCGTATGTTAGTAGAGTTGTTTTCTAAAGTTAATGTTAATTTGAAACTGATATCAGGCACTTTTAGCCATACCAGTCACACCATGCGTTGGATTGAGGTGCGGTTGATTCGTACACGTCACAAATGAATCATGGATCATTGTCCTAAAGTATAAAAATAATCCGAACGCGTTTTCTCGGTTTTCTGTATGTCACTTGTGTTGTTTTCTAAAGTTAATATCAATTTGAAACTGATATCAAACACTTTTAGCCATACCGGTCACAACATGCGTCGGATTGATGTGCGGTAGATTCTTACACGTTACAAATGACTCATGGATCATTGTCTTAAAGTATCAAAACATTCCGAACGCGTTTGCTCGGTATTCCATATGTTAGTAGTGTTGTTTTCTAAAGTTTATGTCAATTTGAAACTGATATCAGACACTTTTAGCCATACTGGTCACACCGTGCGTCAGATTGAGGTGAGGTTGATTCATACATGTCACAAATGACTCATTGATCATTTTACTAAAGTATCAAAACAATCTGAACACGTTTGCTCGGTTTTCTGTATGTTATTTGTGTTGGTTTCTAAAGTTAATGTCAATTTGAAACTGATATCAGAAACTTTTAGCCATACCGGTCACATCGTGCGTCGGATTGAGGTGCAGTTGATTCGTACACGTCAAAAATGACACATGGATCATTGTCCTAAAGTATCAAAACAATACGAATGCGTTTGCTTGGTTTTCCGTATGTCACTTGTGTTGTTTTCTAAAGTTAATGTCAATTTGAAACTGATATCAAACACTTTTAGTCATACCGGTCACAAAGTGTGTTGGATTGAGCTGCGGTTGATTTGTACATGTCAAAAATGACTCATGGATCGTTGTCCTAAAGTATCAAAACAATCCAAACGCGTTTACTTGGTATTCTGTATTTTAGTAGTGTTGTTTTCTAAAGTTAATGTCAATTTCAAACTGATATCAGACACTTTTAGCAATACCGGTCACACCGTGCGTTGGATTGAGGTGCGGTCAATTCGTACATGTCAAAAATGACTCATGGATCATTTTCCTAAAGTATCAAAACAATTCTAACGCGTTTTCTCGGTATTCCGTATGTTAGTATTGTTGTTTTCTAAAGTTTATGTTAATTTGAAACTGATATCAGACACTTTTAGCCATACCGGTCACACCGTGCGTCGGATTGAGGTGCGGTCAATTCTTACACGTCACAAATGACTCATGGATCATTTTTCTAAAGTATCAAAACAATCCAAATGCGTTTTCATGGTTTTCCGTATGTTTGTAGTGTTGTTTTCAAAAGTTAATGTCAATTTGAAAATGATTTCAGACACTTTTATCCATACCGGTCACACCGTGCATCGGATTGAGGTGCGGTTGATTTTTACACGTCAAAAATGACTCATGGATCGTTGTTAAAAAGTATCAAAACAATCCGAACGTGTTTTCTTGGTTTTTCGTATGTCACTTGTGTTGTTTTCTAAAGTTAAAGTCAATTTGAAACTAGTATCAGACACTTTTAGCCATACCGGTCACACCATGCATTAGATTGAGGTGCGGTTTATTCGTACACGTCAAAAATGACTCATGGATCATTTTCCTAAAGTATAAAAACAATATGAACGCGTTTGCTCAGTTTTTTGTATGTCACTTGTGTTGTTTTCTAAAGTTAATGTCAATTTGAAACTGATATCAGACACTTTTAGCCATACCGGTCACACCGTGCATCGGACTGAGGTGCGATTGATTCATACACGTCAAAAATGACTCATGGATTGTTTTCCTAAAGTATCAAAACAATCCGAACGCATTTGATTGGTTTTCCGTAAGTCACTTGTGTTGTTTTCTAAAGTTAATGTCAATTTGAAACTAATATCAGACACTTTTAGCCATACCGGTCACACCGTGCGTCAGATTGAGGTGAGGCTGATTCATACATGTCACAAATGACTCATGGATCATTTTCCTAAAATATCAAAATAATACGAATGCGTTTTCTCAGTATTCTGTATATCAGTAGTGTTGTTTTCTAAAGTTAATGTCAATTTCAAATTGATATCAGACACTTTTAGCCATACCAATCACACCGTGCGTCGGATTGAGGTGCGGTTGATTTATACACCTCAAAAATGACTCATGGATCATTTTCCAAAAGTATCAAAACAATCTGAATGTGTTTTCTCAGTTTTCCGTATGTTAGTAGTGTTGTTTTCTAATGTTTATGTGAATTTGAAACTGATATCATACACTTTTAGCCATACCGGTCACACCATGTGTGGGATTGAGGTGAGGTTGATTTGTACACATCAAAAATGACTCATGGATCGTTTTTCTAAAGTATCAAAACATTCCAAACACGTTTGCTCAGTTTTCCGTATGTTAGTAGTGTTGTTTTCTAAAGTTTATGTTAATTTGAAACTAACATCAGACACTTTTAGCCATACCGGTCACATCGTGCGTCGGATTGAGGTGAGGTCAATTCTTACACATCACAAATGACTAATGTATCATTTTCCTAAAGTATCAAAACAATCCGAATGGTTTTGATCTGTTTTTCATATGTTATTAGTGTTGTTTTCTAAAGTTAGTGTCAATTTGAAACTGATACCAGACACTTTTAGCCATAACGGTCACACCGTGCATCATATTGAGGTGCGGTTGATTCGTACACATAAAAAATGACTCATTGATCATTTTTCTAAAGTATCAAAACAATTTGAACCCATTTTCTCAGTTTTCCATATGTCACTTGTGTTGTTTTCTAAAGTTAATGTCAATTTCAAACTGGTATCAGACACTTTTATCCCTACCGGTCACACCATGCATAGGATTGAGGTGAGGTTGATTTTTGAACGTCAAAAATGAATCATGGATCATTCTCCTAAAGTATCAAACCAATAGGAACGTGTTTTCTCGGTGTTATATATGTTAGTAGTGTTGTTTTCTAAAGTTTATGTCAATTTGAAACTGATATCAGACACTTTTAGCCACACTGGTCACACCTTGTGTCGGATTGAGGTGCGATTGATTTGTGCATGTCAAAAATGACTAATGGATTGTTGTCCTAAAGTATAAAAACAATCCAAATGCGTTTTCTCGGTTTTCCGTATGTCACTTGTGTTGTTTTCTAAAGTTAATGTCAATTTGAAACTGATATTAGACACTTTTAGACATACCGGTCACACTGTGCGTCGTATTGAGGTGCGGTTGATTCGTACACATCACAAATGACTCATGGATTGTTTTACTAAAATATCAAAATAATACGAACGCGTTTTCTTGGTATTCCATATGCCAGTAGTGTTGTTTTCTAAAGTTAAAGTCAATTTCAAACTGATATCAGACACTTTTAGCCATACTGATCACACCGTGCATTATATTGAGGTGCGGTCGATTCATAAACCTCAAAAATGAGTCATGGATCATTTTACAAAAGTATCAAAACAATCCGAATGCGTTTGATCAGTTTTCCGTATGTTAGTATTGTTGTTTTCTAAAGTTTATGTCAATTTGAAACTGATATCAGACACTTTTAGCCATACCGGTCACACTGTGCATTGGATTGATGTGTGGTTGATTCATACACATCAAAAATGACTCATGGATCATTGTACTAAAGTATCAAAACAATCCGAACGCGTTTTCTCAGTTTTCCGTATTTTAGTAGTGTTGTTTTCTAAAGTTTATGTCAATTTGAAACTGATATCAGACACTTTTAGTCATACCGGTCACACCGTGCGTCATATTGAGGTGTGGTTGATTCGTACATGTCAAAAATGACTCATGGATCGTTTTCCTAAAGTATCAAAACAATCCGAACGTGTTTTCTCTGTTTTTCGTATGTCACTTGTGTTTTTTTCTAAAGTTAATGTCAATTTCAAACTGATATCAGACACTTTTAGCCATACCGATCACACCGTGCATCAGATTGAGGTGCGGTCAATTCATACACGTCAAAAATGACTCATGTATAATTTTCCTAAAGTATCAAAATAATCCTAATGCATTTTATCAGTTTTCTGTATGTCACTTGTGTTGTTTTCTAAAGTTAATGTCAATTAGAAACTGATATCAGACACTTTTAGACATAACGGTCACACCGTGCGTCGGATTGAGATGTGGTCGATTAGTACACCTCACAAATGACTCATGGATAGTTTTACTAAAGTATCAAAACAATCCAAACACGTTTTCTCAGTTTTCCGTATGTCACTTGTGTTGTTTTCTAAAGTTAATGTCAATTTCAAACTGATATCAGACACTTTTAACCATACCGGTCACACCATGCATAGGATTGAGGTGCAGTTGATTCGTACACGTCACAAATGACTCATGGATCGTTGTTTCATGCATGATTATATATGTTCTAGTGAAAGGGATAGAAATCAATAGCAACCTAGGTAAATAAATAGGGTGTTTTTGATGCACCAAGAGATAGAGTGATGGTTCTATTGAATGTTTGTGATTTTGTGATCATACATAGATTATGTATCCATGGAGGTGAGGTTTATAGTTGTGTTTATGAGAGGATCGGGTTTGGTATGAGATTTGTATAGCCTAGTTTGTTTTTCTAAGGTTATTTGAGTAGGTATTAGAGTCTTAGGCCTAAAGAAGATGGATAATATAGTTTTATATATCACATATGATGGGGAACACCCTCTTAAGGATATATAAGAGTCATGGACACCCCCATAGACACACCCCCTCCCTCCCCTCCTGGAAACCCCACTCATGGACACCCCCATGGACACACCCCCTCCCTCCCCTCCTGGATACCCTCACACTTGGACACCCCCTCCCTCTTGGACACACCCCCTCCTAGACACCCCCCCACTCCTGGACACCCCCTCCCTCCTGGACACCCCCACCCACATATAAGGGAAACTAAAATTAAAAATTGAAAATCAAAGATATTGGTTCCCATCAAGATTTTAAGATGCTCGTGAGTGGACTGAATGACTATGCATCGGTAAAATTCCACACTATTGACCAATGTAGTCCAATGAGTTATGCTTTACTAGAAAGACAAATCATATCTAAAACCACTCTTCATAACCTAAGGATATAAAACATAATAAAGGGTGATCATATATGCTCAATAAGTGTAAACAAGGGAGATATAAATGATCATATATGGATAACATTAGTAGGAATTCACCTTCATCCTATTTGTGTACAATTTTACATCAGGTATGTTGCCCATTCGTTTCTAAACACATCAATATCATCTTCTGAATATGAGTTTTTGCGACAGTCATGGTAGTACTGAAAAAATATAAATACACAATGGATTAATAAATATTTTAAATGAAATCATAATTATTTTCAAAAATACCTCATCAGGGATGCTAGTTTTTTGATGAAATATGATCTCTTTCATAAATTTACAAACATAATAACCACAGTCCTTTCCGTTTGTTTGTTTTGTACACTATAGAAACATAAAAAATAATAAGTAATTTGTTTTGATATTTGTTCGGATAGTGCAATGTTATTATATATAACCTGATACTTTTCTAGTTGTAGATCTTGTAGGCTTGCTCATCCTTATGCCCTGGATTCATTCCATGCATTAGACGATATTGATGCACCACCCTATCATAACAGAATCCTCATTAAAAGATAACATAAATTATATAACTAGATGTTTAGTTTTAAAATGTTGGATTTAGTGTATTACAAATTAACAAACACCATCATGCGTGGTCGGTTTGTTGGATATTCATGGATTGAATCCAGAAAATAAATCTTTGCAGTATCCAAATTGACTGTAATCAGAATCCAATGCTCCCTAAAAATACCAAAAGGAATAAGTAAATAAAGAAATGAAAATATAGTTTATATGATTTAATTGTAGAGTTTAACCCCTGCATTGTTGGTATTAAAAAGAGTCTATCATCCATAATTTTGTTTTCAAACGATTTGAGCAGGGATGAAATTATTACAACCTCTTTATCAGAATATATTTCTTCTTTTAAAGAGGTGGTGGGAGGACTAATGAGTCTAAATTTTTGTTCATGGGGAAATCCCTTCAATTTTTTTCTTCATATATACTCCTGCAAAAAATATAAAATGTATTTAGTCATAATTATCAGAGTACATCAGCTTTTATAAAATCAAATCATGAAAACATACCTCATGTATACATTTACAACTGAGGCGCCTAACCATTCATACTTGAGGATTTCATTTACATTTTTAACACTAATGAAATCTGATGTTTCCTCTTCGTACATATTTTTTTCAAAATCAACTATGTGAGCATTGCTTTCTATCAACTTTGTATCCACATGAGCCTGTAATGATATTAACTGTGGATATAGAATGAGCAGGGTGAAGGTGATCTCAGTAGACCATTTCAATCGGTTGGTTGATCCTTGAGATAGTTTTGAGTTGATATTTCATTTCACCCCTTCTCTTTGTCGTTATGTAATAACATTCATCGGTTCAGACCTTTTTTCATTAAATATTAAAGGTTCAGCTTGAAAAATAACTTGGAAATGGATACCTCCTTGTTGACATGTTTTTTACAAGAACTAATGGCCATGCGATGAATGTTCCAACAACTTGTTCAACTGTATGAATGTCGTCATCGTCATTTGGAATAGGTAGCTTGGAACTCGGCTCATTAGCTACGTTAATTGGCACTTTGAAATGATCTGTTGGAAGCTATCTGTTGTGTAGCATGTCGTTCTGCGTATTGAACCCCATAGCCCTCGCTACAAGGAGATAGGTGGGAGTTGATAGATATAAATCACAGTCATTTTCACCCTGTAGAATATTAGTACATGAAAGGTATAAGTGTTTATGTGAATCACATTTCACAGAAACAATTATTAAAACATTGATTACCTCAGATAAGTCAGATTTTTTAGGGGAATGGATTTCCTTAAAGCTGGTGGGGGGTGGGGTGGGATCGTCACACACGGGTTATTGTTGAGTTGTTTCTTCTCTTTTCCTATCCCCCATCAATGTTGCTATCATCTCTCTCTTGTATTGTAATTCTTCTTGAAAAATAGATAATTTTTCTTGAAGCTTTTCTATTTTTTCATTTTCATCCTCCACTTGTTTTTGTTTTTGAAAATATGTTTGGGGTGTCACCCCAAAACTCACACCTCTGACGTGGCCATAGTGGTCTGGCTGCTTCAAGGCTGGTGAAAGTATGTATGCATCTGGTGTGGGTGTTGTTGATTCCTGTGACTATTCCAGATAGAAAATATACAAAAATAATTAGTCATTGTAATGTAATAGCGATTTAAAACAAATCAAATTTATATTATTTCATACTTACACATGTTTCCCAAAATTTTTGTGTGTTTTCATCTATCAGTATCCCCTCTTTATTTACACAAGCCTCCTTCCATAGCACATGGTGTGGGATGGATTTGGCTTTCGATTTTGATTCATCAATCTGCATATAAATAGAGAAATGTGGTTATGATGTTGTTTTATGTCACATATAAGTAGTACAGTAGATTTAAAAGACATACCAATTTTTGCTCAAGTGAAGCTTACCCCATCCTTGCTTTACGGTAAGGGTACGCTGGTTCTACTACGTGTTTTTTATTTTCACCACTCAGTTGCTGTTTCATAAATAAAAAACTGTCAATCAAAATGATGAATACAAGCAACGTCAAACAACCTATTACCCCACACAATGTACTTGAAAAGTATGCTCCCCACAATGGTTGATAAATGCATCCCACACTCCTTAGGATATCAAGTGTGCATAAAGAGGAGGTGGGTGCAACTTGATTTTCCCTTCAGCATCTTTAAGATGATATTTCATTAAAATTGTGTGGAAACCTCTATGAATCCTTCTTGCAACTCTTAATACATATTCCTTGTGCGAGGCATCTACTATAAATGCACTCTGCAATGGATGATAAAGATTAAGTCAATGTTTTGGTATTTTATTTTAATAAATTAAAAAAATGATATCATAATGTTAGCGTAATCTCTTCCCACATTAGTCTCTTAAGACTAGTGACAACATGGTGCCATGACTGTACATCAATCAGAACACGTTTTTGAGTGACAATTCCAATGTATCTACTAAAGATGGCTTTGTTGGGGTTAACATGTTGGCCTCGCTTATTCCATCCCACCTCAAATTTGATGCCTTTTTCTTTTGCCTTAAAGATTTTGGCGAACATTGTCAAACTACGACACTCTTGTTTTTTTTGCGCTTTTAGGGTTTTATTTCCTACAATTTCCTTAGAAGTATCATCAATATCTTTCTCCAGATCACTAGCATCATCACTAGAACCAGCAACAATAGGTTGAGAAACTTGTTGTTGCTCTGCACTTGGACCAGCAACAACAGGTTGAGAAACTTGTTGTTGCTCTGCACTGGGACCACCAGCAGCTGGTTGAGAGACCTTTGGTGCGTTGGGATTGGGCGCATCAGCAGGTGCATAAGTCATTATCTGCAGAAGTGGTTTAACATTTAATTTAGATTACATAAAAGCAACAGCTGACAGATAATAACATAATGTAACACAATTCATATTACCATAAACAAATAACCTGATTATTCTACTATTTTTTTTATTTAAAGGCTGAAGATATTTGAATCCTCTATCAACTATGTAAATCCCTTCATTGTGGTCTCCTATGACATACAAAAATCCATCTACATTGGGACCACTACGAAATGATTGTGAAGTCCCTATAAAAGGTTCATCTTCCATCGAACTTTCATCTAACCCTTCAGTTGTTTTGGTCGATAACAGAACAATTGACCAACTTCGGTTTGTGGGGTCTGGAACATAAAATACGTGTACTGCATGTGATTCCATTATAAATGGTTCATCTTTCTCCCCTTCTTTACTGAAATCAACTTTCATGAATCCTAATTCATCTATTTTAACAACACTCCTATTATCATCCCACTTGCATTGAAAAATCGGCACTTTGAATTTTGTATAATCCAACTCCCATATTAGTTTGATGATGCCAAAGTATGACATATTCACATAAATTGGATTTTTTTCCTTAGCACTGGAAACATGCATCGCCTCAGCCACAAGTTTAACCCCACTATTCTGCATGGTATTATCTTCATCATGTTCATTAGTATAGAATGTATAACCATTAACTGCATAATCATTGTAAGATAATACATACACACTTTCTCCTCCGGCTAGCCATCAAATTCATTCTGAAATTGAGTCTGGATTTTCATCTAACTTCTTCAAAATATGGTCCTAAAACCATCCTATAAACTGTCTATTATGTGTACCTGATATCCATTTTTCAGCCCTAGATGGATTCAAACGCCTAAGAATTTATTTGTGGGTTTTAACATATGGGTCAATGTCAAAACTGTTATGCAAAACGTAAAGGTGAGACTACTCCTGATCTGTAATATTGATTGTGAAAACCTCTCTTCCCGAAATTCCTTCACCCTCAAGCCACTCAGTGTGATGAGATTTCGGTAGGCCGACGTTTTTCACACCAGAAAGGTATTTGGTACAAAATTCAATGGCTTCCTCAAAAATATATTTCTCCACAATACAACCCTCTGGACGACTTCGATTTTTGACATACCCTTTCAAAATCTTCATATACCATTCAATGGGGTACATCCATCTATAATGTACAGGACCACATAGTTGAATCTATCTCACCAAATGAACCATCAAATGAACTATCATATCAAAAAATGTTGGCGGGAAGAACATTTCCAATTCACATAATATGACGCGAATCTCTCTTTCAATAGTTATCAATTTTTCCAGGTCTATAACTTTGCTTCATATAGCTTTGAAGAAGAAATAGAGCTTCGTTAATTTATGGCGGACATTCTTGGGAAAAATGCAATATAAAGCTATAGGAATTAGATCTTGCATCAAAACATGGCATTCATGGGATTTCAGACCCTTTAATTTTAAATCGCTCATTGACTTGATGTTATTGATATTTAATGAATACCCCTCTGGAACCTTTACATCATTCAAGAAGTTACAAAACTGATATCTCTCCTACCTGGAAAGAGTGTAAACAGTAGGAGGAATAAATGTTCATTTTTCACCCTTCATTGGTGCCAACTCTTCTCATATTCCCATCTCAACCATGTCCAATCTAGCCTTAATTCCATCCTTTGTTTTGCCGGGTGCATTTAGCAACATTCCAATGACACTATCACATACATTTTTTTCAATATGCATAACATCAAGAAAATGTCTGACATACAAAAAATTCCGGTATGGTAATTCAAAAAAAACTGATCTCTTTTTCCAACCAGTTTTTGTAAGGTTTTTCGAAAACGGTTTACCAAAAGTAGTGTTCAAATCTTTTACCTTCTCAAACAATTGATCACCTGTTAGTGGAGACAGTGTTTTACGTTCTTCTGAACTTCTGTCAAATGATGTCGTCCAAGATCGGTACTTATGCCGTTAGGGTAGAAATCTATGATTTCCTAAAAACACGATTTTCGATGAATGTTTCAACCTAATTGAATGTGTACCTTGTTCGTAAACGGGACACCCTTGAGTTCCTTTAAGGCTATATTCTAACAAATTTCCATAAGCAGGAAAGTCATTTATCGTCCCGTACAACATGTCTTTCAAAGTAAAATCTTCTTTTTTGTAAGCATCATACAACATAACACATTAATCCCACAATATTTTCAAATCCTCGATCAATGGAGCCAAATAAACATCAATATCATTACCCGGTTGTTTTGGTACTGATATAAGCATAGATAACATGATGTATTTTTGTTTCATGCATAACCACAGTGGTAAGTTATAATTTACCAACATAACCGGCCATGTACTATGACTACTTCTTTGAAAACCAAAACGATTCACCCCATCTATAGATAACTCCAGACAGAGGTTTCTCAGCTCGTTTCCAAATTCAAGATACTCGTGATCAATTCTATTCCACTGAGGAGAGTCTGCCGGGCAACGTAGTTTCCCATCTTTAATTCTTGTATCTGCATGCCATGTCAATTTTCCTGCAGTATCCTCACTTCCATATAAGCACCTAAACCTTGGAATGATTGGAAAGTACAATACAACTTCTATAGGACTAGAATCATCTTTCTTGTATCGAGAAGCACCACACTTTGGGCATTCTTTAAGTTATTTGTTGTAGAGACACCGACCCCAGAAAACCATAGGAGTCAGTGCCTTCTGAACATGATGTGTTATCTTAAAATAAAATACACTTTGTTAACAACACATCATGTTCCATACAGAGGATCGTGTGCGGTTCGGGTTCTGGGAAACCGGAAACTTCTAAAACAATTCATCTTTCAAAAGCTGATACCTGAAAATTTTAAATAAAAACGTAGGGTGAGCATTGAAATACTCAGTAAGGGGGTTTTAAAAAGAATTTAAAACACTTTAACATTTGAAAACATTCTTTTAAAAAGGATTTGAACATTCACTAAGAAAGATTGTAACACACAAAACATAATAATGCTTAATCAAGGTTTTCAAGAAAAACATGAAACGAATATGTCAATTCTTGAAGGAGTGATAATGGTTGTTATGAACAAGTACCACATAAATTTAAACAGTTAAAAGAAATGCATAATCAGAGTTGCGCACGAGGAAACAACTTAAATTTTCATATACATAAATCATGTTCCAACTTATACCAGTGAAATATGAACTTTATGAGAGCGTAAGGGCAATGGTCGTAAAAGGATAGGTACATTATCTTGAAGAAAACTTGTTACATAACTTGGATTATGTGGCATCAACATTTAACTTAGACAATCATGAACATATCACCAAGGTCAATCCCCAAGGTGTCATTGAATTTGTAATCTCTAGTGGTTACATCATTACCCAATGCAATGGGGCGCTATTAGGGCGCACCCTTTAAAATTGTAATCTCTAGTGGTTACATCATTACCCAATGCAATGGGGGAGCTATTAGGGCACACCCTTAGAATTTTCCTTTGTTATCATGTGATCCACATCGTTCATAATCTGTTTTATCAACTTGTATATTCAAGATGTCCCATACCACCTTGAATATCTCATTCATTTTCACTTTACCCATGGTGTCCCATACCACTATGGGTAATCTGATTCCTTAGTTCATTTAGGGATATGTAATTTGTATACATTTTGTACAATAATAATAAGAGTAATGAGTCACCACACCCCTTTTTTTTATACATGAAATGATAGATAATATTTTCAAAATATGTTGACAACTAAACAAAGGCATACATAGTTCCATAAAACATTTTCTTTTTTTTCTTTACATAATCTAATCATTAAAATATGATAATGATGACATAATAAATGATGAGTCTCTAAAATTATTATTTCAAAGAGGTAGGATGCTTAAAGACAACAATGGTGATGAAAACCCCTAAAATAAAGTAAACCACAACTTGGTTAATTTGTAACATCCACCAAAATATATACACCAGAGTTTTACACTAAATAAACAAGGCCTGGAAAATTTCTTGAATTCTGAAAGTCATTTAAAAAAGGAAACAATTTTACTTAAGCTAATGGTCTAGACTGTATCCCAAATATCATTCGAAAATAGGCATTCATCACCTTAAAGCATATTTGTCTTGTTTTGAAGAATATATAAACATGTAGAAATACATATATATATATATAAAGTTTTCACAAAAAGGTATATGTTAAGTGGTTACAAATGCATCTTTAACATACATATTTTATTAAGTATATCCTCTGAATGATCTTGGGTACCCTAACCCGAAAGGGTTCGGGGTCTATGCGTACACGTATTTATGTATATACAAAATGGTATATACACTATATATTGAAAAAAATAAGTCTCGGGTTCATCTATAAATATATATATATATATATATATATATGTTTTTTTTTTGTAAAAACTGAATCACAAAACAGCACGGATATATTTAACTCTTCTTATAATGTAAATACAAACACCTCTTGAGGGAATTTCATACCGAAATATTTGTTTTACATGGACATATACATAAACTGCATATATATATACTGCATGTATAGATATGGTTTTCTCCCAAAGAAAATAAAACGTCCGGACCTCCCATTCATTTTTCGGGAAACATGAAGGCAAAAACAGAAAACATTTTTTTTGAAGGCAGAAGAACCCGAGGGGTTATATATTTAAGTGTATACATATATATACAAACAAGAACTATATAAACATATAAATCAGAAGCATATAATGAGTCCCTTGAAGGAAGGAAAGAAATGCAGACCCTTACCTTGCTTGAGGAGGGAGCTCGGTGCTAGGATGTTGGATGTCCGCGGAGGAGAAGAAGGATAAAAAAGATCCCCCTTTCATGCGGCCGGGGAAGAGTTTAAGTAGAGGGTCCAGTGTAACCAAGTGGCTCGGCCCACGGGTAGTCCGTCGTGGGGAAGGAAGAAAGCACAGTGAGCTAGGAGGGGGAGTGTTTGGGGGTCAGCGGTGCAGTGCGAAGGGAGGGGCCTGGCGTCCTTGGTAAAGGCCTATAGGTGCAGGACCCCGATTCTGGGAAGAAGACGATGGGGCGACGCGGTAAGGGAAGGAATGGTCCGGATTGAAGATGGCGAGATCGTGCGGCTGAGGGAGAAGCAGGAAACGGCTTAAACATTTTAAAAGGGATGGAGGGCCATGATTGAATCTCCGATGAGATCGTATGGCTACAAAGAAGCAGGGAGGTCATGCGGTTAAAAATGGGCTGGACGGCTGAGATCGACACGGGAGTTGATCGGACGGTCCCGGTCGTAGGGAGCTCGTCCCACATCGAAACGGAAGGATTTTGAGGCGCGGTATAAATAACAAGCCATTATGGGAGCGGTGCAATAGCACAAACACACACACACACGGGGCCTTATACACGGGCCCCCACCCCCACGCGGGCCTTGGACCAACCTCTCGCAGCGCGCGCCGCGGCCTTATACACGGGCCTGCGCGCGACCTGGGTAACCTATGCTCGGTCCACCCCGAGCCTCTAGTCTGGCTGACTCTCTACATGCACACGCACACCTGGGGAGCCCGATGGCGGTACCTCGGGTCCCTATGGGGGTCTCGGCCGTGGCCTTGAGGGCTTGTCCCATAAGGGGTGCCCTTGGCTTGGCTGGGTCCCACATAAATTTTTATAAAAATTTTAGTTTTATTATATACTTAGCTCAAATTAGGGTGAAATATAAATATTTGTAGGAATTGAGTAAAAACAAATAGTTTTAACTTAAAATCTTAAAACCAATTTCTAGTTTAGATAAAATATTTTAACTCTTGATCTAAATTTTTAAAATATATACCCTTTGTATAATACTATTAAAATCATTAGTATTTTTAAAATACTCCACTATTTGTTTTTATAAAATTCTTTTAAAGACCAATAGTTTCCCAAAAATTACATAGTTGATGAGATCAAATGACATAATTATTACAAATGCCCTCTAAACATATTTTTCACAAAAAGAAAACCAATTTTTCAACTACCTAGGTATCCATCAGGATTTTGTAAAAAAAAAGAGGAGATTTACTTCTATGAATACTCTTTTTATTATAAAACGAAGAATCTTTTATGAAAGAATGCTTTAAGAATATCATAAAGTTATGAGGGAAATAAAAACCGAGTTCTCTTTTAAAGTAAACTTTATTAATGGAAACACAACGGTCATTTTGAAAACCCAACGGATATATAAATATAACGGTCATAACTCAAAGAACTAATATAAATACAGGGGTGTGGGGTACTTCTTAAAACAGAACACTTGAACAGAAAGGATGGATCTCCTCATACCATTGGCGTTGAGCATGTGTTCCGTGGCCCTGGCTGTTATACTTTTCACGCTGATGGACTCTGAAGATGAGGATTATCCAATTGCTCGAGTTGTGGTTCTTTGTAGTCTTACGGTGGTTGTGTTACGTCTTGTGCCTGGTATTTTCAACTACTTGGGTCTCGTTGCAAAGTAATGTTTTAATATATATCAGTTTACCTTATTCTCCATGTTTTATTTCATGTCTAATTCATTATTAGCAAAACAAATAAAACAAGAGGCATTATTAAAGGCATAACACTTCTTACATAAACCAGTTCATAAAACCTGGGGCATCACATTATCCCCCCCTTTAGAAAATTGCGTCCTCGCAATTTATTTCACAACACTACAAGGTTCAGAAACGTTCCTACCACCTCCACCAACGAATAGGGTCAACAAGTGCATTTAGAGGGATCCCCGTAGCGAAGCTCACCTCTTCCAGCTCTCTAATCCACACACACCTAAGACAGGAGGGGTTGCACTTATGCTCCGGGCCTTCAGGCCTCCAGAGGGAAGCTCAAACAGTACAAAGTTCCGAAATGTCTTTGCAGACCAATGTATGAAGAACTTGGCGAAATATGTCTCGGTCGAGGATATCGAAGCCATAGATATGGTCAAACAGGCTAAAGCTAAGAAGTTGGAGCATATAAGCTGCATAAAGATTTCCCTCTAACGCGGCCTCCGGGAATTTCACTCTGGCCGTGAAGTTTCGGCCTAGGGTGAAACAAAGAAAGATCCCTTTGTGGTAACTTCCTCATCGTTCACGTCCGGCTAGCTGAGCAGAGCCAATGCGGTAATAGATGGAGGCATTCCCCTGGAAGGTGCGGAGAATATCCGGACCGTTTGTTATCTCAAACCATTGCTTGCACGTTCTTCGCAAATTTGCAAAGGGGTCATACTCGTCCTCACACGTTTTGATCGCAATGATTTCCAAAATCTCAGTGGGAAGAGATAACAGGTGGGTTTGTCCTTCCATCTGAAAGTTTTAAGACAGGAGTTCCATTACTTGAAAATCATACAAGGACAAAAACAAAGTAAGGACAAGGAAAGGGGAAAGACAACATTTCAATAAACATACGTTTATTATTATTAGTGCTTGAGTTTCCCTTACTCATTGACTAAACGAACTCCGCACAGAGAAGAAAAACTCCCTAACTCCTCAAACCAAACACTGGCCGAGCATTCAAGGAAAAACTCATGAAGACACTTATGACGTCTTATGAGTCTAGCATGGGGGGCATGAAGTTGAGAGACATCTTCATACACTTGTCATCTGTAAGAAAAATGAGTGGACTCGTCTTATAACCTTCCGAAGTCCAACAACTGACCCCAGAATCCATAGTTTAAAATCTGACAAAGGTAGCCCGCTCGGAGGTCTCCGTCAGCAGCAGCTTCTTGAAAAGGGTTATCAAGCATAGTGCCAAAGCTCTCACCCGCCGTGAAAATCCGGAGAAGTCCCTCGTAGTACCTTCCTTGACATACATAGGAGGGAAACTGGGTTATTATCATAAGGAGGTAATCTATTCCTACCCCTTGGTGTAGCTGAAGCACCCGTGGTGAATTGGATACATCGTAAAGGTATTTGCATGTCATGCAGATATGGGCATAGTTTAGAAAGTCCTCACGGCTTGCTAAAGACACAATGGTCTCTAGGGCCTCTGTGGGGAGAGATAAGAGATTTTTGCCTTAGTTTTCCATCTAAAATTTAAGAAAACCAGTTTTTAATAAAATTGAAATACATATACATATATATTTTTGTTTCAGTTTTTGGCTTTCCAGAGTTATCCAAACCGAACCTCTGATACCAACTATAGAGACCCCGACCCCAGAAAAACATAGGAGTCGGTGCCTTCTGAACATGATGTGTTATCTTAAAATAAAATACACTTTGTTAACAACACATCATGTTCCATACAGAGGATTGTGTGCGGTTCGGGTTCTTGGAAACCGGCAACTTCTGAAACAATTCATCTTTCAAAAGATGATACCTGAAAATTTTAAATCAAAACGTAGGGTGAGCATTGAAATACTCAGTAAGGGGGTTTTAAAAAGAATTTAAAACACTGTAACATTTGAAAACATTCTTTTAAAAAGGATTTGAACATTCACTAAGAAAGATTGTAACACACAAAACATAACAATGCTTAATCAAGGTTTTCAAGAAAAACATGAAACGAATATGTAAATTCTTGAAGGAGTGATAATGGTTGTTATGAAAAAGTACCGCATAAATTTAAACAGTTAAAATAAATGCATAATCAGAGTTGCGCACGTGGAAAAAACTTAAATTTTCATATACATAAATCATGTTCCAACTTATACCAGTGAAATATGAACTTTATGAGAGCGTAAGGGAAATGGTCGTAAAAGGATAGGTACATTATCTTGAAGAAAACTTGTTACATAACTTGGATTATGTGGCATCAACATTTAACTTAGACAATCATGAACATATCACCAAGGTCCATCCCCAAGTTGTCATTGAATTTTTAATCTCTAGTGGTTACATCATTACCCAATGCAATGGGGCGCTATTAGGGCGCACCCTTTAAAATTGTAATCTCTAGTGGTTACATCATTACCCAATGCAATGGGGCGCTATCAGGGCGCACCCTTAGAATTTTCCTTTGTTATCATATGAGCCACATCGTTCATAATCTGTTTTATCAACTTGTATATTCAAGATGTCCCATACCACCTTGAATATCTCATTCATTTTCACTTTACCCATGGTGTCCCATACCACTATGGGTAATCTGATTCCTTAGTTAATTTAGGGATATGTCATTTGTATGCATTTTGTACAATAATAATAAGAGTAATGAGTCACCACACCCCCTTTTTTTATACATGAAATGATAGATAATATTTGAAAAATATGTTGACAACTAAACAAAGGCATACATAGTTCCATAAAACATTTTCTTTTTTTTCTTTACATAATATAATCATTAAAACATGAGAATTATGACATAATAAATGATGAGTCTCTAAAATTATTATTTAAAGGAGGTAGTATGCTTAAAGACAACAATGGTGATAAAAACCCCTAAAATAAAGTAAACCACAACTTGGTTAATTTGTAACATGCACCAAAATATATACACAAGAGTTTTACCCTAAATAAACAAGGCCTGGAAAATTTCTTGAATTCTGGAAGTCATTTAAAAAAAAACAATTTTACTTAAGCTAATGTTCTAGACTGTATCCCAAATATCATTCGAAAATAGGCATTCATCCCCTTAAAGCATATTTGTCTTGTTTTGAAGAATATATAAACATGTAGAAATACATATATATATATATATATATATATATAAAGTTTTCACAAAAAGGTATATGTTAAGTGGTTACAAATGCATCTTTAACATACATATTTTATTAAATATATCCTCTGAATGATCTTGGGTACCCTAACCCGAAAGGGTTCGGGGTGTATGCGTACACATATTTATGTATATACAAAATGGTATATACACTATATATTGAAAAAAATAAGTCTCGAGTTCATCTATAAATAAATATATATATATATATATATATATGTTTTTTTTTGTAAAAACTGAATCACAACACAGCACGGATATATTTAACTCTTCTTATAATGTAAATACAAAAACCTCTTGAGGGAATTTCATACCGAAAGATTTGTTTTACATGGACATATACATAAACTGCATATATATATACCGCACGTATAGATATGGTTTTCTCCCAAAGAAAAGAAAACGTGCGGACCTCCCATTCATTTTTCGGGAAACATGAAGGCAAAAACAGAAAACATTTTTTTTGAAGGAAAAAGAACCCTAGGGGTTATATATTTAAGTGTATACGTATATATACAAACATGAACTATATAAACATATACATCGGAAGCATATAACGAGTCCCTTGAAGGAAGGCAAGAAATGCAGACCCTTACCTTGCTTGAGGAGGGAGCTCGGTGCTAGGATGCTGGATGTCCGCAGAGGAGAAGAAGGAGCAAAAATATCCCCCTTTCATGCGGCCGAGGAAGAGTTTAAGTAGAGGGTCCAGTGTAACCAAGTGGCTCGGCCCACGGGTAGGCCGTCGTGGGGAAGGACTAAAGCACAGTGAGCTAGGAGGGGGAGTATTCGGGGGTCAGCGGTGCAGTGCGAAGGGAGGGGCCTGGCGTCCTTGGTGCAGGCCTATAGGTGCAGGACCCCGATGCTGGGAAGAAGACGACGGGGCGACGCGGTAAGGGAAGGAACGGTCCGGATTGAAGATGGCGAGATCGTGCGGCTGAGGGAGAAGAAGGAAACGGTTTAAACATTTTAAAAGGTATGGAGGGCCATGATTGAATCTCCAATGAGATCGGATGGCTACAGAGAAGCAGGGAGGTCGCGCGGTTAAAAACGGGTTGGACGACTGAGATCGACATGGGAGTTGATCGGACGGTCCCGGTCGCAGGGAGCTCATCCCACATCGAAACGGAAGGATTTTGAGGCGCGGTATAAATAACAAGCCATTCAGGGAGCGGTGCAATAGCACAAACACACACGCACACGGGGCCTTATACACGGGCCCCCACCCCCCCGCGGGCCTTGGCCCAACCTCTCGCAGCGCGCGCCGTGGCCTTATACACGGGCCTGCGCGTGACCTGGGTAACCTATGCTCGGTCCACCCCGAGCCTCTAGTCTGGCTGACTCTCTACACGCGCACGCACACCTGGGGAGCCCGATGGCGGTACCTCGGGTCCCTATGGGGATCTCGGCCATGGCCTTGAGGGCTTGTCCCATAAGGGGTGCCCTTGGCTTGGCCGGGTCCCACATAAATTTTTATAAAAATTTTAGTTTTATTATATACTTAGCTCAAATTAGGGTGAAATATAAATATTTGTAGGAATTGAGTAAAAACAAATAGTTTTAACTTAAAATCTTAAAACCAATTTCTAGTTTAGATAAAATATTTTAACTCTTGATCTAAATTTTTAAAATATATACCCTTTTGTATAATACTATTAAAATCATTAGTATTTTTAAAATAATCCACTATTTGTTTTTATAAAATTCTTTTAAAGACCAATAGTTTCCCAAAAATTACATAGTTGATGAGATCAAAAGACATAATTATTACAAATGCCCTATAAACATATTTTTCACAAAAAGAAAACCAAGTTTTCAACTACCTAGGTATCCATCAGGATTTTGTAAAAAAAAGAGGAGATTTACTTCTATGAATACTCTTTTTATTTTAAAACGAAGAATCTTTTATGAAATAATTCTTTAAGAATATCATAAATTTATGAGAGAAATAAAAACCGAGTTCTCTTTTAAAGTAAACTTTATTAATGGAAACACAACGGTCGTTTTGAAAACCCAACGGATATATAAATATAACGGTCATAACTCAAAGAATTAATATAAATACAGGGGTGTGGGGTACTTCTTAAAACAGAACACTTGAACAGGAAGGATGGCTCTCCTCATACCATTGGCGTTAAGCATGTGTGCCGTGGCCCTGGCTGTTATACTTTTCACACTGATGGACTCTGAAGATGAGGATTATCCGATTGCTCAAGTTGTGGTTCTTTGTAGTCTTGCTGTGGCTGTGTTAGGTCTTGTGCATGGTATTTTCAACTAGTTGGGTCTCGTTGCAAAGTAATGTTTTAATATATATCAGTTTACCTTATTCTCCATGTTTTATTTCATGTATAATTCCTTATTAGCAAAAAAAATAAAACAAGAGGCATTATTAAAGGCATAACACTTCTTACTTAAACCAGTTAATAAAACCTGGGGTGTGACATTTGTGGTCCTTGAAGAACAATATATATTCATTCGGGCAGGCGTATATTCTTTCATAGGTCATACCCATCAATCGTAGCATTCGTTTGGCATCGTATGTTCAGCTTAGGAGTTCATTATCTTTTGGGATCATGTCATTCAGGAATGCAAGTAGTTCCGTAAAACTAGCATCACTCCACCTGTTGCCTGCTTTCAAATTATACAGCTTTAGTACGGCTGACAATGCTATATATTTAGTGCAACCATCATACAATGGCGTTTTTTCACAACTATTTAACTTCTAAAACAATTTTGGGCAATCACGAAGTTTATTTTCAACTGTCCTTGTCATTTCCTTAATACGATCTTCATCATCATTCACATCTGTAATCACACCCTCCATACGATCGTCTTCACTGTTCACGCTTGTAATCATATCAGATCTTCCATAAGACGTCGTGTTATCCAAGACACTACCTACATCCGTTTCCCCCCGTGTTTATTCCAACATTTATAAATTCAATCAATTCCGTGATAGATCAGGTGTTCTTCTAACTCCTCTGGACTAATTTTTCTTGAATAACAACAGTGTAAACACGGAAAAAGGATTTGAGAAGGGTCACATGCTTGATCTCCTGCAAACTTGATAAACTATTTCACACCATCTTCATACTCTTTTGTCAACCGATTGGCATTCATCCATTCTTTATTCATATTCATCGTCTTTATGGGTTCGATCTCAAACTTTCCTAATATTATGTTTTAATTAATCAAGCAGCATTGTTTGGGTTTTATAAAAAAAATTATGGTACAAATGCATCTACAATGAAATAGAGGAACCTACCCCAAAACATGTGAAAGTACTTGAACTCTATCTATATACAGGGGACTGTTCCCTATCTTTTGTATATCTCCATGGAGTACCTAAAACCTATACATGGAGGACTCTTCACCGAAACATGGGGGAGTACCACACTCCATATTTTCTCCAAACATCACACTTGTCACTTGTCAACTCTCAAGCAGAGTGAAGATAATTAAAATATCCAAACCACATCGTGTGTAATTTCCAATGAATGAGGGAATCATAATATTGTGATCTACATGAGAAGATATTTATAATGGGATACTCATACATGAAATATTATCATCTAAGTGAAAAATAAATAATAATAATGAAATTAACATAGCACAAAATTTGTTCAATGGATACACAATGTGTAGGGTTCTCAGTCAAGGTTGGTTGTATACTACCATTTCTAAACTCATGTGAAATCCATATACATGGTGTGTCGCGTAGGGTGAACATCATCTATGTATAAGATACCTGATTTAATCTGACATATATCAAATTAATTCAAAGTTAGTCTTACAAAGAATGCATGATGACTTTGAAAATACATGACATATAGAACAAATTGAGCTAAAGGCATGTACTTTAGATACAAAATGAGTCACTTCACCGGCTATGCATCACATTTTTGTGGAATACCCGGTGTTTAGTCCTTACATGACCACTAGGGGTGTATAGTCTATACACATCAAGTTTCTATGGTATCTATACATGGTGTGAGTGAAGTAAAATACATATCATATGGTTCTACCATTATTTCATGGCATGTATATGGTTTCATGATGAAGTATATGCCTTGGAGATACATTGTGTGTAACCTACATTCACATGACATGTAACATTTAAAATAAAACTTATTCCAAGTTTGAGTTAGAAGATGAGTCATGTGGTGTAAATTTTGGAGATAACTGTTGTCTGGAATTAAAATATATATGAAATCCATGTATGGTGAAGCATGTTCCATTTAACAATACTACATACCATGTATTTTAAAAATATATAGAATCTGAAAAACATCATCTTCACACCATAAAGTGTCTCTTAGAATCCTCTAGAAGTGGCTTTTTAGGATTCAGTGGAATTGAACTAGTAACAAAGTGGTGGTGACATTGAAATGGGTAAAGTTTGGATTGATATTAAATGGTGGAATCACTACAACATGGAAACAAATGGCATATCAATCATTCCAAAAACCACAACACCATACAAAAACACAATCATGCTCACAATCACAAGACTATACAAACCAAACAATCATAATTTTAGATTTTACAAAGCATCCTTTATTCAATTTTGTTTGTTAATTCAGCGGTTATCACAGAAGTTCTATCATCATGGGGAATTCATTCATAAGTCAAGTATACACAAATTACCAATTTTTATATTCAAATGTTCAATAAGAACCAACCAACATGAAATTCATTTAGTGCACAAACAAGGACCACCAATGACCACGATTTTCAGCAGGGCGTTTAGCCCGTACATTTCACATTATAACCATAAATATCAAATAGTAATAACATGTGAATAAGAGGAAACCAATGAGTAATAGGAGAAAACTCACCATGAAGGTGTCGTTAAGCACACGATAGAGGTGCATTCGTGGCAGAGGAGAGGCGCACAATAGAGGATATTTACAACTGAAAAGAAAACATAAAATAGGGGAAACTCATGAGAATAAAATAATCTAAAAATGATTACACCATTTACCACATCCCACAAACCCCAAGAACCCACTAAAACCTAAATCAACCCACACCATGATTAAACACACCTTAAGATAATAAGAAATTATAGAACCCACCTTTGATAGAACAAGTTCAACAAACTTTTTAAAATATAAAATAATGAACATACAATGGGTAAGCCCTGACCAATAGGTAATCCTTACTAGGTATAATCCCCAAGTTTATTCTAGATAGCATATCCCAAATGATTAAGCCCTGATAAATCCTCTGTTATCACACCTTTCACGACACATACATCCTAATCACATGACTTTAAACTTCATGGTAAAATCTTTTCAACACAACACATGGTATCTAGTGAGTAGGATCATATCTTTATTCAAACTCAATGATCCTACCCATACATCTTGACAAAAATTAGGGGGAATGCACATATTTCCAATGGGACACCCCTGGTACTCTTTTACAATCTTAACATCACACCATGCCAAAACTCACCACACGATCACCAGTTACCCAAAATTATTCCAAAACCAAAGGAATATACCCATGCTTCATTACCCTAAACCCATCCATCTAGGTTCAATAGTTATGGTCACATTAAAACCATGCTATAAATCAATATGGTTAGGAATCCAAATGATCATGTCCCTTAACCCAATCATAACACCAAAACTCAAGAATAGAGAGTGCTTCCATTATAAAAATCCAAGGCATGACCATTCCTTCGCTATCAACTTGATAACACCTAATATGCATCAATACCTCATGTCAAAGAATCTACCCTAGATTTATCCCAACCACCAAAACTCACTAACTCGCTACCATCCTGAGTCACATGCCAACGACCACTGGGATCTCACACAAACCCCTTACATCAATTATTACACAATCCTTAGTCCATGGGTGCCACTCTTATCCCCACCTCAAAACACACATCATCTAGTGAACCAAACCAACCACTTACTATAGGTTCTCACACACCTTCTATCTAAAACAACCTACAATACAAGGGTCTCACCACCTGGGCTCTCACTCTTGCCCCAACTACTCATACATAGGTTCAACTCACTTATAAAAAAACTATAAGTCATCATAATCATTCAAGGATCATAATTTCTCATTTATATTAACCCAAGAGAAGGAAAAATACTCCTACACTGACCAGCGACGGCGGAGGTAGCGACGGCGGAGGCGGCGGCGGTAGAGGTAGTGGCAGCAGAGGCAGCGGTGGTCATGGCGGCAGAGGCAGCAGCGGTCGCGGTGGAGGAGAAAAACCCAATGGCACGGACGTAGCGACAGAGGAGCAAAACCCAACGGAGGCGGCAGAGGAGGAGGAGGAGGAGGAGGAGGACGATGAGGAGGAGGAGGACGAGGACGCGGAAGAGGAGGATAATGAGGAGGAGAAGTCGCGGTGGAATAGGGTCCTGGTTCAGCTTCCATGAATGATTTACCACGTGTGAGAGAGGAGGGCCTGTTAGGGTTATTAAATAGAAACCACTGGAACCATTATCAGTGCTCGTTGAAAGTGCTGATAAAGGTATGTTTTATCAGTGCTAAAATAAAAGTGCTGATAAATATTATAATTTTATATAAATTAAGAATAAAAACTTTTATCAGTGATAAAATAAGCACTGATAAATGTACGATTTTATCAGTGCTAAAAAGGCGATGATAAAGAGTATACCTTTATTAGCGCATATTTTAGCGCTAATAAAGTTTAGATTTTTCAGCGCTTTTAACTAGCGATGATAAAGGCATACCCCTTTATCAATGCTTTCTGTTTATCACTGATAAAGGGCAGTGCTTCACTTTCCCTGTTTTGTGGTAGTGGATAAGGATCATAGTTGATGACAATGATCAAGGATCGCACATGTGAGATTGGATGGAATGGTAGAGCATCGTTATGGATGAGATATTCCATAAAGAGAAATGTGTCCCTAATTTTACTACTTTATTTGTAAATATATGGGCTATATGATTTTTAAGTAGAGGTATGTGGGTGCGAATAACCCAAGTGATGATAGGGATTAGTGATATATAAAAAATTAAGTATGAACAATTAGTATTGTAGCGGAGATCCTACACACATTACCATAAAAATAGAGTTAACATGTGATTCTGATTAGGTAATGATCTTGGGATTAAACTAGTAGAGGAACTTATAGAGATTGTCCGAACTTCAGCGATATCTTGAGCGACCAATGGTGGTCGAATGTAATGACGTATAATGGGTCACCTAAAGAAACGAGCTATAGGTAAGTCAGGTAGTGGATCTCTTGAGTTCCCTTATGAGTTTTGAGTTATCCAAGAGGGGTAACCAACAAGTTTGAACTAGGATTGTCGTGGAAAGAATTATAAGGAATAGTCTAAATGTAAATGGAGTTCTAGAAAGGGTAGACCTATTTTTTAATAGAATAATGACTGGTTCCCCTTAGTGGTTCATAGATTATTTGACTTAGGGACAGGCCTTATATATAAAGTCACCACGTGGAAGGTGACTTATGAGATACAAGTAGGCTAAATGGTATAGAATAATGGCAGTCTAATACAGTGAATACCTCCCAATGGTAGAGTGTCGTATGATTAGCGAATGATTAGCCAATCCCCATAGTAAGATTATTAAAATAATCGACACATGTAGTGTGATATTTGAATCAGTCACAGACTAGAAGATATGATTATTAGGATATATGATGCATGATATGTAATGGAATAATATCCAAGGGCTAGGATATAAATTATTACATGTGTCTACTTGATTGTGATTTATTCTTAATATTGATGATGCTATTGAGACATGTTGACCGACCTAAGGGACATATAAGTATTCCAGAACAATTATTTGGGATTTGATAAAGAAATGGAGTCTCGGGGGCCACCAATGACATTGAAATGGCACCTTAGACTAGTTATGTATCTAGCCAGTAGTTTTTATATATATTGATTGTACTGAACAAATTTCAATCTCCTAATACCGCATATAATTTCAAGCATTGGGAATGGTTTCAATCTTATGTTTGATCTCCATGAGCAGGTTGGGTATGATGCCAAACTCATATTTTGATAATCTTGAGTGGGTTGGGTGTGGTGCCAACCTTTCATTCTCACATGTTATTTTATAAGTTAGTTATGGTAAAGACTAAGTGTAAGACCTTGTAGATCATATATGAGTTGGGAGTTATGCCAATAATTATTTTTTAGAATTTTGAGAATGAATATGACTGGATTATATCATGATATTAGGAATTGATAATATTTATCTTATACACTAGAACCAGATGAATAATACTAGATTAGATTGTTGGGGTTGATTCTCGATCATTCGATGGTAAGAATGGTATTATGTATGTGTGGTTTACCACTTTCATTTTTCATTATATGTTCATGCACATATATACTAGTATATATTAATGACATTGTTAGTGGTGTCCTAATATGTTTTACAATTCAACCCAGGACATATATCTGAGTGTATATTTAGAATTATTTTAACATACAGGTCATGGAATGTGTCCTAATAACAAGGTGAAAGGTTAGAGTATCTTGGTCGGAGTTTGTAGAGAGTTCCGAGTTGAGGATGAGGATATGTAATAGAGTATTCCTTTTGTTTTTTCTTTCTTAATATGTACTTTGTATGATCAACCCATTGAGTGTTGTCTTTTATGATTTATGATTTTTATAACATAACATGATTTAATTTTCTTATTACATTAGTGTATGTCACTTGTATGGTTAGCCTTACACTTTGATCACATATTAAACTGATTTTGATATCTTTTTAGATATTTATGGAATTTATCTATTAGTGTATGTGATGATACAATGAGTATAATATCCCTATGTGATATTATCTAAACCTCACTTCTAGTTATAAGCCTCTAGAATATGGGGAGACACGGTTACGGTATGTTGTAATACCCCTTGGTTTGAAGTAATTCATTGTTTTATTATATATTTTGAGATATTGAATTATTGGGTTCTAGATGGATTTAGGATATTTTTGAGAGGTTTTAGAAGGTGCATGGTTTGATCATGGTTAGGGGAAACCGTGCGGTGTTCCCCAGGAAACCGTATGAGAGTTAGAGGGGTCTTCTAGGAAAGCGTAAGGTTGGTGCATGGTTTGGCCAAACCATGTGGTAATTGTGTGACTCAGAAATTTTTGAGACATAGGTGATTCATGGTTGGCACATGGTTTCCCCAACTGTGAAACCTAACCATGTGATGTAATTAATGAAATTTGAAAATTATATTTTTAACCTAAAAAATCCCTCAAAACTCTCATTCTTCCTCCCTTGTCTTAGTCTCTCAAACTTTGACCTTCCTTTAGGAAATTTTGATGGTATTTGTTTCCTACCAGAGCCTAATTCTGATGAATCTTTGAGCGTTGGATCTAGTAAATGGAAGGTAAGAACTCTGTTTCTATTTCTTCTTCTAGATATCATCATTTCTACTCAAACCAAAATCTAGTCTAGAGTTTTCATGCCTAGTTCTAGGGTTTTTAGCATGTTTTCTTAAGAGGTATTTGTGATTCTTTTAGTGAAAGGAAGGAGGAACCCAAATCTACCTAAATCGATGTGCGATTATTCGAGAACAGTAACCATTTGAGGTAGGTGGATTTTCTCTCTCTCTCTCCACTTTCTCCTAAAACTTGAAGGATAAGATTTATAAATTAAATTATTTTTATTTTTATGTAAATACTTATTTAACATCTTATTAAAAACCCCATTTTTGGGTTTCATGGCATAAAAATGAGAATCATGGGTGATAACCACAATGTGTTTTTTTAAATGATAAAAAGGAAAATTGTTTCTTTATTAAATGTTGGGTGTAAGAAATTGGTATATACATGGTTGGCATGAGTTAATGTTGCATACACACAAGGCCTTGTTGGTTCGAACTTGGCCGCCAGTTCCGAGGGGGCACAATGTTGCACAATCAAGTGGAAACTTGAGTCTGGAAGCATATGTTTTTCTATTGTGAGTTAGGACTATTCAAAGTAATGTTGCATGCATGGGTGTGTGAGTTATGGATTTGGTATTCCATATGAAAATAATTATTTACACTATTTGTTTAAGTTAAATTTTGTTAAAAATTGTTTTGATATTATTTCTTCCTATTTTATATAAAACTATGAACTAACTTGTTCTTGTCCTAGTGAAATACATGGTAAGTCTTGGGGATTGCCTACTGAGTCGATATACTCAGCCCCTGTATATAAATATTTGTGCATATTCAGATAAAATTTATCATGATATATGTATGGGGTAGATCTCATACTCCACTAGCAGAGCACTATGATATTATGGTAATGGATGATGGGAAGAAAATCTTGGGTGTTGGTCAAGTCCTGGTGTTTGGAGTGGTTCCACCTTGGTACCCTGAGTCTTTCTTGTATTTGGATTTTTGGTTTCTTATTTTGTATTTTTTTGCCACTACACTGATATTATTTTGTTATTTTGGATATCAAGTTGTATTGGTTTATTTTCATGAATCATATAGTGTCTGGTCATTACTTTCACTACTGTATTTTATAGGTTGTGCATGTGTGTGTAAGGGAAAATCATCCCCTAGAGTTTTATTATGCTCTTGAAATTTATTGTCAGCCTCTAGTGTTCAGGTGAAAATCAGCTAAGGTCAGTGGCACCTCGACTTTTCCCAAGATAAAGGATCTGGGTTGGGATGTTACAAATGGTATTAGGTTGGTCAGTTCATCAGTCAGGATGATGGACCTAGAGGTAGGATGTGCCAAAACATGAAATGTATAACATAAAAAGGTGTCGCTAACCTCTTTATATTGAACATCAAGTTACCAGGGTGACCTGGGTACAAAATGTGTTCTCAAAACATCTATAGGGGTGTCATTACCTCATTATCATGGGTTTATCCGATGAGTGCACAATACCATGCATTTGTAAGGATTCTTCCCATAAGGAATGCATCATCCATATTTTCTTTGATAAATTCTAGAGATATATTATGATGATTTTCTCATTATAATTTTGAATATCATATACCTTCAATTAGTTGTTATGTGGTGAATAAGAGGTAATTTCACTATAGCTATAGAGAGATGGAATCCGTTAGATGGTTTTCAAATCTATAAGAAGAGGCTGCTGAGAATGTGATCCAACCTTATCTAAAAGTGAATCTGGATTCTATTCAAAGAATTGTATAAGAATTCTAGGATATAGATAGAGGTAATTAAATTGAAGAACCACACCATGTGGACCATTCATTAAAATTTCAAAGGCTTAACCCATCGATCTTTTAAGTGGATTCAAGACTAGAATAAGCGGAGGCATGGATTGGTCAAATTAACAAAATCTTTAATTTCCTTGGGGCCTCGATCGACATTAAGGTGAAGCTAACGGTATACAAATTGGAGGATCTCACACAAAAATAGTGGGATTTAGTTGTTCAAACTATATGAAAAAGGCCTTTTTTGGTAGGAATTTGAGGAATTGTTTAATAAAAAATTCTATTTACATACATTCAAAGTAACAAGAATGATATATTTCTTTAGTTTGATAAAGGAAAATCTGCTAGTGGTGGAATATAAAACTATGTTTATGAACTTAGTTCATTTCTCTCCAGAAGTGGCTGTTAGGGAGTACCTGAAGATGTGTATATTCAATTCTGGATTGTGACCATAAATTTTATTTAATATAGTTATGTTCTGTATTGATGACTATATATAGATGGTCAATAGATAGATAATGGAAAAAAGGACATCCTTGGGAATGATGGTGGAGTAAAAACTTTTTTCAATACAGGCATGGGTTGAAACTCCAGTGATGAAAGAAAGTGAAAGTGGGAGACCTACTCCTAAGGAAATAAGTTACTCAAGAATCAATCCATGGGATCAGTTTCTTTTCCTCCTTGACACCGTAACAAACCAATATGCTTCCAATGTGGTTCACTGGAACACATATAGAGAATCTATATGAAACCACCTCAGCACTATCATAGATGTGGTTAAATGGGTCATCTCCAATGTTATTTCACTAATGCTCTAAAGTTAGCTAGTAATGGATATAATATGTCCTAGGACTCTCATTCCCAAATAATACGATCACATCAAAACAGTTCTTGACCACAAAATTGGGTAAGTCAGTGTGATTCCAAAAATTACTAGACACCTCAACTGATGCAGCCTCATTGTTGAAGCAAGGATTACTCACCAGATGAATAGAGTGTCATGGAGGAACAATTAAACCCCTTTATAGTGAGAGGTACCATCCTTCTAAACTCTAATATTAAGATTTTTTTTGATACTAGTGCATCCCATTCTTTCATTACTTATCATGTGGTAAATCAAACAAGGTTGAATGTGAAAATGATTCCTCATATGATCATCATTAGCACACGTATTGGGAAATGATATTTTAAGGGATTTAAATGTGCATCTTGTTCTATAACCATTGATTGAATCCAGTTTTTTTTGCGGATTTTATGTTCTAGAAATGGATATCTTTGATTTAATATTGGAAATGGTCTGGTTAGTAGATTTCAAATATCATATCCATTATTATTCCCAACAAGTGATATTTAAAACTACTGATGGACCAAAACATCTCTTTAAAATAGATTAGGATGTGAATTTTGGAAGATTAGGACATTTAGAAAAAATGATTAGAATTATCTCTTATCAGTTGACAATAATAACCTTGGGGACTAGTAATGAAACTAAGATTAGAGATGTTCTCTCTATTGTGTATTGGTATCTTGACGTGTTCCCAAAAATTTATCCCGGTTACCACTTGAAAGTGTAGTAGAGTTTTTGATTGATATCCTTCCGATTAAAAAACCTATTTCACATCCATCATATAGAATAGAACTAATAGAAATATGGGAGTTGAAAATCCAACTAGAATAATAAAAAAGAAAAGGATTCATGAGATCAAGTACATCAACTTGGGAAGCTCCAGTGCTATTTATAAAGAAATAAGATGGTTCTCTTTGATTATGCATCAACTATAATAAACTAAATCAAGTTATTATAATGAATTGATACCCTCTTCCTTGAATTGGTGACATGTTTGACCAATTGAAGGGTTCCAATTAGTTCAAAAAAATTGACCTATAGTCTGGGTACGACCAACTCTGAGTTAGGAATGAGGACATCTCAAGGACATCTCTTCAAAACTGATACAGTCACTATGAATACTTGGTCATTCCCTTTGGTATCCCAAATACAATTTTAGTTTTTATGGACTTGATGAACTATAACTTTCATATGTACCTTGACTATTTTTTGGTATTTGTTGATGATATCTTGGTTTATTCTCTAGCTAGAGATTACCATGAGAAACACTTAAATATTGTACTGAGTACATTTCATGATCACTAAATTTATGATAAATCCTATAAGTGTGAATTCTAGATATAAGAAGTTTGTTTCCTCAGGAATTTCATTTATGAGAAAGGAATTTCAGTTGACCCAAAAAAACGAAATAGTCATCTCATGGAAACCAACTAAGAATATATTTGAGATAAAAATATTTTTAGGACTAGCAGGTTATTATCATCACTTTTTCTGATATTTCATTAGGTTGAATTCTCCTATGAATGCATTGAAGAAAAGGGCATTCCATTCACATGTAATGATGAATCTCAGGCATCCTTATAGGAGCTTAAATATTGTCTTACTATGGAACCATCCTTGTCTTTCCAAAACCATGATAGGGGTATATGGTATTTTGTGATGGGTTTATATCAAGATTGTATTCTGTTCTTATAAAAGGAGGCCATGTCGTAAATTATAGACCGAGGTAATTAAGATGTTAAGAAAATAATTATGCAGTGAATGGTCTAGAATTTGTTGTAGTGGTTTATGTGTTAAAGACATAGAACCACTATCTCTTTAGTGAAAATTTTACTCTCTTTAATAATCATAAGACCGTGAAGATTATCTTTTATCAGTGGTAATTTTACTTGAGGCAATGATATTGGATGGAGTACCACCATATGTTTAACTTTGATTTGGTCTATACACCTAAAAAAGTAAATTTAATGGTCGATGCCTTGAGTCAGAAATCATATAACCAAGTAGTCTAAGAAGATCATGACTAATGGAAGTTGATGAGAATAATCATTAACATGAATATAGAATATGAAGAACATAATGAAGAAGCAGTTTTCTTTCCAATCATGCTTATTTCAGACTTGATTGACCTGGTAAAGGAGGCTTAATGACCAGATCCATATTTACTTAACATTGGGTCAAATCTCAATGGTAGGGAGACAATTATAGGTTGGAAGGTGGATAAAAACTCTATGTTTCACTTTTAATACCTGATTTTCATTCCTCCTTCAATCCAGGAAAAACTCTTTTCCATATATCACCATTCTAAATGGGCCATCCATATGAATATTTAGAAAATGTAAAAGGTAATGAAAGCTAATTTTTGGTGGTTTGATATAAAGAATAAGATATCTGATTATTTTCTGTTCCATCTCACCTACCAACATTGTCACACCCTGAAATTTAATTCATTTTTATTTATTTAATTCTTGGCCATGATTTCTCTCACCAAGGTCCGAGCGGGGTCCCAGATCAAAATTGTTGGCGTTTAATGTTTGTAGTGGGGTTCAGACTCATGCACGGTCACCGCAAGGTTAGTGGTAGCCATGCAGCTGGCCCAGGTGTTGTGCAATTGCTCATTATTTTATTACTATTATTGTTATTGTTTTTTTAAATTATTAAAATTATTATTATTATAATTAATATTGTATTAAAGATATTATAATTATTTTCTTATCGTCATTGTTATTTTTACTATTATCGAAATAATTATTATTTTATTGTTGGTAATTTTAATTATTATTATCTTTGTCATTATTATTTTTATTAATTTTATTTTGGGTTTTATTATTATTATTATTATTATTATTATAAATTTAAAAAAATTAAAAAAAATAAATATTTGCTAACCCTAGACTACCTGCGTGCCCCCCTTTCCCCCCTTCTTTATTTCCCGTTCGCGCACCAGGCTCATGCCGACCTTCGCCCTCCATCTGCGGCGCTTACACCCCCTTTGCCCCTAGCTTGCACCAGCCTTGCCTCCCCTGTCCACAGCCGTCCTCCTGAGAAGATGCACTGGCTTTGCCTCCCCTATCCGCAAGCCGCCCTCCAGCCTCCCGCTCGCCAACCCCATCATGCTCTGCCCTGCTTGTTCCCTCACCCTCGGCTCGTCTAGGTCTTCCTTGCCCAACACCTCGCCTGTCGACCCCATGCCGTTCCACTGGCCAACCAACCTCATTCATGACCCCTTCATATACCTGACCTCCAGTAGCCCTATGAGCCCTCGACCTACCCCCTCTCTGCCCTCTCGGCCTCCACAGCACTGTCCTTCTCTCCTGCTCGCGCTTCGCCCTCCAGCCACCTACGACCCGTGACCCCCCTTTCCCTCCGGCGCACACAACCCCCATCTGGTTTCACCTCTCTGACAGCCTCCCCTCTATTATTTTTTTCCTATTTTCTTTGATGTACGGTTATTTAGTGGTTAGGGTTTAATTTTTGTGTGAAAATCCTTAAATGGTGTTACCATTTTCGGTGTGTCGGGTCAAATTTCAGCTACTCGCAGATGCGTTTGAGGTGCGCATGGGGTTTTTCACTGTTTTTCAGGTGTTCTTTTAGTTTGAGGTAATATCCCTTTGCCTTTCCTTTTATATTTAGAACTTCATTGATCTCTTGTGGTTGCTTGTTTCTATATGATTAAGTAGTTACCCATGACATTGTTTAATGATTTGAGTATGCTATTTTTGCTTCTTGTTTATGTTCTAGGGGTTGTATATGAGGTGCAAGATTTGTTTTTGAAAGGGGTGTAAGGTGAGCGTGTGTTGGAAAGTGTTTTTTTTGGAGATGGGTTGTGTATCACGTGTTAACACACGATGGATCTCTTAAATTGTGTCTTATAAAGGGGTGCAAGGTTTTTGATAAAAGATGTGAGTAATGTGGAGAATGTTTTGAAATGAATTTGTGGTGTGTGTGTGGCTTAAAAGTTGGTTTTCTAAAAAAAATGGGTTGGATTTTAATTATACCCCTTTATTATTCCCTCTAAGTGTATTTTATAAATTGTATGAATGGTATGAAAGGTGTTTTTAATTAGTGTTTGTCATGATTTGGATTTAAAATGGGTTTTGAGAGGGGTTTGTTTTGGGTGTGTAAATCCATGAGTTTCTCTTTGAAAACTGTTTTATAAATTTTAAAGCAGTTTAGTAAATAATGTAGATGATGCGAGTTGTGTTTTGAAAACATGTCGAGGTAGTGTTTGCACTGTTTGTTCGTTTGAATTGTTTTAAGTATGTGTTTATGCATTTTAGTTGTGCGGTTGTTGCATCCTGTCAATGAGGAAAACCTGTGATACTGCAGTCATCAACTTGCGCATGCTTATGCGCCTGTGCGAAGCGTGCCGCGTTGTCGTGTTCAATCTGTGAGTTGAGGTAGGGCCCCACTGCACTTGCCTTTAAATTTAGAATTTATTGATTTCTTGATATTTTATTAATTTTAATAAATTGGAAATAATATAAGATAATTAAATTTTAAATGATTATTTGGTGTAAAAATAGTCGTTTATTTTATACACGACACTTGAAACATTTTCTTGATGAGCGGACACCCAGTTGTGAAAGAATGCCCATTTGGAATTTAAACATAATTCACAGAATTTTAGGTGTAGTTATGGTTTATTGATAAGTGATTTATTTTGAAGTGAGAACAAGTGTTTTTGTTCACTTGAGAAAAGGGAATTTTCCTTAAAATTAGCGAAGGCCCATTTGGCACTTTAGTAAAATAAATTATTTTGGAAAACTCTATTTAGGGTGACTTAGAGGTGATATTTGGTGTATGTTGACTACATGATTGGTGTGTGATGTGTGTACTTCTTGATTTACTTTGTTGACTCACCCCTTTCCTATTTATTATATGTGTTGACATGGGAACTTGACATAGTAAGTGAATCTTATGAGAATGATTTCTGCACTAGTTTAGATTATGCATTGGCTAGTGGACCCTAGTACGGATTACACTCTGCTAGTGGATTGGGCCCCTTGGTTAGTCCATGTAGGGAAACATAGGGCGTTAGGGCATTATGACTTCATCGAGAGTAGGCATGCCTTCAGGATGAGTCACATGTATGATACGTTCTGGATTGTTCACGAGCTCCTAGGTTCGACCCATGTTCTTTTTAGTGTCTATTTGTATGTGGCAGATGATTGAGAGGTCTAGTTCAGTTGTTGGCCCCTGTGCGACAATTTTTTCATTTCCGTTAGTGTGTGTTGTGTGTTGTGTGTGGTTTTACTTTTGACTAACAACTAAAATTTGGATTTATAAATTGTTTTCAAAAATGTTTTAAAATGCAATGCACCTGTTCCTTTCAAACATTAAACTTGTTTTTAATTTAAAAAGAGAAATGGACTGTTACTTGTTTTAGAAATTAAAGTGTGTGTGTGGAAACCCATATTTTATATAATTTAGTTCAAACCTGGAATTAGTAAATTCTTTATTTAAAGGTAGTGCATTGTGAATAGTTTATTGGGCACGCCTACTGAGTTTTAATACTCACACCTATAGTGTTTTCCTGTTTTTAGTTTTGTTTCAGGTTTGAATCGAGCTTATTCATCGTGTGCGAGAGTTGTTTGTGGACTGGTGAGCGACTCTTAGAGTCACGAGGAGTTTGGTTATGGTTAGGTTAGTTGGTTGTTGTTGATCATTCTTTCTTTTCATGTTGTTTATTTACCTTGCGTTATTCTACTTTTTCCGCTGCTTTATTTATCTTCACTGGGAAAAATCATTCCCAATTGTCCTCTATTGATGCCCTGACACTTGTCGCCAGCCCAGGAAGATCGGGAACGCCTCTCGGGCCATTTCGCAGACCGGCTCGGGTGACCAGTTCAGGGTCGACCCAGGTTGGTTCATGACAAAATAGTATCAGAGGAGGCCCTTGTTATTTGGTGTGTCCAGTAGATGGAGATTAGGATTGTCAAGAATCGAGAGGTAGGTATGGGAAGGATGTCATGAATCCTTGCTCATTCCGAACCTCGAGTCTCCAGGGGTAGTCTGGGTTTTGAGTCTTCTGATTTAGTTTTGGATTGAGGGATGACAACGGAGGCAAACCAATGTTACATTGTGATTTTACATGGAGTAGTGACCCTTGTGGAGTCTGCATACATGGTTTAAGTTCTTCCTAGTCATTGATGCTTACTTGGGGCATGACCCACTACCATGTCGCTAGGTTAAGCATGACTACTAGTCCCTCCCTTCAGTGATTTAATGCAAGTTAAGTGTTGTCTTGGTTTTGGTTGGTGTGAGTGCACTTTTGAAAAAGAAAAAGGAATTTTGAAATGAGAATGAATATTTTAAATGGATTTATAATAGTGAAATGTGTTTGAAAACTAAATTCTGTTGGCCTAAAAACTGGTGTTCGCTTGGAACTGGTAGAGATATGGTTTGGGTGCAACCTTGGGTACTCTTTATGAACGTTTTTACATGTGAGGGAATTCATGGGAAGTGCGTGTTGGTGCGTATAGATGAAAGAAGATGAAAAAATGTGGAACGGTTCATGGGATTACTGGGGTGTGCACTTGGAATTAAAGGTTTGACCTTGTTTTCCTAAAGTGATTTTAAAAATGGGAAATGATTTTTTTTTTGAAATTGAATTTGGTTTGAAAAGTGGATTTTGTATTTGGAAAGTGGCCTTGAAAGAAGGCAGTTTTGAAATCTAAAATGAAAAAGGGAATTTTGGTCGTGTTTATATTTGCCTGTTTATTTTGAGCTGGTTGTTTTGGATGAAGTCATTTTCTTTGATGTTGCTTCAGCTTGATATCAGTTTTGGCTCTATGTTTTATATGTTGTTCAGAAAATTCCAACCAGAAATGTTGTCAAGGTTTCTGATAAGTCATGCCCAGTTTTTGGTCCTTCTCGGACATTGTCTATACTTAACAGTGATCAGGGTACGTTAAAGGTAGTTATGTGGTTTGAAGAGGTCGAGTGTGTTTTTAGAATGTCGGGAACTCCCGAGTCTGTTAGAGTTCGAGCTGTCCTAGGAACATTTAAGGGTCTGACTTTAGACGAATAAGAGTTGTTCGCCCTACCGTCAATACAAGTTGGGATGATGTGGGATGCTTTAAATACGTCTTCATACGATGGTACATACCTGAAAAGGTGACAACGAAGAAAAAGGAAGATATCATGCATATTCAACAAGGCCAATGGACGATGAAAGAGTATGTTGACCATTTCAAGGAACGTGTTTCCTTTTCTATGGATTTAGCGTTACAAGAGTTGATGAAGACTTCTCTCTTCATTAGGGGTCTTCGTCCAAAGATCATGGAGCGAGTCCTCCCTTTTAGGGACCATCGTTTTGAGAAGTTGGTGGATGAGTCGTTCTTAGATGAGTTGGTCTCCGGAGTGTAGATGGTTGGAAATACAGCACATCTAGTTTCTCATGGAGGTTCCCCATCTGGAAAGAAAGATGTGCCAGAGGGACCTATTTTTAAAGATTCATCTGCAGCGGTTCTAGTTTCCAGTTCGTCAGACAGTTCAGTGGTGTGCCACCTATGTGGCCGGTTTGGGCACATGAAGTCTTCATGTCGCATTCCTCTGAAGACGTGTCGTCGTTGCGGCTGTCTGGGTTACTTGGAGAAGTTTTGTAGGAAGCGTAGCTTGAAGAAGATGTTGTGACCAGAGGAATTCCAATGCCTGACTGTGAGGAAAGATATGCTTCATCCATCAGAACCCCAACCACAGGTCTTCGGGTGAAGCTCGCGCACAGTTAGGAGTTATCGAGGGTGTGAATCCTCAGTTCGGGTTTTGTGTTCCATGTTGACAGTGGAACATTTAAAGCCTTTTCATTCTTTTTTTCTGCTGCTAAAGTTTTGACATTGTTTTAAGTTCATTGTTTTGTCATGAAGTTAATATGGACTTGTTCTATTGTAATCCAAACACTTTTTATTGTCTGATCATGGTTTTCCGAATCTTTCATTTTTCTTAAAAGTGTGTTTGGCCCTTGTATGGGTTGATATCGGTTTATTTGTGTTAGTTTGAAGGTGTCAGTTCCGGTGGAGGAGTCAAGGCTTATGGTTATGCTCGGATTCACTGTTTGGGGTTATGTACTTCTCAGAGGTTTTTCTCCTAGTGTTGGGAGTGTTTGGTATGGGTTGAGAGATCTAGGTTTTAGTGTAGGTGTTGTTCTATTGTGCTATAGAACTTAGTTTGGTTCGGTTGGGAGTTCCCGCGTCGACCCCCCTTCCCGGGGTGGTATGTTTGGGTGTTAAAATTTCCGCACTAGTTGAGCACTTGTGGTGGGGAGAACCCTCTCGTGTTCTCTTGCTCTCTTGTATTGTGGTTTATTTTGGTCTCAGTCGGGCATGGACTCTTGTTTTGTCTATTGTTCGGCTGGGTGACTTTCTGGGGGCAGAAAGTGTCTGTGGTGGGGAGAATTGTCACACCCCGACATTTAATTAATTTTTATTTATTTAATTCTTTGCCTTTAGTTCTATCTCTAAGGTCCGAGTAGGGTCCAAGATCAAAATTGTTGGCATTTAATGTTTGTAGTGGGGTTCAGACCCATGCGCGGTCACCGTAAGGTGGGCGGTAGCCACGCAGCTAGCCCAGGAGTCGTGCAATTGCTCATTATTTTATTACTATTATTGTTATTGTTTTTTTAAAATGATTGAAATTATTATTATTATAATTACTATTTTATTAAATCTATTATAATTATTTTCTTATCATAATTATTTTTTTATTATTATTGAAATAATTATTATTTTATTGTTTTTAATTTTAATTATTATTATCTTTTTCATTGTTATTTTTATTAATTTTATTTTGGGTTTTATTATTATTATTATTATTATTATTATTATAACTTAATTTTTTTTCTAACCCTAGACTACCCACGCGACACCCTCCCTTTACCCCCTTCTTCATTTCCCGTTCACGTACTAGGCCTGTGCCGGGCTTCTCCCTCCATCCGCGGTGCTTCCACCCCCCTTTACCCATTCACCTGCACCAGCCTCGCCTCCCCTGTCCACAACCGTCCTCCCGAGCAGATGCACGGGCTTCACCTCCCCTGTCTACAAGCCGCCCTCCGGCCTCCCACTTGCCAACCCCATCATGCTCCACCCTTCTTATTCCCTCACCCTAAGCTCGTCCAGGACTTCCTTGCCCAGCACCTCGCCCGCCGACCGCACGCCGTGCCGCTGGCCAACCGGCCTCATCCACGACCCCTCTGTATACCTAACCTCCAGCAGCCCTACGTGCCCTCGGCCTGCCCCCACTCCGCCCTCCCGGCCTCTGCAGCACTGTCCCACTCTCCTACTTGTGCTCTGGCCTCCAACCACCTATGACCCGCGACCCCCCTTGCCCTCCGCCGTACACAACCCCCTTCTGGTTTCACCTCTCCGGTAGCCTCCCCTCTTTGGTATTTTTTCCTCCTTCCTTTGATGTAAGGTTATATCATGGTTAGGGTTTAATTTTTGTGCGCAAATCCTTAAATGGTGTTACCATTTTCAGTGTGTCAGGTAAAATTTCAGCTTCTTGTAGATGCGTTTGAGGTTCGCAAGGGGTTTTTCATCATTTTAGGCACTCTTTATCGTTTGAGGTAATATCCCTTTGCCTTTCCCTTTAAATTTTGAACTGCATTGATCTCTTGTGGTTTATTGTTTCTCGAGGATTAAGTAGTTACCCATGACATTGTTTAATGATTTTAGTATTCTAGTTTTGCTTCTTGTTTTTGTGCTAGGGGTTTTATATGAGGTGAAATATGTGTTTTTGAAAGGCGTGTAAGGTGAGAGCGTGTTGAAAAGTATTTTTTTGGAGATGGGTTGTGTATCATGTGTGAACCCATGATGGGTCTCTTAAATTGTGTCTTATAAAGGGGTGCAAGGTGTTTGATAAAAGATGTGAGTAATGTGGAGAATGTTTTGAAATGAATTTGTGGTGTGTGTGTGGATTAAAAGTTGGTTTTCTAAAAATAAATGTGTTGGATTTTAAGTGTACCCCTTTATTATTCCCTCTGAGTGTATTTTATAAATTATGTATGTGATTTTATAAATTTTATGAATGGTATGAAATGTGTTTTTAATTAGTTTTTGTCATGCTTCGGATTTAAAATGGGTTTTTAGAGGGGTTTTTTTGGGTGTTTAAAGCCATGAGTTTCTCTCTGAAAATTGTTTTATAAATTTTAAAGCAGTTTAGTAAATAATGTAATGGTGAGAGTTGTGTTTTGAAAACATGTCGAGGTAGTTTTTGCGCTGTTTGTTCATTTGAATTGTTTTAAGTCCGTGTTTATGTGTTTTAGTTCTGCGGTTGTTGCAGCATGTTGACGAGGAAAACCCGCGATACTGCGGTCGTTAACTTGCGCGTGCTTGTGCACCTGTGCGAAGCGTGTCGCGTTATCATGTTCAATCTACGAGTTGAGGTAGGTCCCCCACTGCACTCACCTTTAAATTTAGAATTTATCAGTTTCTTGATATTTTATTAATTTTAATAAATGGGAAATAATATAAGATAATTAATTTTTAAATGATTATTTGGTGTAAAAAGATAAATTTATTTTATACATGACACTTGAAACATTTTATTGATGAGTGGACACCAAGTAGTGAAAGAATGCCTATTTCTACTTTAAACATAATTCATGGAATTTTAAATGTAGTTCTGGTTTATTGATAAATGATTTATTTTGAAGCGCGAACAAGTGTTTTGGTTTACTTGAGAAATGGGGATTTTCCTTAAAATTGGTGAAGACCCGTTTGGAACTTTAATAAAATAAATTATTTTGGAAAACTCTATTTGGGCTGACTCAGAGGAGATATTTGGTGTACGTTGACTGCATGATTGTTGTGTGATCTTTGTACTACTTTATTGACTTTGTTGACTCACCCGTTTCGTATTTATTATATGTGTTGACATGGGAAGTTGGTATAGTAAGTGAATCTTCTGAGAACGATTGCTACACTAGTTTAGATTACGCACTGCCTAGTGACCCCTAGTATGAATTATACTCTGCTAAGGGATTGGGCCCCTCGGTTAGGCCATGTAGGGAAACACCGGGCATTAGGGCATTATGAAATCATCGAGAGTAGGCATGCCTTCAGGATGAGTCACATGTATGATACGTTTTGGATTGTTCACGAGATCCTAGGTTCGACCCATGTTCTTTTTAGTGTTTATTTGTATGTGGTGGATGATTGAGAGGTCTATTTCGGTTGTTGGCCCATGTGTGCCACTTTTTCCATTTCCCTTAGTGTGTTTTGTGTGTGGTTTTCCTTTTGACTACCAACTAAAATTTGGATTTCTAAATTGTTCGCAATTTTTTTTAAAATGCAATGTACCTATTCCTTTCAAACATTAACTTGTTTTTAATTTAAAAAGGTCAATGGAATGTTACTTGTTTTAAAAATGAAAGTGTGTGTGTGGAGACCCATATTTTATATAATTTATTTCAAATATGGAATTAGTAAATTCTTTATTTAAAGGTAGTGTATTGGGAATAGTTTTTTGGGCACGCCTACTAAGTTTTAATACTCACACCTATAGTGTTTTTATATTATTGGTTTTGTTGCAGGTTTGACTTGAGCATGTTCGTCGTGTGCGAGAGTTGGTTGTGGATTGGTGAGCGACTCTCTCTGCTTTATTTATCTTCACTAGGATAAATCATTCCCAATTGTCCTCTATTGATGCCTTGGCGCTTGTCGCTAGCCTGGGAGGATCGAGAAAACCTCTCAGGCCATGCCATAGATCAGCTCGGGTGACTAGTTTAGGGTTGACCCAGTTTGGTTCGTGAAAAACATGTAAATGTTGAACACCAATGGATGACTAGTATGTTATAGTCAATTCCCATACCACTATGGAAATAAAAGATAATATTTCCATGGTTTTTTTCACTAATTTATTGTAGAAACTTCGGAAGAACAACACTATTTGGGTGATTGTGGAATGACTCACCAAGTTGACACACTTCATTCTAATTTGAGATTCTAATATAGGAAAATATTTAGAAAAACATTGTATCTATGAAGTAGTGAAATTTCATAGAGTTCTAGTTTTTATTGTCTATGACTGATACCCTAGATTCACAACACAGTTTTATCAGTCCTTACAATGAGCTCTTCAAACCCATTTGACCACGAGAATGACATATCATTCCCAAATGAATGAACATTAAAAAATTTCTATTCAAACATTGGAACACATGATCCAAGATTATGTAATGGATTTTAGTGGTTCATGGGAAGACAATTTTTCCTTAGTATAGATTATATATAATAATAATTATTATTCTATCATATATATGGATCTATTTGAGCCATTGTATGACCATCCACGTCTCTCCCCAAATTGTTGGGTAGAAATGAGAGATGCTTCAATAATTAGACTTATCCATTCTCATGAGATGGTTGACAAGATTCATATGATTTGAAAAAAGATGGAAACAATATTGATTTATCGGAAATCATATATAGATCATCATCACCACCCGTTATCTTCTTCCATGGGTGATCATGTATTCTTGAAAGTCTCCCCTAGGCCCAGACATCATCATTTGGGAAAGAAAGGAAAGTTGTCTCCTAGGTACATTAGGCCAATGGAGATACTTGAGAACATTAGAGATGTGTCTTATTGGTTATCCTTGCCACCAAAATTCAGCTTGATTCATAATGTATTTGATGTATCTCAATTAAATAGCTACTAGCCCGATCATAGTCATGTGATATGATGGGATCATATAACAATTAAGCCAAATACTACATTTTTCTATACATTTATCCATATATTGGAAATACAAGATAAATTATTATGTGGAAAATATTTTCCTTTAGTCCAGATATTGTGGGAAATGGTGACATTCAAGATGAAACTTGGGCATGAGGGAAATTATTACCGGATCAATGGTCAAAAATCTTCAAATAAATTACTAGAACCCATCTTTCTCAGGATGAAAATCCCAATAGTGGGGATAATGTAACATCTCTAGTTTGAGAAAATTCATTGTTTTATTGTTTATTTTGAGTTGTTTAATGATTGGTTTTAGAATCATGAAGTTTCTAGATGGTTTTGAAACATTTTGTAGAGGTTTTGAAAGGTAAAAAGTTAGGGGAAACCATGAGCTGTTCCCTAAGAAACCATGTGAGAGATTGTAGGGTCTTTTGGGTAGGTGCATGGTTGGAGCTCATTTTTTCCAAACCAAGTAGTGACCATACTATTTGAAAATTTTTAGGATAGAGACGATTCACATAGTTTTCTAAACTGTGTGTCCTAACTATGTAAAGTTATTATTAGAATCAAAAGTTATATTTTTAACCCAAAACTCCCATAAAACCCTCATTATTACTCCCTTGTCTTAGGATCTCAAACTCCAGCACTCCTATATTAGATTTTGGTGATATTATTCCTTTTGGAGACTGATTCTGATGACTCTTCAAGTGTTGGATCTAGGAAATCAAAGGTAAGAACTCTGTTTCTATTTCATCTTCTAGATCTCATCATTTATACTCAAAAGAAACTATAGAAAAATGCTATCATGCCCATATCTAGGTTTTAGGTCATGTTTTTATGAGAGGGATTTTTGATTCATTGAAGTAATGGAAAGAGGAACCATAATCTACCAAAATCATTGTGCGATTCTTTGATAATAGAAGCTGTTTGAGGTAGGTGGATTTTATCTCTCTCCACTGTCTCCTAAAATTTAAAGGCCATGATTTATAAATTAAATGATTGTGCTCTTTTTTGGAATTTTTTTGAATCTCTTGTTAGAAACACCCTTTTTGGCATCATGAAATAAAATTTAGAATCATGGGTGGCAGGCACAACATTTTTGATTAAATTATAAAAAGGAAAATTATTTCTTTATTATATGTTTTTTGATATAATTTGGAATACACATGGTTGGAGTGTGTATATATTTTATATAAATGAGTCCTTGCTGGTTCTGACATGTCCACTGATGCCAAGGGGGCACATTGTTCCATAGACAAGTGAAAAATTGGGTTTGGAAGGATAGGTTTTCCTATCATGGGTTAAGAATATTCACATGAAGGTTTCATTCATGGGTGTGTGAGTTCTAGATTTGGTATTCCATATTAATTTTTTTACACTATCTATTTAAATTAAACTTTGGTAAAACCGATTTTGATATTCTTTCTTATTATTTTATATAATATAGTGAGCTAACTTGTTCTTGTCTTAGTCATGTGTGTGGGAAGTCTTGGGGATTACCTACTGAATTGATATACTCAAACATTTTATATGAAACTTAGTACGTATGAAAATAGTTTTTTATCATGATACAAGTAAGGGGAAGATCTCATATATCACAAGTAGATCACCATGATGTTATGGTCATGGATGATGAGAGATAGAGCTTGGGTGTTGGTTGAGTCCTGTTGTTTGGAGTGGTGCCACCTTGGTACCCTGATTCTTTCATGTATTTAGATTTTTGGTTTCTATTTTTTATTATTTTATAATATTACTCTAATATTGTTTAGTTATTTTATATATTGATTTTTATTGGTTTACTTTCATGCATCATATAATGTCTAGTCATTATTTTCACTACTGTCTTTTACAAGTTGTGTATATACATGTAAGATAAAATCATACCCCAATGTTTTATTATGCCTTTGACATTTATTTCTAGCCTATAGTGTCCGTGGGAATGTCACATAAGGTAAGTGGCACCTCGGATATTCCCATCCAATGGTTCAGGGTCAGGATGTTACATATGAAAAGCTCTATCTCAGGATGTATGGATGGTTACCCAGGTTAGGATGTTACAAAATGATATTAGTTTTATTTTATTTTATTTATTATTTGTGAAATTTAATATGGAGAAATAACTCATCAAAACCTTGGATGAAACCTTTCTTCATGCCTAGAAAATATAAGTAAGGGTGAAAATCTATGTTTTTGGGGAGTTGGGATTGGGGTTAGTGACTTTTCATTATTATAGTTGATAAATTTTTGATAAGGTATAATGTTTTTGGTTATAGTTTATTATTTTAATTTTAGTTAGGGTTTGAAAGTGGTTTTTGTACATGAAAATTAATTAGAATTTAGGTTCAATTGAAATGTGAACGATCATCTATGGTTGATAAATGTGTTTCAAAAACGAGCTTTCATTATTTAGAAAAATAACTTATGTTACCGTTTTGAAAATAACTTACGAAAAGTGCATTAATTGATCAAAAATAAATTTTGAGATATGCATTAATAGATAGAAATGCCACCTATATACACATGGATATGATGGTGACATTTAAATGGGATTGTATGGTCATCTGATTCCTTGATGTGAATGAGATCCCATGGATGGGTGCATTGGAATTCGAGTTTCCTTGAGTTCTAATATTGAATCATATGGGTTTCTTAATAACATATAACATATGTGGGGTATAAAATTAATATAATAGACTTTTCAGTCAAGTTTTAAAGATATTTGACTTTGGATGGTGTTAGTCAAGTGCATGAGTAAAGTAGTATGATTCTTTTCAACTTCTAATTGAGTTGGGTGGTAATATGAGGGTATCTCGAGAGAGGGGGCTTAACATAGGATTAAGATTCCATTAGATATAGGAAGAACTGGTAGATCATTTGTATAATAGGAATGAAACATGGTTGATATGTGATTGATTAATTGGTATATACATTTGGATTTCTTGTTGGATATGGGCATAAATATAATGATTCATGAGAAAGGTGGTTAACATAATTTCATGAAAATTTTTATGAATAGAATAACAGGCCTAGGATCAATGGGATATGACTCTTTATAGAATGAGTTAAGATTCATGGAAGAGTGGAACTAATATGTATTCTTTTTCAGGAATAAGTTTTAGAGACAATGATGGCTAGAATTCACTATTATAAGAGTGGTTTTTGGGTTCTCTCCTGCCAAGGGGGTATAAGATTAGGCTGAAATACTAATTGTATAATTTATGGATGATATAACTTAAAATTAACATTTAAATAGTGATCTTGGTGATCAGATAGGAAATATCATCCTCATATAGCATGTGAGTCATGAAAATTAGAGAATTATAAATAATATCTTAGAAATATATAACATGATAAAGTCAATTTATTTTTAAATTCCTCAATAGTTTGGAGTTGATTCATGGGATTCCAATGAAAGCCAAGGAATGAGCACTCTTGGGGTGTGATCGGGTATAATAAATTTGTGGGAAAGGAGTGAGAGTCATATTCCTAACTAAGGAATGGGAAAAAATTCCTTAAATAATACATCATGCATTAGTCAAAGAAGGGGAATCCTTGAGTGTTTTTAGGTGTAGACCGACTAGTGAAAACTGATGGAATGAGTTATGATTACTATAGAAGATGAGATATTTATGGTGTTACTCAAAAATGATCAAGAAATTATGAGGGATGCAGTTAATCTGAGATGGTTAACCCATATGAGTGAAAGAGGAGGTATCTCAATTAATTTGAAAAATATTGAAATGATTGATGAATTCCATGGACTTCCATAGAGTCAAGCGGCTCAGGGACATTATAGTGTGATGGGACCAGATAAAACCAAAGCACACTGGGTGGGGGTGAATTAAAGTGATTTTTTTTTGAAATTTTCCCATTTGGTCAATCTATTCATATAGATCATATTCCCATGTTAGTATGAACATATTTAACCTCTCCTCATCCCCTCACATCAATGACACTGAATAGTAAAATAGATACAGAAAGTAAAGCATATTTGACATGAAAATTTTACCCAGTTCACAATTAAGGGATAATATAAGGATCATATTCCAACGATGCATCGAAACACTAGATGATAATATTATACATAAGGGTGGGGGATGTTATAGAATCTTAAATTTTCATTACATAAACTTTTCATTTACATGGTATAAACATAAGATCTTTTAAAGTTGAGTTTCTTAGAAATAAGGTACATAAAACATGAAAACTTAAAACATTCTTCTAATTCAATTTAAAGGATTAATAATAGGTCCATCTTAAGTAAATTTAATGCATCTCATAACCTGGGGATATAAATTAAAGTAAAGGGTGAGCATAAGGCCCGGTAAGGAAAAACAAGGGAAACAATTTACATGTGACCAAAAGAATTATCAATAAGGACTTGAAGAATATCATAAAGGAATGAACAAAGGAAAAAGGGGAATATCTTAATAAAAATTACATGAATACTAACATAGAAATGTGGCTTTAACATTTAAATGAGAAATTCATAAGCATATCACCAAGGGTTTTCACTGAGGCGTCGTAAAAATTACCAAGGTAATGTAAAACATGTCATCTACAGAGATTAAATTATTTACCAAATGCATTAGAGCACTATCAGTGATAACCCTTAATATGTATTAACTAATTTTATCCACATATATCATAATAAAACATTTCATAAATAACCTATTGAGAATAAAATAAACGAGTTTCATATAAAAATCATAGTGGTTCAAAAGTTCTTAAAGACATGATCATTATGTCATTTTTAACCCACAGAAAGGAAATGAGAGTTTCATGTTTGTTAATACCAGAATAAATTAAATAATTTTAATATATAGGTAAATACCCTTAGAAAATAAATAGGTTTGGGTATTCAAAAAAATAAAATAAAATAAAATTTCTTGAGGAGAAGAGAGAAATTTTGAGAAGTAACTTCGACAACATAACGAGTATAAAACATGGTTTTTGAAATGGGTAAAATGAGAGGGGAAAAGGGTCTACCATTTATAAAAAATAAATTGGTAGTAAGGGTAAGAATGAAAGGGTAATAAAAGTCATTAATTATAATTATTAGAATCCATATACAGAAAGAGGTTCTTGAATCAAAGGGAAAATAAGAACAATTCCCTTACCTTGAAAAGAAACTCCTAGATCTTGAGGAATGGAAACTTAGAGGATTGAGGATAGATTGGGAGGAATAATTTTGAGGTAAAACTATCATATATTCATAGAGGATGAATTTTTAGTAAATGGAAATGGATAAATGGGTGGGTATTTATAGAAAAGGTGAAGGATTTTGTTTATTAATTTTCTAATATAGGTTTTGGAAACTTAGGTTGTGGAAAATAAAAAACCATGGGATTTACTATGGTATTTTCCCATGGTTTTGGACACCTGGGTCATATTTTATGTTATTTTAATTTTCAAGAGTAAACCATCATTTTATATTACTTCTTTTAGCATGGAATATTAAATTTTCCACAAAAATAATGTTCTTAATATTAAAGTTTCCATTTTAGAATTTGGAAAGTAACATATAGGTTTGGAAAATAATTAAAATATATTAAAATAATTGATATTAATAAAATAAAATATTTTAAGTCATGGATTATGGTTAATTAATTATTAAATCATTATGAAATAATTATGATTTCAATAAACATACCAAAAAACTCGATCTGTAATTTTATTATTCATGAAAAAATAAAGTATTTTAGAAAATTCTTGTAAAATCACCATAACCTAATTTTGACATGACAATTTCAAAAATGATATATATTTTATCAGAATAATTATCTAAATAAGACAATTATTACTTTTAAATATAAAAAACATTATTTATTAAAAATAATAGCGGATTGAAAATGCATAGTAAAATTTCTGACACTTTAAAAAAAATTATTTTATCATTTATATTTAAATAAGAATGTTTTAATCATACTATTTCATTAAAATAAGTATTATTCATAATATCTTAGTTTTTTATAAATATTTATATCTTTTCTGGAATGTACAATTTCTGTATGAAAAATCAATTTATCAAATTTCATCTAAATTTTATTTAGAAAAACTATTCCTAAAACAGAATTGATGGAAATTTTTTTATTTATAAAAAGAAATTAAACTTTATGTAACCAAGGCCTTGAAACATAAACCTTTATAATTCCCACACATTACCTATGGGTAAGGTGTGTGATGGTGATAGATTCACGTGGTGGCTCGACTAACATCACCTAAGTGGTAATTTCCACTAACTTGAAATTTTCTCATAGGTGATTTTGTTCATGCTTCACTTGTTGAAGCTCAACTTGGGATTGGTCAAGAGAAAAATCCAAAGATGTTACCTCCTTCCCAAGATTTGACAAATGGGCTTCATATGACATAATCTATTGGTTGAGGCCATCATTTCTCATTTCTTTATTAATTATCCTTTGTCATTTCTACTTATAAACACTAATTATAGCGTTAATATTATTATCAAGATTATATTTTCCAATGGTCATATTGATCAAAGACCATAATTGAACAACGATCATATAATGGTCGAAACATGATGATCACATTTTCCTTTATACTCACTTCATTATTAAATAGATATGGTTTTTCTGTGTACAAAAATAATATAACACACATTTTCTCAAGAAACAATTATCATTGAAAAAAAGTTTTGGTCATTACATTATTACCCCCTTAAAAAAATTTCATCCCTGAAATTTCAACTCGTTCTCTTGGTTTAGAAAAGGTGTGGGCAATTCCCCCTCATTGTTCCCTCTGGTTACCACATTGCTTCTTTATATTTATGGTTCTTCTACAACACTTTGAAGAGGTGGGTAGTATTTTTATATAGAACCTTGTCTCTATGATTCAAGATCTCCATTGGATGATCATCATAAGAGAGGTCATCTTCCAGCTGTACCACCTCAGGATTCATTAAATGTGAAGGGTCAGGTATGCACTTCCTCAAGAGAGAAACATGGAATACATCATAAAGTTGATCTACATTTGGAAAACGTGCATGCTAATAGGCCACTACTCCCATGTGATCAAGGATTTCATAGGGGATAATATAGCTAGGGATAAGATTCCATTTCTTCCCAAACATCATGAATCTCTTCCAAGGTGAAATTTAGAGGGATACTTTGTCGCCAAAATCAAACTCTAAGTCCCTTCGACGGTTTTCAACATAGCTCTTTTGCCGACTCTGAGTATCGTTTATGTGTTTTTGGATAGAATGAACCTTTTCCGTCATCTCTTTCACAAGATCAAGCCCAAGTAGCTTTATCTCACCAATTTCATCCCAACAAGTATGAGTTATACATCGATTCCCATATAGATCTTCATAGATTTCCATTTGAATACTCAAATGGAAGCTATTGTTGTATGGAATCTCAACAAATAGAAGATGTTGATACCATCCAACTTTAAATTACATTGATCATGTTCTTGGAATTTCCTTGAGTGTATGAATAGTCCTTTAGATTGAAAATTAGTTTGGGGGTGATAGGTCGTACTGAAATTCAATTCAGTATTTAGAGCATGTTGAATACTTCTCCTTGATGTGAACCTTGGATCATGATCAGAAATGATAGAAAGTAGTATTCCATGAAACCTCACCACTTCCTTTACGTATATCTTAGAAAGTTAGTCAAGAGAGAAATCTCTCCAAATAGCGATGAAATGGGCAGTCTTAGTGAGACGTTCCACTATAACCCGTATCACATTGTTTCCTTTGGATGTTCTCAGGAGACCTGTGACAAAGTCCATAGTGATATTATCCTAGTTCCATGTTGGTATGTGTATTGGTTGTAATTCCACTTAAGAAATTTGTCACTCTATCTTCACTTATTGACACAACAAGCACCTTATAGTGTATTCGACAATCTCCCTTTTCATGTTATCCCACCAATAATTATCACAAATGCCCATATAAATTTTAGTGCTTCCAGGATGTATATAGAATATCGGGATATGAGTTTCATCCATTAGATCCTTCATTATTTATGAAATATATATAACACATAGGCTTGTATAAAATTTTAGCACACCTTCTTGATCAATGTTGAACTCAAGAAAATTTCTATTCTTTACATCCTCTATATTCTTATATAACAAAGGATATTCTCTTTGATATTTCTTGATATTCTATAGTAATGATGGTTAAGAAATCATTTGGGATAGGGTTGATTATGTCCTTTCCCTTATGATTCCCACATCCAACCTTACTAGGTTCTTGATCAAAAGATCTCCTTGAATCCTCATCATTTCTAAAACAATAGGGTATTTCCTAATTAATGCATTAACAAATTTTATTTCTCTTATGAGGTGATGAATTGAAAAATCATAGTATTTAAGAAGTTAAAACCATATCCTATGTCTCAAGTTCAATTCCTTTTGCATGAAAATATACTTAAAACTTTGATGGTCTGTGTATATATCACATTTATCTCCATAAAGATAGTGTCTCCATATTTTTAGAGTAAAAATAACTGTAGCTAGATCTAGGTCATGAATAGGATAATTATATTCATGAGGATTAAACTATCGAGATTCATAAGAAATCTCCTTGTCATTTTTCATGAGGATGCACCCAATCCCTTTCAGAGATTCATCGCTAAAAATAGTGAATAATTATTCGATAGAGGGTAGAGTTAACACAGGTGTAGTAACCAATCTATTCTTTAGATCTTGGAAACTTTCTTCATACTCCTTTGTCTAGATGAACATATCCCTTTTTCGAGTTAACTTGGTTAGTGGATTGGAAAGTCATGAACTTCTTTTCACAAACCTGTTATAATATCTTGTTAGACCAAGAAAACTACGAATCTCAGTTACTATTATATAATGAGGCCACTCTTCCACAAACTTTGTCTTATAAGGGTCAAATGGGATTACTTCATTGGTTATAATGTGACCTAATAAATCAACTTGTTATAACAAAAATTCACATTTAATGAACTTTCCAAACTGTCTCTCCTTCCTCGGAGTTTGTAATATAACCCTTATATGATCCTCATGATCTTCATGACTTTTGGAATATATCAGAATATCATCAATAAAAACTACCACAAATTTATCAAGGTAGTCATTAAAGAATATATTCATCAAATCCATAAAAATATTAGGATAATTAGTCAAGTCTAAGGGCATAAAAATAAACTCATAATGCCCATATCTTGATCAGAGTGTAGTCTTTGGAATATATTTTTTTTCACTCTCAATTTATGATAACCAAATTGAAGATCAATCTTGGATAAGAATGGGGACCTATGAATCTGGTAAAATAAATCATAAATCCTTGGAAGAGGGTACATATTCTTCACTGTGATCCTATTAATTTCTCTATAATTAATTCAGAGTTTCATTGATCCACCATTATTCTTTATAAAGAGAACATGTTCTCCCCAAGGAGACACACTTGGTCAGATAACCCCTTCTACAAAAGATCTTGGTGTTTCTTTAATTCATAAAGCTCCACATTTTCCATTATATATGGGGTCTTAGATATAGGATTGTATCTAGGCATGAGTTCAATGGAGAACTCTACCTCTCTTTCTGGGGGAGGTCCAGGTAACTTCTCAAGAAATACATAAATGTATTCTTGAATGATGGGGACATTTTCTATTCATATAGTTTCATTTTATTCTTCATATTCACTGATCATTTACATAAAGAAGGCTATGGGAGGTGATTATAGAAAAATATTAGGTAGAGATATATCTCATTTGAAAAAAAAACTATAGGTTTTCCATTCAATACTACTGAGATTTACTTAATTCTACAGTTGATCTTAGTTTTATACTTTGAGAGACAATGAATCCCTAGTATAGTGTTGAATTCCAGAATGGGAATGAAAACTAGATTTGTGATGAGATTGTGCTCACCAAATTTAATACTAGAGTTTCTATACATTTTTTATGCTTATATAATCCCTCAAGGAGTCTTGATAGATAACTGTACTTCTAACAGCTTAGGGATTGATTATATATTCTTTGAAAACTTGGAGGAAATAAAGGAATGTGTAGAACCTGAATCAAACAAAGTACTTTCTATCTTTGAGAGAACAACTAGATTACCTTCCACCACATCATTTTGAGATTCAAATTCAACCGTCATGATAAAAAAAGCTCGACCTTTCTCTATTAGACTATACTGAGGTTGATGGTGATTCCCCTATACTATCTTATGGTTTGGAAAGTTATTGGAAAAGTGCCCAACCTATCCATACTTATAGCATTGGACTTTAGGCTATTTCTACACCATATTCCTTTTTTCATTAGTGTTGAGAAGTTGAGTATTCACCGCACTATGATAGTTCTGATCAATATGGCCATCTCTTCTACACTTGTAACATTTTCCAATTTTGAGCTACCAGTTCTCCAAATTCTTTTTCCCACATTTATTACATGTGGGAAGTTTTACTTACTTTCCACATCTTCCATGATCAAAGTTACTCCCTAAGATTGGCTCTATTGATCTATTATTTTAGTTCAATCTATGGAACCACTGTGTCTTTCTGAACTTCAGTTCAACTTTCATAGCACTTTGCACTATCTCCTCATAGATTTCATAGTCTCGATTAGATAGATTATTCAATATATGGGGTCTTAGTCCACTGAGGAGTCTATAAAAATTTCCATTAGGATCCATGACAAAGTTAGAGGTGTAAAGATGAAGTCTTGTAAATTTCATCTCCTAGTTTCCCACAAATTAATTTTCTATCCACTTCAGCTCTAGGAATTCCTTATCCATTTTTGTTCGTATCGAACGAGGTAAATATTTATTGAAAAATATTCCCCTAAACTCTTCCCACTCCATAGAATCAATCTCCTTTATTGGATTACTTTTTTAATCAATTTCCACCACTAATCAGATTCTCCCTCTAATCGGTACATAAATAGGGTGACTTTCTCTTGTTTCAAACAATGGAGTACAAAAAAGATCTTTTCTATAGAGATTATCCATTGTTTAACAATCAATGGGTCAGCTGATCTACTGAAAGAAAGTGGTCATTGACGTATAAAGGACTCAACTAAAAGTTTTTCCCTTAAAAGTGAATCTGGTATCTTAGATTTATTCAAGTTATTCTTCATAACTTGAGTTAGTTGATTCATCATTCTCATGAAGTTTTCTATTCTGGATTCCATCAGAGGTCCATTAGTTCATGGTCTGTTGCTCTCACCATTTACGTGGTTTATCCTATTTCCCACTATTTTATAAAATAAGAAAACCTTAGTGAGAACCATGTTTATTTTAAGAATATTATAACTCTAAAGGGATTTTATGTCTTAAAAAATCATTCTTAAATATGTTATTCTTTAACAAAAAATACATTTTCTATAAATCCTTCATAATGGTTCACATAAATCTTTCAATTAACCAAACATATCTCTCGGGAGTGTCAAACCAGGATTAAATAAATGACCATTATCATGCACCAGTTCTCATTCAAGTCTCGTTCAAAGCAGTGTTTTCAGGTTTTACCACTAGATACATCTGTGCTTGAGACACATGCACTTGTTCGTATCTAGATAGGGATTTATTTACTCAGAAACCACTTACTTAATATTTCACCAAAATACCAGGTTGATTTTCCTATATTTAAACTTGTCCCTAAGGTTATTAATAAAGTTTTAAAATCCTAATTTCCATAAATAACTGAAACATACTTTAATACCAACATTGGAATCCCACTTTTTTATTACATAACTTTTTATTTACATTATACAAACTGAGGATATTTTAAATTTTAGTGTCTTAGAAATAAGGTATATGAAACATGAAAACTTAAAACATTATCTTAATAAACTTTACATAATTCATAATAAGTTAATCTTAAGTATATTTAATGCATATCATAACCCGAGGACATATATCGAAGGAAAGGGTAAGCATAAGGCCCATTAAGGGGAAAAAAGGGAAACAATATACATGTGACCAAGGGAAATATCAATAAGAACTTTATGAATACCATAAAGGCATGAGAAAAGTAAAAGGGGGAATATCATAATAAAATGAATATGAATCATAACATGGAAATGTGGCTAAAATATTTAAATGAGAAATTAATAAGCATATCGCCAAGGTTTGTCACCGAGGTGTTGTAAAAATTACCAAGGTCATTCATTAAGGTATCGTAAAACATGTCATATCTAGAGATTAAATTCATTACCCAATGCATTGGATCACTATCAGGGAGTGCCATTCATATGTATTAATTAATGTGAGCTACATAGATCATAATAAAACATTCTATAAATAAACTATGGATAATAAAATAAATGGGTTTCAAATAAAAAACATAGCATTTCAAAAGTGCTTAAAGACATGATCATTATGTCATTTTTAACTTAAAAAAAGGAAATACAGGTTTCATGTATGTTAATACTAGAATAAATTAAATAATTTTTACTTATATATGAATAAAAATAGAAAATAAATAGTTTTGGGTTTTCAAAAAAATAAAATAAATGATAATTTCTTGAGGTGAAGAGATAAATTTTGAGAAGTAACTCTGGGAACATAAGAAGTATAAAACATGGTTTTAGAAAAGGGTAAAATAAGAGGTTGCATGGGTCTCCCATTGATAAAACATAAATTGGAAGTAAGTGTATGAATAAAATAGTAATAAAAGAGATTAATCATAATGATTAAAATATATATACAAAAAGAGGTTCCTGAATCGAAGAGAAAAGAAGAACAATTCCCTTACCTTGAAAAGTAACTCCTAGATCTTGAGGAATGGAACCTTGGGGGTTTGAGGAAACCTTGGGAGTAATCCTTGGGAGGACTCATTGGGAGTTAAAACTACTAGAGATTCATCAAAGATGGATTTTTAGTTAATGTTAATGGAGAAATGGGTTGGTATTTATATCAAAAGTGGAGGATTTGTTTATTAATTTCCAAATATAGGCCTTGGAAACCTAGGTTGTTGAAAATGAAAAACCATGAGCTTTACCATAGTATTGTCCCATGGTTTTGGACACTTGGGTAATATTTTATATTATTTTAATCCAAAAGAGTCTAACGGAATTTTATATTACTTATTTTGGCATGTAAAAGTAAAGTTTCCAAAAAAATAATGTTTTTAATGTTAAAGTTTCCATTTTAGACTTTGGAAAGTAAAATATAGGTTTGGAAATTGATTTAAATATATTAAAATATTTGATATTAATAAAATAAAGTTTTTTAAGTCATTTAATGTGATTAATTAATTATTACATCATCGTGACATAATTATAAATTCATTAAACATACCGAAAAACTCAAACTGTATTTTTACTATTCACAAAAAATAATGTATTTTTGAATTTTTTTATAAATTCATCTTAAACTATTTTTTTCATGGTGATTTCAAAAATTTTTATTTATTTATCAGAATAATTCCTTAAATATTATAATTCTAACTTTTAAATATAAAAATCTTTATTTATTAAAAATAAAAGCAGATTGAAAATGCATAATAAAATTTATGACACTTGAAAAAAATAAAATTATTTTATCATTTATATTTAAATAAGAGTGTTTTTATCATAATATTTAATTAAAATTATTATTATTCATAATATATTATTTTATTATAAATATTTATATCTTTTTTGGAAAGTACAATTTCTGTCTGAAAAATCAATTTATCAAATTACATCTAAATATTATTAAGCAAAACTATTCTTAAAAATGAATTGATGGAAAAACAATTTTATTTATAAAATGGAATTACATTTTAAGTAACTAAGTCCTCGACACATAACCCATTTTTACACCTTCATACAACCTAAGGGTAAGGTGTGCGATACTGATAGATTCATGGAATGAATCAGCTAAGATCGCCCGAGCGGTAATTTCCACTAACTTGAACTTCTCCCATAGGAGATTTTGTTCAAGCTTCACTTGTTAAAGCTTGGATTGGGATTGGTTAAGAGCGAACCCCAAAGATTACACCTCCCTCCCAAGCTCCAACAAATAGGCTTCATATAACATGAATCTACTGGTTGAGGACAATGTTTCTCCTTTCGACATTAATTACACTTTATTGTTTCTACTTATAAACACTAATTACAACATTAAAATTATTATCAAGAGTATAGTTTCCAATGGTCATATTTACCAACAGTCATAATTGACCAATGGTCATATAACAGTCGAAACTCGATGGTCACATTTTTCTTTATACTCACTTTATTATTAAATAAATATTGTTTATTTGTGTACAAAAATAATATAACAAACATTTTCTCAGGAAAAAATTATCATTTAAAATAATTATGGGTCGTTGAAGATGTAGTCATTAGTGCATGATCACTCTTAGTGAGACGGGGTTTCCCTACTATCAATCTTCTTCCTCCCTTCCCACCTCCTTTTCCTTCTAGGCATCGAACTATCAACATTTTGGTTGAGAAACATTAATGGAATAATTATATATCAATGGTCCTATGGTTTTATGACTTCAACATCATTTATTAGAGCTCTGTTGATGAATTTTCTACCATCATTCACCCTCCTATGATGAAACCTGCTTATGAGTATCTATTATTTCCACCACTTCAGCCTCACTTGATTTTAGTCTAGCTCTGACATTACCTTATCCCTAGGATGTTTATGGTTTTATATTTTAGTGGTTGTCACATACGTACAGGGTGAATCACGGCTTGGTAGTCCTACAGTTCCATGTTTGGGAGCTTTGTCGATGAAGCCTTCACTGCCACTCACTCTCCTCCTATTATTCCATTGTGGGCACCTTTTTCCAATTTTATCCCTATTAAATACTAGTTTTGGTTTATTTATGTTTCCATATCTTGTTTATGATTCTCCTTTCCCCCTCTACCTTTTTTTTTCCTAACCCCTCATGCAAAATCTCACTTTGGTTTGGTTCAACAACATCCTTGGTGATTTAGGTTGTGTTGGTGGCTCTGATGATGGTGGATTGGATCAAGGATCTGGTGTTTTTTCCTTAGAATCAACCTCAGTGTTATTCCCCTAGGTTTTTGTCTCCGTTTTTACTTTAACATCAGTTTATATCCATTGACATTGTGGTTACAAGTGCTTCTATTCACGACTGACAGTGACATGTGCTATGTGGTTTTTCTAGTGTCTCTTTTCAATATCATTGGTGACCACAAGTCAATGAAGGGTGGGGAAATTATCATGAGGAGTGTTCATGGTGTTCCAATTTTCATATGGTCTAAGGAAATTATCATGAGATCAATTTCCTTGGGCATTTTGTAGGCCACTCGGGTGTCTCCTATGAGGACCAAACTGTTTGGTCTTTTGGGTTCATGTTTTTTTGGGTTCTCCACATCCCATCAAAATGGGAGTGAGGGGGGTGGATGAATATTCCCTCCAACCCAAATTTTAATGATGGTACATGTAGGTTCTAACTTAACCACTTTTAAAAAGGAGTTATTTTTAATTTTTGAAAAATGTATTTAGAAAAATACTATCACACACTTTGTGTGTTATCAAAGGGCTTGGAAAGGCACACCACCAATATAAGGTAACTCCCTATTCTTCTCTAATCATGCACTTCTTTAAGACTGGTCTTAGATAGTTCATATACTTAAGATTCATATTAAATAGTTTTGGGATGTGATGGTTAGTTTTTGTAATATGTGAGATACTAATTTCATCATGGCACATGATTTGACACTCCTTTGATATTTACTTTATTGCACTCTTCTTCTTCAAATTCAGATGAGGTCAACACCTCAATTTGAGGGTTAAATATGTTTCTTCCATGAAATATATAGCAATAAATCCTTCAAGATGAAGATAATTCTAGATATAGAATTATCTTGTTGTATTGTCACAAAATGTATTAGTGTAGTCTCTTCTTCTTCCTCAAAACCTAGCTCTTAAAATAATCCATTTATAAAAATGGAATTCTACACCACCTCTTTCTATGAATCTAGATATGTCAATATATTTCACTTCTCTAAGTCTTATATAATTTCTATGAGTAGTTTTATCGGATTACTATAACAAACCTTAAATAAAGGGTCAAGATCAATTCCACTTCATCAAACTCTTCTTTATTATGACCAGTGTACCAAAATAATTTCATGTGGCTATTAAGTGATAATAAATCCATATTTATCTCTAAAATATTGGTCCATAACTGTATCTTTAAATTTTTAGTAAAATATACCAGGAATCATGGAAACCACCTTTCCATGGCTTGGTTTCATATCTTATGGCATAGTCTTCTTAACTTTATCCATTTTATGACATGGTCTTCTTCACAAAATCATGTTCAAAAGTCAACATTTAGATCCATAATTCCTATCTAAACAAATTCTTTTAACCCACGTTCATATTGTGACACGATCCTTAAAATATTCTAAATATTAAACCTATTACAGTGTGGTATATTTTTCAATTACACAAAGAACTGTAACTCTAGAAATATCAAAATCCCCTCATTCTATAAAAAATACATCCCACAAAACACATCTAATATGTTGTGATGTGGTCCTTTAATTTCCTTGAAATCTATAATGAAGTTATAGTACAATCTTTATTTATGGCGTAGAGGTCTATAAACTTCTAGACCCAATGAAAATCCCATTTTTCCTTCATAACATGGCCACCATATTGTGTCTTGGTCATCCTAAATCATATTCTATGATTGGTTTTATTGTGGTGCAATGCCTTCTCCTGGCATAGGTACCTCCAAAACTCTAGAACCATTGAAATCTGCCTTACCATCATTATAGTGTGGCCATAATCTCTATGTCACAACCAAAAAATCATCTTAAATTTTGACAAAGGATATCATGTAACATGAATTCCCAAATATTATTATGTATAAATATATATACTATACCTTTCCTAATTTTTCATGACTCTCTCTTCACTACCATTACTATAGATTGGCCCTTTAACAGCGTGCAAAACAGGTTTCAATAGAACTAAAAAACTGATGTTTTCCTCAGCGCAAAAAGATATTTTTTACTCAGCATTGTTGGGTGGGTGGGGGGGGGGTCTCCTTTATCAGCTCTAAAAATCATTGATAGAGGTACCTTTTATCAGTGCTAAAAAAAGTGATGATAAAAGTCAAAAAAATAATTTTTTAAAAAGATTTTTTTTCCTGCTTGGTGGTCATCCACCCCCCTTATCAATACTAGAAGAAAAACCACCATTTAACAATGTTATCCCACCCCTTTACCAAAACATGAAAATCCCCCCTTTAATAGTTCTAGGACCTCCTACTTTACTCATTCTCGTGTGCACCTTTGCCGAGTTTCGAACCTGAGACCTACCCTTCATGGGTCTGTATCTTTACCACTCCTCTATATTATTTTGTTCTGTATTTTATGAAATATCTATTTATATATATATATTTCATACATTTTTGATCCATATATATATATATTTATATAATAATTTTTAAATACATTTATAAAATATTTTTTTTGTGTGTGTTTATAAACACACACACACACATATTTATATATATGTGTATGTATATAAATATAATTATAAATATTTATATTTTTTACATATATTATATATTAATATTTATATACATATATTAGAATATATAGAGAAATATATATTTTTTTGTTAATACACACACACAAATATATATATATATATATATATATATATAAACATTATATATACATTAACTGTATAGGCATATAAATATTCATACATTTTTAATTTAAATAAAATGGATATTATTATTATTTAGATATGGTTTATATATATAGAAAGATATTTTATATGTGAATATGTTTACAAATTTATTTATAAAAATAAATTTTTATGTCTGAATATATAAAAATATGTATACATGTGTATATATTTAATTATAAATAAAACTACATTGTAAAAAATGATAAAATTTCAAAAACAAAATATAAATATGAATGTAATAACTAGGAATAAATTCAGTCCCCACTGAAAATGGGAAAAAGACCCCATTAAATGGTGTTGAAATTCCATCAAATGTTAAAAAATCAGGATAAACCGACTAAAAACTCAGTTTTGGAGGCCTTATGGACTTTTTAAACTAGAAAAACATAATCATGAGTTCTCCCCAAAACACTAGTGAATAGAGGTCATCACATGTTTCAATTAGATATGTGGTAGAGCCCAAATGGATGCCCATATCATAAGTTATGGTTGTTTGAAGTTGAAGTTATGTTTTCAACTTATTTTAGTTCTTTTATTAATTTTTTGATTTTTTTCTATCTTCAAATTGTTATTAAATTACTATTACTCAATAATAATTAGAAAATTATTAGTTAATATTATTTTTAATTATTTTATATTCTATTTACACTAAATATCACATATATTAAATGTAAATGTGTATTTAGCCTTATATAAATCATATTTAATAAAATATTATATATATATATATATTTCAATATAAATATATTTTTATGTCAATATATTATTTTTAATGATTTATATTTTTTATGAAATTTACTCTTTATCCGTGCTAGTAAAAAAGCATTGATAAGGACCCCCCTTTATCAGAACTACTAAAAAGTGTTGATAAAGGGGATACATTTAGCAATGCTGAAAAGCACTGATAAAGGGGGTAACTTTATCAGTGTTAAAAAAATCACTAATAAATGGGTACTTTTAACAGTGCTATTACAATCACCTTTTATCAACTCCTTTTTAGTGATGATAAAGATACCCCCTTTATCAATATTTTTTTAGCTTTTTTAAAGGGTGGTGTTGCGTAAAGCCACATCTGTGGTAGTGTACGACGTGGTAATAACTCCCATAGTGTGATACCCTCCAAATTTATAAAGAAATTGAAGTGATCCTGGTTATCTTTATAGTATAACATCCTATACTGTGGAACATAACAAAAATAAAAAATATAAAAAAGTAATTAATCTTATATATTATCTTGTTCATATTACATATGAGAAGACACAACCTATGTTTTAAGGGAATTTTCGATTTTTCAAACCTCTTAATTCAATTTATAGCATGGTTTACTACATTGCATTGTGTTTTTCCCTTGACTTTTAAAATGTAACAGTCTATTCTCATTTCATGCTTATTTCAACTTCAAACTTATTTAAATCAATGAACACGTTTTTATGACCTTGGTAGAGATATCAATAATCATTAAAGGTGTATCTTTTCATTTACACAAGTTCAAGAGTTTCCATGTACATTTCCTCTTTAATTATTTAGTGAACATCCCTTTTATCTTTAAGTATTCACTTGAATACTTATATAGTGCTTGGAAACAACTCTAGTGATTGATAACAATTCCAACACCAACCAAACTCCTTCTGTTTTAATATTATCTCCCTTTGGATTTTGTTTTCAATACTATAAAAATCCATCATCTATAAAAAACATATCAAATATAAAACATCTCAAAGGCCATGTATTTTCGATTCTTTGATTTTCACCCCCTTTGACATTAAAATAGAAAGGTCCTTCCAATATCTTCAATACCTCATTGATAATAAAAATGAAAGGGTTATTCTTATCCTGGTTTTTCTTTTCATTATTACTCTAACATTGGTTCTTTCCATATTTACCTTTAAGTTCACCCCCTATATTTTTTTATCTCTATAGGGGTAACTTTTTAGCATTAACTACCACTTTGTCAATAATCACCTTGAACATAATTTTTAATAATACTCATAAAGATCTTCTTGGGGGAAATCTAAACCTCTTAAACTTCTAAAATCTAAGCATGGAGAGTGGAGTTAACTTATATTTGTTGATGGTTTTAATTTTCTGATAACCATAGTTTAGAATCATCAATGGATGTTTGAAGTTTTTTAGAGTATTTTTGAGAAAGTTTGAGAAAATCTAAGATGGGTTCATGAAGTTTTGGGTATACCTACTCTTAATATGATCCAAATAAAGTTGAGAAAAATTTCAATAAGGTTAATAGATGCACTAGGTATAGTTGTGACAATCATTGTGTAAGGTTTAGACAACCTTGGTTATGGTTGAGAAAAAAATTTCATGTCTATATAAGGTTCCTGTGTAGGGTTGAGACAAACTTGTGTAGGGATGGGACATGAATTTATATGATTCATACAACCTTATGAAATGCATATTGGAAAAAAATCTATGTAAGGTTTACAAATGTGATTGTAAGGTACAAATAAACCCACAAGGTTTGACAATTTACTGAATATTGGGAATTTATAATGTTTGAGAATTTGATAATTACATAATATTTAATATTTTTAACTAATAAATCAGATGATTGAAAAGATAAAATTCAGTTTCTAAAATATTAGAAAATATTTGTGATTAAATAATTATAAATATTTCATGATTCTCACATCATAAAAATATAGAACATAGTTAAGAACAACCGAATGAGAAAGAACTTAATTTTTTTTATCTATTTTCAAGAATAGTAAAGATATGAATGAGATGACGATTTACCGACCTTGAGTTCCTAAATCACATGAAAATAAATTTTTAATGAAAGATGATTTATTCAAGATTACCTGTGATTTATGAAGAAGAAAAACATTCTGATATATCAAGGGTATGTAAGGCTTCATTGCAATAGGCAGGTCTACCTCACCAGCATGTTGTAAAAATGAAAATGTGGGTGAGTTAGTTTAAACAAAGAAGAGTTTATTGATGGGTATTTGTAAAATTTATAAATACATTTTATGTGTATTTACAAAGGAAGTTCGATGCTATTGGTTTCCCAAGGAAGAATAAAATTGAATTTTTATAACTCTTCATGAGAATGTGGGAAACATATCCTTTAGTGCTTTTGATGATATTTTTCTGAGGATCATGGTTGAAAAAATGGTTTGAATATCATACTGCATTATGTTTGAAGGCTCAAGACATCTTATAATATACCAATTTTGTATATTAAAAAAGACATGAATTTTAATGTGGATTCCAATATAGAAAAATTGAATCAATGAGTGAAAAATAAATATGTTGAGTAGGAAAGATAAAATAATGTTGTTGTACATAGAGAAGGTGGGTGTGAGACTAAGTGGAAAAGATAGAGGAAGGATATTTTGAAGTCATGGTTTCATGCAATATGATTATCCTTTTTACCCAATATTATAGATTTGAGTATGAGAGAAGAAGAAGAAACATAACCACAAAGGGTTATGCATGCAATGAGTTTAGAATATCAAGTTATTTATGTTTTATTCACATGGTAGATTTTTACGTGTCAGTTCTTAAATAATTGTGAGCTACGGATTCTAGATATTATCTTACTAGTTTAATAGGAGGATCTCATATTAGTTACCAAAGCAAATTATATTCTAAATAATACTGTTTGACCTTGATTTGAGAATGAGTGAATGGTCAGGAGGGGGGGTGTGAATTGACCTATTTCAAAATTTTAAATTCATAATAGAATTAAGTTAATTTTCAGTATAAAATAAAATATGAAAACAATTGTTTTTATATTATTTTGGATCAATGTAATACTATGTATACTCTTCACATTGTCAATGTGAGAGTATGACACATACTATATTCAAAGGGAGTCATAACCCTTTATAATTTCCTTTTAAACCCCTAGAGGCCCAACCTAAATCATGAATTTTTCAAACCTATAGGTAGAAATCAGTATGTTTATTTTAATGTGGAGGAAGAACCAACCTTTCCTTTATCTGTACCAAGGTACAACTGAAACCCCTTCCTTTTACCAAGCAAAGGAATAACTAAGAAATTTCCCTTTTCACCATGGAGGCATAACCCATACATACCATTTGTCAGGGTAGTATAACCCAACATTGAGGTCCTTCTTTTGAATACAAAATCATAAACCAAAAATAATATACAAAAAATAATATAGAAGGAATTAAAAACAATAGAAACCAGTTTACCAATGAATTCATGAGGGTTAATGCATCAGTGATATCTTTAACAACAAAGTATCAGTATGATGAAGTCTAACTGAGAGTGTTTTAGTGATGACCAAAAAAGAGTGTATCACAATACAATTAATGTATCCTTGAAAATTCCCCAATATCCTACATTGGTTCTATAAAACTCTATTTATAGAGTTCATTTATGAACATCAACCTTTAAAAACTTGAAAATGCATTTATATCCATTATAATTTTTTTTATAAAAGCGGTGACATGAATTGGTCTCCCAATTCATGCCCCAAAAAGAATTTATTAAAGTCAAAAGCAACAATACACACACGAGGTGTGAGAACTTACACCAACAGGTATTTAGGGGATACCAACCAATATTAAGAGAAATGAAACACGCAAAAGGACAGCGCCATCAGTGATCGCCTTCAAAAGTAGTCTCAGTAGTTGTAGGAGGGCTGAGACTCCCATGCAAGCTTTGAAAACTTCATGGCCTACCAGCGTAAGATCACTCGACAGGACCACTAAAACCTTGTCATTCAAACCCATACAGTCAGTCTCCCCCCCTCATGTCACTGCTCATGCAATGAACTTCTCAAATCTTATAGAAAACTGGAGAACAACAGTTCTGTTCTTGTTGCTGAAATCCAGAAAAAATGCAGAAAAGGAAAAAAACAAGAGTCAGTGACAGAACCCATACAACCCATGGAATCAAACTCAAAATTGAGAAGAGTTGGGAATACAAAGTGCAACCCACTTGTGGCTCAGGTCAGTGAGTCCATAATGTCTCAAGAAAAGCCATCTCAAAAAACAGAACCCAACAGAGGAAGGCTTTCCACACCAAATGATCCATTAGAGAAGAAAACAAAGCAACAAAACCAGAGTTGTTATCAACTAGTCCTACCGGCCATGGGTACGTCCAAGCCTAAAGAACTTTATCTCTCAATGATCCAACAGAAGAAACAACAGTATATTCCAGCAACTTCAAACAAAGAAAATGAGTAACAGAAAATATCATTCCCAGGGAATATCTCTAAAATTTAAGTCAGGATTTTTATTGTATTCTTCCACCATTCTCATGAGCATTATTTTTCTAATTTCAAGATATTTATCTGCAGAAATTTCATTATTACAATATTTATGATGTGAAACTTTATCTTACTCATCCATCCAGGCTTTAACTTCTTCACCCATAGGCTCTTAAATCAAGTAAGCTTCTCTGAAAATACGGTACTTGTTTCTTTCATCATCTTCCTCCCCACTCTCCATGACCACATTTGAATGGTCTGTTGCAGTTTGGGTTCTTAGAGGTTCGACCTTCCTAGAGGAATCAAAATACCATGTAGCTATAGTTCTTTGAAGAGTAGAGTAGTCCCTACATTTCCTAGTTTTTTTGGGGTTTGGGGTAATTCCATTATAAATTTATATGTTCCCATGAAACCATATTTCTCTCTATCAAAGATAACAAACCACTTAAAAGTTTGAGAGAACCTTTGATAATCTGTAGAACTTAATATAGTTATACAAAAAATTTATTAGATGTGAATAAAAAACATTTAATACATCAATAAATAATCAGTAATAAATTCCTTGGTAATTCCCCATAAATCATGGGAGACAAACTCTTTATATTTCAAATGATTCAAATTAAAAAACTCACAATTTTCCAAGAGTATATCATGAAAATAAAAATATGTTTCAATGTATGTTATCTTCATTTAAAATTACATAATATGTTTCCAAACTAATTTTCATAGAATCTTAATAATCAATATTTAATTAAAGATCAATTAATTCAATGAAAAAAATCTATATAAACATGAAATAAACATAAATATAAAAAGATATATAAAACATAACATATTTTAATTTTTATAAAAAAAACTATTGAAATATTCATAAGCATCATTTTTAACTTTTATGTAAACATGAATAAGCATAAACATGAATTATAAAAATATAAAAATATACAAAAACATTATTCAGTATAAACATGATTTTTATATAAACATGAATTTTTTGTAAGCATGAAAATATTCATAAATATGAATCCATTACCAAAAATAACTTTGTTAGGATAAAACTTAGTTGTGTAAGCATCATTTTTAATACTATAAGGATGAGACTGGGTTACATAATAACCAGACAAGTACTTCATAAAGAGAAAACAAGTACTTTATAAATATAAGACAAGTAATTCATAAATATTATACAAGTACTTCATAAAGATCAGACAAGTACTTCATAAATATTAGAAAATTACTTTGCAAAGATAAATCTTATTAATCTAAACATTATTCTACACATAGAAAAATTTATACATGAGTTGAAACCCAATTAAAACAAACATTGTTTTTTCTCTAAAATCAATTCCATAAAACACATAAAAAACTCAAAGACTTTATGAAAATAGAAAGATAACTTGAATAATAATAAAAAATCAGTTTTATCTAAAACTAATTCATTTATAATCAATGTAAACTTAAAAGTACATATTTTCATTACAAATGTAAGAGGAAATAAAATAAAATAATATTTTTTTAATAATAAAAACATAATTAAGTGAAGTAGAATATTAGTAATTATCAAAACATAATGAATAATGAAGTGGAAACGAGACACTAAAAAATATACCACTTTTTGATAATTACAAAACCATATATAATTTCAAAATTTCACCCCCTTTTGAAATTTTAAAAATGATTAAAAAATAATCTTATAAAAACATATGTTTCCCCTTTCTGATTCCAAATTTTTACCCCCTTTTAAGTATAATCAATCCAAAATAAATCATAGCTAAATAAATTAAATCATTTTTAACTCCCCTTTTGTATCGCATATATCAAAGAAAATTTTAAATTCAAAAATATATTTAAATGAAGAATAAGTCCCCTTAAATTTATGAATTCTAAAAATAGATACCAACTATGGAATTAATCAAGTAAGAGGTTAAATAATATCCCCATCTTAATTGTATCTTCTTTTCATCTTTGAAAACATAACAACTTTAAAAAAATGTGATTATATTTGAATACTACTATAATCATATTTCAAAAATTGATTACATAAAGTGGTAATAAATTATCCTAAAAAATACTTTAAAAGGTATAAGGATCTATGAAAAAACATTAAAATATTCAGTGGTGTATATAATTATTTATAATAAATTATAATAAAACCAACATTAAATATTCTATCCAACCAAAAAATATAAATAGATAGAATTATTACAAGCCTTAAACAGATTTAAATAGATCCATTTAAGATTTTCTTTAATCTAGTATTATTTCATGTTAATGATTAATTCTAATGTAATAGAGTTGACTAGAAGTGTAATTCTAAATGGGAAATTATTCTAGCCTTAAAGAAGAACTGTAAACTTTGTATAAATCCATGTTTTCCAGAAAAAAAATTAAAATAGATTTATAGAAGAATATGATATAATTGATAAAATATTTTATCACATCATTCATCATATCAAGTTCAAAATTTATTTTATCAAACTTTGATAAATCCAAAGGTTTAGTAAATATATCAACCAATTGAACTTTAGTTGGAATATATTCCAAAATAATTTAACCTTTTTGAACATGATATCTAATTAAATGATATCCAACTTAAATATGGTATATTCCTGAGTGATGTAGTGGATTATTAAAAATTTAAATATTTGATTAATTATCACATAACATAGGCATATTTTCAAAATAAACATAAAAATCAGTAAAAGTTTATTTAAACCATAAATATTGAGCATAGAAACTTGTTACAACTATGTATTCTTCTTTTGTAGTAGATAAAGCTATAATTTTTTTTTTCTTTGAGATCCATAAAACCAATATTTTTCTTAGAAAATGAAACATTCCACTAGTAATCATTCTATTTATTTTACATCCACCACAATAAGATCCAGATTTACTTTTTAATTTTAAATAACTTCTGAAATAATAGAATATTCCAAGGTTTATAAATACTTTAACATACTTTATGATTATTTTAATATTATTTAAGTGAATTTTCTTAGGGTTACCAAGAAATCTTTCACAAAAAAAAACTAAACACAAAATCTATTTGAGAAGTAGAAAAATATAATAAGATACTAATATTACCCCTATAAAATTTATTATAGATTTATTATCAAGATTCATCAATGTTTCCCTTTGGAATCACATCATCCTATGGTTGATTATAGGGGGTTTAATTGCATGAAATCATTTACTTCGGTCCCACTATTTACAAACTATTTCCAATGGGTTTGTTTGTAGAACTGAAAACACCCAATGATTTTATATCCATGAGGGACCCACTTTCTAAAGGCAAGTTCTCATTATGGAGTTTGGACAGCGATGCTTAAGAACTCACAATGGTCGAGAGGATGGGAGGTTGGGATCATCAAACTTTTTTTTGGGGGGGAATTGTTGCCTAATTTGGGACTCTCTTATAAATTTAATACATGTTGATGAATAATTCATTAATTACCAATCATGATGTGGAATAAACATGAATTAACAATCAATTATTATCATGTATAGATCTTAGAATCGTCTATATGTATACAAGGTTATTTATCAAGGGAGATATCTGTATGTATCCAAGGTTCTCCATTGATGGTATCCCCTTATGTACTAATTATATATTCTTTGGTCGTTATTACGATGATTCTAGTTTTTTAGCCACATAGTGGGGCGTTCTAGAGTGTTTCATCATCTAGGGAGATTAGAGTTGTTTAGATGTTGGGATTAAACCCATGAATGGGTTTCCTACATATCCTTGTGAAATGAATCAAAAACCATGTAGTTCGGTGTTTCTTAATGGGGTACATCATAACTTTTAAGGTCATGTGATAAGGACCTAACAATGTAGTTTAATGTCATGTGGCAAGGAAATCTAGAAGGAAGGTTCCTAGTTAAGGTTTGGTGTGGGACTTATGCCGGAGCGACCCAAGGAGCCTGGAAGAGGTATGAGTTTCCAAGTTGAATTAGACCATACTGGGAATGTGTTCCCAAGTGAATTGGTTTTATTTGGGGTGTTGGGTTTGAACCTAAGAGAGGCTTCCTACATAGCCCATTTGGATGGGAATCAAAGCCCACATAGTTCAGTTATGAGGAACCTTGCCTATGGAGGCCCTCTATAGGTTTGTCTCATAGGGGAGTGTGACCCTTTGAGTGGATTTATTTAGGGATTATTTCTAAGAATAATTCCCTATTAAAGGAGCTATGAGTTATATTTCATCTTATGGTGATTTAGAGGATTTTTATTGGGGCTTACTCCTGAAAAGGAATCCCATTGAGCTCAGGCCTTAGGTAGGCATCCTACTTATCCTAGTTATAACATAAATCAATGTTCTTTTAGTTCAATATATATTGGTATTCAAGGCTTATTAATTATGAGGATGAATTTTTGAATATGTATTATTATTGGGTATTACTCCTAAGGAGGATGCCTTTAATAATTTTAGGATTACACTTAGAATGAGTCCCATGGATGGATTCAACTGGGGCTTATTCTTGAGGAGGACTCCCATAGGATAATGTGACCGGGGCTTACTATAGAAAAGGAATACCATAAGATGATATTATTGTGTCTTACTCCCAAGAAGGAATCCCAAGAGGTTTTGGGATTATGTGGATTTCATGACCACTATCTACCTCTAAGACTTTGTGATTCATGCTCAGTGTGAGAAACAAAAAGTCTGAGAAACCACATGATTTGATTTTCCCTGAGGTTGGATACATGGCCTTTAGGACTCATACTGAGGGCTCACTTTGGAGAAAGGTAAGAGTAAGATTCAATGGATTATTCTCTACCAAAACATGAATATGACTATGTGGACACCACAATCATGGATATCCCCTATATTCACATGAGTCAGGTTGAGTCGTCCTTGAATCTGATTGATAAGAGGAAGAGAAAGATCCGGAAAACCACACTTCTCCTCCTCTAATGGTGGAAGAGTCTGAGGATACATTAGAGATAGAGGAGAGTACTATTATGCCCATCCCCTCTCTGACCTAGTTACCAAGGGGGTGATGAGTATCAGGAGAAAAACCTCCTACAAGAAAGGTTAAGGGCTTACTCCAGGATGGATTCCCTAAAATTGGTTCTATATTAAGAGAGGAGGATGTCATTCCATGTCAAAAGGAAAACACAAGTGTGATCCTATCCCTCCCTACTTGGAACTGGAGGATCCAAGTCTTTGATATGACAAGGGTAGGACATGGTCCTAAACATAGCATCTAAGACTGTAAACTCCCAGACATTGTCCCTAGGGTCAGGGTCCTCATGACTGAAGAAATGAAAAACCACATGTACCCCATGAACCCTAACTGTTTGGTGTGAAAAGTGTAAGAAAAATCTAACCAAAGTAATGAAAATCCAAATGGTATACACACTGGTGTGCCCCTCTTCATGGTATTGTAAGTCCAAAGGCTTTGGTGGAGGTTTCAACTTGGTCTATTTTAGACAAGGGAGCCAAAGGAAGATAGCCTTTCCATGGGTTTCTTGGAAGAGGGAATGATCATAGGATTTCAAATGGTAGAATCTAGGGTGAGCCAAGGGAGGCTCACATAGGTAGGCTTGGGTGACAGACCACCTAGGAAACTACACTTGGGCAAGGATTTTCTCAAGCCTTTAAGGGTATCCATAAGTGTTCTTAGAAGTAGCTCGCACAGATCCCTGGTTAAGGAAGGTAACCTCATGCTAGTGTTTATCAACCACGGGGGAAGTGAGTAACTCATATAGGTGTTGTTTACTTCAAACCCCAGGAGGAATTTAGTTTCAATATTCCATTTAATTCCCTATTATTTAGGTTTTGGAGGACAAATTATAAGGTTTTGGAGGGCTTAGGTGAAGGACTAGGGAAAAAAGAGCTTCGAGGGGCCTTTAAGAAAATTCATCTGTGAAAATGAAGAAGCCAAGGTCCTATTTATAGGAAAATATGGGAATCTAGATGAAGGGATTATTTCACTTAGGTATGTCATGTAGGGGTTCCTATTAGGTATTCTGCACAGGATGATATCCTAACCGGTCGCCCAAGCTAGCATGCAGGTACCCTGCGTGCCGACACGACTCGGGGGTACCTGGGAGAACCACCTTTGGTGGGGTTTTCAATGCTTTTATTCCTTCATTTATCCTCTTTTATTTAATTTATCTTCCCTTGAATCCTTTTCATCCATGTAAAAAAACATAGTGTCAAAAAATCCATCCTCAGGATTGGATCCAATCAAAGGAAGAGGGTTTGATCCTGAGGTAAATGAATTAAAAGGCGAGATGGATCACAGAGGTCATCCACATAGTTCATCCTCACAGGTCATATGCAGAGGCAGGGTGCATACAAGGGTCACATATAGGGGAATCCTTGTATATAAGTACACCCCCTATTTTAAAGTCTGACTCTCATGACTCAACACTTCAGGTCTCATCACGCTAGTATCCCGCACAAACTATCTTCTGAAACTATTTTTCTGAAAGAATAATTCTCATAGATAAAGTGTGTATCTATTTGTTTGATGTATATTCCAAGGATAGTGACTTGCACTAGGACCTTGTTCAAGGTCCTACATGAGTCACTTGTGCGAGGAACCTATGCAAGTACCCTGTGCGAATTTATGCCTTTTCCAAATTTTCTCATTTCTGTAATTTTTTTGAAATTAACTTGTTGTTGATAAATACTTGATACTTATTTTCAGGTTCAATGGATGCTACAAAGACTAGAGTTTTTTATGAACAAGATAAGAATCACCTGGAGGAGATGGTGAATCTTATAGGGTATGACTATTATAATGCTTTCGACACTACTCTACCCAATCTAGAAAGACATCTGAAGAAATATCACCGCGATTTTTTTGAGAGTAGTTATCTACCACTTTATGGACACAGTCATCTGAAGGATATCCTTATAATATCTTAAAATAATTATACTCCTCTATCTTGGTTCCAAGATGACAATAATTTTAAAACCGCCAATTTTTCAAGCATGGGTGCATATATTAATGTCAGGACATCATCCATAGCATGTGTCATGAACCATAGCCAGTATGATTCAGATCTGAAGCCACACACACCTAAATTGAATCCGAACTATTATCCATCCATATTCCATGATTCCTAAATATATTACTCAAAGGGTTGGAGGAAATAATGGGACTTCCGACTAGGAGAGGGTGTTAAGCCTATGTGGATGTGGGTGTACTGGGTGTGCCAAACTTGGGTAGTGTTCAAGAAGGAGTTTCAAGACATCCAAATTTATGAGGATATCTGGGTAGGGAAAACATATGTATATAATAACTCTGATTTCATCCCTGAATTGGTAAGATGATGGATCCCACAGAAGAACTATTTCCACCAGATGTATGGGGAAGTTGGTATCATCTTATGGGACATCCACAAGATCTCTAGGGCTTCGATCCTTGGAGATATGTATGATGAGTTCATCTCTCTGAAGGAGAAGTGGGATGATGCTGAAAGGATGCCTCCTCTAGTGTGTTAACTGTAGAAAATAGCTCAGGATATTATGAAAGAAGACCCCCACCCAAAAGGGGATATCCATCCCAAAGTGTAGATGAGTCTTTTCCTAGAGCTGGAGGAGTAAGGCCCCACTTGAAAATGTCCAACTGGGTATCCTAAGATGGAAATGTGGAGTGCTCTTGGTATATTCTAGATGACTTTATAGAAAGGGGATTATGACCATTAGGGGTATAATCCAAAGTATAGTGTTTAAGTGAAGAAACATCTTTTAGGTTTTTTATCCATGTGCCCAAGCATTTACCTACTGCCTGTCTGTGATTCCAACGACGACATAAGGTTAGGGACATTCATCGTGGTGGCCAAGCTGTCCAGGAAGAAGCACTTGGGGTTCTTAATCCCCATCCGGACAAATATTTACCAAAGTATTCTACATGTCCATGTAGGGAAGGCCCTGTTCAGAATTGGAAGGAAATTCTAGGTACTGTGGAGATGAGTTACAACCCATTTTATAACCTATATCAGATTGAGTGGGGTCGATATTATCAAGGTCCAGTTTCAACCACATATTTAGGCTGTTTATAGTATTCCACCTTTATCTATAAAACCCAGTGATACTCTATTGAGGTTGAGCTTGTTCAAGGATTTCAATATCTTTCCATATGGGGAACAACCTATTGGGGCATTCATTGATGACGGGAAGGCTAGCGGTGAGCTATGATCATATATGATGGCCTTTAGGGATGGTGTATTGGAGACTCATATCAACGACGAAGTTATATGAAAGGCCTATTCTCCATATAGGTTTGCATTCCAATTCAAGTGTATGCAACAAATAACCATATATCCTCTAATGTGTATCTAATCAGAAAAAAATCTGATGGTGGCACGATAACTATGGATGCTTAAAACCATGGAGTTAAATCAAGAGGTGATCAACCTGCCTCTAGCGGATGCGAGTGATGGATTTAATTCCTGGTATAATGATGAATGGATTACATCATACCCCGAGGGAGTATTGGATGAAGTTGTTCCTTGAATTGGTACTGGGAAAATGGTTAAGCATGGGAATCCTTATAGAAAAGATTCTTCCCCTACCAGAGATTTTTCTTCTCCCCTGGAGGATGCTTCATCCCCTTATAAAGGTGAAAAACATGATGAGGTTCAAAGTTCACCGAAACAACCTCATGAAAGGTTCATCCCACTGACCATAATCAAAATTTATACACCAAATGAGATTACACCTAGACATTCCAGTTGTCACCGCCAAGAAGAGAAGCAAGTTCTGTTTTCTGATCCTTTATCTATAACAGAGAGGGTTGGGAAGCCCATGAAATATAAGTCTATCAAATCATCTTCCAGGTAGGCTAGGACAGGTTTAGAATTCATAAAAGTAGAGGAATTCCAATTTTGGAAGGACATTTCCTCTAATGTTGAGATCATATGGTCACTTCTTCATGCTAGGCTACAGATTCTAAAGATAGGAGATTCCCAAGACCCACCTGAACTTCACTTTGAGGAAAATCATACTGAGGGGAGGATCTATATCTGAAAACTAGAGATGCTCATCTATAAAATTGATGATAAGACCCCTACTATGATACGGGTGGAGGATATGGAAATATGGGGTAATGGTGAAGGGATTGATCACCCATTTTATAAGTAATGGACTTATTATACCAATCCTGAGGATATAAGTTATCATTTTCTCATCTCCTTTTCTGTTATTCCTTTCTTTTATCTGGAACAATGTTTCTTTTCTGAGGAGAAGTTCATTTTGATTTGTAACGGGCTAGGGGAAATCAACTGAAGTTCCATCACTGAAATATATCCCAATTGGTATCCTGCTCAGAATTGATGAATTGTCTTTCAAATGGGGAGAGCTATCTCCGGGTCAGCGGACAATGGAGGTTAGGATGGTGGGGGAAACTATATTTCCCCCTTAGATACCTATCTTTGAGGAGGTTAATTCTATCCCTCCTCCATCACAAAATAAAGAACACCAGAGGATAAAATATTTTTCTAAGCACCTTATTAGTAGTGGTAAGTCATCATGGCACAATTAATCTTTGATTTATCCAGAAAAAATGTCTAAACCTCCTTGGATTGTAGAATATACTTCCCTTTATTCTCTTAAGGGACTTACCAATTAAACTCCAAGGACTGAGGAGGGTGATTTGGACCAAGTGTGGATCCCTATTAGAGATTCGACTCCCTTGATAGAATAAGTTTCAAGGGTTGAGGATACCTCATATGCTCTTATCACCATTCCTGATGCTTTAGAGAGGGAGGAGGATTCTAGTAATGTCAAAGGTACATCATAAGGTGTAATATAAAGGTTGATGAATTTAAATCCTATGATGTTTTAGGTTCATCTCATGCACCAGAGAACCCTGTGATGGCTAATGATAACCCTAAAACTATCACCAAAGAAGTTGATCAGGGTTTTCATTCATCATAAGTAGGTGATATACTAGGTCTTAGGCCAAACATTCCAAGTGTCTCCATAGGTGAGATTACCACAGGTCCTGGGACATCAATACATGACATGATAAATCTTGGAATGTCCTCTGAAGAAATGATGGAACATATTAAACTTCCCACTACTTTAGCAGAATTTGAGCAACTTAATAGGGAATTGAATAGACGTGGGTCTTCACTTTTGTGCAACAAATTTTTATGCTTGATGTTTTGTTCATTACTGGTTGAACTGTGTTGCTCCATCCATGGAGAATGTCATAGTGGTGGTGCATGAAAAAGATGTTGAAGTCCATATGAGTCCCACTATTGAGGGGGAAAAGATCAAATAGTCCTTGAAACAAGGAGTCTTCCCAAGCATCATTTGGAAAACCATGGGAAGATCCAGGAGAGTGCCCCTCATCAAGAGGTTCCAGTTCAAACTACCAAGGTCAGGAATGCTGGGGAGAAATCCACCCAAGCTACTAACCCATTACTGTGTGAGTATCACTGACTACTTTAATCATCCTCTATTTCTTATGTCAGCTATCCTTTTGAGGATAAAGATAAGTCTTTCCCATTATCTAGTGCCATGAACATCTGTGGTTGGGTTTGAGAGAAAATCCTCTATGCTAATGCTGTCATAACTAGAACAAGAACCCATTATTGATCAAGAGGGATTGGGTTAGGGTGTTTTAATAAGTTAACTAATCCCACAATATGTTTCTCCCTTTTTCAGAGTATTTGAGTCAGAGGATCTGAGTTAGATTCAGAGATGCAGAGTTATCATCGCATCACATTCCATGGGACTTGTAAGTATATTTGGAAAATAATCTCTAAGGCGCCTCTTAAAACATTACTTCATGAATCCATCGACTTTCATTCCTGTTCGGTATGATGGGATACAACAAATTTTATTACCGCATGATTCATGCTGCTATTAATGAAATCATTCTCAAACAAGAGTGAGATTAAGAGATTCATTAGGACCTCATAAAGGAAACGCTTCTCATCAATGCTGATGATTTCTCAATTGCATTATCCCATGAAGAGGAAAACTATACCAAAAAGTTGGAAGAATGTAAACAACAGATTAATGAGAAGACCATTCAAGTGTCACTCCTTCATCAGGATTCAAATGTTTCTCAGGGGGAGCTCATACAACTCCACCATTGATTAGAAAGAGCCCAGACCAAAGGGTCAGCTTCTATTGCAGCATCAGAAGAATCACTTCACCAAGACAAGGAGGTTGAAGCTGTTCAGTTGGTTGGGTTTCAACAAGTGGATGATGGGGCTTGAGAGGCCATTCAATATATGACAAGTTATGTTGATGGACTCTTATAAATTTTGATGGAGAGACTCCATCATGTGGGTTTTCCTCTAGTTTTGTTTTTCTCCATAAATGAAAATATTTTTTATTCTAATCATTTATGTCTTCATCCTTGTTTTCTTTCTGTGATTGTAATATGACATTGAAGATGATTTTCACAACAAGACTTTTTTACACCAGCTAGTAGTAACCACAGTGATGGGATTGGAAAATGTTATAATTTTTACCCAAACCATGGGGCCTAGCGAGCATAACTTGACTCTTTCTAGGGTTATAAGGATATCCCAACAAAAATTGTGTATTTTTATATCATCACCCTAATTTTTTCCTAAGTCTAGTATAAAGAAGGCTTAGTGGGAGAGACTTGGACTTTTATTAGGCCTCCCCTTGTGGTTTTTCAACCTAACAAGTTTTATGCCTATTTCTTTTCATTACTCATTTTTTTCATAAACCATACAGAGTTTAGGTCTAGTGAGTTGAGACTCAAATTTTTTCTAGAGTTCCCTTTTTGGGTTTTCAATCTAGCGAGTACTGCATCTCTTTCCATGGGCATTTTAAATTCTTACAAGTTAGTCTAATATGGATAGAATTTTAGGCCGAACATCTTTGACCATAAAGTTTTGAAATAATAATCTAAACAAGGATTGATGGAAATTAATTTTATAACATTCTTTAGATACCCCAAGGGAAATATTGAGCCATGATTTTGTGTTTTTTGAATCTAAAACATAATATTTTGGAATAGAGGATTTCTCTTATAAGGGTGAAGTTACCATTGGTCAACAAACCAGTTAAGCAGGCTATTTTATTCAAGGCCAACTAGGGAGCATATTGAATAGTCAAGTAGTTGTATCCTTAGGCCAAAAGACCCATTTTGTGGGTGAATTATAAAAATCCAACTTGGGCATGTCACAACATAGTTAGGTAAAGGAGATCTGAGGAATTTTGACATTTTATCACTCATGGGAAATGTAAGTTTTTGGAGATTTATATTTCTTGAGACCATGATAGGTGGTTTTGATAAGGGAAGAAGTTTTGAGAATGAAAATATCATCCGTATTGGCACTAACCATGAACGGGAAACCACTCCTTCACAGATTTGGTTTGCACAAAGGAGGGAACATTTTGTTATATGAACGATGTCAGAAAAAGGGAATTCTCCTTCCTAACAAGGTTCAAAACATCATGTAGTTTAAGGTCTTGTAAAAAAGATGTTATACTGTGTAGTTTAAAGTCATACAACAAGTAAATTATGGGGGGATATAATTTAAGGTCTTTATCTTTGAACGAAAGGTTGATGATTCTACCATTCTTGGTAACCTATCCAGAAATGTACTACTATATTTGGGTTTGAGAGGAGAAAGTTTTAAACTATGATTTAGAGGTCCCTGGATCTGAAGAGTGGTATGGGGAAAAGGTATTATGTTGTTAGAGAAGGTATATCCTAAGGAATAAGCTACCACTGATTGAAACACCCATTATGAGGGTTGTTTTATGCAAGGCAAACTAGGGCACTTACTGTATAATAAATTAGTAGAATCCCTTGGCTGACTGACCCATTTTATAGGCTACTTTATGCAAATCCAACTGGGAAATGTTATAGTATAGTGAGGCAAATAAGTCCTTAGGAATTCTGATATTCTATTTCTAAAAGTTGATGGATGTTTTTGGAGAGTCAGGTTTCCCTGGGCACTGAGTTTGGTTTGTGGGAGGAAAGTACTTGAATAGAGAGGATCATTTCAAGTCCAAAATTTCCAAAGAATTAGGGGAATAGGTTCTATATGTAGGTTTGACCCAAGAATAGGAAATATGGTGCCTATGGTTTTAGTTCATGAAACTAAGACCATAATATTATGGAAATGACAGATGATATGTGGCCTATGAAGCCTAGATCAGCCCCCTATATTTTAGAATTGAGGGAGGAATTTGTAAACCGTGGTCTTGAGGGTTTCCAGACCAGGATAAATAATACAATATGAGTATGCAAGGGATGACCACAAACTGAATTTGAATCACAGTTTCCAATATAATTTCATCAAATCTTACAAGGACAGAAGAGGATTCTCCCAAGGGTGAAGTTACTACTGGTTGAAAAACCTATTTAGTGGGATGTTTTATACAAATACAACTAGGGAGTATTACAAAATCATCAAACAGTGGAATCATTTGGCTGGAAAATACATTTTTTGGGATGTTTATGAAAATATAACTAGGTCGTATTATAACATTTTCAGGAAAAAAAACTCTCAGGTATCAGACAGTCTACCACCAGAAGCTGAAGAAATATTATGAAGATCCAAAAGTAGTCAAGATTAAAAGTATGAAATATGGAAGGGATTTTTAAAAGTATAAGAAGAGAATTTTTATTGGTATTATCCATGAAGTATAGAGTCCCTTACATAGATATGAATAATATGTATAAGTGGTATATCTCTATTTATTTGGTGTACCCCCTAATGAGGGGACCCAAATAAATGCTCCTGTATAGATCTTTGTTTTCATGTAGAATTCGAAGAATTTTTATTTACCCCATGGATGAGACTAGTAATTAAGGACTAGAAGTCACTATATATCTCAATGGGATGAGAATAAAGCCACACATAGTTATATGAATAAAGGCCCCCCACACTGATTGAATTTGTGTGTGAAGGGAAATAGGTTTTTTTTATGGGTTCATACAATGGGTACGAATCCATATTGAACACTATTATGTAGATATGAATTATACAGAAGATAATGGGGGTATTTAACATATTATGCTATGACTAGTCCCAATATTGAAGATATGAACATCACTACATATCTCATTGGAATGAGAATAAATCCATACATATTTCTTTGAAGAAATTGTGTAGTTTATTATCATGTGATGAGGACATCTAGTGTGACTTTTAATGTATTATATATAGGACCATGGTAACCATAATGTGAATTGATATGCCTTAATTACATGGGGAATATTTTTTTTACCAAATATCCCAATCCCATGTGAGATATGCTCAGTGTGAGAAACAAGGAGTGGAAAAAAATTTCTTCCATGGTACAAAGGCAGCATAAGTGAAGGATAAGGATATTTAAATTCTTTGGTGGCTGGGCCAAGAGATATTATCTAGGTGTTGCTATGTATTTTATTAGGATATGAATCAATCTGTATGTAGTTCTTGAAATCCCATGTATTTTAATGTCATGCAGTGAGGATGTTGATGAACCATCATGAAAGGACAAAAACATTGCAGCTGGTCCCGAGGATGGAAATTTGGGCATCACTATGTATATCATGGGAATTATAATCAAGCCACACATAGTTCTTGAACTCATGTTCAATTTAAAGTCATGTGGTAAGGAAAAAGATGAACTAATGAGAAAAAGGGGAAATATTATGGCTAAGACCAAGGATGGAAACTTGGTCATTACTATGTATCTCATTGGAATGAGAATCAAGCCGTACATAGTTCTGGAATTCCATGTAGTTTAATGTCATGCAGTGAGAACATGGGTCACCTGACATGAAAAAGGATATTGTGGATGGACTAGGGTGTCACTACATATCTTTTTGGATAAATAATCAAGCCATATATAGTTCTTGAAATATTGTTTCCCACATCAATCAGGCTTTGATGTGGGAAAAGGGTGCTTTGATAATTTTTTTAGAATAATGGTTGGGCTCAAGACATGAGGCCCAAGTATCACTGCACATCTCATTATATTGAGAATAAATTTATATATTATAGAAAATCTCCATGTGTAGATCTAGCATATACACAGGGAAAAGAGGGAATTTTTTTTATAGCCACAACTAGACCTGATATTAGAGATCAGAGCATCACTTTATATCTCATTAGAATGAGAATCAATCCGCGTGTAGTTCTTGAAAAGGATCTATATTTTGGTCTGGTTCGTACACAAGGAAAATGGGCTATATATATATATTGTTGTGGATAGACCCAAGATTAGATATTCGGGTCTCACTACATATCCCATTGAAATGATAATCAAGCCACACGTAGTTATTTAGATAAATTGTGTAGTTTACCCTCAGGTGATGAGGATGTTGGCCACATGATTTCTCATCTTGTACCAGGGACATTATAATGTTGGGTTTTATACCTATAAAAGGGGCCCAAATTACATTATGTAGTGGAAATGATGTGAGTAGGGATTATGCATGGGATATTCCTGTCAGATCTTCATCATGTCTTGCCAAGAGGACATCTCAACCTGCCGGAGGGGTTAGTGGGATGTGATTGGGAATTACAACTGATATGGAGGCCTATAATCAAGGGACAATGAGGAGTGTCTCAACTCATGGTGTTTTGAGTTTTTCTTAATTTCCAATGAGAGAGACTTTAACCGTGTAGTTTAATGTCATGCGGTAAGGAAAAATAGTGTCTTGCAGTTTAAGGACATATGATTAGGACCTTATGTTGTGTAGTTTAACATCATGCATAAAGGATGATGATGCCATTAATTTTAAGTTCATGAAACAAAGACCAACTATATAGTTTAACATCTTTCATATGGGACATTATATGGTGCAATGTAGTTTAACATCCTACAGCTAGGATGATTTTTTGTGTGATTACATGAAATAATTCTTTAGGAACCTTGCATTGGTTGGAGTCTTAATGATTTCCCCATCCATCGAGATCAAGGAATAAGATTCGTTGGAGTGGACCTTGTGTATAGAGTAAGGTACCTATCACTTTGGTTTAATATTTGGAGACTTCTTTCATGGTATCATTGGAGTCCTAAGGGCTAGTACCAATTATCCTTGAAAAAATGAATGGAGGCAGTCATTCTTGTTAAAGTATCAAGATATCTGATTTTGATAGACTTCTAAGTGATGGAAGGTGTGAAACCTTTTTTCAATGAGTTTCACCAATTCATCCAATCATTTTTAGGATTTCTCATCTGTAGATAGTTGGTCATAGATGGAAATATAGAGCGATGGTAATTGAACCTCAATGGGAAAAACGGTTTCTGTTCTATATATTACTAAGTATGGGGTTGCATGTGTGGAAGAACGAGTTTTAGTTTAGTAATACCATAAGGCATGCAAGATATTTTCAGGATAAGACTTTTTATATTTTTCCACCATATTCTAGAGTATGTTTTATAGAGTCTTTTTGAAATCTTTTATCTATCCATTATCCACTGTGTGATAGTGAGATTAATGGTTTTATTTGATATTATATTCTTGATATAGATTTTCCACCTCAGAGGAATAAAGATTGGTGTTGTTGTCCATAAATATTGTATTAAGGACAAAAAATAAAGTAATTATGGTAGCTTTGATAAAACTAATAATTATTTGGTCTCTGAATTCTTTTAGGGGTATTGCCTCTATCCATTTTGAGAAGAAATCAGTAGTAGTCAATATGTATTTAAACTGCTTGGCCATAGTTGAAGGGTATGGTCCCACAACATCCATTCTCCATATGTAAAATTTCCATGAGTATTTGGCTATATGCAATAACTCTGGTGGTTGGTGGATGAATTTGGCATGCAATTGGTAGGAATAACAGTTCTTGGTGAATTCTATGCAATCCTATGTCATCGAAGGATAGAAGTATACAAGCCTTTGGATTTGATCAAAAATCCTATACCCTGACTAGTGGGTAACATAGGATCCTACATGTAATTCTTCCAAAATATTCATAGTCTCTTCCCCATTGAAATATCCGAGAAGGAATCCTTCAAAGCCTCATTTATATAGTAGTTTTTGATGATTTAGGCCATCATAAAGAGTGAATTTAACTATTTTCCATCAGATTTTCTATTTCCTAGCTCTATCTAGTGGAATAACTCCATCTTGAAGTTATTATATGATTGGAATCATCCACCTAGTGGTAGGACTATACAACTTAGGGATAGGGCTGACTTTGTCAATCTCATCTATTCTGAGTTGAACAAAAGGTGAGACTATCTAGACATGGGTAATGCTGATGATTATTTCATATTTGTTTGGATATTCTAGAGTTGTATCTACATTTTACAATGCAAACTCTTAGGAATTTTTCAATAGAGGGACGTGATTCAATGTTGGTTATGAGGGGAACTCTACCATTAACATTTGAACATAGTCAAGTAAGGGGATTGACTCTTCTTTTCTAATGGCATAATCTCTATTGATTTTCTTGATTACCAATTATGAATCCCTATCACCTCAAGTTGGTTCACTGGTATTTAGAGTTCCAGTTACATACCTATAATGATGGCCTGATATTCTACCTCATTGTTGGTATAAACTTATGATAATATGAATAAGTAAGGTATGACTGGCTTTATTGGGGAGATGAGTATAATCCCTAACCCAAATTTGTTGATATTAGGGTCTTGTATTCTCTCCCCCATTGGGCTTATGGATGCGTTGTCAAAATATATTTCCTGGGTTTGGGGGATATCTTGAATAGAAAATATCTCATAATTTGAAAATTTAGTATTTAATGAAGTTTCTTCTTTAGACGGGTGTTCTACAATGAAATCTACCAGGGCTTGGCCTTTCACTTATTTTTGAGGCATGAATTGTATATCGAATTGATACAGTATAACTTACCACCATACCAGACATCCTGTTAGTATAGGATGGATGAGGATATATTTGAGTAAGTTATTACAAGATACCAATTGGAATTCATGTTGTTGCAATTAGTGCCTCAACTTTTGAACTGAAAAGATTAATTCTAGATAGATCTTCTTGATATCTGAATAACGAGTCTCAATGTCGACCATGGTTTGACTAAGATAATAAAGGTGGTTTTCATTCCTGACATCATTCCATTGCACAAGTAAGGTGCCCAATGATTTCTCCAAAGCCATCGTATATAGAATGAGTGGTCTTACCTCAACAGGTTCCAATAATACTAGTGGGATCAAGAGGTACTTCTTGAGGTTTACAAATGATTCTTGATAGTCACCGGCCCACTGATATGTGACCCATTTTGTCATTAATTTGGTAAAGGGAAATCCCTTTCCCACAAGGTTGGATAAGAATCACTGGATGTAGGCCATGTTTCTTTGAAGTCCTCTCAAATCATTAAGGTTTAAAATAAGTTACATGCTAAGGATAACTTTTGTTTTCTCACGGTTAGATTTGATGCTATGATGACGTACAGTGAAGTTGAGAAACTTCCCTAAGGTTACCAAAAAAGCAAATTTAAGGGGTTCATCATTAGAATATTTTTCTATATGTTGTTTAAGATAGTATCTATGTCAGCCAAGTGATCAAAATTTTAGTGTTACTTGACCACTAGATCATAAAATTAGAATTTAAAAAACTTTCCTTGGAAGGGTTTGAAGATGCGATGCATGGAACGTTGGTATGTGGCACTGGAATTATTCATGCCAAAGGGCATTACTCGCTAGAATAATACTTACTAATGGGCCCTGTAGGTGGTGGATTCTTCATATTCTAGAGCCATCCATATTTTGTTTTACCCTGAATATCCATCCATGAAGGAGAGGGCTTGATAACCAGCCATTTCATCGATCATGATTTTTGTGATTGGAACCGGGAAGTCATCTTTCAGATAGTGCTGGTTGAGATTTCTAAATTTGATGAAAAATATGATTTTACTATTTTTATTACTTACTAGGACTATGTTGTATATCCATTTTGGATATTTTACCTCTCATATGAAGTCATATTTGACGAGTTTATCCACTTCAACCTTAATTTTGGTGGCATGAGTTGGGTGTGTTCGTCTGGATTCCTGTTTGTACTCTCGATGGTCTTCTGGAAAACCCAAGTGATGGGTGGCCACATCGGGGTCAAGTCTTGGAATATATGTTTAATTATGGGTAAATAAATCTTGTTTTTGATTCAATAAGGAGTTATATACCTTCTATTATTTTGAAGTCATGACTGCACTGATCAGAGTGAAACATGAATCTTTTTTCCTACCCAGATTTATTTCTCTAAGTTCATCTACAATGGTAGAGATGCCTTCATAAAATGTTTGAGGGGAATAATTGTGGTCTTAAACTTCTTCCCCTTCCTTAATATTTACTTTTTTCACCTCTTCCTAGGAGGTATATGATAAATCAAGGTTCTCGGAGTTAGGGGAGGAGCCATCATTTAGACATTCAGAAGATGAAGTAATCATTTCTAGCTCAATCAAGGGTGTGAGACCTTTTGGACCTTTAAAGGGTAGATGAGGGACTAAGAATGAGAATATTCATTTATCCCCATTAATATAACAACTTTATCTAGTCTAGATTATGGAGTAGGGATTTTTTAAAGATCAGTGAATGGAATGAAGAATTTTTCATCTAGGATTTCATTACTTCTTGGAGAGTTGACATCTTATCCAATGCTATTAGGCCCAACTATCATAATTAATATCACCAAAGTTATTTAATGTGTGCTCACATTTGAATCCAAATCTTTGATTTGGTTAATGGGGAGCATGTACTCTCCAATGAGATTCTTGAAAGGGTTAGCAAGGATAATCTCTAGACTATTTGGGGCATTGATCCGAGAAACATTATTAGTCGTGGATTATTTCCCTTATTTATGGTAGAATCATGTTTCAATGTACTGTGGCCGTAAAATTTACTAATTTTTCCATTCATACAATATTTGAGGCATTGGTGGTGTGATTATTGAATGACCACATGCTGATGTAGCTAAGGAATTCCCAATAGAACATTGAAGGTTGTATCCTATCAAACAACCCTGAATTATGAGTTAGAAATAAGATCCCTGAACTAATTTTTGAGTGTGATCTCAAAAACTGGATTTTTCTTATTCTTTTCATAACCATGTAACATCAAAGTGGAGGGGGACTTGTGAGATTCACTAATACCCATTTAGAAAAGTGTTCGGACCGGAATGAGGTTGAATCCATAGCTATTGTCAATAATGGATCATCAAATATCAATTTTATTTATCTAGATGGATATATACAAGGGTCTAACATGTCCCTATATAATGGAATCTTCATCTTGGTTTGTGAAAGAGATAACAATGTGACATTCTATCGTATCATTCTCTACATGTTATCATTTAGCAATAGAAACCTCAACCTCAACCTCTTGAGGGATTTATAGGGCCTCTATAAGTGCCTCAAAAAGGTATTTTGATAAACTCATGGAATTCAGGATTGAAAAATTAGCTAGAACTAGGGATAATTTCTTCAAAAAATAATTTTTCTTCATCCATAGGTATGTTCTTCCTAGCATGGGGATTCACTTTTATAGATTCATTGGGAACCGATGTTCCTAAAATAGATGGTATGTCCCTTATAACAAAAGCTAAAGGTGTTTCTTCTCTTGGTGGATTAGGCCGGCTTGGATTACCTACATGCTGAGGATGCTTAGGTGGTGCTGTATAATCTAGTCATTCTTCCATGATATTCATGTTTGGGAAGACTATGTCATGTGTGGAAAAAGAACTATGCTAAACCTGCTAATCTCCCTAGAGATCTTTCCCATGAGTTCTGGTTTCATAGAAAGTTCTAGTTGGGGCATGGTTAAAGTAATGAATCATGTCATGATAGCATCTTCCCCTGTATCCTCAACCCTAACGAACTCTTCCCCTAATTACCTAATCAATTGTGGGGAATTTGGTTTTATAATTGTTCCCGTATTTTGATAAATGATCCCTTATGTGGATAATGTTAATGAAATTGAAAATAAACCCCTCATCAGATGAAGATTCTGTCATATGGTTCAACTCTCATTGTACTATTTGGCGGGGTGGTGCCCGTGCCTTGGAGACCATCAATATGAAGTCTCCTAGGGTCAAGGATAACTTCAGCCTTGACACAATCTCATCTTCCTATGTTTTTTTCTTACCCTTATGGCCATGTCATTTTTTGGAAGACTATATTTCTAAGGAATAATTTTTTTGATGAATTTGGTTATGATATAGAGGAAGTAGTTGAAGGCACAATCATATTTTTCAACTGTGCTCAAAAGATAGCATGGGTTTGGTTGATCATTTTTTCTAACCATCCAATCACCAAACTTCTGAGTACTCTTTCTCTTGAATTATTTCCATTTATTCTCATCCTATAGATCAGTGGTAGAAACATATTCAACCTGAGAAGGTGAATTTTTTATATTCTCTTTCCTAGAGTCTACCATATTTTGTAGGAGGTATTTGAAAAAAAACAATCCTGGATGTGGTGCCCCAGTATTTGATGAAATGGAAAATAATTTAGTATATCTTCATCACCTTCTTTTCTGGGATTCGTGGGATTTTTCAACTTGATAAAGTTGTTTTACAATACAGAGATGAATTATCCAAGGACATAGTCATTTTGAAAAGAATAAAACTTGTTTTTAATCTCCTCAAAATATTTCTTCCTCTGCTCTCTTTGATCATCCTGATGAGGTGGGCATTATTACTGATGCTTAGGATGTGTAGCTACACGATATTCTGCGAATTTTGAAGGGGGAGTGGGTGAAGGGGCCTACTTGAGTGTAACTATATCGGCCTCTACTTTACCTACTATCTTCCCTTAAGTTGATGTAATTACTCAGGTCTTATATTTGGACTCTGAAATGGAGTCTTCCACTCTTGAAGTGATGGAAGTAAGGTCCTGAAACCCTCCTATATATTTCACTAGGATAAGTGGTGTCTGCAACTCATCGTGAATATTCACAATACATATGGGAAGAAACTATTATTAAGTGAGTGGTAGATTAAAATAGTATGTAAATACTTTCTACTGAATAATGAAATCTGAGGCTCTTTCATTTTCCCACTGCTTATAGTTTTATAGATCAAAGACTTTTGTCCTCTATAACATTTAGCTAAATTGGAAGAGAAACTTATGATTTTGTTATTCCCATCTAGCGATTGACCAAGCCTGTAAACTCATGAACCATATGAAGGTTGGTCCCTATAGTTATTTCAAAAAGTACCTGAGTTTCACCACCTCCTTTTGTTCAGGGGTCCCCATCATGGGATCACAGTGAGAGACAAAATGCGTCAAATACTGCTCTGGGACTTTTGAGCCCTTGAAAATTGGAAATGTTGGGTTCCCAAAATTTGGTGAGGGAAGAGTAAAATCAACCCATTCCTAGTAAGGATTATTTTCTGGCTGTATTGGCACACATAATTCCTCTATAGCTTCCAGTAAAGTTGTTTGTGTCTCAATAGTTTTTATAAGAATTTGAGGAATATATAGCTAAGTTGGATCCTAAAAGGGTGTGGTAGCTGGATCTTAAACAAGTGTGACATCTTGTAGGGACATTGGTGGAGAAACTGATGGTATTTGTCATGGGTAACCTATAGGGAAAGGGCTATAAGGATGTTACTAAACCTGTTTTGGTTGTGCACCCAATGGAGGGAATTCTCGATCTTCTACTATGGGATCCAAAAATATCAATTGTTGGTATCCCATATTGAGAATATGTTCTAGATCTAATTCAGTTGCTATGGAAAACCCTCTTCGTTGAGGTGGGTCATCTTGAAGTGCGAGTTTAAGATTTACTTGTAGAACATATGTAGCAGAAATGATGCCTTAGAGTAATTTTTCATTGAGTCTTCTCAATTCCTTCAACTCTTCCTCTTGCTGAGAAAATATTTCTTAAAGTGAAAGGGGATTAACCTCTCTGGGAGGGAGGTGAGACACGATTTGACCCTTATCCTTCTCCCTATTAGATGAATTTTGAGGGATTAATGATGGATTTTATAAGGGAATGACAAGATTTAGGGTAAGCCTCTGGTTCTGGGTAAGCACACCTCCTTCAATTGTTTCAGTGTAAACCGCATTATGAACCAGAACTTCCCCTTATAACTACTCTAAATTGGCCTTGTGTTCTGTAGAATCTACGAGGGTAGTGTTGATGACATAAACTGATGAAAAATGAATTTAAGTCATTCTATTAGTGTCTTTGTGAGGCTGTCTTCTTCTATGACCACCATGAGGCTTTGTCCTCTACTTTATTGATTATCTAAGATCTATTTGGAAGAAATTAATCCTAAGGTAATTTTCAGATAGTTCATTCATGCATATCCCTATTGAACGTACTGGATCATGGAATGGAACAAAATGGGAGGATTCATTCTGTGGAATTTTTCCTAATCAGGAGAAGACTGATTCCTACCGAAGAATGGGTTGTTGAGGTGAAAAATACCCCATACTTGAGGGATAGGGTTGTACCTTTTCCACTTTAATAACTCTTTGGGCCTGTTTTACTAGCCTTGAAGGTTGGGTTAAAAACTTACCCATCCCTATGGGCTGGGGTTGCTCTTAAACTATCATGTATGCTACTACCACGACTTCCCTTTTAATTTTATAGAGTTTTGTTCAAATGTGGGATGCGTGCATCATTTAGAACACACTTAAATGGATAGTTTTTGAAGACCGTTGTGCTATCTCTAACATTTTCATTATTTGATGATGGATTTACTTCAAATGGGAAGCTTTCTCAAAATTCTAAGATACCTGAGACAAAAGTATTTTAATATCTTACTCTCTTCTATCTCGACATTGGTGAGAGTTGGTCAGGGCCTATTTTTTTGAGAAAGTATTTGGTTATGAAGAAATTCCTTTTGTTTAAGCCAACCTGAAGATCTTAAATTTCTTAGGTAAAAATCACTCTTGATGGTTATTTTGGGTTGATTTTGTTTATTGAAAAGGTTTGAGGTTGTTGAAAAATGTGGGTTTTAAAAGAAGGAATGAAGAGTTAGGTTTGATCTTTCACAAAGTGTGAATGTAGAATCACAATAGGAACTCATGAAAAGAGTGAATATAAACTCGAACCAGGGACTCACACAAAGCATAGATATAGACTCACAACAAGGAATTGCATAGAGTGTGAATGTGGACTCGCACTAAGGACTCACACCAAGAGCTTGTGCAAAGCGTGAATGTGGACTCACACCAGGCGTTCACTCTAGGGGTTCATGATAGGTTTTTGCACCTAGATCTTGCACAAAGTGTGAATGTGGACTTACACTAGGTGTTCCCGCCAGGGGTTCATGCCAGGGGTTCACACTAAGGGTTCACACTAGGATCTCGTGCAAAGCATGAATAGGGATCACACCAAGGGTTCAAGCTAGATGATCAAGTAAAGAGTGAATAGGGTTTACACCAAGGGTTTCCACCCAGATCTCACACTAGGAGGTTCATGAAGCATGTGATGCTGATTGAAGTGGATGGTTATCCATGATTTGTGGAATTAAGTTAGTGGAAACTCTATTGTAAATACCCCTAACCCATCCTGATGAAGTTTTTCCTCATTGTTATATATGAAGCAACATCTGAGGAGGTTCATAGAGAGATATTATGAAGGAGGATCAAGCCAAGGGTTCGTAGTGAAAGAGGTTCATAGAGAGGACTCACAAAGGAATTTACATTGTATAAAGTTTCATGTATGATCTGAAAAACTTCTTGTGAAAAACACGAATGGGGTTCACACCAGGAGCTCACACAAAGTGCAAACAGGGTTTTCACAAGGGGTTTGGGCCAAGAGCTCACACAATGAGTGAACATGGTTCACACTAAGGGCTCGCGCCAGGGGTTCTCACTTAGAGCTCACATAAAGCGTGAACATGGGTTTACACTAGGGTACTTGCGCAAAGTAGGACTTACACAAAACATAAATAAGGGTTTGCATCGGGACTCATACAAGGGTATGTGCCAGGATCTCATGCAAGGGTACGTGCCAGGATCTCACACAAGTAGTTATACGCTGAGGTCTCGTATATGGGTATCACACTAGAGTCTTGTGTAAGGAGATATCCACCTACATTACCATGTGAGCAGTATCATTTTCATATCCGATTCCAGAAGAAGAAGAAGAAGATAAAGGATCTGTACCATTCGACAATACTTGTAGAAGGAGTTCATTCACTACTACATTCAAGGAAGTGAAAGGAATACTTGGAATATATTGAAGATATTTTCAAAGAAGAGGTAATTGTTGTGTCTATAACAAAGAGAAGTTTGGTCCAGTTGACTATAATTTGGAAGTGCTATATCTAGGAATTTTCATAGAAGTGAAGAAGAATCCCAGAAAGAACATCAACAGAGCATATACATACAGTTGAGAATGAATTTATTATTGATAATTAAGGGACCTATATGTCAATAAACTGTGTGTAAATCTCTTCCAGAGCTGTGAGAAAAATAAGAGGAAGAATATGATCCTTTCCACCTGTAGTGAGAAATCAAAAGAGAGTTATGGAGTGAACCTTGGGAAAGTAGTGAGCTAACCTTAAATATTGTTAGGATAGTGAGCCTGGGTATAGAACTAATCTAGCCCAAACATTTTATTTTGACAATTAGACTTAGTGGATTTGGTACATTGACACATTACCGTTGTTTGCTACTTAGATATAGCCCAATAAGGTTGAACCAAGTAAAATTGATGTGTCACATTCATGCTTTCATTTTTGTTCATACATTTCTATGGGAAAGGGAGAAAAAAGTGTTTTGTTTAACAATGAAACAAGATAGGATGGAGAATTTATTTTAATATATCATACCTTGATTCAACCCCAATCTTAGGATATTTAACCTAGTTGGGATAAAAATTGGTATCAAAGGTAAAGGTTGAAAGTCAACGGTTCTCTCTCAATAGAAGAAATAGAAGTTGTCAATCACAAAGGGATTCCAATCTTCGATATAAACAATTTTCAATTATGTAAGAATCAGATACAACACTACTTTTTTATCTTTAGGAATGAATGTCTTTATGACAGTGATGCATGTAATTTTAGCTAGTATTGACAATGATGTTTTATAAGAAGATGGCCAAAGGGAGTTAGATTCTGATTCTAAAGAAATCAATGCTTTAGGGTGAGACCTATATAATGTTATCTATATGAAGGTCATGTCATGTAAGTCATCATATGCTATGTGGGAAAAGTTTATAAATATTTATGATGGTGGGTCAAAATTTAGATAAGTAAAGATACATGTTCTATGGAACAAATATGAGGATATCAGGATGCAACCTAATGAGTTTGTTGATGAATTATTTAGTCAGGTGAATGTTATTGTAGAATACATGCATGGTCTTGAAGAAATTATTGAAAATGTAAAGATTTTCAAGTGCATCTTAATAATACTTCCACCTCAGTTCAATTTGAAATTTTCTGTATTAGAAGATAAAGATCCAAAGTAGATGACATTTGATAGATTTCATAGTACTATTTTTTCGTATGAGATGAGAAATGATGATAATGAGTATATGGAAAAGGGTAAGTCTAAAGAAGGGGCATTCAATTCCATGAAAAATCCCACTATTGAATATGGGAAGGATGAAGAGGACACAGATAAATTCATGTCATTCCTTTCATCAAATTTATGAAGATGAAAAAGAAAATTTCAAAGGGAAGCTCCCACTAACATGCTTTAGATGTGGAAAATTTGGATATAATTTAGTGTGGTTACCTAATAAGTTTCAAGATGAAGATGAGGATGAATTCAAAATTCTCAGGAATAAGTCTTCATCTGACTTGAAAGGTAAGAAAAATTTTAAGAAAAATTTCTTCAAAAAAAAGAATTTTCTTTCAAAATAAGATGACAGTTTAGAAGAATCTAAGACAGAAGAGTTCGAAAATTTCAAGGATCATGAAGTAGATTCTATGGTGGTAGTTTTTAGAAATTTCCAATCAAGGGAAGAAAGTGAAAATTCTAAAGGAGAATTCGAAGGAAGAGTTGACCTTCAGGTCTAATTAGAAGATACACTTGAAGAGATAGATGTTTGGAGAACCAAAATAAATAAATAAAAAAGGGTGTTTCAAGATTAAAAAATATTTATGTAGGAGAAATAAGAATATATGAATAATTTTATAGATGAAATAAAAAATATTAATACTTCAAAGGTAGAAAACTCAGATACGATCAGTGAGTAAAAGATTAAATTTGAAGAACAAAAAAGAGTGATCGATGGTTTGAATAATACAGAAAAAGATCAAGATAAACTCATAAAAAAGATTGAGGAGGAGTTTTTTAACCTTCGAAGGAATGTGAAAGATCTGGAGAAACTTTTTACTCCAATAAATTAGGTCGTAAAGGTAGTAGAAAATAAAAAAGTATAGTTCAAATCATAGATGAAACAGATAAAGGAATGTCGGGAGAAGAAAAAAATTGATATGAACATTGTAGTTGGTATAAGGATTGATCGAAAATAGAAAGAAGTAATAGTTAAAGTTATAACATAATAACTTTCTATAATACTGAATATTGATTTGGGTAAAAATTATAACTAGAAGATCAGATAATCTAAGAGAAAACTAGTAGTGAATTAGTGACACACATGAATGCACACCACATTAGATGTTATTATTATGAAAATATGGGACACTCACAAAATTTCTATTCAATATCCAAGAGGTATCTAAGTGAATGGGACTAAAAAATGTAGAAATAAAAATATCAATATTCCAAGATATCATTTGATGGACACTATTTTGGGTTTGGAGGATTCAGACACATGGAAAGATATTGCTCATCAACAATGCAAAGGAATATTTTGAAGTAGACTGAATGTGATCATAAGCAGTAGATAAATTTATGATCGAATGTGTTGAAAATTAAAAATCAATTTTCAACTATGAAAGATAAATCCAGTCCATTATACTCAAATGAAGATCAAGATTATCATTCTGTACCAGGTATGAAGTTAAAAACATGGATAAAAAAGAAGAGAGATGAACATGTAATAGTTGCATAAATTAATTTCAAAGCATCAAATTACACTAGAATATGGATAGGAAACAAATAACTAGTGACATGAATCAAATACGATAATGAATGTATTGTGATATTTGGTAATTATGAAGGCCTGAAAATTATTAGCTCAGGAAAAGAAAAGTTTGGGGAAAAGATATGAGACATGAAGATGTCTTGGTTATTGAAGTTCTCAGTCTTAACTTACTAATTTTCATTCAATTATGTGATTCAAGACATGCCATAAGATTTTCCAAGAAATTATGTGTCATTAAGGAAAAAGACTGTGTAGTTGATTTATAGTAATAGTGTATGAAATGGAATCTATACCTTGTGAGTGGATAAGAAGATATGTGCTTTCTGTCTAAGGAAAAAGAAAAAAAGTTATGGCATAAATTCCTTGGTCACTTGAGCCAAACATATTTAGAAGATATGGTGAAATGTGATACTGATCGTGAACTTCCTAGGTTATCATTTGATCATACTCATACATGCGATGCTTTTCAATAAGGTAAGATCATTCAAAATACATATAAGGAAAAATAAAAAAGGTCAACAAAAGTGATTGAGTTAGTGAATATTGATGTGTGTGGACCTATTTTAACAACATTTATTGATGGGAGGATATATTATTTTCTCTGCATTGATGATTTTAGCAGAATGGAATGGGTTTCAGTCATTACTCACAAGTTTTATGTGTTCAGTTTCATGACAACTTATCAAAGGGAATTTGAAAAGATACTAGGTCAAAAAATCTAGAAGATTCAAACATATAATGGATATGAGTTCACAAATATCCAAGTGGAGGATTATCTCAAGAAATATGGGATAAGGCACCAAGTTTCAGCAGTAATAACTCCACAGTAGAATAGAGTAGTTGAGAGTAGAAAATGAATTATCAACAACATGTCTAGAACAATGCTCATTGAGAAACACCTTCCAGAGAAGTTTTGGAAAGAAGCAATGATGAAATCAGTCTAGAAATCAAATAGAGTGTTACTATGTCTGAAAGAATAGAATACTCCATATGAGATATGGTTTGGAAAGAATCTAGTGTTGACGTACTTTCAAGTATTTGTAAGTAAGTGTTTCATTCTCAATAAAGATAAACACAAGAATTTTGAGTCCCATGGAGATGAAGGAATATTTCTTGGCTACTCAAAGAAAATAAAAGAATATAAATTCTTCAATAAGTGAATGGGAAATGTAGTTGAAATAAATGATGTATCTATAGTAGAGAATGAGCAGAATATTATGCAAATGCATGATCAGTCTCAGGAGGATAGTGATGAAGAGATAAGTAGGTCGGGGGATGTTCCAGTTAAAGAGGCTGATTTAGAAGAAGATTTAGATAATGAAAAGGATGATCATAAACTAATATCTTCACAAAGATTTAAGAGAAGATTCAAAGTTTATAGACATAACATAATCAGTGATAATAAAGCACTAGTGAAGACAAGGAGGATGAAGACTCTACAACAAGAATCGTTCTTATCATAGGTAGATCCTAAATGTTTTGAGGAAGCACCAGGACATGACAACTAGGTTTAGGACATGAATGATGAGCTTGACTAAATTGAGAAGAATCAGACATGGGAGATTGTTTCAAGACCAAAAAATAGGAATTTCATTGGGTCCAAATGGTTCTCTCACAATAATATTAATGAATATGGCACAATGATTCAAAACAAATCACAATTAGTGGGAAAAGGGTACTCCCAAATAGAAGGTATTGATATTTATGAAACATTTGTACCTATTATCAGGATAGATACAATCAGATTATTCTTAGCCATAACAGTGAAAAGAAGGTTCAAAGTTTTCTATATGGACATCAAGTCAGCAGTTCTAAATGAGGTTCTGAAAGAATAAGTTTATATTGAGTAGCTCGATGGTTTTCTCATTCATGAAGAATAGAATAGAGTTTTTCAGCTGAATAAGGTGCTCTATGGGTTATAGCAAGCACTGAGAGCATGTTATTCAAGACTAGATTATTTTTTTAAGAAGATCAGTTTTTAGTGTGGTGGATTTGATTACAATCTATATTTAAACAATGATAGTAATCAAATAATGATAGTATTGGTATATGTCGATGAAATAATATTTGGTGGATCAGACAAAGTATAATGAGATCTATTCATAGAATTCATGAAAAGTGAACTTGAAATGTCGATGATCAGTGAAATGAAGTTTTCCTTGGTTTATAGGTGATACAAGGAAAGAATGAAACATTCATTTCTCAATTTAAATATTCCAAGGAGGTTTTGAGAAGATTTGTAATTGATAATTCCAAAGTGATAACGAATCTAGTGGCTAGTTGGATGAAACTATCATGTGATGATTAAGGAAATATAGTTAATGTCACATAATATAGGAAAATCATTGGCTGCCTATTATACCCAACAATAAAAAGACCTGATATTGTTTTTTCCACATCACAAGAAGCACAATATCAAATCAATCCCAAGGTAACTCACTTTCTTAGATTGAAAATGATACTTTGGTATATCAAGGGCATGTTGGATTTTGATTTACTGTGAAATGAAAAATCCCAGAAAGAGTTATTACAATATACAAATGTAGATTGGGAGTGATCAGAAGATGATAGAAAATCAATGTCAGGTGGTTCATTTATCTCTAAATATTGTGTATTTCTTGGCTAATCTAGAAACAAGATTGTATTTCTTTAAGCACCATAGAAGCTGAATATATTGTGGCTACTCAAGCGTGCACATAATTATTATGGATGAAGTATAAACTTGATGATATGAGATTTGAAGTGACATCTCCGATCAGAATTCATTATGATAATTTAATTTCTATAAATATCAGTAGAAATCTAGTCCATCACTCAAGGAAAAAGAAAATTTAAATCAAGTTTAATTTTATCGAGGAGAAGTTGGAGCAAGAGATTATGAAGTTGGAGTATGTGCCTACAGATGACAAATTACTTACCCAAAGAATCATTTGAATGGAATTATATGGATCTTGGAGTTCTATTGACTCCTCACACTTGAAAAGTGTGGATACGAGACCCTTTCTCCCCAAGGTATGATGTGTTTTTCCTTGATATGATGATCTGTGTTCTTTACCCTATTGCAGACCACAACAAAGTGACCTTTGGGTTCATTTACAAAGGGGGAGAAATTATGGCTATAAAAGGAGAGATAATGTTTTAATCCTGACAGGGGAGAAGCTGATAAGGGGAGCAATGAAGTATGGGGAGTTTTAAATATGATTATGCTAAAGATGATTGATCAAAGGTTATATATCATGATAGATGAGGTTCATGATGAAAGTAGTTGAGTGTTTTTTTGGAATAAAGTGTTTCATTGAGTGGTTTTAAATCTGACGATGCCAAAGATGATTGATCAAAGGTTATATATCATGATAGATGAGGTTTGTGATGAAAGAAGTTGCGTGGTTTTGGAATGAAGTGTTTTGATGATGAACTTTTCATGATACTCTTGCTTCTCATACTAAGCATAGATCATGTGGGATTAGAGTGTGTGTTGAGTAAATTTATGATCGCTATCATAATCACAAGAATAAATTTTTTTGATAGAAGATGGAAGAAGCTTTAACATGGTGTCCAAATGTGAAGAGTTTTCAACAAACCCAAAGAGGGGAATTATTAGGCAAAAATCCCTCTTGATGGTGATTTTGGGTTGATTGTATTTGTTGAAAAGGTTTGAGGTTATTGACAATTGATGATTGTCAAAGAAGGTATGAAGAGTTAGCTTTGATCTTGCACAAAGTGAAAATGTGGACTCGCACTAGGAACTCAAGCAAAGTGAAAATGTGGACTCGCACCAGGGACTCGTACAAAGTGCGAACGTGGACTCACACCAGGGACTCTTACAAAGCGTGAATGTAGAATCACACTAGGGGTTTGCGCTAGTGGTTCAGGATAGTGGTTCATGCTAGTTGTTTGTGCCTATATCTTGCACAAAGTGTGAATGTGGACCTGCACCATGGGTTCACACTAGGGGTTCACGCTAGGGGTTCGTACTAGGTTTTTGCAACCAGATCTCGCACACAGTGCGAATGTGGACTCACACTAGGGGTCTGAGCCAAGGGTTCAAGCTAGGAGCTTAAGAAAAGTGCGAATAGGGTTCTTACTAAGAGTTCATTCTATATGCTCAAGAAATACGTGAATAGGGTTTGCACCAAGGGTTCACACCAGGGTTCATTCTTGGGGTTCGTGTCTAAATCTCACGCTAGGAGGTCCGCAGAGCATATTATGCCAATTATGGTGGATGTTTGTCCATGATTTTTGGAGTTAAAGTAGTGTAAAATCTACAATAAATACCCCTAACCCATCCTTAAATGTTGATGAAGTTTTTCCTCATTGTTATATCTAAAGGAACTTTCAAGGAGGTTTATGGAGAGATCTCGTGAAGGAGGTTCGCACCAGGGGTTCATGATGAAGGAGATTCACATAGAGGACTCACAAATAAATTTAAATTGTCTAAAATTTTGTGTATGATCTTAACAAAGTCTTTCTCAAAGCATGAACAAGGTTTTCACCAGGAGCTCGCGCAAAATACGAACAATGTTCATGCTAGGGGTTCATGCCAAGAGCTCACATAAAGTGTGAATAGGGTTCATTCTAGGGGTTTTTACCATTCGTTTGTGCTAGGGATGCATTATAGGGGATCAAAGGGTTCATGATATGGGTTCGTTCCAGGAGCTCACGCAAAGCACGAATAAGGGTTCGCACTAGGAGACTCGCACAAAGTGAAAACATAGTTCACGCCAGGGGACTCATTCAAAGTGGTACTCACACAAAGATAAAATAATGTTTCTCTCTAGGAATCATGAAAGGGTACACACCATGATCTCATGAAAGGTTATGATCCAAGATCTCACACAAGTGGTTATGCATCAGGGTCTCACATAGGGGTATCACACTAGAGTATTGCGCAAGGAGATACAAACCTACATTACTATTTGAGTATTATCATTTTCATATCTGATCTCAAAAGAAGAATAAGATGATGATAGAGGATTTACACCATTCGAAAATACTTGAATAATGAGTTCATTCACTAATATATTCAAGGTAGTGAAAGGAAGACTTGGAATCTCTTAAAGATCTTTCCAAAGAGAAGTTAATTTCTATGTCTACAAAAAAGATAAGTTCGTTCCAGTTGTCTAGAAAATAGAAGTGATGCATCTAGGTGTTTTCACAGAAGTAAAGGAGAAACCCAAAAATAACTTAAATAGAGCATCTACATATAGTTTAGGATTCATTAATTATTGATAATTAAGGGAAATATATGTCCATAAACTGTGTGTGAATATCTTCCAAAGTAGTGAGAAAAAGAAGAGGAATAAGATGATCCATTCCATCTGGAGTGAGCCATTGAAATAGAGTTAGGGAGTGACCCTAGGGAAAGTAGTGATCTGATCCTAAACATTGTAAATGCAGTGATCCTAGGTATAAAAGTGATCTATATTGAACCTTGTATTTTAAAAGTGATCCTTAGTGGATTTTGTATATTAACACATTTCTATTTTATGCTCCTTGGATATAGCCTAGTAAGGATGAACTATGTAAAATTGATATGTCTCATTCATTCTTTCATTTCTAGTCATACATTACTATGAGAAAGGGAGATAAAAGTGTTTTGTTTAATGAAGAAATAAGATCTGAAGGGAATGTTGTTTTAATCTGTCATACCTTGATTCACCCCCTCTATCAGGCTATTTAACCTAGTTGGGATAACAACATTGCACGTTACAACCTTCAACATACTTTGCTGGTCAGGGAGCACAGTGAAATATAATGCTACATGTGCCCCCATACTCGGATAAGAACACCATATGGGGTATTGATGATCAGCTATCACAATATTATTAATGATCTAAGGAATCCACGTTGAAGAGATCCTTTCTATTTATAAATATTTGGATGTTGTGATGATAAGAGAGCTACCAAGTCAATTTGGAAGTGAAAACCTTCTATTTCCTTGACTTGAATTTAATAATCATCATAAGGTAATAATTTTTCATTCAAGTGATGAAGAGTTTTTCATATATTGAGGTTGATGTTGTGCACACAATCTTTTGATAATGGCTCTGGAATTCTATATTGAGGGGTGGCCAAAGGCTAGAACATGACTGGTAAGTCATCTTTATCTAGTTGTTTCCTTATTTTTAGAATGTCTTATTCATCTTTTTTTAAAGGTTCCTCTACCTGGTCTAACTAGATTGGACACTTTCATGCCTCTTTATTATAAGCAGTGATATTGGTGGGGACTTCCTCATTATGCTTGAAGGTAGTTTACCTAAGGGTGGTTTGGAGAATGAATATCTCCTTCGGTTGTCTTCTGGATGATAAAGGATTTAACCTACTAATGAAAAGGCATCATACATGACTTAAATTGTTTTTTCAAGTTCATTGCTATAGGAGGGATTTCTCGTCACTATATTGTTAATTGGAGAATTCTCTTGACAACATGAAATACTACTATGGAGTGAAATTTTACAGTGAACACCATTATGGGGAGGACCACCATGGTGGATTATAGCAAGGGGAAGACCGTATTTCTCCTTGATCTTATAGGCATGTGGATGGATGTCGTGGCTCTCATCAGGAGATGATCTCTCAAGATCAATCAGATTATATTTGTGAAGAAAGACTTTATGGTGAAGTGTCTGAACAAGAAATTCCAAATTACTACCAATAACCCCATTATTTGGTAATGAGAGAGTACGATCCTGACCTAATATATAAAATATTTTGAGGGATTCAACAACTCCAACATTAAGTACAGAGAGATCATAGATTTTATCTTCATTTTACAATCATGTTTGATGAGGTTTCTTACTAGATGCCTTCTTATGAGTGACCGGGGCCACTTTTTGGGGGAAGTGTTTTTCATGGGTAGGAATTTGTTCCTGACTTGGATTGGACATTAGTGTGGCATGATTAAAACCAGTTGGAGTGGGTGTCTTTTCTTGATCTGATTGTCTGTATATTATGGGGAGATTTCTCCCTGACCCTCCTAGATGAGAGAAAAGGTGTGTGTTTACTCTGAGGTGACATATTGATGATCCACCCCATTTATGGAGATAGAGTTGTGTTTCCATACCTCGAGCACTATTATTGTCACCATTATTATGTCTTGAAAAGTCTTTAGGATGTGGTAAGGTATTTACACATTCCCTTTCACCATTTACAGGATATTCTTGGTGATTTTAGTGGTTGAAATGGGGATATATGCCCATTATGTATCTGGAGAAGATGTATGTATCTAATCCTATACTCCCTTTACTACCAGTGGATATTGATAGTACTTGTGTATAGGGGAAGAGAGTTGAGTCTGCCCCTTCTCATCATCAGGGATTTCTGACTGACTTCTCCAGATGTTTCTAGACAAAACTACTGGCGGGCTTGATGAATGCAACCAGGTGTGTGCACTTGCTCGTGGATTTCTGCTGTATTTTTTTGTAATAATTCTTTGAGTGATACAAGATGATTATAATAGAAAGATTCATGGTTTCAGAGATGTGTATGTTCATACTTGTGGTATGTCATTGAATTTGAATGGTGGGCTTCTTTGGATTCCTCTAGGTGAGTTTTCTAGTGGGATAAATTAAGGCAGATGGGTGTATGTTCCTACTTATAGATGGTCACAAAATTGAGTTGGTGGGATTCTTCAAAGGGGGAAGAGGTGTGACCCTACTCCTTGTTGAACTATTGATTCCCCCAGTGGGCCTTCTTGTGTGCCTGGGTCTGTATGATCTGGGTTAGTCGGTTGAGGATGGCACCCTAATCATGTTGAGGACTTACTACTATGTGATGTTGGTGGTGATGATTTATGGAATTATATTTTTAGAAATACCCATTTTTCTTATAGATGAGGTCATATATGGCCTCTTGATCCACTGCCCTGAGATACGGGAGGGACTAGTTGCCACATTCTATAGATAGGCTCCCTAAATGGTTGAAGATGGCAGTCGACACTGTCTGCTTCAGGACCACCGATCATCACTAACCAGATGATCGGTGGGGATTTGTGAGATGGAGGGCCTTTCAGGTGGCCTCTGAGGTAGTGATTGTACCATTCTGATGGTACTCCTAGACCAGAGAGTTTGAGACCCTACATTGATAACCCCATGTTGGTGATGACATCATTTTCTTGTACAAATATCTAGTGTATAAATCAACTAGGGAATTTGTTGGTGAGAGTTGGAAGTATTCCATTAGATTGAAGGGAATTCCGATAGAAAGTGACTAGAATTATGACAAACAATAATAAGAAAACCCCTTCAAAGTAACATATCATTTGAAAAAAAATATAAATGATTAATTTTCTGGATCATTCCTATTTCATTTTGAGAGCTAAAGGGGCTTAACATATGGGTGATACTATTATATTGGTTAAGGATTCACGTTGGGTTCACCATTTTTTTGTTTCCCTCCCGAATCACATCATCTGACAGTTAATTTCAGGGGGTTGAATTGTGTGAAATCATTCATGTAATGTCCACTATTTACGAATGGTTTCTAATGGGTTTTTTCATGGAACTGAAAACACCCAATGGTTCTATATCCATGAGGGTTATGCTTTCCAAAGGAAGGCACTCATCAGGGAGTTTGGCCAACAATGCTTAAGAACTCACATTGGTTAAGAGGATGGGAGGTTAGGATCATCACACCTTTTTAAGGGGAATTATTGCCTACTATGGGAATCTATTATAGATTTAAGATATGTTCATGAATAATTCAACAATTCACAAGCATGATGTGGAATACCCTTGAATTACCAATCAATTATTATTATGTATAGAGCTTATAATCACTTGTATGTATCCAAGGTTCTTCATCAATGGATATATCTGTATGTATATGAGGTTATCTATTAAAAATATCCCCTTATGTACTAATTAGACATTATTTGGTCATTATTACGATGATGCTAGTTTTCTAGCCACACAGTGGGGAACTCTGGAGTGTGTTGTCATCCAGGTAGACATGAGTTGTATTGATATTGGGATCGAACCCATGAATGGGTTTCCTATGTATCTTTGTGAAAGGAATATAAACCCATGTAGTTTAGTGCTTCTTAATGGGTTACATAATACCTTTTAAGGTTATGTGATAAGGACCTAACCTTACAGTTTAACATCATGTGGAAATAATGTCTAGGAGGAAGGGTTCTAGTCAAGGTTTGGTGTGAGACTTATGCTGGAGCAGCCCAAGAAACCTAGAAGAGTTATGAGTTTCTAGGTTGAATTAGACCCTACTGGGAATGTGGTCCTGAGTGAATTTGTTTTTATTTGGGGCGTTGGGTTTGAACCTCAGGGAGGCTTCCTATGTATCCCATTTGGATGATAATCAAAGCCCACGTAGTTCAGTTATGAGGAACCTCACCTATGGAGGACCTCTACAGGTTTTTATTGTAGGGGAGTGTGGCTCTATGAGAGGATTGCGTTAGGGCTTATTCTTGATATGGATTTCTTTAGGAAGGGGATATGAGTGCTATATCAACTCATGGTGTGTTGTAGTCTTGTTATTTGGGATTACTCATAAAAATGATGCCCATTGAGCTTGGGCCATAGGTAGGCATCCTATGTATCCTAGTTATAGTGGGAGTCAGAGTTATCATAGTTTAATATATATTGGGTTTTAGGGATTATTCCTGAGGAGGATACCTTTTTGAATGGGGGTTATTATTAGGGATTACACCTAAAGAGGATTCCCTTAATAGTTTGGGCATTACACTTAGAATGAGGCCCATAGATGGATTTATATGGGGCTTATTTATGAGGAGGATGCCAATAGGGTAATGTGACTAGGTCTTACTCCTGAAAAGTAATCCCATAGGATAATATGACTGGGGATTACTCCTGAGAAGGAAGCCCATAAGTTTTGGAGATCATGTGGATTTCATGACCATTGTCTACCTATAATCCCACATGAGTCATGATTGTTGGGAGAAACAAGAGGAAACAAAAAGTCTAATAAACCACATGATCTTATTTAAAATGAGGTTAAATACATGTCCTTGAGGACTCACATTGAGGGAGAACTCTAAAGGAGATAGGAAGATTCAAAGGACGACACTCTGCCTAAATGCATCTGACTATGTGGATACTGTTATCATGACTATACCCTATTTTCATATGAGCCAAGATGAGTCATTCTTGAATGTGATATACAAGAGGAATCCAAAGATTCAACAAACCACACTTCTCCTCCTCCACTGATCAAATATTCCATGGGTATGGGTGAGATAGGAGGGGAATCTGGTTCCCATCCCCTCTTTAACCAAGTAGCCAAGGGGTGAGGAGGAATAAGAGTTCAACCTCATTCAAGAAAGGCTAGGGGATTACTGTAAGAGTTATTCCTTGAAATTGGTTATGTATATAGATAGGAGGATGTAATTCCATGTCAAAAGGAAACAAAAGTGTGATCCTCTCCCTACCTACTTGGAATCAGAGGCTTCGGGTCTTAGAGACGACAAGGTCCTAAACCTAAAATCCAAGACCAGGAACACCCTAACACCATCCCTAAGTTCGAGGTCCTCATGATCGAAGGAATTAAAAACCACATGCACCTATAGGACCATAAAAATTTGGTGGGACAAGTGTGAGAAACCTCTAACTGAAGGAATTGAAATCCAAATGAGAGACACGCTAGTGTGCCCATCTTCATGGTATTTCAAGTTCAAAGGCTTTGGTGGAGGTTTCAACTTGGTCCCTTTTAGACAAGGGAACCAAAGTAAGAGAGGCATTTCCATGTTTGGCTTGGAAGAGGGCTTGATCAGATTCTCAAATAGGGTATAATATAGGACAAGCCAAGGGAGGCTCGTGTAGGTAGGCTTGGGTAAGCCAAGGGAGGATCGTATAAGTAGGATTGGGTGAGACAAGGGAGGATTGGGAAATAGACCACATAGGAAATTACACTTGGAAAAGGCTTTGATAAATACTTCAAGGGTCTCCATTGGTGTTCCCAGAAGTGGCTCGCACAGATCCCTACTTAAGGAAGGGGACCTCATACTAGTTTCTGTCAACCACGGGGGAAGCGAGTAACTCATGTAGGTGTTGTTTATTTCAATCCTTAGGAGGACTTTAGTTTCACTATTCCCCTTTAAGTCCCTCTTCTTTAGGTTTTATAGGACTACCTAGAAGGTTTCATAAGTCTTGTGTGAAAGACTAGGGTGATCATAGCATCGAGAGGCCTTCGAGAAATTTCATCCATGAAAATGAAGACCCAAAAGTCCTATTTATAGGAACATATGGGACTCTAGGTGAAGGTATTATTTTTATTATGTATTCTGTCCAAGGGTTTTGCTCAACTGTGATGTGTTGGATGATGCCCTAGCTAGATGCACAGGCTGGCGTGAAAATAACCTGTATGCTAACGTTGATTGGGGGTACCTGGGAAAACTTCCATTGGTGGGGTTTGCGATGCATGGATTCCTTCATTTCCCTTATTTTCTTTAAGATATTTTCCTTTTAATCATTTTCATCCATGTGAAAAAATGGAGTTTCAATAATAAACTTTCAATTTACATTAAATACCCCTAGGTGTATTTGAACTTTTTCAATTTTCAAAGGAAAATATTTTAATAAGTTGTTTTGTATACTCTAATTTATTTTGAAAAATTACATCATCCCTTTGAAAAATTTTAAGTCTAAGGAAGAATTTTAATTCATCAATAAGAATAATATCAAATTCACTAGTACTTAATTCAAAAAATTATTTACACAAAGTATCATTTATTGATCTAAAAATAATATCATCAATATATATTTGAACAATCAATTTTTTTAGAAATTTTATTTATAAACAAATTAGGATCAACCTTTCCTTTTATAAAACCATTTCTTAAGAGAAAAGTAGAAAATCATCTATAACAAGCTCTTAGAGCTTTCTTAAGACCATGGTGTGCGTTAAAAATATCTAAAAATTATTAGGATGTTTTTCATTTTCAAAACTAGGGGTTGTTTAACATATACTTCTTTAGAAATAATTCCATCCAAAAAGAACTTTTGAAATCCAATTAAAAAAATTTAAATCCATGAAAAGCTGCATAATCTAATAGTATTCTTATATCTTTTAACTTAGAAATTGGGGAAAATGTTTCATCATAATCTATTCCTTATTCTTGAAAATATCCTTATTCTACTAATCAGGCTTTAATCTTAACAATATTTTTAGACTCATCATGTTTGTTTTTGAAAATACATTTAGTACGAATTACTTGAGAATATTTAAGTTGTTCAAATAAATCCTATACATTATTTATTAAAAATTTATTTAACTCATCTTCCATTTAAAGAATCCAATTAGAATAAGTAAAAGTATTATAAAATTTTATAGGAAAAAAAATAAAAAAAAGCATTAAAGTAAAACAATTCTTCAAAGAATTTGTGGTTTGAGTTCTTGAATCAAAATTTCCAATAAATTTGTCTAAAATGTGATCTTTGATGAGTTTTCCATGAATTTTGATGAGGATTAATCACCCCTCAAAATTTTCATTATTATTTTGGGGTTTAACCTCTCCAAAATTAAAATATCAAAATTATTCTTCAAGATGATATATATTTTCATTATTTTATTTTAGTGTATTCTCATCAATCATTACATGTATAGACTCTTCTTCCAAAATTGTTTTTTTATTATAAAATCTATATCTTTTACTTGAATTTGAGTAAACCAAAAATATACCTTTATTATATTTTGAATAAAATTTATCTAATTAATCCTTGTTATTAAGAATATAAACTTTATAACTGAATACTATAAAATAACTAACTTTTGGTGTTCTATGTTTCCAAAGTTCATAAGGTGTCTTATTTAAATTAGGTCTTAAAATAATTCTATTTAACACAAATAAAGATGTATTTACAACTTCTTCATAAAAATATATAGGTGTTTTAAAATCATTTAACATGGTTCATTCCTTTTCTTTTAAATTTATATCTTTTCTTTCTAAAATATCATTGTTTGTGGTGTTCTATGGTCTGAAATTTTTTGAAAATAACCCTTATATTCATAGATTTTTTCAAATTATAGATTCAAAAATTCTCTACCCATATAACTTACAATGAAAAAAATTAAATATACATTTTAATTTTGAAATAACATATAATAAACATAAAATTTTTAAATGGTTTTAGATTTATGATTTAAAAAATAAACCCAAGTAAACCTGCTAAAATTATAAACAATTAAAAACACATATATTTTTACACCAGTACCATAACTATATATCACATCCATGACCTTGTTTTCAAGTATTTTTATATTTTATATTTGGTCCATCTTTTTTATTTGTGTTTCCTTTGAATTTTGAAGAAAAATGGAGAGTTTTGGGTGGACAGGCTCCTGTGCACGGTTGGCGCACAGTTAGTAGTAACTGTGCACCCATCCCAGGAGACCATGCAGTAGGAGAAAAAACCTACCAAAAATCCTATACATGGTCATGAGCCTCTGCCCAGGTAACCATGCGTAGGTCTTCCTTCATACAGAATGCTCCGCGTGGTTACTGCACGGTTTACCAAATCTTGCGGACTAACCGTGCGTGGCATCCAAGTCAGTATTTTTTTTGTTAATTTCTCTCAACTCTTAATTTTAAACCCCTAATACCCATTTATCTCACCCCAATCATGATTTTTCTCCTTAGGATCCTCCCTCCAGCCCTCCTCCTATCCTGAATATTTGATTTTGTGGAGGATTTAGGGCGATTTCTCCATGAATCATCAAGAAATCCTTCTTTCTTCACCTAATCTCCCTATATTATAGGGTTTCCTCTCTTCTTTTTGGGTTTTCCTCTTCTCCAGCACTAGGGTTCAAATTTTAGGGTTCTATTTTAACATTATTGGTTCAATATCTTGGATTATGGTTCATTTTGGAATCTTTGTGGTGTGGTTGAGGTGAAGTTAGAGATTCTCACCAATTTTCGGAAGTTTCTCCACCCGATGTAGGTGATTCCATGATTAAACATTACTTGATGAATTTATTAGGATTTATTGTGTTATTTACCATGTTTTATGAATTATAAGTGTGGTAATAAAGTAGTTTTTAAATATATTGGATATGAAATTGATTTTTAAATGGACGTTACATGTGAAAATGGTGTATTCTTAATGTAATCCCTTGTTGTGTTCTTTTGGAATGTTTTATTAATTGAATAAATGATTTATTAAATTGGGATTGTGATTAAAATCATGGTTGGAAAGAGTTTTGGTGTGATTTTGGGTTTTAAAAAGAGTTCTGGGTATGCCGATGATAATTTTGGTGTGTGTAGTGCCTTGTTTGAATTGTGCAATGTATAAGTGATATCATAAGTAAAATGTGAAACTTGTTGAGCACTAAGGGGAGCTCGGGTAGCTAGGAGGAAGGACTAGGACTAGTGTTCTAGTGATACAGAAGAAACTACAACCTAATTTCACTTAGTGGTATTGACGATGACAACACTAACTAAATATTGATTACGATCAAAGACCACTAGAATTTTGGATGTTACTCCTCTATAGTGGATCATGCATGGGAACATAGATTATTGTGGTTCCTATACAACTTTACACTGAGACATGAGGTTCTAGGGCCCCAATACTATCTAGTACCCATAGGGCCTCTCCCATGTATAGTGCTCATTGAATATGTTGTGCTCACTATCGTCATACAGTATGGTATTTGGGTTAATTCAAAAGTAAAGGTGTTTTTTTTAATGTTGTATTACTTTAAAAGTCATTTACATTAAAGTTGATTTATTTTAAATTGTTTTAGCATTTCCTTTCATTTATTAAACTTGCAAGTTTATTTTTAATTTAAAATTTAGAGCATGGAATCCATTTTGGTGGCATACTAATGGGCAATAGATCACACCCAACTTATACCCTTGGGTGTGAGTAGACTTGGTTATGTTTGATATAGGTAAGGGTAAAGCTTTTGGTGATGGTGGTTTGGGATTATAGTGATCTTATGGGGTGGTGTTGCAGTGATGGCTTGAGGAAGAAGTTCCCCTTGCCTTGTGGTGGTTTTTAGAGATGGTTTTTGGTTCCATTTTTGTGGTATCCCAATTTTGGTTTTGTATAAACTTATAGAATTAAATATAAAACATTGTAACGGCTTGTTTGGTTTGGTTTTCTAGATTTGGTTTATTTTAAATTGTTGATTGTTTTACATTTGTATGTTTGGGTAAATCATTCCCTCTTGATAGTATTGATACCCAGGAACATGTTCCAACTCATGGGGATTGGGAATTCCCTTTAGGCCTTTCCATAGACTAGGTTGGGTGTCGTTACACCATAAATCCTAACCACTTCCTGATCATACAACCATCCCAACTCATCCACCTTCTCTGAATCTTTGATCATAATGAAGTGGGATGATTGGATCAAGCAGTCTATCACTACCCAAATAGCGTTACTTCCTCAATGTGTATGAGGTAATATAATAATAAAGTCCATGGATTCTTCATCCCACTTCTAGGTAGGAATTGGTAATATTTGAAGCAAACTAGAGGGATTTTGATGCTCTGATTTCACCTGATGACATAGACCCCTATTTTACCTCTCGGTTCTGAGAGGGTCTTCAAAAATAATTGGGGTCACAGATCAAAATAATCTTGACATACCACCCCCAAATGGATGGTTAGATGGAATGGGAAAATTAGATTTTGGAAGACATGATCCATGCATGTGTTTTGGATTTCAGAGGTTCGTGGGATAACTATTTGGGATTGGTTGAATTTTCTTATAATAAAAGTTACCAATACTATATTTTAATGGATCCCTTTGAGGTTCTCTATAGTTGGCCTTGTCGTTCTCTATTATGTTGGGATGAGGTAGGCGAGACATCACTTTTGGGACCGAACCTTGTGCAAGAGACGTCTGATAAAGTCAAGATGATTAGGAAGTAGTTATTGATAGCTCAGAGTTTCCACAAATATTATGTTGATCAAAGGTCTCAAGATCTAGATTTTTCTATGAGCGATTGGGTATTCCTGAAAGTGGTCCCTCATTTGGTTCATCGTCGTTTGGGGAAGCAGGGAAAGCTAACACCGAGGTATGTTGGACCATTCTAAATAATAGAGTGGGTTGGAAAAGTGAAATACCAGCTAGCTTTTCCTTCTCAGTTGATGTCTATTCATGGCATGTTTCATGTCTCCCAACTTAATAAATATAATCAAGACCCATCTCATGTTTTTAACTCGGAGAAGTTGGAGTTGGAGCCCAATTTATTAGTGTTTAAATAGACAATATGGATAGTGGATTCCCAAGAGAAGGTGCTTCGTGTGAATTATATTTTGTTGGTCCATGTACTTTGGTAGTATGGGAATGATAAACATGAGATTTGGGAGAGAAAGTCTTGGGTTGAGCAAGAGTACCCATTTCTATTTTTCGATCAAGTTTCGGGTTGATTTTATGAGGGAAAAAAATTTCATGGTGGGGAGAATTATCACATCAATGATATTTTTTTCAAGTATATTTCTATTTTATATTTGGTATATCTTTTTACCTTGATTTTCCTTTGAATTTTGGAGAAAAATGGAGAGTTTTGGGTGTATAGTATCCTGCACACGTCCTCCGCACAGCTCTACAGTTCAGCCCAGGTAACCCTACGCAGGTCTTCCTTCAGACAGAATACTCTGCATGGTTTACAAAACCATACGGACTAAACATGCGTGACGTCCAAGTAATTAATTTTTTTTTGTAATTTCACTCTCCTCTCAATTTTAAATACCTAATACCCATTTCTCTCACCCCACTCGAGATTTTACTCCCTAGGAATATCCCTAAATCCCTCCTCCTCTCCCTAATATTTGATTCTTTGGTAGATTTAGGGCGGTTTTTCCTTGAATCATAAAGTAAGCCTTATTTCTTTTCCTAATCTCCCACTATTCTAGGGGTTCCTATCTTATTTTAGGGGTTTCCTCTTCTCAATACCTAGGGTTCCGATTTTAGGGTTTTATTTTGACATTCATGGTTCACTATCTTGGATTAGGGTTCATTTTGGCATATCCTTGTTGTGCAGTTGAGGTGCAGTTGGAGATTCACACCGATTTATAGAACTTTCTCCACCCGAGGTAGGTGATTCCATGATTAAACATTGATTGATGAATTTATTATGCTCTATTATGTTCTTTAACATGTTTTATGAGTTATAAGTGTGGTTTGAAAGTGGTTTTTTAAGATATTGTATATGCATTTGATTTTGAAATGGACTTTACATGTGAAAATGGTGTATTATTGATGTAATCCATTGTTGTGTTATTTTGAAATGTTTTATTAATTGATTCAATGATTATTAAATTGGGTTTGTGATGAGAATCATGGTTGGAAAGAGTTTTGGTGTGTGTTTGGGTTTTAGAAAGAGTTTTGGGTATGCAAACTATAACTTTGGTGTGTGTAGTACCTTGTTTGTCTTGTGCAATGTGTAAGTGGTATCACATGTAAAATGTGAAACTTGTTGAGCACTAAGGGAAGCCCAGGTAGCTAAGAGGGTAGACTAGGACTAGTGTGATAGTGATACAGAATCGACTACGACCCAAATGCACTAAGATGGATTGATGGTGACAACACTAACTAGATATTGATGATTATTATAGACCACTAGAATTTTTGATGTTTCTCCTCTCTAGTGGATCATTAACGAGAACATAGATGATTGTGATTCCTATAACACTTTACACCGAGACGTGAGGTTCTAGGGCCCCATTACTAGATAGTTCCTATAGGGCCTCTCCCATGTCTTGTGATCATTGATTATGTTTTACTCACCATAGGCATACAGTGCGGTGTTTGGGTTACTTCAAAAGTAAATGTGTTTTTATTTAATGTTGTATTCCTTTAAAATTCATTTACATTAAAGATTATTTCTTTTAAATTTTTCTAGAATTTCATTTAATTTATTAAACTTGTAAGTTTATTTTTCATTTAACATTTAGAGCATGGAATCCATTTGGTTGGAATCCTATTGGGAAATAGTTCAAACCCTTCTTACACCATTGGGTGTAATAGACTTGGTTATGTTTGATATAGATAAGGGTAAAGCTTTTGGTGATGGTGGTATGGGATGCTTGTGATCTTCTTGGGTGGTGTTGCTATGATGTCTTGAGGGAGATGTTCCCCCTGACTTGTGATAGTTATTAGAGATGGTTTTTGGTTCCATTTTTGTGGTATCCCTCTTTTGGTTTGTATAAACTTGTAGACTTAAATTTGAAACATTGTAAAGGATTGTTTGGTTTGGTTTTCCAAATTTAGTTTATTTTAAATTTTTGATTGTTTTAAATTTTTAAATTAGGATAAATCATTACCTCTTGCTATTATTGATACCTAGGCATGTGTTTCATCCCATGGGGATTAGGAACACCCTTCGGGCCTTTCCACAAACTGGGTCAGGTTCCGGTTCGGATGATGACTTGGCTTGGTTCGTGACACTATATGTATGTCCAAATAAATCAATATGTATAATTTTTTAAAGGCCTTAATTTTTTCATTTCATTTATAGGTCTAAAAGACTCTTTGTGGTGTTTACCTTTCAAACAAGGGCCATATATGTTAGTGATATCCAGTTTTATTTTGGGTAATTGAAGAACATTTTGGTGTTTGTACAGATTTTATAGTAGCTTGAAATTATAATGGTTATGTTTCATATTACATAAGATGTTATCTAACTAAATAACACTTAAACACAAGAAAATTGGTTAGTTAATTCAGAAATATATATAAAATAAAATTTATATTTTCAATTATGTATAAAATAAGATAAATTCAAATTAAAAAATGATAAACTTATCATTTTAAAATTTTTATGCATTCCATAGTCACGTAATTGAGAGATAATAATTATATTTTGTTTCAAACATTCAACATATAATAATTTTTAAATAATAAAAAAATTTGAGATACCAACCTCTCCAAAACCCTTGAAAAAACCTTTTGAATTATCACCAAATATACCATTAAATCCTTAAAAAATTATGAATGATAAAAAATTTACATCATCAAATATCATATTCCTTGAACATCCACTATACATGTACCATGAATCCATTCTTATACTTTTAACTAACATATCCTACAAAAAAAATTTAAGGAAAATATGGTAACCATGCAGAACTGGGACTAATTAGGTTAAAAAATATTTCCTAGGAACCCATACCAATTTTAAATGTTTATTTATAGGGAATATAATGGAAAATGAATTTGAAATATATGAGTTTTTGTGTCCTAGATATTTTTGAAATCTTAATGATCATTCACTTTCATAATGTACCTTCATTCCATATTTAAAATAAGTATCCATTGAAACACTTCCTATAATACTTTTAACAAAAACTTCTTTATACATTTTTGAAAATTTATTATCATAACCAAAAATAGTTTTATATTTATTTATTTTGATAAAAATCATAATCTTATAATATTGTTCTATTAATTAAAAAATTTAATCCGAGTTTGTTTTCAAAATTTTAATATACTTTTTTAGTTCTTCATTTTCATCTAGAAAAGAAATTGAACTTTGTTTCTTCTTCATCATTGTTATTAAAAATGAATTAATTATATTTTACAAATTCATCTTCAAAATTTTTATTCTCATGAGAAAGAATATTATTTTACTTATTACTATTATGTTTGAATTATTTGTGCAGTGAATGTGATTTTGTAACCTTTTGATATCATCATAAATCTCATTAATGAAAGGTTTTTTAGAATCATAATTACTTGATTCTGAAAAGATCTACCAACCAAATTTTTAAATACATTAATCATAGATTATTTAACTCTTTTTTAGAACCGGATTCATCACTTGAATGAAAATCTTTGGAAAAGCTCAACCTATCCAAAAGTGCTCTCTACTCTTTCTTGAAAAGCATTTTTATTCTTCATTTCTTTCTTTATGTTTTTAAATTCTGGTTTTATATGTCACTTTCTTCTATAATCATAAAAATTTACTTCCAAAACACGATTAGACATAAAAATACCCTTTTTTACTTCTTTATGATTATCCCTAGGATATTATCTTCTAGATCTTCTTGAATATCCTTTCTTCTTTTTGTATACTCCCTTAGAAGCATTAGAAAGTTTATCACTGCCATTTCCCTATATATCAAAATCTAAAGTGTAACTAGAAAAATTTATGTATTTAAATTCTATGTCTTTTTTTCTAGTAGATTATTCTTAAATAATATTCTTGAGATCCAATCCATATTTCAATAAAGAACTAATTAAGTCACCAAGAGTGTATTATTTAATGTTCTTGATGTTATATATAAAAATATTCTTTGTATAACACTATTTATGTAAAGATCTAAGAACTCTTTTAGCGAAAATAATATTATCTAATGTTTCATCCAAATCATTCATTCTATTTACAATTCTATAAATATATGAAACATTTGATTAATAGTCTCATCTTTACCCATTTTAAATTCTTGATACTTAACTCTCAATATACCGACTCTAGTTATTTTAATCTTATCTGATCCATAATGATTTAAATGAAGTATCCTCCAAATATCATGTATATTTTAACAAGAATATATGGGACTAAATACATTTCTTCCAATTTCATAATAAAAAATATTCATTACCTTGTAATTAAAAAAATATGCAAGAGAAGCATTATCAATAAGAGTGTCTGGTTAAATTTCTGGTAATGTGTATAGTTTTTCAATAATGGTCTAGTGTTCTATACCTAAATTCTTGAGGTAGGATTCCATCCAATATATCCAATATTTATAATTTTCACTATTGAATAATGGTGGTATTTTGGGTATCCAACTATCATTTGTTCCAACCATATCAAAAATATCATCCAAGAATTTTTATAGCCTAGAGAAATAATTAAATACATGGAAATTGGAAAAAATAATTTCAATATAGAATATAACAAATAAAGAGCTACCAAGGGCCAAGACCTAATAACAAATGTGTTTTCTCGATATGATAATTTCTAAATGGTCAAGAGGGGGGGGGTCAATTTACCCCTTTTAAACACTTAATAGAGTTAAGTTAATTTATAGAAAAAATAAAACATGAAAACAAGTGTTTTTATTGTTGTTCAGATCAAAGTGATCCTTATTCTGCTCTTAAAACCCTTAACGTGAGATTATGACACCTACTATATAAGGTACCTGAATTTTTAAGGGAGTCAAAACCCTTTACAGATGCCTTTTTAACCCCTAGAGGCACACCCCAAATCTTTTCTTTTTCACACCTTTAGGAAAAATGTAGAACCTACATTTTGAAGTGGAGGAATAAACAACCTTTCATTTATCCAGACCAAGGAAAAACAAAAACCCCTACCTATTACTTGACCACGCATAACCAAGAAACTTTCTTTATCACCGAGGATGTATAACCCACATGTACCTTTTTTGGGGAAATATAACCTGACACTAAGGTCCTAATTTTGAATATGAAATCCTAAACCAGAAATAATGTATATGGATTTGATTAAAAGAACTAAAAACAACATAAACTAATTTATAAATGAAATATTAAATTTCAAGGTAGAAATAATTTATTTAGGAGAAAAAGATTAGTATAATGAAATTTTTCTAATATTTTTGTAGTGATGATCACAAAAGAGCATAGAACAGTACATTTAGAGTATCCTAAACAATTATCTAGATCTTTTTTAATGGTTCTATTGAACTCTATATATAGAGTTAATTCATTTAAAATAACCTTCAAAAAATTATAAATGCATGCCTAACGATTTTAGTTTTATATTCTCCCATATATATGCATTTTTCTATCTTAAAGATAATGAAGTATTTTAGATTTTGAGAGAACCTTTGATAATCTATAAAACTTAATACAAATACAAAAAATTATTATTAATGAATAAAAAATAATTAATAAATCAATAAATAATTAGTAATAAAGTCCTTGTAAAGTTCCCATAAATCATGGGAGATAAACTCTTTATACTTCAAATGACTCAAATTTAAAAACTCGTGATTTACCAAGATAACAACATGAAAATAAAATAATATTTCAACCCATGTTATATTTATTAAATATTTCATAATAGGTTTCAAAACTAATTTTCATATAATAAAAATAATAAATATTTAAATATATAATAATTAAATTAATGAAAATAATCAATATAAACATGCTAAAATTCAAAATATAAAAAGATATTTAAAATAGTGCATATTTTAAGTTTTCTAAATAAACTGTTGAAATATGTATAATCATCAATTTTAACTTTTCGATAAATGTGGATATTCATAAGTATTAATTTTGTAAGCATGAAAAATATATATAAACATAATTCTATGTAAACATGATTTTTGTATAAACATGATTTCCACGTAAGTATGAAAATGTGTATAAAGATGACGCCTTTTCCAAAAATCACTTCATAAGGATAAAATAAAGTTTCATAAGCATAATTTTGAATAATGTAAGGATGATACATACTTTTATAATGATCATACAAGTACTATATAAAGATCATACAAGTGATTCATAAAATTCATTCAAGTACTTCGTAAAGATTAGAAAAGTACTTCATAACAACCAAACAAGTACTTTATAAAGTGTAGACAAGTACTTCATAAACATCATACATGTACTTCATAAATATAGTTCCTATTAATATAAAGATCATTATATACTTAGAAAAATTTAGGCATGAGTCAAAACTCAATTAATACTAAGATTGGGTTTTCTCCAAAATCAGTTCCATAAAACACATAACAAACTCAAAGACTATATAAAAATATAAAAATAAATTGACTAATAAATTCAAATTAGTTTCTCTTAAATAAGTTAATATATAATAAATTAATTCTTAAAATAATATATTTTCATTAATAATGTTATAAGAAATAAATAATTAATAATTTCTTAATTATCAAAAAATAATTTAGTAAAGTAGAATATTTTTAATTATCAAAAAAATAAGGAATAATTTAGTGGAAAGGATCCACTCAATAAATAACTCTCTCATTTGGTGATACTTATTATCACTATAGTTTTAAAGAGGTAGTAGAACCTATAGGATTAGTGTATTAATGTTATGGAATAGTATCAAATAAAAAATGACTGAACCATTTATATAGATAAAAAGATATTAGTGTAAAATCTATAGTATGATATAATAACAAACTAGAACAAGGAGTAAGCTCTCACATTGTTTTCAAACCTTGTAAAAACTTGTGTGTGACTTGATCTTCTTTATCATCCATTGTATTCAGGTTAGGATAAAATTTCCACTTTTTAGGGTCATGACCAAACTAAATATGGAGGTTTATTTCAAAGAATTAAATTGAAAAATTATGAAACACTAATTCATCCCCTATTAGTGTTTCCATCCAATCCACTGGGAATAACAAGTAGTATCAAAATTGGAGGTTCCATATGTCTGATTCTCTCATTTTAAAGGATAGAAAATATAAACCATATAAACTGTAGAGGTGTGACCATATTTGATGGAAATAATTTCCATGGTCATAAAAATAGAATTTTACCATATTTGTTATCATTGGGCCTTGAAGTTCTTGATCTAGCCACAATGGGATTTAAACCCATTCAAAGGGGTGAGAAAATGATATTTTATAATAAAATAAACCTTGAGGATGTTGGAAAATTTAGTAATTCTATATTTATGTCTCCCACTAATAAGGTTAAAAATAGTTAAATACATTTGGGATAAACTTTAAAGCAGTTATGAATGAAAATTTAAAGTAAAATAATCCAAGATTTAAATTTGGATAAGTAGGTTTGATGATATAAATATGTATTTAGAGGATTCCATTGATGATTATTTCAAAATATTAAATAAGATAGTGAGTAACATTAGAGGTTTTGGTGGAAAACTAGATGGCTTTATTATTGTTAAGAAACTCATGGGGAACTTTCCTGACTAATTTGATCCAAAAAAATCAGTTCTTGAAGATAGTGAATATCTCTCATTGGATGATTTGGACAATTCCTTATTAACCCTTAAATTATAAATAAATCTTCCTTTAAGAAGAAAGTGATATCTGAGATGGATTTTAAATCCATGAGAAATCTAAAGATAAAATAATAAGAACTTGAACCTTTTTATGAGTCTGATGATGATAATGAAATATATAATTATAGTAAGAGAATCATGTCTCTTATCTCTATAAATATTATAAATTCAAGTGAAAATACAAAGGGAAACTTCCCCTAAAATATTTTATATGTGGAGACATTGGAAACTTTGAATTCAACTTCCCATAGAAGAAAAATTATGAGTCTGATGTTGATGATCAACATAAAAAATCTCAAAATAATAAATTAGGAAATTCTCTAAAATAGTGGATAAGTATAAGAATAGTAATAAGAAATTATTAATAAGAAAGATGAGGAATTTGACGAATAAAGAGGAATAGGAAGACACTTACTTTAACATCCAATTATAGGATTGATTACCTAATAAAATCACAAATTCTATGGAACATGTACAAAGTGAAGAAAAAACTAATAGTAGTCATGATGAAGGTGGGAAATAAATATATATAGAACACATAATGATATCTAAATTAAAGGATTTTCTTGAACATAATACCGAGTTGAAGAAGAATATAGAATCCTTTAATAAAGATGATGGGGAGAATGTTGAAGTAAATGAATAATCACTTAAAAGTGAGATTAAAATCATTGAAGATCTCACAAAATTTAAGCTGAAGGATACTGAGTAGGAAAATATAAATAAGTATTTTAAAGAAAAAATCATGTTTAAAGAAGAATAAATTAGAAAGATTTAATCAAAACTCCTTATAATTAAACAAGAGTTAAAACTAGTGATAAAAGATATTAACAAATATGATTAAGTCAAGTATGAATCACTAATAATAACTGATATTTCTTTCACATAAATTCAGGTTAAACTAATATCTGAAATAGCACAAAAAAATTAAATATTTTTTTCCTAACAGTTCAGGTCCTAAATCAAAATATTTATAATTATGGGGAAGAAATGATGATGATAAACTCTCTTATACATCTAGTGAATAATGAAAAATGAAATAAAAATCAACCACATTAAAAAATGCATAATCAGGGAAGATCTAGAAAATAAAGGAAATAATATGGAATACAGTTTTCTGGAAAGAATTATGGATTTAATAAAATATTCATATTTAGTTGTTATTATTGGTGTTATGGTATCATTGGCCATAAAGATTATACATTTTGTAAAAATATGTCCCTACCCAAATGTAGGAATGAATCAAGGGAGAGAAAATCTAAAGATAAAAATAATTTTCCTCCAAAGAAGAAGGTTATAAATAAAATCTCTATAAATATGCCTACTCAGAACAATGTTTTAAATTTTGAAGGAATTCTATGGAATATGTGAGGGACTGGGGAATTATTATAAGAATTTTATGAAAAATATCATTGGAATATAAATAAAATGATAAACAATTATAAAAGAAAAATCAAGAATATAAATCATTCATATTGGAAGTGGCACTAAATGAAAGAAAGAGAGGAATACCATGGATCCTTGATAGTGGTTGTTCTTTTCACACAATTAGAGTCAAAAAATCTTGAAAAACAATGAACAACATAAATAAGGAGTTATTAATTTAAAAAATGATAGTTACTTGAGGATTAAAGGCATATGAACTACTAAAATTGAGTTTAAAGGATTCAAATGCAAGGATGTTTTGTTTGTTGATGGGATAAAATATAACATTCTTAGTGTTATCCAACTATTTAATTGTAACGACCTGAGATTTCACTATGTAATTTTTTAAATAAATATTATATTAATATATTTTTATATATTAAACACCTAAATAAAATTAAACCGTGATATGTTAAAATAAAAATTTACAGTTATAATATAACCATTAAATTAGTGAGTATAAAAGGAAGTAAACATATTATGAAATATATGAAGAATAAGGAAAGAAATGGAATTGGGTCATGGAAGTATCAATTATGATGCTCATTTTTCTAATCATGGAAATGAATTAGCTTCAATAGGGTTTTCCTTAGACCAAGACCAATCCAAACATGAAAAATTATGGTATTAGTGAAATCATATGCAAGAGAAATTCAAGCTTATAGAAATATCCATGAGATCTATGCTATCGGAAACACCACCCTTGACTGCCACTAGATCTTACCAAATTCTTATATCATATAAAAATATATTTATGGGATATGTAACTAGAAATTAGGATTATATATGTATTTAATTATTAATTCAATAAGTTATTTACCACATGTATTTTACATATTTTTCATTTTGACTTTTAAAGAAAAAGAAAGTTTATTTTTCTATAAAAATAGTTTTTCATTATATTTATTATTTAAAAGATAAATTTAAACATTTTATAATTATAATTGTATGAAATTAACGTTATTTTAAAATTAATAATTTCAATATTATCTTAGGGTAAATTTTTGAGTTTTTCCTAAAATAATTTGTTCTTGGTGAATAGTGAAAATACTGATTTTGCTAAACAATGTCATTTTATGACATTATATTAATAAAATAATGACATAATAGTTTATGAAAAAAAGTTTCTATAAAATTTATATATTTAATAATTAATATAAATCATTTATAAATACTATATTGACCTCATAAAATCTATGTTTAACGTTTTGGATACATGAGTAATATTTAATATAAAAACTGTTTTTATTTGCTTATATTAAAAATGAGTTTTTATCAATTTTAGGAATTAAATTTAAAAAATGGATTTAATATTTAATATAAATATGAACATATTATTTGATAAATTTAATTTCATCTTTAAGCATAAAAATGTGATTACTAAGATTAAAGTTAATTATCGTGATAATAGTGAAACTGTTATATTTTAATGAATTGTTTTATTAACATTGTGTAATTTTTATCTAATAAATTAAATTAATATATCTTAAATAATACCTATAATATGTTTTTTAACACACATATAATTTTATTAATACAAATTTAATAGTTAATAAATACTAAATAAAGTTAGTAACACTTATTGAACATGAAGTCATTTTTCTAAAAACAAACTATTTTTCTTTACAATATCTATTTTAATTTGAATGTTAATTTTATAATATTTTGAAATTTAATTGGATTAAACTAAATTAGTATTAAAAACCTTAAAAAAAATTGAGTTATTTTATTTTTTTAGTAAATCATAAATTACTTGAGTGAAAACTGGTTTCCATGGTATAAACTAAAAAAGGTAAAAGTAAAAATATAAGAATAAATTACTTCAAAAATGTTTAAAAGATGTGTATAAATCCTTTTTAGAGTCTTAATATATAAAATATAACCTTAAAATATATTATTTCTCACTTTTGGTACCATTTTTGATTGAACAGTTTCATTCAATTATTGAAAAATATCAGGTCTTCACAAAAATGCTCTTTTCTTCACTTATAAAATGGGATCACTTCCAGCATCTCAAAGTTACACACACCATTAGAAATTTCCATGAAACTATAAACAATTTTATTCTCCAAGAAGTAAATTAAATTTCCTAAATCCACTGTTCACTATAAGTTAGATTAATCCCTCCATATTCAAGGATACTTTCAAAAGAAAGTTTAAGGTCCCAACAGGAGTACTAATTAATCCTTATCATTTTCGTCTTAATATTTAGTTTCCAAAAATACCCTTAAAATAGTAATATAATGACCTAAATATCATTATTATACTTAATTTTTATTATATTAATGTATTAAACCTTTTATTTCATCTCATCCACTTAGAAAAAAAGAGCATTGATCATGTATTTGTGCGAACTACCACCTCCATGAAGCCGCGCCTTCTATTTTTTTGCCAACACCTCTCTTTGTTGGTTATAATGATATAATTAAAGAATTTGTTTTACATAAATAATATAATTATTGTTATGAAGATAAAAATTATAATACCCCATCATTTCCTCTCATTCATTGGGAAAATGAAAATACTAATAGAGAATTGTTCGGACTACAACCTCAATGAAATAATATATCTCATTTTTCATTTAGTTTCTTTATTATTTATTAAAATATATTAAAATACCATTAGACACCAAAAGATTATCTAAATAATTATATTATTCTTCTATAATAATTATATTATTCCAAAATAAACCACTTTCATAACCATAATCATACATTAATTATGTTATGTTCATGTTTGAGTTAGTCTAACCACCTACTTGAAAAATTATATAAAAGTATTTCATAGATAAATATGAGAACTTAAATAAAAATATTTTTATAAGTTAGTAATAAAAAAATTATTTTTCATGGTTTTGTAAATTTTGTATTAAGTATTTTACTTAGTATTAAAAAATAACATTTGATCGCCAAAATTACCGAAATAAGTCAACATCAATTAAATTTTCACGCAAAATAACTAAAACACATATAGAATGAGATAATATATTTATAAATCAATAAAACTTATCTATTCCAACAAATTTAATGATCTAGGAATTACGAACTTGGTATCAAAGAATGGGTACCAAAATTGGCATCATAAAGAATGCACAAAATAATTAAAGACACTAACATCCAATGGTAAACATAACCTATAACTAACTTATATATTCATAAAAAATGATAATAAATGAATTATATAATATGAAATATATATGAATAAGTTTATTAAATACAATATTAATATATTTATTATTTTTTGTACAAGTGGTTAGAGTGCATTCTATTATGTATTGTAATAAGGTAATGAGTTCTTTGTCTCAAATTTAATTTCTTGAGACATGAATCTTCTTGTACACCATGATATCTTTAATAAGGTGTGATTACTACCTAATGAATGAATTTTTACCATATTAATTTAATTCATGGTGTTTTTATATCCATATCAAGATCTATTTAATATAGATTTTGATTAAAAAGATACCAAATTTGAAAGGTTTTTTCTAACTCAACTACCTTCAATAAGTTATAGTAATTATTATTGAACTTAATTCTTACAAGATTGGTTTCCTCCATCCTATGATTTTATTTCATAGTAATTTACATTTTTTATAGTGGAAAATGACCTTTTAATTCATATATTTTATCATGATAAAATTTCTTTATCAAAAAGTATATCATTGTTGAGAATAATTATCATCCTCTTTAATGAATGTTTCCTCTACTCATTAATATTTAACTTTCCAACCAACATTCTACTTTATAATTGGAAACCTAACTATGTATTATATCATGTGAATTTTATATTTTTCATACCCTTTTTTTAATATAGAGTTTTTACTCTTTTTATGATGTGTGTTTTTAACAAAGGTATTTTAAAATATTTCAAAAAGGGGTTTCCATACTTTCAAAATCAAATGTTTTACCTTCCAATCCACAATTTTTTGATAACATTTATATCTTTTCAATGATATATTATTAAAGTTTATTTTTTTAAAAGTAAATTTTTTCTAAAGTTTTCACTTCACCTTTTTGAAATTGACTTTTGAATGACTCTTGTAACTTATTATTTTATGACAATGTTAAAAATTTTTTCTAAAAACTATCATTATTTCATTTCCATTTTCCACTTTCCACTTTATCCCAAAAATATTTCATTCCTGGGAAATTTTATTTCATTAATTACCCACTAAATTCTCCTATACTATTTTGGGAGATTAAAATCATGGACATCCATTAACGCATTTTTCTTTCTTTATCATTGAATGTTTTTGATTTTTTTCCAATGAATTTCCTCTATAAACAATCTATATCTACTTCTTTTGATAGAATGGTGTTCACATAGATTCCATACGTTGATTTATTTTAAAAATTATTAACCTAACTGTATACCTATTATTTAGATAGTGTAAATACTATATACATCATCATTTTAATTAAAGGTTATTTACATATAAAGTTACTGAATATATTTGGATACCCATTTATTTTCCATGGGTTTATCATATTATGATTATTGATGTAATTATAAATGATTTATTTATATTATTCCATTTGAAAAGCATATGAAACTTATTTTATTTCCATGGGTTATTTATGATATGATGAATAATTGATTTCAAGAGACACTGACATTTACAGATGATGATATGTGGGGTACTATATCACCCTCTAATGAATTGGTTAAGGATCTGTATCTCATGCTATTATGATGCATGGTAATACTTAGTTTTTCTCACAACTAAAAGGGTGGATATACTTACATTTGTTCACAACATAAAGGTTGTAAATACTTGGATTGTTTTACAATGTGTTCCTATGCTTATGTTTGTGCCATAATATTATGCTTATTCATATGATTTTGTTATGCCCTAATGGATCATGTTTATTGAATCGTGTTTCTACACTCTCTCGATTCATTTATTATGTTTTTTCATGTCTTATGTAATGGCTCATGTTTTATAATCTAAGAATTTTTGGGTATGATTTTCTTATGTATATTCATTATATCCATATCACTTATGATTGTTAGTGTTTGAACTAGAATGTTAATATTTTAATGCTTAATTATATGTGTTTTTTTAAATTATAATTACCCACTACTACACATATGACCTTTAACAGTGCGCAAATTAGATTTTAATAGTGCTAAAATGCATTGTTAATTACAGCGATGATAAAGGGGGTGGGGGTCCCCTTTATCCACACTAAAAAAACATTGATAAAGTCCATCCTTTATTATTACTTTAAATATAATTAATAAAGGGGGCCCTTTTTGAGCACTAAAAATAATGATAATAAAGTCCTAGCCACCTACAATGTGCTGTTAATGTAACATCACATCCAAAAGAAAAAACCTACAATTTCAAATGCTATATACAACCTGTAATTTCAAACAATGCTATAAAAATTTAATTGACATCATGAATACAAAAAATTTACACCCATGGTATATACAAAAAAACACTACTATTTATATTTCAAACAATTTTTTTTATATAATTACATTTATGATTATCAAACAAACATTCTAAAACATTAATATTTCATCGTTTGAATCTCATGACCCCCTCTCAAAAATGTACACCCATGGTATCAGTTTCCGAACAAATCATCTAAACTAGAGAAAAAGATTCAACCTATATAAGAAAAAAATATTATGTTTGTAATACTATAAAGAAATAAATTAAACATTAATATGAAAGAATACATTAATAAAATGTCAATATTTAATAAAAAGGACACATTTAAAGTTATACTGGTATCACCATGTGTCCTACTGAGGTGGGGTTTGTTCCTACATGTCACAAATGAGTTATGGATAATTTTAATAAAATATAAAAAAAATCTGAATGTTTTTGTTCAGTTTTGAGTATGTCACTTATTCTTTTACTAAAATCAATGTCAAATTTAAATAATGACACATTTGGATTTATACTGGTCACACCGTGTTTCGGTTTTAGGTGAAACTAATTCCTATATATAAAAAATTACTGATAGATTGTTTATCTAAATTATCAAAAAAATCTGAATGTGTTTTCTCGATTTTCAGTATGTCACTTGTGTTTTTTTATTAAAATGTCATTTCAAACTAGAAACACACATTATGAGTCATACTGGTCACATCATGTGTCAGTTTGATGTGAGACTACTTCATACATGTCACAAATTACTCATTAAACATTTTACTAAATTATGTAGACAATTGGAATGTGTTTTCTTGGTTTTCAGTGAGTGAAACGTTTTGAACTGAAATGTCGATTCTAAACTGATAATGGACACTTTTAGTCATACTAGTCACAACGTGCGTCAGATTGAGGTGTGGTTGACTTCTACATGTCAAAAATTAATCATGGATCATTATCATAAAGTATCATAATAAATCGAATTCATTTTCTTGGTTTTTAGTATGTCACTTGTTGTTTTCACTTAAATTAATGTTAATTTAAAATAAAAAGTGACACTTTGAGTTATACCATCCAAAAAATGAATCAAATTGAGGTGTGGATGATTCCTACACATAAAAATTATTGATATATCATTTTCCTAAAATATCAAAACAATCTAAATATGTTTTCTCAGTTTTCAGTATGTCAATTATTGTTTTTACTTAAATTAAAGTAAATTTTAAATAAAGAGAAATTTGAGTAATACCGTCCACACAATACATTGTATTAAGGTGAGGTTGATTCATACATGTAAAAAATGACTAATATATACTTATCCTAAAATATAAAAACAATCTAAATGCATTTTTATAGTTTTCAGTATGTCACTTGATGTTTTTACTTAAATTAATGTCAATTTTAAATAAAAAGAGACACTTTGAGTTATACCGGACACACTATGAATCATATTGAGGTGAAAATGATTCCTACATATAAAAAACAATCTGAATGTGTTTAATATGTTTTCAGTATACCGGTTGTGTTTTTTCTACTAAAATGTCATTTCAAACTAGAAACACATATTTTGAGTCATATCGGTCGCATCATGTATCAGTTTGATGTGATAATACTTCATACACATAAAAAATGACTTATGAATCATTTTACTAAATTATCAAGAAATCAGAGTTCGTTTTCTTAGTTTTTAGTGAGTGATACATTTTGAACTAAAATCTCAATTTTAAACTGATAACATAAACTTTTAGTCATACCAGTCACACCGTGAATTGGATTGAGGTTCAATTAACTCCTACATATCAAAAATGGAAAATAGATCATTTTACTAAATCATCAAAACAATATGAATGCATTTTATCATTTTTCAGTATGTCACTTGTTGTTTTTTACTTAAATTAATGTTAATTTTAAATAAAAAGAGACATTTTGAGTTATACTAGCTCACCATGCATCATATTGAGGTGAGTATGATTTATACACATAAAAAATGACTAATATATCATTTTCCTAAAATATAAAAACAATCTGAATATTTTTTTAGATGATCTATAAAATAAAGTACTATCCAATCCACTAGGTACATTCTCTTTTCCCCATTTTTATTACAAAATTTATAACTTTGATCTATTCCATGATAGATCAAGTGTTATTATAACTCCTCTAGAATAATGTTTAATGAAAATAAATATTTTAAACATGGAAAAATGATTTTAGAAGGTACATATTCATGATCTTTTTCCAACTTGATGAACTCTTTAACTCCATCTTCATACTATTTTGTCTGACAATTGACATCCATCCATTATTTATTCATATCCATAATATTTGATTAAATAATATTAATATTTTAAAAAAATAAATACACAAAATGTTGATATAAAAATTAACCAAGGCTAAAAAAAGTTATAGAATTTAAGTCTCCTTTAATATTTATCCCTGATATCCACTTTCGAGAACCAAATTTCTTTAGTTGGGATCTTCTAGATAAATCAATATTTATCTCTTCCAGTCTTTCCTTCATTGGTCCAACTAAAATAAATTCAACCACATAAATAAGTAAAATGAAAAAAATCAATTCACAATACACCTTAATATAGTAGAAATTATTTACATTACACTGCATGAACAACAATTCTACCATGAAATCATTGAAATTCCAGTTGCACTATCTTGGTGCCTACTTAAGCCCAAAAAAACTCCATTTGAGACTGGAACCAAACCTCCTATTCCATTTATCATGAAACCTTCTATTTTATATATATAGATCTCTTCCTATGAATCTCCATGAAGGATTATAATCATGACATCCATTTGTTCTATAAATAAACCTTTAATAGAAACCAAGTTGAGAACCATCTGAATTATTATATGCTTTACAGCAGGAGATAAAATCTAACTAAAATCTATTCCTTCTAATTATTGAAATACATTTACCCTTTCCATGGTGTTATTATTGATCTAATTTTCTTCCCTATATAATGTAATGTTTTTCCTAATTCTATAAAAATCAAAACTTAAAAGATTATGGAAAAACTAGATTTCAGATGTCCTTTGAAAAATATTTATAAAATGACAATTGAAATCCCATTAAAAAAACCGACCACTTACCCAAATTACTCTTTAAAATAACACACCCTTTTTAAAATAAACCAATCAGTTCCAAACACTGTTTCATAAAACCCCAATTCCTTTTTAAAGCATTCAAGTCAACTTCATTTCCCAAAAAACTTAATCATTTAAAATGAGTGACAGTGCTATATATTTTATAAATTTTCATTTAAAACATCACACACCCCTTGTTAAAATGAAACCAGCATTACATATGCTTTCAAAACAGTCACATCCCTTTATGAAAGAAAATCTGGTGAGTTAACAAACACTTGGCATGCAAACTAATTCCATGCCAAGTATTTAAATAATTTTATGTAACGCCCCGACCCCAGTTACCCAGAGTCGGTGCATTATTACATAACATTGGCATGATCACAAGAAAGATCAAATCTCGAAAGACCGATTGGTTTAGTAGCCTTGGAAACACTAGATATATTCATAAGTTTTACATTACATCATAAAATGAAAAACTACTACAACAACATAATGTTTCCACAATCCACACTATTAACCCCTCATAAAATCCCTGCAGGTCATTCATAACTTACTTCTTCACATCCTGGGAAAAATAAAACATAGAAAAGGGGTGAGCTCAAATGCCCAGTAAGGATAACAATATAGCGGAAACTTTCATAAATAAGAATAAACATTTAAGGCAATGTATAACTAAAACAAAAGCCTTTTAAATATTAACTTTCAACATGGTATGGCATAAATAAAATGAAATAATTCCATTTACTTATTCACATGGATATTCTACTAATCGAATAATCACATGCAAAAATCAATAACAACTTTCATAATGTTGGAATGCATAATGCCAGACTATCATAACCAAATAGCCAAGGCCTCGTTCCAAGACTACAAATAAGATTTTGTCAAGGCCTTGTGCCAAGACACTAGTTTGTCTCATGAGACCTACCGATGCAAATTTTTTTGAAGATACTTACGTTTAAAATTACTAAAATACACTCCAGTGTTTTTCTAAAAACATTATGCAAGCTTTTAAAAACAAAATAACTAATTCTAAGACTGCTCGACTAATTACAGGCCATGATGGGTCCACTCCCAATCCCTTCCTGTCTACCAAACTCGAGAGTCAGGTTTTCTGAAAACATTTTTAAGCTTGCGTTAAATACGTATACATTTGCACTGGAATTTTCATATATTTGAGAGAAATATCTCTTTTTTGAAATCATTTTAAAATCACATAATTATAAAAGAAAAACTTTATTTTGAAAATATCCTTACAAGTGTGTAAGGGAAGCATCAAAGGTGTAATAATGGTAGAGAATAACCGCACCTTCCGTATAAGTTAAAAAAAGACATTCTTAACTTAATTTTGCTGAAAAGGTTAAAAAACACCTTGTTTGGAAAACGACTGAAAGATTCCTTTATAAACCACTTATAAAAGTCAAAAAGGGTATAAATGACTTTAACTCATATTCTAGTAAATAGTAAAAATGTTTTGAAATACATTTTTAAGAAACATGGATGTGGATGATAAAGAGATCCCAGTAGATTATTACATATAAACAACCTCGGATAATGAAGAGATTGTGAAATAACCCTTACCTTGTACTTTTCCTTGGTTGGGGTAGGTTAACCTCCTGTATAATGGTGAAATAATTATTATTGAATTATACAAGAATCATATACATTAATATGATATCATATATGATCTTTTAATATTGATTTGATAATAATATCTTAGTATTATCATTATATCGGGTGTTAACTTACTTGTTTTCTTTTATATGTTTTGTTACGTAAGACATGTTTGTAAAGGATAGGTTGTATATTATTCATATCCAGAATTATATCAAGTCCTTAAACATCATTTTTAAATCATCAAATGATAATTATACTTGAATGGATACGATGGAGAATGAATCTCATCGCGTTCGTGGAGACGGTAGTCCGTACGTACGCACGAGCGACAATATCATTCTTTTGATATTAAAATAATATATAAATGGATGGTATATCATATATACAGAATCATTAACATGTTATATTTATTATTTACATGAGTTACACATCATTATTATACCCATCCAAATAATAATATATTGAATAACAATTACACCACGACGTGGAGACGGTAAGCCGTACGTACGCACGTATGGTGACATGTTATTCAAAGGGTGGATAGAATACTGAATATGGTTGTACCATATTTACAATAACATCACAGTATATTTAAGATACTGGAGTTATTATTTTAGAATGGTAAGAACAAAGAAATAGGATGCGGAAGAAGAAAGGAACTTAGAAAAGGGTGGTGAAATCATTACCTCTTCTTCGGGTTCTTCCTTTTGATTGGATCAAAAGGGATCCTTAGGTTGGCTTTATGATCAAACTAAGGACTCTAGGTTGTAGTGAGGGATGTTGGGAGAGTATTTGGGCAGAGTTTGGCCGAACCAAAAGGCTTTGAAGGTGTGAAGAAATGAGAAGGAAGAGTGCCCTTTTATAAGAGGGGTGAGGGGCACCTTTGGAAAAGCTAGAAATATTAATTTATAATAAATTCATATTCGGTTTATAATGGCTCCAAAGCTTATTATTCAAAGGTTAAGGTGGGGATAGGTCGAAAACCACTCAACCAATAGAAGTTAGACAGGTTTGGGTACTTATATTAACCTTATCTTTAAGTATTAACTCTAAGTTAATTAGTTTCACTTTTACAATGTCTCTTTGTATTTTTATATAATATGGTTAATAAACTTACTATATACATCCAATAGACCCCCAAGTGGTACATTAATGATTAACCTATAATGATATAAGTCTCTTGGCCGAACCTTAGATTTTTAGGAATTTAATATCAATTAATAATATAATATTTGTTTTAAGAACTCTTTTATGTCAATTTTGACACTATTCAATAGTTGATTTTTGTGAAACTCATAACAGATTGATTACTTCGAAAAAAGTCAATTAAATCAATCCTAATATATCATATTATCCTATAAAATTAGTTTAATTCATTAAAATTTTCATATTTTATTTATTTGGGTATTTATACTATCAATTATTTTAATTTTTCACTATTATAGTAATTACTGCATCATCATTGTGTCATAAATAAAATAAATTATTTAATGTCTAAAAATTATAAATAAAATATCATTATTTAGGAAATCTTTTTATCTTTCTAATGAATATTTATAATCTAAAATACAACATATATAACCCTATGTAACAATTGTTTTTCTAAAAGATATATGCTTGTGTCATTTTTGTATTCATTTTAACTTAATTAAAATAAAGTGTCATTATCACTTACAAGTGGATCCATAGGGTCCCAAAATAGACCCAAAGATTCCCATGGTCGACCATGTATCAACCAATAGGGTTAAGACACGTTTTAGGGTAATTTAGTATTATTATAATATTATTTGTTTAACCCTTATTCACCGGATTTACCCTTAACCATGGTAAATAAAATATTTACCGCAGTAATTATTCAAAATGTCTAAAAATAAAAGTTATCTATTTACACAATTTGAACATCCTGATTCCAAATATGGAATCCATTTTCCTAAATTCAAAACACAGAAGTGGCAGAAATTAATTTAAAATTAATTCCCGCTGTCAAAACAAAAAGCGTGTTTTTAAGAGATAATAACTATCAAAAGATTGACACTTGTTTATGTTCGGTTTAATTGTAAAATTATGTCCAATGACAAACATTATATTAAATGGTAAAAATATATTCTAAATATACTTTAAAACTACTAAAATTCATAATTTATCATTATTAATTATTTTGATTAAAAAAGTTGTTTTTAATTAAAATTTAGTAATTTTCACTATTCATCAAAATATGAAAGTTATCCGAAATGTACCAAAATTTCACCTTAGGCTAAATTCAATATTCCAAATCCAAAAATGATGTCCATTTTGAAATATAAAATATATAAAATTTCAAAAAGTATGTATTACTAATTATAACAGCTAGTTTGATTGGTTATGGTATGTTAGAACTCGGTGTTGCGTACAACACACGCTAGCGTACCGTGGAAGCTTGGGATGTTTCATTTTAAATTTTTGATGTCCCCATTTAGTCAAAAAGTTTAAAATATTGTATTTAAAAAGGGTTCACTATTAAAAGTTGATAAAAGTGCAATACTGAAAATGAATTTGTTCTTGCATTATATCTAAGAAACTCATAATAAGGATTCTAAAATTATAAGGATTATATAAAGTTTAAAATTTAGATAATACCATTCATAACCTCTTTTTAATGGATTTTTTTTGTAAGTCATGGTGTGATTGAACTTGGTGTTGCGTGTAGTGCAAGTTATTGAATTATTTTGAAGAAATAACACACTATGAAATCTTGGGGTGTTACATTCTCCCCTCCTTAAATAAATTGCGTCCTCGCAATTTGAAATTGTTCTTCGAAAATAAAAGGTTGAAAATAGAAAATATATTTGTGGGAAAACCCACATCGGAAATTGGGTTACTAAAATTTAGTCGTAATATGAGGAAAAGAGAAATGAAAGGGTCACCACCAAATTATGATCTCGATTAGGAGAACATTGGTGGCATTTAGAGACATATAATTGGAGGAAAAACGTAAATATTTATAGGTAGTGATTGAGGTCATCAATCACAAACAAGTATAAAATTGAGGTCCTTAAATTCATCAATCTATGATGATTTGAAATACCATCGGTTCAACAAAACATAGGGTATTAGGATAACACATTTTTGACGTTTCAAAATATCTTAGTCGAAATCCCACATCGAAAAATGAATTAATGAGGCCTCTATTTAAAATAAAGAGTCGAACGTATGAAGATTACCGAAAATAACACATACTAGGGTTCCATGTAGGAAAATATGGATATGGAAGAAAAATCTAACCATCAATTATCTGATGGAGAGTGGTAGAGAACATGGCTATGAAAAGGCCAACAATCCCAAAGCCATAAATTAGTGATGATTTAAGGTACCATCTAGGAAAACATTTTTGTTCTAAGTTTCTTTTCTTAATATTGAGGAATTTATTTATTAGATTGGATAAGATCATAAGGAGATATACTTACTTTATAATTAGAGTTTTATCCATTAATAAATTTCTACCACAAACTCATCTTTCACTCTAAAAGATAATAGAATGTAAAAAAATTCTATTTACACTATTCGTATAGGGTTCCAAAATAAACGAATTTATAATTCATCTACATTATATTTTAATAAAAACTACATTATTTAATCCAGGACATCTCATGGGACAGTGGTAGGTGATACACCCTTGTCGCCCTTCGGTTGCGGGTTCAAGTCTTGCAGCCTTGCCGGACGCGACGGGTTGCCGCCCGACCTCCGGGTTGTCCTTTTATGGAAATCCAAAATAATCCAAACTAGAACTATCCAAAATACTTCTGTCCAAACTCATAGTCTAACATTTATAAGGAAGGTAAACATAATATAGATCCTTTTTACCCCGTAATAGCATATGAATACCTTCATCATGTATTACCATATTTCTTATTGATTACATTCATGCTCCCTTATTCCATATAGAATGCTGGATATACTTCATTAATCCAAAAAGGTTTTAAACCCCAACAATGATGGAATATACAAATCATTAATCAGTTCCAAGGTAGTCAAGAATATCCAATATAATTTATCCAAAACAATCACATATTATTCCAAAATCACTACCTCAGTATCAGAACTATATTATGATTTATCATTCTCTCAACCATATATTTTCAAAAAATTTATCCTGCTATTGATACACTTTTCTTTGTTCCACACAATCTCAAGTCCTTAATGAAATAGTACTGCAGTACAATCCTTATATACTCCATAATTATTATAACAAGTACATTGTTGATACAACACTCAATTGATATAATCAACATAAGAACTCTAATCATTCCTCTTCATCTGTGGTAGTATCATAACTTGATTATTATCCAATAACATCATTTGCGGAATAGTCTGATGACTGGGACATAGGTTCGCGTAGTGTCCAAACTCCTTGAAAATGAAGCATTGTACATTTAAAACCATTTTCTTACCCTTGCAGTCACGTACTTTGTTCTCTTTTCTTCCACACTTATAACAAAATCCCATTCCTCTCAGGCAAGTTACAGGGTGTTTCTTTCCACAGTTACCACATATGGGGAAATTCTTCTTTTCCCTCTTCCCTTTATCCATCTTTCTCTCTTCCATCCTTTTCTTCTCTTGCTTCCCTTCAAAGCCATAGGACTCAGTAAACTCTTTACTTATCTTATCAACACATGATATTATTTCTTAATATGATGATAATACATGGGAGACTATTTCTCTTATAAATTCTAGCTTAAGACCATGAAAGATATGATCCTTCCTTCTCTTTGGATCATGTGCATTTCTGGAGTTCTCATTCCTTCTACTGGGCGCCATTTCTAAACAATGGCATACACTAGATCATTTTATGAATCAAAATACATAATCCCATACTTATAAAACACTTAACATAAATTGAACTATTTATGGATATAATCCATAATCATAAAAATTTATCCTTTGAGGATGTATATACTCATAAACCCTTCATAATGGTTTGTAAAGAAAATGAGAATTATCCTAAGCAAATCCCCCGGGAGTGTCGTAACCAAGAGTTCAGCAAGGCCCGTTGTTGTGCACCAGTTCCCGTTCGAGTCTATCTCAAAGCGGTGTTTTCGGGTTTTACCCCTAGGTACATCTGTGCCAGAGCCGCCTCTACCTGTTCGTATCCAGACAGGGATGTATTGCTCGGAAAACTCACAAAATCTCTACAATACCAAAATTCTAGGAAGTTCTTCTACACTAATCCTCAAAGTTCATCTTAGGTCTACGTGCTCTAATCAGAGTTTATCTAAATCTAGCTTCCAAGGTTTGTACTAAACCTGCCTCTGATACCAACTGTAACGCCCCGACCCCAGTTGCCCAGAGTCGGTGCATTATTACATAACATTGGCATGATCACAAGAAAGATCAAATCTCGAAAGACCGATTGGTTTAGTAGCCTTGGAAACACTATATATATTCATAAGTTTTACATTACATCATAAAATGAAAAACTACTACAACAACATAATGTTTCCACAATCCACACTATTAACCCCTCATAAAATCCCTGCAGGTCATTCATAACTTACTTCTTCACATCCTGGGAAAAATAAAACATAGAAAAGGGGTGAGCTCAAATGCCCAGTAAGGATAAAAATATAGCGGAAACTTTCATAAATAAGAATAAACATTTAAGGCAATGTATAACTAAAACAAAAGCCTTTTAAATATTAACTTTCAACATGGTATGGCATAAATAAAATTAAATAATTCCATTTACTTATTCACATGGATATTCTACTAATCGAATAATCACATGCAAAAATCAATAACCACTTTCATAATGTTGGAATGCATAATGCCAGACTATCATAACCACATAGCCAAGGCCTCGTGCCAAGACTACAAATAAGATTTTGTCAAGGCCTTGTGCCAAGACACTAGTTTGTCTCATGAGACCTACCGATGCAAATTTTTTTGAAGATACTTACGTTTAAAATTACTAAAATACACTCCAGTGTTTTTCTAAAAACATTATGCAAGCTTTTAAAAACAAAATAACTAATTCTAAGACTGCTCGACTAATTACAGGCCATGATGGGTCCACTCCCAATCCCTTCCTGTCTACCAAACTTGAGAGTCAGGTTTTCTGAAAACATTTTTAAGCTTGCGTTAAATACGTATACATTTGCACTGGAATTTTCATATATTTGAGAGAAATATATCTTTTTTGAAATCATTTAAAAATCACATAATTATAAAAGAAAAACTTTATTTTGAAAATATCCTTACAAGTGTGTAAGGGAAGCATCAAAGGTGTAATAATGGTAGAGAATAACCGCACCTTCCGTATAAGTTAAAAAAAGACATTCTTAACTTAATTTTGCTGAAAAGGTTAAAAAACACCTTGTTTGGAAAACGACTGAAAGATTCCTTTATAAACCACTTATAAAAGTCAAAAAGGGTATAAATGACTTTAACTCATATTCTAGTAAATAGTAAAAATGTTTTGAAATACATTTTTAAGAAACATGGATGTGGATGATAAAGAGATCCCAGTAGATTATTACATATAAACAACCTCGGATAATGAAGAGATTGTGAAATAACCCTTACCTTGTACTTTTCCTTGGTTGGGGTAGGTTAACCTCCTGTATAATGGTGAAATAATTGTTATTGAATTATACAAGAATCATATACATTAATATGATATCATATATGATCTTTTAATATTGATTTGATAATAATATCTTAGTATTATCATTATATCGGGTGTTAACTTACTTGTTTTCTTTTATATGTTTTGTTACGTAAGACATGTTTGTAAAGGATAGGTTGTATATTATTCATATCCAGAATTATATCAAGTCCTTAAACATCATTTTTAAATCATCAAATGATAATTATACTTGAATGGATACGATGGATAATGAATCTCATCGCGTTCGTGGGGACGGTAGTCCGTACGTACGCACGAGCGACAATATCATTCTTTTGATATTAAAATAATATATAAATGGATGGTATATCATATATACAGAATCATTAACATGTTATATTTATTATTTACATGAGTTACACATCATTATTATACCCATCCAAATAATAATATATTGAATAACAATTACACCACGACGTGGAGACGGTAAGCCGTACGTACGCACGTATGGTGACATGTTATTCAAAGGGTGGATAGAATACTGAATATGGTTGTACCATATTTATAATAACATCACAGTATATGTAAGATACTGGAGTTATTATTTTAGAATGGTAAGAACAAAGAAAGAGGATGTGGAAGAAGAAAGGAACTTAGAAAAGGGTGGTGAAATCATTACCTCTTCTTCGGGTTCTTCCTTTTGATTTGATCAAAAGGGATCCTTAGGTTGGCTTTCTGATCAAACTAAGGCCTCTAGGTTGTAGTTAGGGATGTTGGGAGAGTATTTGGGCAGATTTTGGCCGAACCAAAAGGCTTTGAAGGTGTGAAGAAATGAGAAGGAGGAGTGCCCTTTTATAAGAGGGGTGAGGGGCACCTTTGGAAAAGCTAGAAATATTAATTTATAATAAATTCATATTCGATTTATAATGGATCAAAAGCTTATTATTCAAAGGTTAAGGTGGGGATAGGTCGAAAACCACTCAACCAATAGAATTTAGACAGGTTTGGGTACTTATATTAACCTTATCTTTAAGTATTAACTCTAAGTTAATTAGTTTCACTTTTACAATGTCTCTTTGTATTTTTATATAATATGGTTAATAAACTTACTATATACATCCAAGAGACCCTCAAGTGGTACATTAATGATGAACCTATCATGATATATGTCTTTTGGCCGAACCTTAGATTTTTAGGAATTTAATATCAATTAATAATATAATATTTGTTTTAAGAACTCTTTTATGTCAATTTTGACACTATTCAATAGTTGATTTTTGTGAAACTCATAACAGATTGATTACTTCGAACAAAGTCAATTAAATCAATCCTAATATATCATATTATCCTAGAAAATTAGTTTAATTCATTAAAAGTTTCATATTATATTTATTTGGGTATTTATAATATCAATTATTTTAATTTTTCACTATTATAGTAATTACTGCATCATCATTGTGTCATAAATAAAATAAATTATTTAATGTCTAAAAATTATAAATAAAATATAATTATGTAGGAAATCTTTTTAGCTTTCTAATTAATATTTCTAATCTAAAATCCAACATATATAACCCTATGTAACAATTATTTTTCTAAAAGATATATGCTTGTGTCATTTTTGTATTCATTTTAACTTAATTAAAATAAAGTGTCATTATCACTTACAAGTGGATCCATGGGGTCCCAAAATAGACCCAAAGATTCCCATGGTCGACCATGTATCAACCAATAGGGTTAAGACACGTTTTAGGGTAATTTAGTATTATTATAATATTACTTGTTTAACCCTTATTTACCGGATTTACCCTTAACCATGGTAAATAAAATATTTACCGCAGTAATTATTCAAAATGTCTAAAAATAAAAGTTACCTATTTACACAATTTGAACTTCATGATTCCAAATATGGAATCAATTTTCCTAAATTCAAAACACAGAAGTGGCAGAAATTAATTTAAAATTAATTCCCGCTGTCAAAACAAAAAGCGTGTTTTTAAGAGATAATAACTATCAAAAGATTGACACTTGTTTATGTTCGGTTTAATTGTAAAATTATGTCCAATGACAAAAATTATATTAAATGGTAAAAATATATTCTAAATATACTTTAAAACTACTAAAATTCATAATTTATCATTATTAATTATTTTGATTAAAAAAGTTGTTTTTAATTAAAATTTAGTAATTTTCACTATTCATCAAAATATGAAAGTTATCCGAAATGTACCAAAATTTCACCTTAGGCTAAATTCGATATTCCAAATCCAAAAATGATGTCCATTTTGAAATATAAAATATATAAAATTTCAAAAAGTAGGTATTAATAATCATAACAGCTAGTTTGATTGGTTATGGTATGTTAGAACTCGGTGTTGCGTACAACACACGCTAGCGTACCGTTGAAGCTTGGGATGTTTCATTTTAAATTTTTGATGTCCCCATTTAGTCAAAAAGTTTAAAATATTGTATTTAAAAAGGGTTCACTATTAAAAGTTGATAAAAGTGCAATACTGAAAATGAATTTGTTCTTGCATTATATCTAAGAAACTCATAATATGGATTCTAAAATTATAAGGATTATATAAAGTTTAAAATTTAGATAATACTATTCATAACCTCTTTTTAATGGATTTTTTTTGTAAGTCATGGTGTGATTGAACTCGGTGTTGCGTGTAGTGCAAGTTATTGAATTATTTTGAAGAAATAACACACTATGAAATCTTGGGGTGTTACATTCTCCCCTCCTTCAATAAATTGCGTCCTCGCAATTTGAAATTGTTCTTCGAAAATAAAAGGTTGAAAATAGAAAATATATTTGTGGGAAAACCCACATCAGAAATTGGGTTACTAAAATTTAGTCGTAATATGAGGAAAAGAGAAATGAAAGGGTCACCACCAAATTATGATCTCGATTAGGAGAACATTGGTGGCATTTAGAGACATATAATTGGAGGAAAAACGTAAATATTTATAGGTAGTGATTGAGGTCATCAATCACAAACAAGTATAAAATTGAGGTCCTTAAATTCATCAATCTATGATGATTTGAAATACCATCGGTTCAACAAAACATAGGGTATTAGGATAACACATTTTTGACGTTTCAAAATATCTTAGTCGAAATCCCACATCGAAAAATGAATTAATGAGGCCTCTATTTAAAATAAAGAGTCGAACGTATGAAGATTACCGAAAATAACACATACTAGGGTTCCATGTAGGAAAATATGGATATGGAAGAAAAATCTAACAATCAATTATCTGATGGAGAGTGGTAGAGAACATGGCTATGAAAAGGCCAACAATCCCAAAGCCATAAATTAGTGATGATTTAAGGTACCATCTAGGAAAACATTTTTGTTCTAAGTTGCTTTTCTTAATATTGAGGAATTTATTTATGAGATTGGATAAGATCATAAGGAGATATACTTACTTTATAATTAGAGTTTTATCCATTAATAAATTTCTACCACAAACTCATCTTTCACTCTAAAAGATAATAGAATGTAAAAAAATTCTATTTACACTATTCGTATAGGGTTCCAAAATAAACGAATTTATAATTCATCTACATGATATTTTAATAAAAACTACATTATTTAATCCAGGACATCTCATGGGACAGTGGTAGGTGATACACCCTTGTCGCCCTTCGGTTGCGGGTTCAAGTCTTGCAGCCTTGCCGGACGCGACGGGTTGCCGCCCGACCTCCGGGTTGTCCTTTTATGGAAATCCAAAATAATCCAAACTAGAACTATCCAAAATACTTCTGTCCAAACTCATAGTCTAACATTTATAAGGAAGGTAAACATAATATAGATCCTTTTTACCCCGTAATAGCATATGAATACCTTCATCATGTATTACCATATTCCTTATTGATTACATTCATGCTCCCTTATTCCATATAGAATGCTGGATATACTTCATTAATCCAAAAAGGTTTTAAACCCCAACAATGATGGAATATACAAATCATTAATCAGTTCCAAGGTAGTCAAGAATATCCAATATAATTTATCCAAAACAATCACATATTATTCCAAAATCACTACCTCAGTATCAGAACTATATTATGATTTATCATTCTCTCAACCATATATTTTCCAAAAATTTATCCTGCTATTGATACACTTTTCTTTGTTCCACACAATCTCAAGTCCTTAATGAAATAGTACTGCAGTACAATCCTTATATACTCCATAATTATTATAACAAGTACATTGTTGATACAACACTCAATTGATATAATCAACATAAGAACTCTAATCATTCCTCTTCATTTGTGGTAGTATCATAACTTGATTATTATCCAATAACATCATTTGCAGAATAGTCTGATGACTGGGACATAGGTTCGCGTAGTGTCCAAACTCTTTGCAAATGAAGCATTGTACATTTAAAACCATTTTCTTACCCTTGCAGTCACGTACTTTGTGCTCTTTTCCTCCACACTTATAACAAAATCCCATTCCTCTCAGGCTAGTTCCAGGGTGTTTCTTTCCACAGTTACCACATATGGGGAAATTCTTCTTTTCCCTCTTCCCTTTATCCATCTTTCTCTCTTCCATCCTTTTCTTCTCTTGCTTCCCTTCAAAGCCATAGGACTCAGTAAACTCTTTACTTATCTTATCAACACATGATATTATTTCTTCATATGATGATAATACATGGGAGACTATTTCTCTTATAAATTCTAGCTTAAGACCATGAAAGATATGATCCTTCCTTCTCTTTGGATCATGTGCATTTCTGGAGTTCTCATTCCTTCTACTGGGCGCCATTTCTAAACAATGGCATACACTAGATCAGTTTATGAATCAAAATACATAATCCCATACTTATAAAACACTTAACATAAATTGAACTATTTATGGATATAATCCATAATCATAAAAATTTATCCTTTGAGGATGTATATACTCATAAAACCTTCATAATGGTTTGTAAAGAAAATGAGAATTATCCTAAGCAAATCCCCCGGGAGTGTCGTAACCAAGAGTTCAGCAAGGCCCGTTGTCGTGCACCAGTTCCCGTTCGAGTCTAGCTCAAAGCGGTGTTTTCGGGTTTTACCCCTAGGTACATCTGTGCCAGAGCCGCCTCTACCTGCTCGTATCCAGACATGGATGTATTTCTCGGAAAACTCACAAAATCTCTACAATAACAAAATTCTAGGAAGTTCTTCTACACTAATCCTCAAAGTTAATCTTAGGTCTACGTGCTCTAATCAGAGTTTATCTAAATCTAGCTTCCAAGGTTTGTACTAAACCTGCCTCTGATACCAACTGTAACGCCCCGACCCCAGTTTCCCAGAGTCGGTGCATTATTACATAACATTGGCATGATCACAAGAAAGATCAAATCTCGAAAGACCGATTGGTTTAGTAGCCTTGGAAACACTAGATATATTCATAAGTTTTACATTACATCATAAAATGAAAAACTACTACAACAACATAATGTTTCCACAATCCACACTATTAACCCCTCATAAAATCCCTGCAGGTCATTCATAACTTACTTCTTCACATCCTGGGAAAAATAAAACATAGAAAAGGGGTGCGCTCAAATGCCCAGTAAGGATAACAATATAGCGGAAACTTTCATAAATAAGAATAAACATTTAAGGCAATGTATAACTAAAACAAAAGCCTTTTAAATATTAACTTTGAACATGGTATGGCATAAATAAAATGAAATAATGATATTTACTTATTCACATGGATATTCTACTAATCGAATAATCACATGCAAAAATCAATAACCACTTTCATAATGTTGGAATGCATAATGCCATACTATCATAACCACATAGCCAAGGCCTCGTGCCAAGACTACAAATAATATTTTGTCAAGGCCTTGTGCCAAGACACTAGTTTGTCTCATGAGACCTACCGATGCAAATTTTTTTGAAGATACTTACGTTTAAAATTACTAAAATACACTCCAGTGTTTTTCTAAAAACATTATGCAAGCTTTTAAAAACAAAATAACTAATTCTAAGACTGCTCGACTAATTACAGGCCATGATGGGTCCACTCCCAATCCCTTCCTGTCTACCAAACTCGAGAGTCAGGTTTTCTGAAAACATTTTTAAGCTTGCGTTAAATACGTATACATTTGCACTGGAATTTTCATATATTTGAGAGAAATATATCTTTTTTGAAATCATTTAAAAATCACATAATTATAAAAGAAAAACTTTATTTTGAAAATATCCTTACAAGTGTGTAAGGGAAGCATCAAAGGTGTAATAATGGTACAGAATAACCGCACCTTCCGTATAAGTTAAAAAAAGACATTCTTAACTTAATTTTGCTGAAAAGGTTAAAAAACACCTTGTTTGGAAAACGACTGAAAGATTCCTTTATAAACCACTTATAAAAGTCAAAAAGGGTATAAATGACTTTAACTCATATTCTAGTAAATAGTAAAAATGTGTTGAAATACATTTTTAAGAAACATGGATGTGGATGATAAAGAGATCCCAGTAGATTATTACATATAAACAACCTCGGATAATGAAGAGATTGTGAAATAACCCTTACCTTGTACTTTTCCTTGGTTGGGGTAGGTTAACCTCCTGTATAATGGTGAAATAATTGTTATTGAATTATACAAGAATCATATACATTAATATGATATCATATATGATCTTTTAATATTGATTTGATAATAATATCTTAGTATTATCATTATATCGGGTGTTAACTTACTTGTTTTCTTTTATATGTTTTGTTACGTAAGACATGTTTGTAAAGGATAGGTTGTATATTATTCATATCCAGAATTATATCAAGTCCTTAAACATCATTTTTAAATCATCAAATGATAATTATACTTGAATGGATACGATGGAGAATGAATCTCATCGCGTTCGTGGAGACGGTAGTCCGTACGTACGCACGAGCGACAATATCATTCTTTTGATATTAAAATAATATATAAATGGATGGTATATCATATATACAGAATCATTAACATGTTATATTTATTATTTACAAGAGTTACACATCATTATTATACCCATCCAAATAATAATATATTGAATAACAATTATACCACGACGTGGAGACGGTAAGCCGTATGTACGCACGTATGGTGACATGTTATTCAAAGGGTGGATAGAATACTGAATATGGTTGTACCATATTTATAATAAAATCACAGTATATGTAAGATACTGGAGTTATTATTTTAGAATGGTAAGAACAAAGAAATAGGATGTGGAAGAAGAAAGGAACTTAGAAAAGGGTGGTGAAATCATTACCTCTTCTTCGGGTTCTTCCTTTTGATTTGATCAAAAGGGATCCTTAGGTTGGCTTTCTGATCAAACTAAGGCCTCTAGGTTGTAGTTAGGGATGTTGGGAGAGTATTTGGGCAGAGTTTGGCCGAACCAAAAGGCTTTTAAGGTGTGAAGAAATGAGAAGGAGGAGTGCCCTTTTATAAGAGGGGTGAGGGGCACCTTTGGAAAAGCTAGAAATATTAATTTATAATAAATTCATATTCGGTTTATAATGGCTCCAAAGCTTATTATTCAAAGGTTAAGGTGGGTATAGGTCTAAAACCACTCAACCAATAGAATTTAGACAGGTTTGGGTACTTATATTAACCTTATCTTTAAGTATTAACTCTAAGTTAATTAGTTTCACTTTTACAATGTCTCTTTGTATTTTTATATAATATGGTTAATAAACTTACTATATACATCCAAGAGACCCCCAAGTGGTACATTAATGATGAACCTATCATGATATAAGTCTCTTGGCCGAACCTTAGATTTTTAGGAATTTAATATCAATTAATAATATAATATTTGTTTTAAGAAGTCTTTTATGTCAATTTTGACACTATTCAATAGTTGATTTTTGTGAAACTCATAACAGATTGATTACTTCGAAAAAAGTCAATTAAATCAATCCTAATATATCATATTATCCTAGAAAATTAGTTTAATTCATTAAAAGTTTCATATTATATTTATTTGGGTATTTATAATATCAATTATTTTAATTTTTCACTATTATAGTAATTACTGCATCATCATTGTGTCATAAATAAAATAAATTATTTAATGTATAAAAATTATAAATAAAATATCATTATGTAGGAAATCTTTTTGTCTTTCTAATTAATATTTATAATCTAAAATCCAACATATATAACCCTATGTAACAATTGTTTTTCTAAAAGATATATGCTTGTGTCATTTTTGTATTCATTTTAACTTAATTAAAATAAAGTGTCATTATCACTTACAAGTGGATCCATGGGGTCCCAAAATAGACCCAAAGATTCCCATGGTCGACCATGTATCAACCAATAGGGTTAAGACACGTTTTAGGGTAATTTAGTATTATTATAATATTATTTGTTTAACCCTTATTTACCGGATTTACCCTTAACCATGGTAAATAAAATATTTACCGCAGTAATTATTCAAAATGTCTAAAAATAAAAGTTACCTATTTACACAATTTGAACATCCTGATTCCAAATATGGAATCCATTTTCCTAAATTCAAAACACAGAAGTGGCAGGAATTAATTTAAAATTAATTCCCGCTGTCAAAACAAAAAGCGTGTTTTTAAGAGATAATAACTATCAAAAGATTGACACTTGTTTATGTTCGGTTTAATTGTAAAATTATGTCCAATTACAAACATTATATTAAATGGTAAAAATATATTCTAAATATACTTTAAAACTACTAAAATTCATAATTTATCATTATTAATTATTTTGATTAAAAAAGTTGTTTTTAATTAAAATTTAGTAATTTTCACTATTCATCAAAATATGAAAGTTATCCGAAATGTACCAAAATTTCACCTTAGGCTAAATTCGATATTCCGAATCCAAAAATGATGTCCATTTTGAAATATAAAATATATAAAATTTCAAAAAGTAGGTATTACTAATCATAACAGCTAGTTTGATTGGTTATGGTATGTTAGAACTCGGTGTTGCGTACAACACACACTAGCGTACCGTGGAAGCTTGGGATGTTTCATTTTAAATTTTTGATGTCCCCATTTAGTCAAAAAGTTTAAAATATTGTATTTAAAAAGGGTTCACTATTAAAAGTTGATAAAAGTGCAATACTGAAAATGAATTTGTTCTTGCATTATATCTAAGAAACTCATAATATGGATTCTAAAATTATAAGGATTATATAAAGTTTAAAATTTAGATAATACTATTCATAACCTCTTTTGAATGGATTTTTTTTGTAAGTCATGGTGTGATTGAACTCGGTGTTGCGTGTAGTGCAAGTTATTGAATTATTTTGAAGAAATAACACACTATGAAATCTTGGGGTGTTACATTTTAAATATATTTAAAATCCAAAAAGGCTATGTTAAACACATATAATTTTTTAAGAAACAATTCAAAACACTTGAATCATTTTAAAAGATCCACTTAGGCACTTTCACAAAGATATCAATCCCAAGAGAGGCACTTTATAAAAGATACATGAAAAAAATAACCAAAATTTTATAAAATATAAAGCTATAAAAGGTTTATCAGGTCTCTCATAAATAAATAGTATGAATACTATAGTTTACTTCAGTAATACTACTGAGGAGTAAACAAGTGATAGATAAAGACATAAGTGTCACTTGGCCATGATACTTTTGAACATAAAGTCACATCTGTTTAAAGTGGGCAACCATCTTGGACTTGATACTTCAATCATGTACTACCTAATTTTGAGCCTTCCAATAAAATACATTAGAAAAAATGTTCCCCTTATTAGGGTATACATTAGGTCAAAGTTAAAGGACTATAGGTACTCAAACCTTCTTCACTATCAATGGTTTATTTCACTTTGTGACTAAATATATTTCAAACACTTTTTTAGTGTATTCGAAAAATATCTCACCCTAAAGATAATACCAATAATACCTCATGGAAACCACCACTATTTACAAATCTAGGAAAGGATTTGGGATGTTTATCTTATGTGTCTTTAACTGTATGGACCCATAAGCAACCACATGACCATCATGGATTGGAACTGTTCAAATACCGACTCTTGATACATCACAATATAATCCATACTCATTACCCATCAAATTTATGGTTAAGATAGGTGTTTTCACCAATCTCTTATTATGATCTTAGAAGGATATCTTATGAACATATAAGCAAAGTAAACATACGAAATTCTTGGTTTTGGGCTTCTTAGCACTTCCAATCAAGAAGAATCCTGGCTGACCCTCTGATAATAACTGGAAATTTCCAAAAATATTTGGATCTCAAAAACATTTTTTGGACTCTCGAAATAAACTATAACATAGAATTTATTAGGTTATAAAAATATTCTATCCACTAATATCATTTTCCCCATAAAGTACACATTATCAATCCAAAACATACACTTTGAGATCATATCATATAGTTGATGCTTCCTAAGGTTTCTCAAAATGGTCTCCAGATATTGTGCATGTTCCTCCATCAACTTGGAATACATGATGATATGCATGAAAAATATGGCTACAAAATTATCTAAATAAGGATGGAAGACCCAATTCATCTCAACCATGAACACTACCATTGCATTTTTTAAACTAAATGACATCACTAGATACCCATATAATACATATGTACTCCTAAATATAGCATGTGATATATCAAAATACCTTTTAAAAAAATGGGCTATAATTCTACCTAGCTACAGATATATAGGTCCTACATAACTAGTTTTCATATCCAAATATCCAATATAGACATAATCATCACCCTCAAAAAATATAATTCCATACATCAATGAAAATAATTGATACAGTAGATACATCACTACATGGGGGTTTTAATTGTAGTCACAAACCAGACTCATAGTTTTCATGTCACTCAAATTTATTATTTATCAGTTATTATAATTTTTTATTAATAAAAGTATATCAATCTAAAATTTACTTATGTAGTTAATTTTCAATGGAAAGAAAAATCAATCAAATGAGATGCACTATCCGATAAAAATAATAACATTGTGGAAATAAAGATGTAATGTAAAAAAAATTAAGAAGTCAACAATGAGAATAATAAATATTCTAAAAAGATATTTATTACTAATCTAATTTCAATCAAATGAACACATTTATTTTACCCAATTTATTTGGAGAATCTATAGAGTTGATCCTAGGAATCCTAGATCCATACCCAAAATATCCTTGACTATATACCTGTCGCAAGGTATTAAGTTTTAATCCTGAATATTCATTGATTATTATCTCATTGGTGGAAATAGGTATCTAATGCACCAAGACCCACTTCAATATGATGATCAGCGACAACTCTACACCATAAATTCATTAAACATGATGATTTAGACAATACATATTCTAGACCTAGAAGCTCATCAATATCCTTGATCAGAAATAGAAAAGTTAGATACATGGAATTGATCATGGAAAATTGTGAAGTGAAAAAATATAAAGGAAAAACTAAGAGCACTACAAGAATACTCACTGGTAGCACCTAAGGAGTTGGGTTCACGGTGGAGGTGGGTTTGCAGAGGAGAAGTGCTTCACAACAGAGGTGGGGTTCAACATTAGAGGTGGGGTTATGCAAAGGAGGTGGGTTTGTAGCAAAGGAAGGGTTTAGGATAGAGGTGAAGTTTGGCGCGCGACGGAGGTGAGGTTCGCAATAGATGGGGTTCGACGACAGAGGTGATGTTCACAGCGGAGGAGGGCTTCGTAGCAGCGTAAGATGGATTCCTGGTGGTGGAGGAGCTTGAGGAATTGGCGACAACAAAGGAGGAGTCAGCGGCAGTAGAGGAGGAGGCGAAGGAGGAGGAGTTAACAATATGGTTCGGCTTCCGCGAGAGCTTCAGGCGTGCGAGAGAAGAAGGAGACTATTAGAGTTTATTTATAAAAGTAGGTAAACCTTTTATCAATGCTAGCTAAAAACCACTGATAAAAGAATGTTTTATCAGTGCTAAAATAGAAAGCGCTGATAAAACATACATTTATTAGCAATTTTTTAGTACTGATAAAAGTATAATGATAATAACTTATTTATATTTTTATATATATTTATAAAATTATATGTATACAAAATATATATTTAGTTATTTATATTAATAACTATAAATAAATAAATAAATATTTATATTTTTATATATAATAAATATATATTTATTTACAATTATAAATTTATGATAAATATATCTATTATTTTTATAATTATATATAATTAATATCTTCATTTAATTTTATAATTATTAAAATATATCTATATTTATTTAGAATTATAATTGTAAATAATTGTATATATTTATTATAATTTTCTAATTATTTAATAACTATAAATTTATATATATTTATTTATAGTTATAATAAATATATATTTACTTATAGTTATATATATATATATATATATATTAAAAATTATAAAATTATAACAAATATATTTATTAAATTTATAATTTTATAAATATATATAATTAATATATTTATTATAATTTAATAATCATTTAAATATATCTGTATTATTTAGAATTCTAATTATAAATATTTGTATATATTTATAAATATATTTATTTAATTATATATATTTATAACTTTATAAGTATAATAAATTTATTTATTATAATTTTATAATTATACATATACATACATATATATATATATAATTATAACTATAAATAAATAAATAAATATTTATATTTATATATATAATAAATATATATATATTTATAATTATAAATTAATAATAAATATATTTACTATATATATAATTATATATAATTAATATCTTTATTATAATTTTATAATTATTTAAATATATCTATATTTATTTAGAAGAAACCATTGAAAAGTCCAATTAGTGATTAAACACTTTTGAAAAACGAATTGAGGATACTTTCTTTAATGAAAGTAAGAAAAAAAACATATTTATAAATATATTTATTTAATTATTTATAACTTTAAAAGTATAATAAATATATTTATTATTATTTTATAAATATATATATATATATATTTATAATTATAAATATCTTTGTAAATATTTGTATATAATTATAATTATATATAGATATATACCTAGTAAAGTATAGATCATAAGAAATGAGTCATCACATATATATGGACAACATGAATAGTAATGAGGGTGTAATGTGTAAATGAACATTCATGATGAATACATAACATATGAATATCAATTATATTCATGTATTTATATATTTATTGAGAAAATTCATTGGAAACATATATTTATTTAAATATATATATATATATATAATTATAAATATATATATTTAAAAAGTATTTATATAAAATTATAAATATATAATTATAAATATAATAAATATAATAAATATAATAAATATATTTATTATTTAGTGAAATTTATTATAATCTTATAATTATTTAAATATATAATTATTTAATTATAATTTTATAAATACTTTTTTTAAACATTATATATATATTTGAATTATTAAAAAAATATTAATTATAAACATGCATTTTTTATTTAATGTATACAAATAAAAATTATTTTTCAACATAAATATAATACTTTTATATAAATTAATAATATTTTTTATTAAAAAATTTTATTCTCCCTAATAATAGCGCTGATAAATATACCATTTAAAAGCACTGATTAGGGTACACATTTATCAGAGTTTTTTTAGCAACTGATAAAGGGTAGATTTATCAGGGCTTTTAGCTAGTGATGATAAAAGCCCCTTTTTATGGTGAGCGCTGATAAGATCCGGCGCATCCCTTGCCCGAATCTGTGATAGTGACCTCACATTTATTTAAATTAAAATTGTATAAGCATTTATCTTATCATAATTTTAATTGATAAATGTCAACTGATTTAAAACGTTTTTCCAATAATATTTTTAGTTTTCTTATTTTATTTTAGTAACACATGTGATAAATTCTTTTTAACGATGAGTTTTTTCAATATTGTTTAATTATTTTTTAATATTTCAATTCTAAAAAAGATATTTTAAATCTTGCTAATTTTATATTTTTAAAATAAATATTTTATATCTTGTTAACATTATAATTTTAAAATAATTTTTTTATCTTAATTCATTATATATATATATATATATTTCATTATATTTCAAACTGTGCATATATATCGTTATATTTGAAAACATGTATATATATATATATATATATATATATATATATATATATATCTTCTTCTTCCACAAGCCTTCATGCGCGCGCACTGCAACTCCACAGTAGCGCCAGCAGCCTCTCCTTCATTTACGCAAGGCAGTGGCTTTAACTTCTATAGAATTCTCAAGCTTGAGCACCCAAATCCAGCCTCCTACCTTGTTTGGTTTCTGCACACCAGTGCACACGACACTGGCTTCTATAAACCCCTTCAGCTTACGTGCATCTCCATCTCTATGGCTGTAGCTCCACAGTGGCTTCTCCATGCACGTATCCATGCTGGAAACCATGTGACACTGGTGGTCCTCCATGACAGCGCGACTTCATACAGTGACCGACCTCCCTCTATGGTTCAACTTCGGTCAGCGATGTGCCACCACCTTCTATATTCTCCACTATCCAGACTAGTAGTTCGTCCATGTGAGTAGTTACCATGGATATTTTGAAGTAACCATGAAGGATTTACTGAAGTTACTACAAATCGAGACAACCTACCGTGAAGAAGTAGTTTGAGTACCTGTTATGAGTTTGAGCACCGACCATGAGTTACAGTACCCACCAGAGGTGGTATACAACCTACTATGAGGCTGTCTAGGAAACATAACACGAACTATACAACCTACCGTGAAGGTAAAAATGAACTACCATGAAGGTAATTTTTAAGCTACCATGAGTATTTAACTTTTTTAAGTCACTGCAAGTAGTATTTTTCTATGTGACTTCAAGAAAGTGGAAACATGACAAATTTTTTCACACGATAGTATACCAACTACATGAAAATTTTATAGTATACCAACCACATGCGATGACACAGTAAGTATACCGACCACAAGACTTATACCTGACACAATTAGTTATTTACTTCATTTATTTTTGGTAAAATCTATATTTTATTGTATACTTTATTTTAGTGATATTTTAATAAGTTGATTAACTCCAAGTTTATTTAATTTGTTTTAACTGTTATATTGATTTAAAAATTAAACCTATATTATAACAACTTTTTTCTAATCTCTTAAGTAGAAAAATATTGTGGAAATTCTAATGGAAATAATAATTTTCCTATTATTTATTTTATACTATGTTTTTTATAGTTTTTGGGTTATGTAATTACTATAATTATATGATTGTGATTTTCATCATTTCAATTATTTGAATAATTCTCATTTATTATAAGAATCATATTAGAAGTGGTTTTAATGAGTTTAATGCGTGAATTAAAGTGAGTCAATATTATTATTGAATATGCGTGAAATATTAACAGATGATGATGTGTTTTCAAATTTCAAATATTTCTAACCATTTATGGTGGTGACGAGTTTAGGAAACTCCTACGTGAAGAGAGACGAAGATGACTATTGGTGGTTAATCGATAAATAGAGATCAAGGCATATAACACGAAGAACTATTGATGAATTTTTGAATACTTAATGACAAAAACAATTTTCTTTATATAAGACGAAGTTCTTCTACGATTACTATTCAAATTTATGCAATCACAAAAGAACTTCTTTGTTCAACTCCTTACCACTGAAATGATCAAAGATTATCGAGCTACATTATCTTCAACATCATTCAACTTCTATTGTTCTTAATTGTTTTCTTGTTTTCATCATATTATTTTTCTTTAATATGTTTCTAATCATTAACATCAGTTTATGCTTTTTCCAATCAAAACAAGGTCGGTATTTTGTTATTCTACCAATCAAAAGGAAGGTTCTTGGTTTGTGAATCTTGAAGAAAAGTCTGCTCGGGCAAGGTTGTGACTCATCTAAAAAGTCATGGTTGTGTCTCTATGTATTCTAAAATGAAGAGTCTACAAACATGTTATCACACCTTTAAAAGTGAGTCATTCTTAGTGGGAACCAATCTTCTCAATGAATAGAGGAGATTGATGAGTGGACTAGGATATTAGTGATTTGAAACACTATAAAAATACTATGTTCATATTTTAATTTCCACTACACTGAATAATGAACACTTTATTTCACTTTTGAGTAAAAAATAATAAAACCGTGATTTATTTTTTATTATAAAATGTTTTAAAAGACTATTCACCCCCCTTTAGTCTTATATTTCCACATATCTCACTCCAACAATTGGCATCTGAGGTGGTTTCTTAAAGGATAATTAGCTTCTCTAATTATTTTAATCTGATACTAAACAATTGGTATCAAAGTGTAGGACCTTCTTAAAAAAAGTGTTGTCCTATTGTTTATTTGTTAATTATTGTTCAAACCAGAATATTCTAGACCTAACAGTCTAAGGAATAAAGAATAGTTCACTACAAAAAAAGCTTATACCAACAAAAAATTAGTGACAGATAAAACATCTGTTGGTTCAAACAAGTAATTCCAACAGATATAATTTTTTTTCAATATTAATTATAATTACCAACACTTGTTTTTAACAACAAATGCATCTATCAATATTAACCGTTTAATACTAACAAATATTTTACCTACAGTTTGATATGTTACTTTATCATGATTATACCAACATTTTTTTCCAAAAAAATAAAATTGTTATAATCACCCATGCAATTTTTTATTTGTCATAATATTATATTTTTAATAATTATTAAAAAATTTAATTAAATTAAATAGATATAAAATAAAAATTATAAATCCTGCATCCTCGATCTCATGCCCCCAAATTTTTTTTATCTAAGAACACACGTACCAGTTCATTGGGTTCGATTGTTGTCCTCTGCTTCTTCAGGTCACCATTCACCACCCTTCAGTTCATCTCCCCTCATTGTGTCACCACTTGTTCATGACTGCACCACTAGTTACCAGATACGTTTCCCTTCACTAGCCACCCCTTCAGTTCTCCAATGACATTTTTTCTCCGTCTTTTGGGTATGTCATTGAATTTGGTAGGAAATCATTATTTCTACAATCATTTTCTTCGACTAGACTCAAAATATTGATGAAATAAGGAAAATTTTTAATTTCAGGTAAAAATTAAATGAATTAGGTTGTGAAGAACTTGTTGGAGGAAAAGAAATAGTGACCTTTATATCACTATTGCCCAATTTTTGGATGTGAATGTTGATTAAATGACTCTATTGTACATTTCATCTTCATAGATTAATTCATCATGATTCACTCTATGTATTAATACAGTGTTTCTCATGTGAATTATTTGACTCCATAAATATTATTCCTTGGGGAAGACCTACTTGAGGTTAGGCAAAATCATTGAAGAAAAAATAACTAAATCTATTTCTATATGGTGTCTTCTCCAAGATAGAGGTTGTACAACTAATCTTTCGATAATCCTTTAGGAGAGCCAGGGAATACTCACTTTTTGTATTGAACCTCTATGACACATCATGGATTCAATGTTATACACACAATGGAAAACATATTGATGTGTTTGTTCAGATCCTCTACTATATGGACTCTAAAATTTTTCACTTGCTGAATTATTCAAATTTTCAATTTAAATTGAGAATTACAAGTAGAATATAAAATCGAGTTATTTTGATTTCAGAAATACGCTACACATATGTCTCCAAATTTTTAATTCAGTGAGACTCTAAATTGAATTCACAGCTAACACTTTGAGTTTCACATGGCCCATTCAATAAAATAACCTCTAATTTATCACATTTAATGCCAATGTATCTCAATTATTTATCTCTAGTTAGAATTGTTCTATCAATATCTATATCAAGAGTGGACAATTTTCCATAATGACAATAGGTCATGAAAGTCTAAGATAGTTAAATGGTGTTATGAAATTGTGCCCATATCCCATTATAATGGAATTAGTGATTCAGTAAAGGAACACCTTATCATGGTGTGGTTGAATAAAAAATAGAATATAAGGTTAAATATAATGTATTTAGATATTATAGTGTCACCATGGAGGGGTGAAATTTCCTGGTTGTAATGAATTTACGTGTTAGGGGGGGGGGGGTTGTATTTTTGAGTGAAATTGAGAGAATTATGATGTAGAAAACTTGATTAACTATTAGATGATATATCATTTAATGACCCAAGTGTTAAAATTTCCAATGTTATTCTATAAAAATTCCTAAAGTTATGAACCCTTTCTCTATATATTGATTAATTAGAGGGTCTTATCAAGAGACTCTCACATTTGGTTTCTAATTTTTTGGAGTTATAGCATTACAATGATCACTTCAAGATAATCTTATCACCATTTTGAATAAATATATTAGAGAATAATTATAAAAACCTCCTATAGAGGTCTCATCTTAAACTGTAAAGAAACCTCATGATTAGAAGACATTGATCATGAGTATATTAGGGAGAGATTATTTCTTCCACACATGTTCCAAAAATCACCAAGAACTTTACTACACAATCACTCATATAACATCATATTCATGATTGATTGAGTGGTGGAAGAAATTTGATTAATTACTAAAGCATTAAATATAAAAATGTAATGGAGATTTATCACAGTCACATTCAACAACATATCACTATTTATAAAGTAATATAAGTAAATTAAGGATGAATAGAATATGTTTTTGGAAAATAAATTATAAAAATTCTATCCCACACTAGATTAAATACAGAATAATTTTCAATCTCTCAATGTGATATATCAAAATCACAAACATCAAGATATATAGACTATAAAATTTTCAAACCAAAAGCCTAATAATGTAAAAAATTAACTTGTTAATGAAGATGTTTTCTACATTTTATTTCATTTCCCCCAATCATGGGTCTTTCCTTGGGTTATTAAGATGTTACTAATTTTTGAAACATGGATTATATCATTCTCTATTGAATTATTAGGTAAAGGGTGCACTCCTATCAATTCAATTAATTTTATATATATTTTAAATCATCCACAACTTTCCTAGTCAATTAACTAATTTTTTAATTTCCTAATTTAGTTAGAAATTTTTATTGAATATTCCCCTTTTCTAGGTATCCTTTATATGATTTCCACATGCACTTCTTAATGATTTATGGGTCTATAAGCGTAATGTATTTCTTTCATTTTGGATCAGAAAACATTAGGTGGTTAACATAGTCTACATCGAGTGTTGATATTTCTTTGGATGCTAATGTTGTCATGAGAGTCCATTAGAATGGAATCTAAAATATGTAGTCACTTATAGTAATGTGTTTTATAGATTTTAGATGTGTTTTCTACTTCTTACCATTCTGTTGGGCATAAATTAATATCATTATATAGGCATAGAGACTATTGGAAGTTCTATAGCCTATTATTAATACCTAGAGGAAGTGTCATATTTATAAGTAATGTGAGGTGATGATGAGATATTCCTTTAATTGGTAGTAATATACTCAGGTCTAATATTATTTGAATACACAAAAATTATAGGTATCATAATGCTCATTGCAGTTTCCATTCAACATAATATTTAGTGACATCGCTGCACTATGTTTGGATGAGTATAAAGTCTGAGGTAGTAGTATAGAAATGAGTTAAACATATAATACCTTCTATTGGCCTTTCTTACATTGGAAACATGATTTTTTTTCATCTAAGATATACTTGGGTTCAAAAGTCACATTAGATAAGACAAAGTATAATAAATAAGACCTCTATTTCTTTAAATTTCTGACATATTCCCAAGGGGAAATGCTAGAAAGTGTTGGAACATGACATAGTCAGGGAAGAAAGAATAAGAATACATTGGATTAACCATATATTATTAGAGAAAAACACAAGAAACATTATACTTCCAAGGTTATCTGTATTTCAAAACATAGTTTCAGCATGCTTATTCAGATATGCATCTCTTTCCTACTCAAGAAACATTATGTGATAACATTTCATCACGTACATTAATAAATTAAAGGATGTTTTATAATCAAGAATTCATTTTATTCCCTATACATTATTGATAAATAATATTCACAGTTTTTCCAAATCCATAAATTTTTACTAAATCCAAAATATTGAGGTGTTATACTAAAAACATCATAGAATGCTCGTGAATAAAATGTGTGAGGGGATAAAATTATTCTATTATTTATAATATATTATTATATCATGGGTAACTTGTATGAGTTATTATTTCAAACCTAATTACAAGTCTATATATTATATATATAAAATGTTGTCTTTAAATTTTTATTTCCCTCTTGTGTAGGTACTATATTTGTTGAAAGAAAAAAAGAAGTTCACCTCTACCTTTGTCAAAATAAAAAAAGAAAGTTCACCCTAATGGAAAATCCAATTATTGTAAAAAAGAATCTAATGAATGGTTTCTACCAATCTCTTACAGTTGAAATTTGGATCTCCATGAGGAATCCACAACTCCGACCTTTGATTAGTGATGTCCTTACTACCATATAATACTTGGCTCTAAATGATAACCCAGACAGTGACATTGAATTTCAGTTAGTCTCTATTAATTTTGCATAAAGTATTAGATTTACAGGTTTAAAATAATCAAGGTAATTTAAGGGAGATGTTCCTTAGTCTGTTTATTTTTCTTGAATTTTCATGTTGTGAAATGTGAATTTATTCTATTGATTGAACTGGTTATGTTTTTTTGGATCCCAAGTCCCTAAATTATAGGTACAAGATAGAGAACATTTTTGGGTTTTACAAGAAGCTATATGGGATGGATGGGAAATTGATGGTCACTGTTCACTGGAGCTAGTTCGCTAGCATGGATGGTATGCTGCTGGAGCTGACTCGCTGGCATGGATGTGTTGTTGGTGCCCATTGACATGGATGAGTTGGTGCTTGCTGGCATGGATGATATGGTGCTGGAGTTGACTTTCTGGCATGGATGGGAGTAGGCTCACTGGAATGGATGGGCTATTTTTGTTCTATCATGGCATGGATGGGTCACTGGTGCTACTCACTGGTTGCTGGTGTGGCAGCTAGTTCGATGACATGGGTGGGATATTTCTTCATAGGCATGGAAGGGTCATTGGGGGGGGGTATCATTTTTGTGTGGGTGGGGTGTGATGGATCATGATGTATTAAATTTCATTAATATAATTGTTTTATAAGATTGAACATGTGTTAAAATCTTCTTTAGATGTATTATATATGATAAATACATTAGTAAATATGATATGAACTTTTACTAGAAATAAAAATTTATAATTTTTATTCAAATTTCATTTATAAACATATATTATATGCTGGTAATATTATTACCAACAAAAAATTTTGTCATTAGAACCTATTGAAAAATAGTTTAACAACATATATATTATCTTTTGGTATTATTATAATTGTAACAAAACTATTTTATCTATCATAGAAACATTTAGAAATAGTGTTTTTACCAAAAGTTTAGTGAAAGGTACATATATGTTGGTAAAATGTTTTACCAACAGAAAATGTACTTTTACCAACAGATATTTCCTTGTTATAAAAAGTGAAATATTTTGTAGTGGTTCTTGAAGATGTAAAGTATTAATTCCAATGATGGATGGATTCCTCAAACCCCCATTTTTTGATGGAAGTGATTATGAGTATTGGAAAGACCAAATTAAATCCCATTTAAAGCACTTAAGTGTGGATCATTGGATGGTCATGGAGAAACCATATAAATTACATGAAACTTATCCGAAGACACTTGTAGGTAATGATATAGTAAAGTATGTTTTGAATTATAAATTAAAAAATATATTGTACTATGCTATAATTAGAAGTGTGTATAACCATGTTTCATCTTATAAGACAACCCACAATATTTGGGGAATTTTGAAGGTTACTAACTATGGAATATACAAGCTTAAAATAACTAAGATGTGAATTCTATCAGTAGAATACTAGGATTTTAGGATAGGAGAAGAGGAATTAGTGAACCAGATGTTCCATCAGTTTACAAGAATTACAAATGGTATGAGTGGACTTGATTAAGTAATGGGTAAGAAAGACCAACTTTAAATAGTTTTGAGAGAATTACTGAAAATATGGAATCAAAAGAATGTGGTGATCAACAAAAGTAATTTTTAAAGAGTATCGTTTAGATGAACTAATCGGTTCTTTGCTGTAGTATGAGCTTGAATTGAAAAATATTACTAATCAGGAGTCTATAAAGATAAAAGGTATTTATTTTAAGTATAATATTAATTAACCATATAACTATTTTGAATCTGAGTTCTAGGAAGGTGATAAAGAAATGACTCAATTTAGTAAGAATTTTTTCAAGTTTATGAAAAACAAAGGTTCCAAGAGGCATTTTAAATAGAAGTTCAAAAAGGAGCATAAGAAAGGCAATTCCTGTAATAATAATGATGTTTCATAATTAACATGTTATGAGTGTAGGAATAAAGGTCACATAAGGACTAACTATTCCTCATTTAAACATCTAAAGAAAGAAGAAAGAAAAAAGGAGAAAGGGAAAAAGATTTGTTTAGAGGATGATATTTCTTAGACTGTTCAAAATCAAGCAGTGTCTTAGGTAGTGAACAGGAGATAAAGAACCTTGCATTGATGGAAACACAATGTGAGGTACCTAATTCATTTTTTACTCAATAAATTACTCCTGCTAATGATGATCATAATTCTATATCTGAAGATGAAAAAGAAACTGATTTATATTCTTGTTCTGATTTTAATTTTATTAATTATAAATTTAAAAAAATGCATATAGAAAATGAGGAATTAAAAATGATAGTGTTAGTATTTTTGAAAAATAAAATTATATAAAAAAAAATATCAAGAAGTTGGTTAAGGAAAAAGAGAAACTAGAAAGGGAAATGTGATAATTTGAATATCTATGTTTCCTATAGTGAGGAATCTAAAAGGAATTGTGATTCTAAGATATTAAAACTAAAAGAGGAAAATGACAGACTTAAATATTTTCTGGAAGTAAACAAAAAATATTATTAAATATGGTTTAAATATAGTTTATATGATATGACTAATGCTGAAAATTAATTTATTAATCTCAAGAAAGAAAATAAGAAAACAAGAAATATAAATTCTAGTCCTAATGAGAAAATTTATTCTGATTTAGAATCAATTCAAAAATAGAATATGTATTTTCAAAAGGAAGTTTTCAATATTAAATAAAATTTATCTAATTTTTTTCAAGGAAAATATAAATATGAAAAACTTATGTCTATGATAAAACCAAACTATAATAAGATTGGTTTTGGATACAATAGTTTATCACCAAGGATGAATAAGACTACCCTTGTTAAAATATCAAAAGGAAGTATTTCTAGTGTAACATGTTTTAAATATAGAATGCAAGGGAACTATGCCAATGAATGTTCTCTGAGATTTATAGAATCATTTGGGAATACAAAGACATTTATTGATAATTTTTTTCTTCTAAAAATCCCATAAAAAGATGATTTAAATTTATTTGGATTCTAAAATTGTCTGTTACTAATCCAATTGGACCCAAGATATCATGAGTACTTTAACACTCTACTTGATTATTTAATTTCAGGAAATATTCCTTAAAATTATCAAATATTCATGGTATTTAGAAAATATATGTTTTGGGCACATCAAAAGTGATATTTCTAAATTTATATCTTTTAATTTGTGTGATATATACCTAGTCACATTTAGAGACAAATCTTAAGGTTATATTAAAGGTATTAGAGAAGTTAGTTTTTTTGAAATTGTAATTATTTCCAAATTATTATTTATAGATGGTTTAAAACACAATTTAATAAGTATATCACAACTATTTGATGATGTATTAAATGAAATTTATTTAAATGATAAATTTATAGTTTTAAAAATTAAATATTTTTTACTATTTTTAATTAGAAAATACAATGTTTACATTATTGATTTTTTTGATCTAACAAAAAATAAAGTTAAGTGTTTAAATTCTGTAGAAGTAGATGATGTCATGTGGAATATGAGTCTTGGACATGAAAAATTCATACTGTTGCACTTGTTTTCAAAGCATGAATATGTTCTATAATTTCCAATGTTACATAATACCAAGTACATTATGTGTGACTCATGTTTGAAGGGTAAACAATATAAATAAAGTTTTAAATATTTAAATGATGTTTGTACTAATAGATGTCTTGAATTGTTACATCTTGACTTATTTGGTCCTATAAAAACTACTAGTTTAGGTGGAAGGAAATTTTTATTTGTAATATTATATGATTATATTATATTTATATATATTTATTTATCATCACAAAAAATGAAACATTAACCAAATTTTGTACTTTTTGTAAAATTATTCAAAATTTCAAAAATCAATAAATCATATCTATCAAAAGTGATAGATGTGGTGAAGTTTTTTAATTTATAATTTGATAAATATTGTGAATACAATGGTTATAAGAATTATATTTCTTCCCATAGGACACCATAATAAAATGGTGAGGTTGAAAGAAAGAACATGTCTATTTAAGAAATGGATAGATTAATGCTTATTGAATTTACTATTAATAAATATTTTTGGGATAAAGGTGTTAATAAATATTTTCTTGTTTTAAATAGATTTTCTATTAGAATTTTTTAAATAAATCTATTTATGAAAATTTTAAAGGGTTTAAACCCAAAATTGGATATTTTTGGGTGTTCTTTTGATTTTTTTAACATAAATACTAAAGATAACATAGAAAAATTTGATTCTAAAAGTGATGAAGGAATATTTTTAGTATATTATAATACTATTAATTCATATAAAGTTTTTAATAAGGTAAATTTATTTGTTTAAGAGGCTTTGCATGTTAAATTTAATGAAAATAATAACAAGTAGAATTCTAGTTTCAATAAAGATGATGATGATTTCAATGAATTTAATTTCATTAAAGATAATGAATAATAAAATGATAATGTATTAGTTGAGGGGGATAAAATATCTTCTTAAACTAATCCTAAAGAGAGTAAAAATCTTTAAGATCATCCTAATGAAAATATAATTGGAAATGTTGAATTTGGTATACAAACCATGAAATCTATTTTACTTTACTATACTAATTTTTTATTTGTTATTGATTTTGTACCTATTAATATTGATGATTCTTTAATTGATTCAAATATAATTAATGCTATGCATGATGATTTAAATCAATTTGAAACAAATAAACTGTGGAATTTGGTTGAATTTCCAAAAGATAAACAAATAATAAGAACTAAGTGAATTTTTCATAACAAGATTATTAAAATAGGATATAGTTTTGGATATCTACTTACATGAGCACTGTTATTAAATAATATTTTTTTTATGAAAATGTTTTACTTTTTTAACACTATATATTTGGTACTGTTATTATTTAAGAGGGAATTTTTTTACTTTTTGGTAAATTTTAAAAAGGGATAGAATGATTTTGAAAGTTTAATTAAATGTTTAGTTTTATAATTTATAAAAGGGGTAGATTGTTAGTGTTTGAATTTGTATATTAATATGTTAGTACTTTATTATATGTGTTTTTTTAAATTGTAATTACCACAAATTTATTTAAATTCAAATTGTCTAAAGAATTAAATGTTCATAATTTTAATTGATGAATGTTAACTAATTTAAAATGTTTTTCTAATCATATTATTAGTTATCATGTTATATTTTAGTAACACATGTGATAAATTCTTTTTAATCATGAGTTTTTAATATGGTTTAATTTTTTTTGATATTTTAATTTTAAAATACATTTTTTAAATCCTGATAATTTTATATTTTTTAAAATACATATTTTATATCTTGTTAATTTTATAATTTTAAAGTACATTATTTTTATCTTACTTCATTTTGTGTATATTTTCATTATATATAAAAACATGTATAAATATCATTATATTTGAAACCATATATATATATATATGTTATAGCATCTTCTTCTTCCACGGGCCTTCATGAATGCACACTTTTACTCCACATTAGTGCCTTTTAGCTCCTCTATTTACACAAGGTAGCAGTGTTTGGTACAAACCCATGTACCACATCGGATTCCACCAAGGATGCTGGATCACATATAATCTTGGATGGGAAATACCTTTTACAACCCATGGGTTTTAGGATGGAACCCTAGAAGGGATTATGTCTTGGGATTGGAAGACCTAGGGTTGGAGGAAAATCGATCCTGACAAGTGGTATTAGAGCCATGGTGCAACCATGATGCACCCTAGGTGTGATGTAGAGTGGATTATTCCCCAAACTAGTTCAAAAATGGCAGTATTTGCTCATTTAAAGCATGTGAATCCATGGTTCCTTGTGTTGAAAGTCTTCTGGATAGCGGTGTCAGGAGGTGAGTCCCGATGATGAGAAAAAACAATCACGACTCATCCTAGTGGGGCATGTGCCACAAATCTCCAAGCACACCTCTAATAGGCCAGGGGCTGGTGACTAGCACCAAGTAGTAATATCACTAACATGGGAGGCATTACCTTAGTACCTGTACGCACACACACATATCCAATACTACAAAGCTGAAAAGTAAATACCATTAAGAAATAAATTAATACATACCACTATAACCCAACCGGAGTACGATAGGAAAGTAAAGTATAGTAAGGTAAATCGTGATAGAATACAAGACCACCAAAAGAAAGTCTATAAACAAGTTCCTGAAACTCATCCACAGAAAACCATACCTAATCCAACCTAAAGGCACAATACTTGGGATACTCTTTGATGTCGTAGGGGTACCTTGAATGTCTGATCTCACAAGGCTCCATCTGGTCCTAGTCCGCCTTGGACTCTGTCAAAAGGTCTCTCATCTGAACAAGACACGACACATGCAAGAAATGCTCATGCAGGGGTGAGTATAAAAATACTCAGTAGGATACCTTGAAACCACCAAGAAATATACAAAGTAAAGGTAAAGTCAGATCTACACAAGTATATATCTATAGAACATATAACAAGAATATCTAGATATACCCAAACCAAGAAACAAAAATGAGAGATAAGTTGAAACTACCACATACCACCACTAGGGATTCAGTCTGAAGGTTCCAAAGCACTCATCCAGGAGTATACACTCCTGATTTTGATAGCACTGATGATGTCCTTTCAAGAATTATCATTTGTTGGGAACCGTCATGAGAGAGGGATATGATGAATGATCGGGAGAGATATGATACATCATAGGAGTATCAAAACCAGGGATATGGGGGGATACCAATAACCCCATATATATTGACCCACTAAATAAAGGATCGATGCATAGTGAAGTTGGTCATGTCAATACCGATGACTCTACCTAGGGCATGAAGATGAATAGAGGACCCTGCACTGAGCCTCTCGTGGGGATTCCAATAACTCTATCCAGGGAGTCCTGCTAAAGGGATCATACTCTTATGAGTAGGAAATGATACTGATCAACCTTCAGGGAAGCAATAAAGGGAACATACCCTAAAAAAACTCATCTAAGATACGGTGGAAGAGAGAATCAATCCACGTAAGAAAAGAGGGTGCACAGTGAGTAGTGGTCACACCTGCTGTGTCCCTTGACCCAACATAATTCATGTGTAAGCAGCCTATGTAACTAAAAATATGTCCAAGTTAAAACCCAACATCGGTATTATAAGGAAAATCTCAACATTAGGGTCTTGATGCCACTGACATCTCATCAAATGGACGCACAGTTTGGAAGATATAGAGGTTTGAAATTTCAACAGAAGGGGGGGACTCTGGGCCGTGGACTGACCGCGGAGGTTAACATCAGTGTTCAGTTTTCAAGAGTGATTTTACCTAGCTACCATGGCCACACAATAGATTGGTCTACTATGTCATGGTCTAACCACCCTGGGTCTGACCCGGATCCGACCCAACCCGCTGGGTCGACCCGACCCTATGGGTCTGGCCCGATCAGCTAGTCCTGGAACGTTTTCTCGGCTCGGCCAATTCCACCTTGGCCACTCTGCCTGGCCCGCTCCACACCAGCCCGCTTGGCCCACTCTACACTGACCCACCTAGCACACTTCATACTGGCCTTCCTGGCCCTCAGCATGCACTACCTCCGCATCCCCAGCTCCCACGCGCTCTACAGCCGCCACACACAGTTCGCACCCATTGGACCTACCTGTTCCCATACAACCCCTATCGTGCCGTGTTACACCTTTGACAGATGCCTCACCAGTGACTCACTGTACCCCATGCCGTTGGCCTGGACCATTCACCTGGACCCTTCGCAACCGCTTGCCCAGATCTATCGGAGGTACCGCCCCAGGTGTCGTTGTGCTCCAGCATCATTGCCAAATCGCGCCGTGTCATCGCTGTTGCACCTCTGCTGCATCGTCATGATGTTAGATCTTCAATATTGGATTGTTGTGCCACAAATATAAGGTGAAATGATCCTCTGTTCATATCCCATGAAGAATGAAGAATGCACGAGTAATAAGGGGGGAGAAATCACATGGAACGAACTCGAGGAAAAAACATCGACAGTTGTTTGTTCCAATATCGATCTATTCCCATAAGAACGATGAATCAAACTAAATAGTATAATCATAATCATCCCAAAAAATAATTCCCACAATCAAACCCATCTCGCAAGAATGATCAAACCACAATCCAACCTATTCATGGGTTGATCCGCATTCTTCATTGATTCTAAGAATGAGGAAAGAAAGAACTAAAAATCACAATGACTTACCTGGGAAGGGATACTTCATTGTTGAGGATTCATTTCTGATGGAGATCCATCAAGAACGATCCTCGATTCTGATCTTCATCATTTTTGTTTGTCGAGAGGGTTCCTCACCACATCTTAGATGAATTACAGGGTTATGGTGATTAATCTGAATTTCTTGAAAAATGATTATTTAAAATAAAATATCATTGAATCGACATAAAATTAAATTAAAATAAATCTTAAATTTATTTTATTGTTTAAAACGTTCACAAACTATCTTTAACAATCAACCCATGCCGACCGATGTTAGGCCTCAGCTAAGGTTAAGTCGCTGCTCTGAATTCAATGGTGCCCTAATATTTTTGATATGGGCACCCATTTAGAAGTTAATACCATTTTTTAGAAAAATCACTCACAAATGCTATTTAATGTTTAATATTTTTCAAAAAATTGTTTCGAGAATACCGATTCTCAGAACCACACACCATATCAGTGCCTGGTCTCAAAATAATTCCATATAATATTTACAAATAATACAAAAAAATCCAGGACATTACATTCTCCCAACCTTAGGACTTTATGTCCTTGAAAAGACCAAAATAAGACTACTCACAAAGATGTGGGTACTGCTCATGAGTTTGAGTCTCCCGCTCCCACGTGCTCTCCTAGAGATTCCTATGCTATCAATGGACACACACAAAGGGAATCTATCAACCATGAAGGATCCTCTTCTACTGATCCTAATTCTCCACTGGGTACTCATTAACGGTCACTCCATCCTTGATGTCCAGTTCGCCCCAGTCAATGACGTGTGATGGGTCATGAATGTACCTCCTCAGTTGGTACATGTGGAAGACGACATGCACCCGTTGCTACTTTGGGCGTAGATCTAGGTAGTAATCCACCTCGCCAACTCTAAAAAGTATCTTAAAGGGTCTGATAAACCTTAGGGATAACTCACCACCCCAAAAAAATCTCCACAACCCACATAGAGGTGAGACCTGAAGGAACACATGGTCCCCTTCCTCGAACTCTAGAGGCCTCCGTCTCCGATCAACACACACCATCTTCCAGCTCTTCATAGTCTTCATCCACTCATGGATGATCTACACCTTCTCATTAGTATCTCACACCAACTCTGGACCCATGAGTGATGACTCTCCAGGGCTAGTGTAGCAAAGTGGTGACCTATAGGGTCGCCCATACAAAGCCCCGAATTGTTCCATACCAATGGTGGAGTGGTAGCTATTTTTGTACGAAAAATTCACAATTGGTAAGTGGTCCTCCCAACAACAATCAAAGTACAACATGCAAGGCTGCAATATATCCTCCAGAACTTGAATGGTCCTCTCCATCTAACCATCCATCTGGGGATGAAATGCCATGCTCAAGAGTAACTGAGTCAAACATTACTCCTACAATCCCTTTCACAACTGGGATGTAAAAAAATAATCATGAGATGAAACAATCATCGATGGAACTCTATAAATGTGAACTATATCCTGCACATAGAGGTTCCCAATCTCTCCACTGAACTTTACTCCTTGATAGGTAGAAAGTGGGATGACTTGGTGAGTCAGTCAATGATCACACATATGATATTGTGTCCCCTGGAAGTCTGTGGTAAAACCATTATGAAGTGTATAGATATCCCATCCCACTCCCAATATTTAACCTCAAGGGGTTGGGTCAAACCTTCTGGAACCTATTGATCAACATTCACTTACTAACAAGTGACACATCGATAAACAAACTCCTCAACTCCCTTCATTATTCCAGGCCACCAAAACCGATGTCAGAGGACCTGGTACAACTTCACAACACCTAGATGTAACGCCAAAGGGTACATGTGGAACTCCCTAAAAAAATCCTCCTGCAATTACACTAGTACAATTGTGCACCCTCTAAAATGAACGATGTGTTCCCCACCTTTCAAATATCCATCAAGAGCATGCCCCGTGGACAACTAAGCACATAGAGTATTGCAGTCAGTATCCTCAAGTTGTACCTCCCTGAATTTATGTAATAGTGTAAGGGTAAAAAACATTGACTGGATATAAGCTCCCCTATCTCCATCCACAATGGATAATCGCAATGAGGCCAACTACTCTGATTCCTCATCCTGCAACAGTGAACTCGATCTTCTACTGAGAGAATCTACCACCGCGTTTCCCTTCCCAGGAGTATAGAAAATCTCAAATTCATAATCCTAGAATAACTATAGCCACCGCCTCTATCTCAAATTTAGATCCTTCTAAGATAATATGTACTTGAGACTCTTGGGATCAGAGTATACGATAAATATATCTTCCATCAGGTAGTTTTTCCACATCTTCAATGCGAAGACTACTGCTGCCAGCTCAAGATCACGTGTCTTGTAGTTTTTCTCATGTGGTCCCAACTAGTGAAAACCATAGACAATCATCACTTTCCTCTACATCAAAACACAACCAAGCCTAGTTCCTGATGCATCAAAAAACACTACGTACTCAACACCCTCCTCTAGTAATCTCAAGATTAGAGCACTCATCAAACTCTTCCTAAAATACTAGAAATCCCACTGACACTTCTCTATCCACATGAAAATATTCCCCTTTCAGGTCAAAGATGTCATGGGTGATGATATCCTGGAGAAATAATTTAGGAATATCTAGTAATAGCCTAACCGCCCATGGAAACTCTACACCTCTGTCCCGCTCCTAGGTGGCTCCCATGCTAACACTGTATCAACTTTGGCTGGGTTCACTGATACTCCATAAGCTGAGATAACATATCCCAGAAAGTGAACTGATTAAATCCATAATTGGAGCTTCGAGAGTTTCCCATAATGCTAGTTCTCTCAAATTACATCTAGAACCATCCTTAAGTGTCTCGCATCCTCATCCTCGGATGCCACGTACACAAGGATATCATCGATGATGACTACCATGAACCGATATAAGTAAGGCTGGAAGATCTAGTTCAGGAGTCCCATGAACACTACTAGGGATATTTTCAGAATGAACAACATCACCATGTACTCATAATGACTGTAGCTGCATCTAAAATCCATCTTCAGTATATACTTTTCTCAGAATCACAGCTGGTGATAGCCTGATTGGAGCTCGAACTTTGAGAACCATCACGACCCTCTCAATTAATCAAAGAGGTCATCAATCCTCGACAGTGGATACTTTTTCTTCACCATTACCTGGTTTAAGCACTAGTAATTTATGAAAAACCTCAATCCCCCATTTCCTTTTTTTCAAACAACATTGAGGCCACCTAGGCTGAAATGCTGGGTCTCATGAAGCCCTTCCTCTGAAAATCCTCCAATTTCACCCTCATCCTGCAAAGCTCTTCAGGATCCATATGATATGCTAGTGAGGATATTGGTGCTATCCATGGGTGTAATTCAATGAAGAAGTATATCTCATGGTGGGGAGGTAGTCCTGGAACATCTTCAGGGAAGACGTCCTCATAGTCCGCCACTACTACTGGGAACTGGAAACTCATAACATCTGCTGAACTGAGGGCCAATCTTGTAAAGTGATGAGAGATCAGATGCACCCTTCTATTCATGATTCCATCCTATACTTCCTAGGTTTACTTTTCAAAAAAAATATAAAAACTCATTCCATCACTGTAGATACACCGCACCCTTCGCCTAAAATAGTCAATCTGGGCATGGACTAAAGATAACCAATCTATACCAAGAATGAAGCCATAATACCTCAATGTTTTCACCAAGAGGTTCCAACCAGAACTCTCACCTCCAAGGGTAAGGTCACACTATCAGCATATATGTATGATCCTCAAGTCTCCTCTAGTAGGTGTCTCCAAGCATAAGGGTCGAGTTAGTGGTTCTAGCAGAATCTAAAGGTCTCAAACAAAATATGTCATGAGGAAGGAATGAATGTCACATATTTCTATTAGTAAGATATCTAGAGTAGAAAAGAAATAGATCACACCTAGTATCACCCTTAGAGATCCTAGGTCATATGCCTCGATCACATGGAGCTGTCCCCACCCCTATCCTCTAGCTCCATGAGCCTAGAAAGGAAAACTTAGGGGTGGTGGTTGTAGCAAGTTGAAAATTTTACCACCTCCCACTACTCTCCCAACACCTCTGCCACGTTTTCCTCCTTATGGACCTGCATGAACCTACATCTTCCTATGCCTTGGTGGTCCATCCACTATCTCCCGGTCAACATCACAGTAGGTTGAAAAATCTCAAGTGAGATGTCCCCTACCACCACATGAGTATCATCACCTCTCCCTAGGATGACTGGATCCACCCTATGAACCCTGAAATATAGACCCTCTGTTCTTGGACCTCATCCTAAAATCTCTCCCATGTTTGAATCCCTGAGACCGATGTTGGATCCCAGCTACTGAGGTTTCTGCACCTGCCTGTCTACTACTGACTGTCATCGACTATCTCTTCTCATCTAGGAAGATCTCCACCACCAAAGATTACTCAAGCACCCCCACATAAGTAGGAATGCTCAGAGGAATAATGATGGCTTAGATGTCACTATTCAGGCCTCACTCGAAGGTCTGAGCCTAGAAGTAATGATCCATGAACACATCTATTGAGTACCTGGAAATCTTGGTAAACCTTGATGAATAATCAACTATCGTTAAACTTCCATGATGGAGCTTAATAATCTTATGTATATGCACATATCTTAGCATAACTAGTGAGAAATCATCTCCAAAGAGGCACTCAAACTTTTTCCATGAGAGAGTCACCTTATCGTGAGTCTGAATATCCAAACTCCACCATCACCCTACTGATCCCTACAAAAGGCTTTCTACCAGGACCACCATCTGATCAGCCAGTGTACTAACTACATGGAAAACTCAGTTCACTACCTTAAGCTAGTCCTCATCCACCTGAGGGTCGGGCTCACCTCACAACCTGAGGGGTCTCTATCTCTGAAACTCATGAAGCGCACTCTACCTGTGATCCTTGTCTGTTGGTACTGCAGGTACCACGAGTATCTCCACAGGTGGTGGTATAGCTGGTGCACCACCTGGTGGTAACATTTGGGAAACTAGTCCCTGTACTGAAGCCTCATCACCGAGGGGGTCATCCTCGTGATCGAGCTACTAAATCATAGCTGGTATTCATTATAGATGAATCTTATAATAAAACAAGATTTCAAATGGTTAATGAGTATATCTAGATTAGTGAATAAAGAAGGACATAGAAACCACCACCCAATCCTATATAATGCATGTACCATTGTTTTCCCTACAACTAGTGTTATGATGTTTCAAATCAAAATGCAGGTTATTAGAGTCTTGGTGTATGGATACATCAACCACTATGACAACACCAGAGTCCCTATCTTGAAATACAAACTTGAAACACTTAACACTGTTTCCCCAAACCAACCTCATAGACCCCCGATCCTAAATTAGAACCTAACCGCTCTAATACCACTCTGTCACAACGCATCCAAGTGGGGTCCATGCCGTGACTCCCCAAGACCACCTCTAATAGGATAGTGGCTGGTGACTAGCATTGAGTTGGAATATCACTAACATGGGAGGCATTGACTTAGTAGTTGTATATGTTGGAACCATGGTCATCTATCCATGAATTGGAGAATGGTTTGTGTTTGTTGTCAATCCTAAGAGGAAGTTCAGAATGTGTTCTAGAAAAGGACTCATACTGGTCAAGAAGATAACAGTATTAAAGGTGGTACCATTTTCTAGTGTTTTCAAAATTTCTGGACCTCAAAACTGACAAAAGGGGAAAGCAATGCTTTTTTGGAAAGGGACTTGCGCGCTAGATATGTGTCGCGCAAGTGACTTGTGCGACGAGAAAGGACTTGCATGCCGACTCTTAGGAGGATTGGAATGTTGTGCGCCATATGTTTTTGTAGATTAGAACTTCAAAATATGGCAAAGGAAAGAGAGTCGTGCAAGTATTGGTTTGGTCGTGCAAGTGAGTAGTGCGAAATAGGCTAGGGTGGTTGGAGCTGTACACCAGAACATGCACGCCGAGAGTATTCTTGCGCGCCACCGCACAGGGTGTCCAGTTTTCCTATAAATAGAGGACCACCCCTCCTCATTTTTAATGAAGTTTGAGAGTTAGATAAATTCAGTGCTCCCGTCGCATAGGTGAAGTGGTCGCACAAGTGGTTGTGGGTCGCGCAAGTATAAGTTGCGCGACAGTTGTTTACTGCGCCCCAAAACTAGTTTGGGTGAAAAGGAATGTGAGTCGCACAAGTTTGAAGTTGTAGAAGTGGGTGTCGCGCAAGTCGTTGAAGTGGACTTGAATGCCAGTTATAACTTTTGCACCGTATTTGAAACTTGCCCACCGGATTGGGGAAGAGCACCAAGTGTTGTTGAAGTACGCCTGTCTTTTTGAAGTTTTATGAAAGCTGGAAGATTGTTTGGTACCCTCATCGCAAAGTGATATTCGTCTACTGGTGAGAGTTGGACTTCAACAGAGCATATACATACAATAGAGGATTTATTATTTTGCAATGATGAAGAGACATTCATGTCTATAAACTGAGTGGGACTTCACCAATGGCAGTGAGATAGGGGGAGTCAATGGGAGTGACTCAAGGGACACATTGAGCTATCCCTGAACCTTTGTAAAGGCAGTGTGCCTGGGACAGAGTGACTATGCCCGAACCATATTAATCTACAACTAGTAAAGAATAGTGGAATTTGGTATGACCGACAACTTTTCGGTGTATGCTAATTGGAAGTAGACCTTAGTGGTGAACCAAGTAAAATGTGTTGCGTCATCTTTCTGCATGTGATTGTTTGCTTTCTGTTCATATTCATCATACAGGTTTAACGAGTTCCTGCCATCGTGGGAACAAGATCCATCTATTTAAAAGAAAAAGTTTTCACCCTGATTCACCCCTCCCCTCTCAGGGTGTCCCGGGGTCCTACAATACACACACACACACATCTCCAATTCAACAAAGATGGAAAGTAAAAACCACTAAGAAAAAAATGAATGCATACTACTATAACCCAACCATGGTATGAGAGGAAAGTAAAGTACTGTAAGGTAAATCGGGCCAGAATAAAAGGCCACACAAAATAAACTCCGTAAACAAGTTACTGAAACTCATCCATAGAAAAACCTACCTGATACAACCCGAAGGCACAATACTGGGGTTGCTGTCTGATGCCGTAGGGGAATCTCAGCTGTATGATCTCACAAGGATCCATATGGTCCTAGTCCACCATAGACTCTGTAAAAATTTCTCTCATCTATATAAGATATGAAACGTGTGGGAAAATACCATGCATAGGTGAGTATAAAAATACTTAGTATGAAACCCCGAAACCACAGATAAATATACAAAGGAAAGGTACAATCAGCTCTAAAGAAGTATATGTCTAGAGAACATATAACAAGAATATCCAGATATACCCAAAACAAGACATATAGTCGAGAGATAAGCCCCAACTATTGTATACCAGCACTGGGGATTTAGTCTGAAGATTATACAAATCACTCATCTAGGAGTATGCATTCCCGAGTCTAATAACACTGATGATGTCCGTCTAAGAAGTACCATTTTTCAGGAACCATCACGAGAGAGGGATACAATGAATGATCTGGAGAGATACGATACATTCATGGAGGATCACAACCAGGGCCATGGGGTGATACTGATAACTCCATTTAGATTATGCCATTATGTAGAGGATCAATGCCTAATCAAGTTGGTTATTTCAATACCAAAGACTCTACCTAGGGTACGAAGATGAATAGAGGATCCCACACTGGACCTCTTGGGGGATTTCAACAACTCTATCCAGGCATTCCTCCTGAAGGGATCATACTCCTATGAGTAGAAAACGATACTGACCAACCTTTAGGGAAGAAATAAAGGGAACATACTCTAATGAAAATCATCCAAGATATGATTCACAAGAGAATAAATTATCATAGTAAAGAAGGGTGTATGGTGAGTAGCGATCACAACCAGCATGTCATTGGAAATATGTCCAATTAAAAATCCACCATTGGTCTCATAAGGACATTCTCAACGCTAGGGTTGCAATGCCATAAATGACTTGTCAAACGAACACACGATTTGAAAGATATGGGGTTTTTAAATTTCAATGGAAGGGGGGTGGGTCTCTGGGGTGTGGCCTGACCATACAGTCAGTCCACTAACTATAGCGGTCGACCACCATGGTTTTTTTCCCACACCGACCACCCACAGTTGTCGTGGAGACATGACAGCTTAGTCAACCATGGATCATGGTCGATCATGGCCTGGTCCGACCACCTTGAGTCTGACCCAACCTGTTAGGTCGACCCGAACAACATGGCCTAGCCCGGTCTACTGGGCCCGACTAGTTTTCCTTACCTGACCTGTTCTACCAGGGCTGCTCTGCCTAGCCCACCTTGCCTGCTTTGCACCATCCCACTCTGCAATGGCCTGCCTGACCCTCTGCATGAGCTGCCTCTGCATCCCCAGATCCCATGCGCTCTGTGGCTGTCGTACATGGTCTACACCCTCTAGCCCCACTGGATCCCATGTGGCCCCTGTCATGTCGTGTTCCATATCCACCGGCCGCCTCACTGACATATTGGACCATCCCCCTGGACCCATGCCACTGTTCTACTAGACCAAATGGAGCCGCTTCCATGGGTGATACCATGCTCCACCGTCCTGACCAAATCGCACCGCACTATCACCGTCACACCTCTACTACATCATCATGAGGTTGTATCTTCAATATCAAATTGTTTCACCACAAATAAAAGGCACAATGAACCTCTGTCCATATCCAGTGAAGAATGAAGAACACATAGGAAAAAGGGGGGAGATATCACATGGAACAAACATGATGGATGAACCTCAACCGTTGTTCATTCATTTCTCGATCTATTCCCTTAAGAACGATGAATCAAACTAAATAGTATAATCACAATCAACACCAAAAAATAATTCTCGTAATCAAAACCATCCCTTAAGAACAATAAAATTGTGGGTCAACCTATTCATGGGTTGATCCGAGTTCATCGTTGATTCTAAGAATGGGGAAAAAAATAACTAAAAATCATAGTTCCCTACCTGGAAAGGGATTATTCACTATCAGGGATTCATTGCCGATGGATATATGTCAAGAATAATCCTCGATTCCAATATTCGTCATCACCATTTGTCGAGAGGGTTCCCCACCACGTCTCAAAGGAATTCTAGGGTTATGGTGATAACCCTGGATTTTCTGAAAAAGAATTATTTAAATGAAAACATCCCTACATAGACGTAACATCAAAATAAAATAAATCTTAAATTTATTTTAATCTTTAAAACGTTCAAAACCTATTAGATTCGACCCACACTGGACGATGTTAGGCCTCACCTAAGGTAAAGTCACTACCAAAAATATAATGGTGCCCTTATATTTCTGATCTGGGAATCCATTTAGAAGTTATTCCACTTTTTTAGGAAAACCACTCATGCGTGCTATTTAAAGTTTAATATTTTTCAAACAATTTTTCAGGAAACATCGGGCCTCATAAATGCACATTTTCTCAGTGCCTGGTCTCAAAATAATTCCATATTTTATTTAAAAATAAAACACAGAAAAATATAGGACATGACTAAAATGATGGTGAAAGATGGTTGAATATAATACATTATCATTAAAGGGGATACCCAATTGTGTGGTCTTTGGTTTGAGGGGAGGATTTTCAGTTACAAACTTAAGTCCCACATTAGATTACACCAAGTATAGTGGCTCATATATAATCTTTAATGGGAAATTACTCTTAGAAACCATGGGTTTTAAGATAGAATCCCAGAAGGGAATATATGTTGGAATTGGGAGACTTAGGGATGGAGGAAATCTGTCCCAAAAAGTTGTATCAACACTACAAGGAATCCCAGGTGTGATTTAGGGTGGATTATTCCCAAAACTAGTTTTATAATGATTGCAGTTTCTCATTTGGAGCATGTGAATCCTTGGTTCCTTATGTTGAAATTCTTCCTAATAAATGGTGGTCAGGTGGATATTCTTGACGATGGGAAAATGGTGGTGCAAGATGGTTGGATCTGATACATTATCATCAATGGGGGGGGGATTGTGTGGTATTTAGTTTGAGGGAGAGGATTTTTAGGTACAAACCCAATTCCCACATTGGATTCCACAAAGGATGGTGGATCAAATATATTATTGGATGGGAAATTCCTCCTATCACCCATGAGTTTTAGAATGGAACCCCAGAAGGGCTTATGTGTTGGTCTTGAGAGATATAGGGCTGGAGGAAATCGATCTTGACAAGCGGCTCCACATTCTATATAATTCTCATGCTTGAGCACCCAACAATAAACTCCTCTCATTATTTAGTTTCTATAAACCATTTCACATGACACTGGATCCTACAAAATCATTTAGATTTCACACATTACCATCTCCCTGGTAGTAGATCCATAGTGTCACCTCTATGCATGCATCCATGCAAGCCACCATGTGACAATGGTGGTCCTCCATGGAAGCTAACCACCACACCACGATCATCCTCCCTATTTGGTTGGACTTCAGTGGCAACACCTAGTACAACACCTCCATACAGTGGTTCACCACTTCCTACTATATTCTCCACTGTCCACACTAGTAGTTCATCCATGCGAGTTGTTACCACAGATTTCTGTGAAGTAACTGTGAAGGATTTCATGTATTTAATAAAAAACCAGATGACCTACCTTGAAGAGTTAGTTTGAGTACCTACCATGGGTTACAATACTCACCACAAGTGATGCCAACCTACCATGAAGAGGTGGTGTACAACCTATTGTGAGGATATTTAGGATACTTACTTTAAAGTATACAACCTATTGTAAAGGAAAAAATGAAGCTATTGTAAAGTTAATTTTTAAGCTATCATGAGTATTAAATATTTCCAAGTTACTACAAGTAGTATTTTTCTATGTAACCGCAAGAAATTGACCACACGACAAATTTATTTTATTGGTTAGTATACCTACCACATGATTTTTTTCCCACATGGTCAGTATACCGACCACACACGATGGCACAATAAGTATACATACTACATGACTTATCCCTCACATGGATAGTTATTTATTTTGTGTATTTTTGAAAAAATATATATTTGACAACATACTCTATTTTAGTATTATTTTTTTAAATTGATCATCTAAAAGTATATATAATTTTTTTAACTATTATATTTATTTTAAAACTAATCATATATTACTATAAATTTATTGTAATATTTTAAGTATAAAAATAGTGCATTAATTCTTATAGAAATAATAATTTTCATATTATTTATTCCATACTCTATTTTTTATAGTTTTTATATCATCTAATTACTGAAAGTCCATGGAATTGTTTTTATCATTTTAATTATTTGAATAATTATCATTTATTATAACGATCATATTAGAAGTGGTTTGAATTATTTTAATATTGGAATTAAAGAAATTCAATATTATTATTGAATAAATGAAAAGTACTAATAGGTGATGATGTGTTTTCATATTTTAAATATTTATAACCATTGTATGTAGGTGATAAGTTTAGGGAACTACCACATTAATAGAGGCAAAGATCAACTTTGGGGATTAGTTAATAAATAGAGTACTAGATATATAGTGTGAAGGACTGTTGATGAATTTTTAACTATTGGATGAATTTTTGAATACTGGATGATAAGAAAATTTTCCATCATACTTGATGATGTTCTTCCATGAATAATCTTCCATTAGTGCGATAAAAAAGAACCTCCATATTCAAAATTTTACTACTGATGTGATTAATGATTGTCAATATACATCATATTTAATATCTTCAAATCTCTACTAATTTTATTTTTTTGGTTTTCATCATATTAGATTTTTGTAATCTATTTGTAATAGTTAGTGTCATTTTATAATTTTCTCAATGAAAAGTGGATCGGAATTTGGTTATTATACCAATCAAATGGAATGTTTTTGGGTTGTTACTCCTAAATAAAATTTAGGTCAAGCTAGGTTTTTAATTTTACAGAAATTTAGGGTTGTGCCTTCAGGTATTGTAAAAATAAGAGTCTGAAAAATGATTATCACAACATTAAAAGTGATTTATTCTTAGTGGGTACTAATCTTCTTGTTGAGTAGAGAATATTGGAGAGTGTACTAGGAATTGGTGATCTAAAGCACTATAAAAATAATGTTTTCATATTATAATTTCCATTGCACTAAATCTTTAACACTACATTGCAATATTAATTACTCAATAATATAACTATAACTGATTTTTTGTTATAAAAAGTTTTAAAATACTATTTAACCCCTATATACTTATATTTCCTTCTATCTCGGTCAAACAATGATATTAGATTGTTATAGCTTATTTTTAACCTTACTGAACATTTGAGATCCTCCCATTCTTATGTTTCCATTTCCCCAGGTTACAAATAAAAGAAAAGTAGGATGTTTAAAGAAGAGTATCTTATGTAGAAAACTTATGGAAGATGTAAAAGACTTGTTATAGATTAAGCAGTTTCTTATATAGTGAAAAAAATTTCCATTAAATGAAAAGGATATGAGTTTTCTTAGTTAATAAATTTTATTAATTCTATAAAAATCTAAACTTAAAAGATCATGGAAATGTACTTTAAAGAAATTTTTTATTTAAATTCATGTAATTAAGATGGTCATGTTTATGGGACATCATAGTTGGAATTAGAGCAGGGTTTAGATAACTTTGGAGATTAGGATGTAATAGTTTGAGGATAATTTAGGACTTAGAAGTGTCATAGAAGTTTGATATGTTAGGTATGATCATAATCTCGAAGGAATATATAACACTTTAGGTTATTGGAGGTTAGAGTGAATATTTTTGGGATTGGGATAACATAAATTTAGTGAAAATCCTAGGGACAAGTCTAAGGGATGAGTCTAAGTATATGATAACATCATGATGGTTTGGTACAATAAAGATCATGTGTTTCTCCTAGATATTACATCCCTATATGTATACTTTCTAGTGGATACAAATATGGTATAGATGCACCTAGGGGTAATCACCCTGAAAAAGGATGTCTGGGCATCAAATAGATTTTCACTCTAGTTCACAGAAAGAGTGATTAAGACAACACACCTAGTTAGATACTATCAAGGGATATGATTTGGTTAGTCATATCTCTTTTCAATCGATTATGAGTTATTTATTTCCTAATTAAATTAAGGTTTTAGGATAATAATTATGAGAGAACACAACCTAAATAAACATATATTGAACCGATAGTTATTTAGGTTGAACTGAATGCTAATGTAATAATTCCAAAGAGTAAGACATTTTGAGGTTGAATTTATCATGTAATTATCTTACAATAATTCTATTATGGTGTTATCCCATCATGATAACTCCTTTTGGTTTAATTAATGGTTGGATCCCAAAGGAAACATGATAATAATGTATTTAAGTGAAAATCTAGTGATTTTATCAATGAGAAATCTAACAGGATAAGAGATGGAGTGAAAAATGTTATATTTATTCCAAACCATCTATCAAGAATCATGATTAACAAAGTGAACATAGTTTAATATCTAAACATAACAAAGAAGATAAAGTTAGAGTCTCTCAGAAGTTTAAGTGATAAAGATGATGAAGTTAAGAAGAATCAATTTCCTTCATGTAAAAAATGTGGGAAGAGGTACCAAGGAACATTTCTTAAAGGAAATGAGAGATGTTTTATGTGTATAAAAGGAGGGAATAGAGAAACTAATTTCCATGAAAAAGTGAAGATATCAATGTACACAGGTAAAGGAAATAGATATCATTTAGATTCACCATTAAAAGATCAATTACTTAAATGTGGGTAACATAGTTAGTTTCCATGTCAATGCCCTAATCTAAGGGTTAACAAGGATGATTTTAACAAGAAACTTCCAATATAAAGTAAAATCATTGAAACCCAAACTATGGAAGTGGGGTCCAAAAATGATATAGAATGGGGGAGACAGATCACCCACTCAAGAACTATGAGTGTTGTATTCATAAATTGTTTAACCTACTCCTCTATAACTAGTGTATCTGGTAAGAACATAAATCACAACCCCAATGACTATATGTTGAATTATTAATAAAATATTTCAGTGGTAAGATTATTATATCTCAAGTATACTACTCTAATGTAATAGATTTTTATAGTAATTCACTTCATATAAAATCATATTATCCTTCCTTTAGTAAAATTGGATGAGATATTAGGAATTAATTGGATCTATTGACATAGAGGCCATGATAATCACCAAGATAGGAAAATAACATCTAAAAATCAACCCATTACCACTTACTAATACAAGGGTGACTATAAACTCTCTATGAAAAATTACTCCCATTATATTGGGGTATTTTTCATAAGTGGTTAAAGGGAAAAAGATCAACATTAGTGTATTCCTATTATGAGGAAAATATAAGTTCAATGGTGAAACCAAATACAGTGAGTATGAAAGACCTTTGGAAATTAAATCTCGATCCATGGACACCATTAAATTTTTAAGTGATTAATATTTAAAATTGCGAAGATGTAATTTATTTAGGGGGGATAATTTAATGACCTGAGATTTCACTATATATTTTCCATAGATAAATATTATGTTAATATATCATTATACACACAAAAATAACTAAAATGAAACCATGATATGTTTAAATAAAATTTGATCATTATAGTACAACTATTAAATTAGCAGGTATAAAAGAAAGTAACTATATTATAGAATCTATAAAGAAAAAGGAATGAAAATACATCAGGTATCAAAAGTATATCTTATTAATCTCATTTGTCTAAGATTTGAAAGTAAGTATCATCCCTAGGGTTTTATTTAAACAATTCCCATGTCGAACTCAAACAATTAGGGTATGAGTGAAATTGTATATGAGAGAAAGTCAAGATCATTGAAATTTCCACAAGATCTATGCTATAAGAATCACCACCCTCGAATTCCATCAGATTGTGTATTATGATTAAATATTACACAGAGATCTTGAGGGTACATGTAACTAGAGATTAGGATAATATAATATGATAGATATTAATTCAAAAAATTATTTGTCATGTTTATTTTACATATGTTTCATTTTGACTTATAAATAAAAGGAAAGATAATTTTTCTATAAAAAGTTTTTTTATTTATATTAATTAATAAAAATATAAAAATATAAATTTTAGAATAATAATTGGATTAAATGAAGTTCATTTTAAAATTAAACATGTAATGTCCCATGTTTTGGATAGGGATAAATTTTGTGAGAGAATATGATTTTTCTCTGTTGGTAGACAAGTCATTTGTTAAAATAGAAATTAGAATGAGGTTATGTGCATTTTGATGTCTGAATGTAGGGTTTTAGGATGTGTTTTATGGTTTATTGGATGTCCTATTGGATTTGGGAAAACACCAGAGTAATAATGGATGACCCAGGTTGTTGAAAATGACAATAGTGATATTTACATGTTGTGTATTATTTACACAATGTGAAATTTGGTCTCATAGATTGATAAAATATGTGAAGATTCAGTGACTTAACCTAAGGGATTCAAGATGTATTTCTTTTACACATTGTTAATCTGGTTCACTTCATGTAAAAGGTATAGGACATGTAATCTTAGGGTTGCCTTTTTTTTAAAAAAGGTTAACAATGGGGTCCTCCCCCCATTTGTTCTTTGTCCAAATAGGAGGTGCATGAGGAGATCTCAACCGACCCCCTCCATTATCCCTCTATTATTCAGGGATCAAGGGTGTTTCATGAGAGATTTGATAGTGTTTATGGTTAATATCTTCGTTTTCCTTCCTTATATACTATTATTCTACTGTCATTCCTAATTTTGGGAGTTTTAGTTTAGGGTTATTCATCAGATTCCACTAGAACATGGTAGAATCGACTATTTTAATTGGGGATTTTTCTCTAACTAGGAAGTGGCTATCCTAAGAGGCCATCTACACTTCACCACATGTTGTTTCATCGAGTTAAGTTGCCACCGTAAATTTTTAAAGATTTAATGATTTTATTTAATCTATTGGGTAGTTTTTTTGGTGATTTTTCTTATGGATTATGCCACATTTAGGGTTTAGGATGTATCAAATTCTATTGGTGGAGGTGTGTTCATGGTTCCGGTGCAACGAGACCGACTGTTAAGTTTTTGGGTGTTATGATCTTTTAAATTAAATCATTTTAATTTTTTTATCTTGATAAGAATAATTAATTAATTATAGAATAATTATAATTAATTAATTTATGAGGTTTTGGTTATGAGATAGGACTCTATACATATTAGAGGAGCTCGGATGGGCCATGGAAGATGCTGTTGGCCCTTATAAAAATTAATGGTTTGAAGCTTCCTAAAGTTAGGTGGTATTTCATACATGACCTTAGGTATATATACATGTTTATGGTATTAGATGGATTCTCAAGCTTTCCCTTGAGGGTGAAACCCCATATTTAATTTCATTATGATAATTGTTAAATTAAACGAAATGGGTAGATTGTACTGGATGAATGCCAAGGTCACTAATAACCCTAGTGTGATAGCTTTATCTATGACTTCAGGTTGTGACATTGACCAAGGATCCCCTATAGGATTCCTCTAAATATTTCTTTTTAGGATCCTGATTGGTATGAATTGATTACATATTAACTTATAGGACCCAAATTGGGATAACTTTGTGTAACAATGGACCTTGAGGATCTCGAGAAGGATGTATCTTCAATGTTTTGATCTAGGGGACCTAGTGGGTGCTCATTACTTGACAGACCCTAGGCTAATACACTGGGTTTGGCTAGAGATGGTATCAGGTGTCACATTAGAACTTATTCTAAACTTGTAATCCCTTTAAGATGAGTTATTAGTGGTGGGTTTATACATTTGACCACCCTCACTCTTTTATTTATGCATTCACTTGCTTAATGTTGATGTATTGATGATTACTAGAGGTTTTCCTTTTTTTTGGGGATGATGAGCTTGATGTGATGTGAATTCCTTATTGAATTTCCAGATGCACTTCCTTAGATATGGCCTTGAGTATTTTATTGTTTATTATTTTATTGGGATTCCCAGATGTGTTTCCCAGGATTTGACTTTTGAATTTTTAATTAATTATTATATTATTTTTGGAATGATCAGATGTACTTCCTAAGATCTAGCCTTTAAGCATATGTTTATGATATTTGGGAAGGAATTCCACTGATTTTGATGTCAAGAATGGCGTCCTTATGTTCATGATGTTGGGCATGATGTCCCTTGACTATGATACGTGGGAATGGAATCTATATGTTGATGATATATAGGCATGGTGTCCCTTGATTATGATATATGGGCATGGAATACCTATTGATGATACTAGTGGATGATTATGCTCTCCTGAGTGATGGGGATGATTATTCTCTCCTTGATCGATTACATGATCATGGTAGTGGACATGGATCTCATCACCATTGACGTGACATATACTCAATAGTTTATTACGCTCTCCTCAAGCGACGTCTAGAATGCTCCCTAAGATCAAGTGGATTCACTATTACTAATTCACCCAGAGGATTTTCCTAGGGATTAGGCTATTGATCCATTTATATTAATGGACACTGAGCATGTACTTAGGTCCATAGATCATTCTTTTTATATATCTCTTACGGTTCATCCCCTTAGAGATTATCTGAGTTCCAATGTCATGACCGCCTATGGACTGAGACCTAGGGCTCAAAAATCAGACCGGATTTACATGGAATGAGTGTCATATGTCCATCTTAATGACTATTTACAAGATCATCCATAGGTATATGAAATACTTTGATATAGTGATTGAAGGTGAGTATTAATGAATCCATAGTTAGGACATGTATCCCACTATGGTGACATAGATTTCTTAGAGAATTTTCTAGTACTAGATGAAGTAGGTATTTTGAATTGGGATTACAGACCCATAGATCAACTTAATTATGAATTAATTGAGTGGTTTGAAATCCATATCAATTCTATTTTCATTGGATGTCTAGATGATCAGGATTACAAACCCAAGTATCGACTGTAGTTGACTTATATTATTTCCTTCATTATACTTATGTATATACATAATTATGTATATATATTTATGGGAATACACACACACATAAATATTAATATATATGATGGAAACTTTCATAGTTGACCAGGATCACAGATCCAGGGGTCGACTGTGGTTTCAATTTATTTGTTTTATTTAACTTTTCAGTGCATCTCAACTCGGTTGAGAACATTCCTTGAGCACATCTTGTATGACTTGTATCTTAGTTATTTCCAATAGTTGTAGCATTATTATTTTTATATTTATGAGTAGTTAACTTTTACATACACAACATATTAATGGCTATGTATGAAACCATGTTGGTGGTTCCCTACTGAGTTATATACTCACACCCTGCTCAAGCCACAATTTGACTAGGTTACCCAAGAATACGTTCACTTGGTTGTAGGCACAAGTAGGCCAAAGTCCTGAGACTGATTGAGTAGGATGGATTAAATATATATGTGGTTATCAGGTATATGGTCTAGCTTGGATTTAGTAGTGTATCCCTATATTTAATTTCAATTTCCTTTTAAATACTTCTGTATATATGGTCGGCCCAGTGGGTGACCAGTGTTATATGTATGACTTGGTTGTTTGGACTTTTATATTATTTCATTTATTATTACAGCGTGATCTATTTCAACTTATTTACTAATTTCACACTCTATTTATTTAATACTTTGGATGTAATCTAGTTATTTACACTATGTTTACTCTGATATGAGGGGATATGTTTTCCATAGACACACCCTAGGCCCCCACTGCTAGTCGGCATCCTCTGGTGTATGGAGAGGTGCTCTTGAGGCCTTATGGTGAATCGACTTAAAGAACCGTTTTATTGGTTCCTAGGCTTGTACATTACAAATTGGTATAATATGTGTTTATTTTACTATTGTATTACTATTTGGGGTATGGTAGATAAGAGTATCAAAAATATTTCAGAACCTATGATGGATATCAAGCTGGTGTGTCAAGAACACTTGTTCCAGTTAAAATTCCTCATTTACAGGGTTACGAGATTATTGTTATAGTATGTGATGTTATAGTTTTATATTACTTTAACTTTTAGCAACACACATGTTGTTTTAATTTTATGATTTATTATAGATCCATGTATCTTGACCCATTAGTGAGATAACATTTCTGGATTTCTGGATCTTTTCCTGTTGGCAAGTGGCCAATGATTGATTTTGACTCTTGGATGAGAAAGGAAAGAGTCATATCATACATCATATTTGGCACATAGGATACACATGTTACATGCCTACTAGTGTTTTATTTTCACTGAAGGTAGAAAACCATTTTTTAAAGTGTAAAAAAAACTAAATGGTGTTTTTATGTATAGATTTTTGGTGTAATACTACTGAACTAGGATGACTTGTATATGTATTTCCTATTGATGGCTGACTATGCAGATCTACAAAAGAAATTTGGTAGGGAGTATAATGAATTAGTTCCCATGAAATGGAGGTTCATTGAACCTAATAGTTTGATAGGGAACATGATTCCCAAATTTTTAACCCATCACAGAGCATTGTAATACAGGTTTGATTATTTAAAGTGTTAGTAACAAACTATACAGTGTTTTCCTACATATCTTGGAATGAAATTCTACTTAAGCGATCCATATTCTTATAGTAATGAACCATGTAGTGCAGTATCAATGGATTGTTTTTTTCCAGTAGACCCTTTGTAGGTTTATATTTAATTTTTGGCGATCGATTTGGGTAACTTTGTATGATTCCAATAGACACCTACACATTTTTATACAACTGGACCTCCAAGGGGTATTACCATATATGGATTACCGATGAGTGTTAGTTAATTATTCTTCCTATATTGATATCATGACCCCCAGGGAGCAGTTCTTTATGAGGATTCTCATTGAGGATTGGGCCCTTATATGCCATGTTGAAAGTTTTGACCCTCGTAGGTCATTGTTATCATTAAATATCTCTTAGAGGTTTGATATTGGGCTAGGTGGTAGGACCTAGTTACCCTGTTATGAAATTTGATCTTAGTTGGGAGAGGTGGGATACCTAGATACCCTTAGTTTGACACAAATACTTGTAGTTTGATGTTTTTTTATCAAGGGAGACCTACAAGAGGGGTTGGACCAGGTTTATGGATGCCTTTTTAGGGAGTGAACATGGTTATACACTCATTCTAAGACAGATTCATGGTTAGTGCATGGGTTTTGTGATATAGGCATGTTTATGAATTGGAATTTTCACAAATCACCTAGGGTGATTTATTTTGAGATTAGATTCAGTTGGTATGAATTTTTGGGTTCCTGGAGCTATTGACCAATGTTTCTGCTATTTCTAATGTAGTTAGAGAATGGATAGAAAATCTTGGTTAGAATGAAGTCATCTAACAGGAAGTCATGAACATGAGAGATGCTCAATTTAGAAGGGGAGTTCCAAGGGATCTTTTAGATTAATCATACCGATGTTCCGTGTAGGTTAGCTTGGACACATAGTAGATGACTCACTAAAGTAAGAGTCAAGTGAAGATTGTACACATCAGTTACACATGGTACCATTTAAATAGTAAATCAGTTAGTGGATGTATGAAACTAAGGACCGATTTTTTCTAGAACTTTCCATAGGAATGGTTTCCTAGGAGTTTTTATGAAATGATAAATGTACCTCCATGGTATAGGATGACTAAAAATTAATCAGGTTCCTTAATATAGTTGACTCGTGGATGAACCCAGACACACATTATTGTGAGACATAGTGTTAGGATTCAATTAAAGGCAAGTATAACCTATTTTCATTGAGTGTGTCTTGGGATATTTTTATATGTATATCAATGGAATCATAGTTTAATACTATTTACATACAACCATTCTCTATATGGTCATCATCTTGAGCATGATGAGAGAGTGTTGGCTCTACACCAAGCTTCTTAAATGTCCATTTGTGGGATAGTAATGAAACATACTGAGGTTGTGTTTAAGGAGAAGTACAAGGTAATATATATGATTTGTAAAACACTATTGGATATTTTATGGTGATGAACCTCATCTTTAGTTGAATTTTGGATTTTTTTCATGGGTACTGATTCTGTGGATCAGGAATGGGTGACATGTGATGTTTGTGTTGGTGCTCTAGTGTTAGCGAGTTTTTATCCATGGTTGTTGATATGTACATGGATGGATGAGGATTGGACTGTCATGTTTTGAATTTTTTTCTGGTACAATGACAAGGATTCTCCCAAGGTGGGGAGTGGGGTGATACCGATCATTGTATGGTTATTTGGTGTCTAGATTCCATGGGTAATGGAACCGTATACATCTGAATTTATCGGTAGATGTTAGGTGAATGTTCGAATACTTACTCAGGTGAAGTTTGAGTGCAGGAATTAGACCAGGGTAACTTATGAAGATCTATGGGTATTATATCATAACTGTATCAGTGTTCATGTGATTCCATGAAAACGGGAATGGACACAAGCTGGTTAGACCAGAAAATGTCACAAAGAGTTAATTATGGGATTTAGTAAGTATGTTCGAAATGATCTCGATAAATATTAGGATAATGTATTTTGGAATCTATTTTGGGTGACATCAGGTGTTAAAGATGATATTTTTTGAGAATATTTTACTGAAGGTGGTTCGACTTACATTCCTTCATATAGTTGGGTAAGCAATGTCTTGGTGTTATGTTTTCAATTATAAAAATTGGCTCAAGTTTTAGCGTCTTATGTACCACTAGTTCTAATAGTGCCTAGAATCACATTGGGAATTATGAGATGCAACGTGACTGTATGAGTGGGAAAATCATGACCTAGGTAGGTCGGGTGTTGTTTTCATTGTTCCCCAAGGATTCTTGAAAACAATATGTTTTAAAATGGGGAGGTTGTAACGTCCTATGTTTTGGACGAGGATGAATTTTGTGAGAGAATTTGAATTTTTCTACATTGGTAGTTGAGATGTATTTTGATCTATACATAGGAATGAGTTATAAGTATTTCAACATCCATACATATTTTTTTCATACATGGTTTATGGTTTGTGGATGTCCCGAGGGATTAGGGGAAACACCAGAGGAAGAACAGAGGGATCAGGCTGCTAAAAAGGTATGCAGTGAGATTTACACATCATATATTATTTACACAATGTGAAATTTGGTTTCATAGATTCCTGAATGATGTGAAGACTCGACTTCTTATCCCGAGGGATTCATGATGTGTGTCTTTTACATGTCATGAATCTGGTTCACATCGTGTAAAAAATACATGATGTGTAACCTGTGGGATACCTTTTTTTTAAAGGTTAATAGGGGTATCCTCCCCCCTTTTGTTCTTTGAAAAAATAGGAGGTATGAAAGGTGATCTCATCTGACCCCCTCTCTTCTCCCTCTTTTCTTCATGGATCAAGGGGGTTTTGGTTGCAGTTCAATGGTGTCGGTGGGTAATAACTTCCTACACCTTCCTTTTACACGATTCATTGTCTATTATTCTTGATTTTGGCAATTTCCATTTATGGTTATTTATCACATTCCACTGAAGAATGGTGGAATCAACCTTTTCAAAAGGGGATTTTACTCTACTTAGGAAGATGCCTTCTTGAGAGGTCGTCTTCACTTCATCACATGCCGTTTAGTTGATGTACATCACTATAATGAATTTATAAATCTTTAATGATTTTAATCAATATACTAGGAAATTGTTTTGGTGCTGTTTCTAATGGATTATTCCCAATTCAAGGTTTATGATGAATCTTATACTATTGTCGGACATCTTGTCATTGTTCTGATGCAACAAGATAAACTAGTGGGTTTTGGGTGTTATTCCCTTGAAAATTAAATCATTTTAATTTTTTTATCTTGATAATATTAGTTAATTAATTATAGAGTAGTTATAATTAATTAATTTATGTGGTTTTGGTAATGAGACAGGACCCTACACATATTGGAGTAGCTTGGACATGCCATGGCAGCTACTCCCAGCCCTTGGGAAAATAAATAGTTTAAATATTCCTAAAGGTAGGTGTTATATCATACCTTCCCTTTGGTATTTATGTATGTTTATTATATTAGATGTATTATTGGTATCATCCACGAGGGATATTCCCCATGTTTAATTTCATTTGGATAATTTTTAAATTAAATGAAATGGGTAAATTGCACTGGATGAACATCAGGGTCACTAACAACCCCAGTGCGCTAGCTTCATCAATGAATTAAGGTTGTGAACTTGACTGATTATCCCCTATGTGATGACTTTTCTTATTAATTTTTAAGATCCCAAGAGGTATTACTTGCTTACATATTAACTTATAGGACCCTAAGAGGGATACCTCTATTTACTAGTGGACCTTGAGTATCCAGAGTAGGATGTCTCTCCAGTGTTTTGATCTTGGGGACTCATTGGGTGCCCAATACTTGAATGTCCCTAAGCTTGTACATAGGGTTTGGGTTGATATGGTAGCAGGTGTCATCTTAGAACATGTGTTGGAATTTTATGCCTTTGAGGATGAAAAAATAGAAGTGTTTTAAAGCATTCATCCACCCTAACTCTTTGATTTATGAATTCACTTGTTCACCACTGATGCAACGATGATTACTATAGGTTCTTCCTAGTTTGGGTTCGATGATATTGACTTGATGCGACTTTCCTTTTGGGATTCCCAAATATACATTTTGGGATCTGACCATGAGTTTTTTTATTATTTTCTATTTTATTGGGATGCCTAGAGGTGTTTCCTAGGATACAGATTCCAAGCCTCTTATTTGAATGTTATACTATTTTTGGGATACTCAGATGTACATCCTAGGATATAGCTTTTTAGCCTATATTTATAATATTTGGGAATGGATTCCCTTAATTTTTTTGTTTTTCATGGAATCCCTATATTTGTGATATTGGGAATAGTTTCCCTTGAATATGATATATGGGAATTATATCCCTATAATGATGATGTACATGCATGTAATCCCTTGATTATGATATACGAGCATGGCCTCCCTATTGATGATACTCATAGATGATTATGATCTCTCAAGTGGTGGGGATTATTCCACTCTCCCTAATCAATTAATAAATTATGGTGGTGGAATTGTATATCCTCACCATTGATGTGACATATACTCAATGAATGATTATTCTCTCCTCAAGCGATGCTTAAGATCCTCCCTAGGGTCAACTGGATGTACCATTACTACTTTGACCAGAGGTGCTTCCTGGGGATGGGGTTGTTGATCCATTTATATGAATAGAAGCTAAGCATGAACTTGGTTCTAGTAATCATTCCCTTTACAGACTTAAATTCTTTTTTATTGATTTTTCAAATAAGTCACTTTTTGGGTTAGTGAGAACCGAACAATCAATGAGAACCATAGGTGGGTGGGATTTAGAACCACTTCCAAATCCAGACCCACCCAAAAGAGAAACCAGACAACAACAAAATCCTCTAAAAACACATCAACACGTAAAAACAAAAAAAGAGCACCCTAAAAGTTCAATCATAACAATGAACACCTGCACAATCCAAAGAATCATGGAATCCATCGAACCCAACCAAATTGGGGTCTTGCACGATGAAACATGATGCAATGGCAGAGGGAACCAAAGAAATGTTGAACCATCCAGATTTAAATGGCATGAGTGGCATGCCATCTATCTCATTAACTATTTATAGGATCATTTACAGGTATACAAAATACTTTGATATAGTGATTGGAGGAAAGTATGATGGATCCTAGGGGTAGAAAATGTATCCCCATGTGGTGACATAGCTTGATTAGAGACTTCTATAGCACTAATCTAAGTAGGTATTGTTGATTGGGATTATAGACCTAGATATAGACTAAATTATTCATGAATTGAGTGGTATGACATCCAGCTAAATAACCTTTTCATAGGATGTTTAGAAGATTTGGATTGTGGACCCAAGGATCGACTATAGTTAACTTATGTTACTTATTTAACTACACTTATATACATATACACATATTTATGTATATATATATATATATATGGTAATACACAGACACACATAAATATGAATATACATGATGGAACCTTGTAAAGTTGACCAAGATCACAGACCCAGTGGTCGACCTTGGTTTTACGTTGTCTTTTTTATTTACCTTTTCAGTGTGTATTGACTAGGTTGAGCAGATTCCTTAAGCATGTCTTGTATGACTTTTCTCTTAGTTATTTACATAAGTTTTAGTATTATTATTATTATTATCCTGATGATTAATTCAATTTTATGTATAGTACATATTACTATCTATGTATGGGACCACAATGGTGGTGCCCTACTAAGTTATGTATTCACACCCTGCTTGGCCCGCTATTGCATTGGGGTATCTAAGCATACATTCACTTAGTTGAAGGAATTATACGGGCCGAGGCCTGGGACCAATCAAATAGGATGACTCAAATATATATGTGGAGATCAGGTAAGTGGTATGTCTTGGAGTTAGTAGTGGAGCCCTATACTTTATTTCAGTTTATTTTATGTACTCGTTTATGTATGGTTGACCCGGTGGGTGACCAGTGTTGTATGATTGACATGGATGTTCTAGATTTTATAGAATTTAATTTATTATTAAAAAATTGTCTATTTTATTTTATTTAATGCTTCCACACTCTTTTTATGATTTTTATTTTATTTTTTTTCTAAAAAATATATATTTAATAATTAATATAAATCTTTTAAAAATAATATGGGTAAATGACTTCAAAAAAATATATTTCATATTTTGAATCTTGAGTAAATCACTTAAAACATATTGAAAAAATGTGTAAAAATTATTGGTTGTGGCTTGATAGATCCTAGATCTCCCTCAACTCTATTATTTATCACTTTTGGAAACATTTACCATTGGATAGTGTCATTCTATTATTGAAAAATAACGAGTGTTCACAAAAGTTAATTTTCTTCACTTATAAATGGGAATAATTTACACCCTCTAAAAGTTACACATCACCTTATAAATTTAAATGTAAATAGGAAAAGTTTTCACATACTCAAAGTCCTTTATACTTAATAAATCCCCTATTCACTAGAAGTTAGCTAGCCACTTAACATCCAGGGAGACTTTCAAAAGAAACTTCAGGGTCCCAATGCGAGTATTACTTAATCCTTAAAATATTATTCTTAATATTTATCATCCAAATATACCATAACCATAGTAATATAATGAAATTGATACCATTAGTATAATAAAATTTTATAATATTGACGTAAGAACCCTTATTTATTCTTTCTAACCTAGTTATAAAAAAAGCATCAATCGTGTTCTTGTATAAACTTCCTTCTCCACGAAGCGACGTATTCTGATTTTCACTAACACCTATCTTCACTGGTTATAAGGATGAAATTTTAGAATAAATGTTACATATATAATATAATTATTATTATTAAGAGGAAATTATAATCCCAATTCATTTACTATCATTTATCAGGAAAATGAAAATGTTAGCCGCACATTGTGCGGACCATCGCCTCCATGAATTAACATATCTCATTTTTCATCTAGTTTCACTAATATTTTTTAATATATATTAAAATATGATCGAAAAACCTAAAAATATCTAAATAATATCATTATTATTCTTTAAAAATGATATTGTTTTAAAATAAACCACTTTTGTGACCATAATCATCCATTAATTATGGTATGTTCATGTTTTGGTTGGTTTAACCACCTACTTGAACAATGCTATAAAACTATATCATGGATGAATATATAAAATTAAATACTAATATTTTTATAATTTAAAAATAAAATAATTATTTTTATGGATATTGAAATATTATATTAATTATTTAACTTATTTTTAAAACATCATATTCAATCTCTAAATTTACCAAAATAAGATGACAACGATTCAAATTTCACACAAAACAACTAAAAAACTTATGAAATGAAATAAGATATGTATAATGGAATATAAGTTATCTGATATATTAACTTTAATTATCTATTAGTTATGAATTTTCTATTAAAAATGAGTAATAGAATCAACATCATAAATCATGCGTGAAACACTTAAAGTTACCAACACCTAATGGTAAAAATAATATATAACTAACTAATATATACATAATAAAAGATCATAAATCTAGTATATAAAAGGTAATTTATATTAATAAGGTTCAAATATAGGATATTAATATTGTTATTTTTTACATGAGGTTAAAATGAATTCAACTAAGTAGGGAAACAAGGAAAGGGGTTCTTTGTCTCAAATTTAAATTCTCGATACATATTTCTTATTAAGCCGCAAGATATCTCTAATATGGTGTAATTTATACCCAATGAATGAATTTTTACCATATTAATGTAATATAATGGATTTTAGGTGTTATATTATTATTTTTTAAATTAATTTCAATTTAAAATTTACCAAAGTTGAATGAGTTTTTGTTAACTCAACTCCCATTCGAGGAGTTATAATGCTTATTATTGAAATAATTTCTTCCAAAATTGGTTTCTTCTACTATATTATTTAATTTTAGGGTAATTTATCTTCATTTTTGGTGTAAATTTACCTTTTTAGTTTAGATATTTTACCTTGATAAAATTTATTTTTCAAAAATTATATCATTATTGAGAATAATTTTCACCCTCTTTAATGATAGTTTATACTCCTTGTATATATTTACATTTTCTGCCAATGTTATCCATTATAATTGGAAAAATGATGATTTATTATCTCATGCAAACTTCATATATCCTTTATCATTTTTCAAAAGAGATCTTTGTTAGTCTTTTTATAATGTGATTTTTCAACAATGGTATTTTGGAATATTTTAAAAAGAATTCACCATATTTTCAAAATAAAATTCTTTATATCCCACTCCAAATTTCTTCTTGATAACCTTTATTTCTTTTCAAGTATCTATTATTAAAGTTTCTTTTTTTAAATTATTTTTTTCCAATTTTTTCCCTTAAACGTTTTGAAATTGACTTTTGAATGTAACCAATAACTTATTCCTTTATAAAAATGTTAAAAACTTTTTCTAAATACTATTTTATGGTTTCAATTAATTTTTACAATTTAACTAAAAAATATTTGTTTCCAAGGAAATTTACTTCTTGAATTATGCTATAAATTCTCCTATACTATTTTGGGAGATTAAACTTTTTGAAATCGATTGCTACCATTATCTTGACTAGTCATCAAATTTTTTTGTTTTTTCTTCTAATGACTTCACCCTATAGACACTATATATTTACTTCCTATTATTTATGGGTGTTAAAATAGATTCCATATGTCAATTTATTGGGGAAATTATTGACTAAACTATATACCTTTTATTAATATGGTGTAAATATCATATACCTCATCATCTTAATTATAAGGTTTTTACCTTGAAATCTATTGAATATATTTGGATAACCATTTATTTTCCTTGGGTTTATCATGTTATGATTATTTATGGAATTATAATTTATTTCTTTATTTTATTCCATTATAAAATGATATGAAACCCATTTTATTTCTCTGAGTTATTTATGATATGATTAATGATTGATTTTAAGTGACAATCATATGCATGGATGATTGTAGGTGGGGTCTTACATCACCCTAAAATGCATTGTTTAAGGATTTATATCTCATAATATAATAACTCATGGTCATATATGAATTTTTTAACAGCTAAAAGGGTGGACATACTAGGAATTTTTCACAATATAAAGGGTGAAAAAACATGAATTTGTTCAAAATGTATTCCTATTATTATGTTTGTGCCAAAGTCTTATGATTATTGTTATGACTATGTTATAATATAATGTATCATGTTTATGGAATCATGTTTCCACACTCTATTAATTCATTTTTATGTTATGTAATATTGTATCCCATAACTCAATTTTTATGATCTAAGTATTGTTGGATATGATTTTATTATTTATCTTGATTATACTAATATACTAATATTATTCTCAATTATAATATTTTATTATCAACCCTTATGTTTACCTTTTCAAATTATATAAGATCACCATTTATTATGTTTCCATCTCCCTAGGTTATGAAGATAAGAAAAGTATGACATGTCTAGAAGAGTATATTGTATAGAGAATTCATGGGACATGTTGAATAATTATTATTGGTCAAGCCATTTCTTATATAGTTGAAAAAATTTCCATTAGTTAAAAAGGATATGGGTTTTATTAGTTAATGATTTTTTCTAATTCTCTAAAAATATATATTTAAAGAATAATTGGAATTTATTGTAGTGAAATATTTTCTTTTAAAGTCAAGTAATTGAGATGGTCACATCTATGGGGAATCATAGTCGGTATCAGAGTAGTGTTTAGATAGCTTTGGAGATTAGGATGTTATTGGTTGAGGTTAATTTAGAAGTTATAAATGTCATAAAATTTTAATATGTTAAGGTTGATCATAATTTTAAAGGTATATATAACCCTATGAGTTATTGGAGGTAATATTGATCTTTTTGGGATTAGGATTAAAAAACTTTAGTGAAAAACCTAGGGATATGTATAATGGATAAGTATAAGTATATGATATCATCTTGAAGTTTTGGTAAAGTAGATACATTGTGGTCCTAATAAATGTTACATCCTTTTCTGGATACTATCATGTGGATATAGCTGTGGAAAAGACGCACCTAGGGGTAATCACCTTGAAAAAGGATGATTGAGTATCAACTCAGTCTTTACTCTTGTGCATGATGAGTGGGTCTAATACTATATACATAGATAGACACTCATGGGGGATATGATTTATTTAATCACATTATATTTACAATCAATTATGAAGGATTTATTTCCAAATTCCTGTAAAGTATTAGGTTATGAAGTATGGTAGAATACAATATAAAGAAACATATATTGAATCAAGAGTGATTTTGTTCAAACTAAAAGCTAATGTAATAATTTTAAAGAGTAATAAATTTTGAGATTGATTTTTTCAGGTAATTATCTTACAATAATTCTTTTATGGAGTTTACCACTGAAGTTAACTCCTTTCAGTTTTAGTAATGGATTAAGACTGAATGAATCTAGTTAAGAATAGATTTTATGATTTTTTTGAGATTTTCCCAACAAGAAACCAAATAGAATAATAGATGGATAAAAAATATTGTGGATATTCCAAAGTATCTATCAAGAATCATGATTAAAAACATGAACCTAGTTGATTTAAAAACACACCAAAGAAGAGAAGGATGGAGTCTCACAAAAGATCTGGTGATGAAGACGATGAAGAATATATATTCAATTTCCTTCATGTCAAAAATGTGGGAAGAGGAAAAAAATGAAAATTTCTTAAAGGAATGGGGATTTTTTTATATGTCAAAAAAGAGGGAATATAGAAACTAATTTCCAATAATAAATAGTGTGCTCAATGAAAAAAATGATAGGAAATAGAGTTCATCCAGAGGTATCGCTAATAATTCAATGTCTTAAATATAGGTTACTTGGAAATTATATAATTCAATTCCCTAATCTAAGGTCTAACAAGGGTCATTGGAACTAAACACTTCTAATGGAAGGGAAACCTTATCTAACCACAACTACGGATGTGGAGTCCAAAAATAACATGGAATGAGGGGAACTGATCACCCAATCAATAACTATGATCATTATATCCAAATCTTGTTCCACCTACTACTCAGTAAATAATATGTTTTCTAAGAACATTAAATCACCAATATAATTAATAGATGGTGATTTTTTAATAAAATATTTTAGTGGAATTATTATTCTATCCCAATTATATGAGTCCTCTCTAATATATTTTTATAGGGAGGTGCTTCTTATAAAATCCTATTATACAATTTGATGTTATATTATGCATGGATTGGATATATTAACATAAAGGCCATTATAATTTCCAATATAATATATTAAAATCTTAAAATAATCTCATGACCACATATTAATACTAATATGATTATAAACTTCCTATGAAAAATTAATCCCTTCATATTGGGGTATTTAGTATAAATGGTAAAAGGAAAAAAACTCAACATTATTTATATTACTATTATGAGGGAATATATGTGTTCCCCAATCATATCTAATATAGTAATGATGAAATCCCTATAAAAATTAAATCTTGAGTCATAGAAACCCTTATCTTTTTAAGTGAGTAAAAATTAAAATTTTGAGGATGCAATTTATTTTAGAGGAATGTAAGAACATAAGATTTCACTATGTATTTTCCTTACATAAATATTATGTTAATATATTATTATACACAAAAAAACCTAACTAAAATGAAACCATGATATGTTGAAATAAAATTTGACCGTTATAATATATATTTTAAATTGGATTGTATAAAAATAAGTAACCATATTAAGAAATCCATGATGAAAAATAAAAAAATGGAATTGGGTAGAGAAAGAATCTATTATGAAGCTTATTTTTCGATGATTGGAAAGGAAATAACTTAACAAGGGTTTTAATTAGACCAAGAATAATATGGAATCGAACAATTACATTATGAGTGATATCTCATGTGAGAGAAATCCAAGCTCGTGGAAATTCCCATGAGATCTATGATAGTGGAATATTGACCCTTACTACCACTAGAGCATACCTTATTCTTAGATATAATGAGTATACCTTAAGGGGATATTTTAATACAAATTAGGGTGATATAATATAGTAATCATTAATTTAATAAGTTATTTATCACATTCTTTTTACATATTTTTAATTTTAATTTTAATGAAAAAGAAAGTTTATTTTTATATACTTTTTTTATATTTCTTATTTTAAAGATAAATTTATAAATTTTAGAATTATAATTTTATTAAATTAAATTAATTTTAAAATTAATAATGTAAATATTATCTTAGGGTAATTTTTTTGTGATTTTTATAACATAATTGATTTTTAGGCGAATAGTGAAAATACTGATTTTGCTAAAAACTATCACTTTTATGACATTATCTTAACATAAGAATTAATTAAATGTTTTTGAAATATTTTTTATATAAAAAATATATATTTAATAATTAATATAAATTAATTAAAAAAACTATGTTTAATTTATTACATCCATGTTTAATGTTTTAGAAATTGGAGTGATAATTTACTCTAGAAACCATTTTTATTCACTTATATTAAAAATTATTTTTCATCACATTTAGAAATTAAATATAAAAAAATAAATTTAATATTTAAGATAAATATTACCATATTGCTCGATAAATTTAATTTCATATTTAATCATAAAAATGTGATTATTAAGATTAATGTTAAATACCGAGGTAAGGGTAAAACAATTATTTTTTTAAAGAATTTTTTTATTAACATCGTGTAATTTTTATCTAATAAATGAAATTAATATATCCTAAATAATGAATCTAATATTATTTTTAAAACATATATAAATATATTAATACACATTTAATTTTTAATCAAGACTAAATAAGGCTAAGAACACTTAATTAACAACAAGCCATTTTTTCAACAAAAAAGTGTTTTTTTATATATTATCTATTTAGAATTGAAAGTTAATTTTATAATATTTAGAAATTAAATTGGATTAAAATAAAAAATATATTAATCACATTAAAACTTTCTATGATGGATTATTTTATATTTTTAGTAAATCATAAATTACATGGGTGAAAAAAAGTTACCATGGTATAAACAAGAAAAGGTAAAAGTAAAAAATCTAAGAATAAGTGAATTCATAAATGTTTAAAAAATGTGTGTAAATTATTGGTGAGTATTTATCTACCCAATATCACAAAAAAATACATTATTTATCACTTTTGGAACCATTTAACCTTTAATATACTCATTACATTATTGAAAAATAATGGGTGTTTACAAAAGTTCCCTTTTCTACAATTATAAGAGGGATCACTTTAACCATTACAAACTTAAACAGAAGCTTATAAATTCCACAAAAAACCTAAAACATATTACTAAACTATAAGTTACATGAAATTACCAAAGCCCTTTGTCACTATATGTTAGCTTAATCCCTTCATATCCAAGGATACATTCAAAATAAAGTTCAAGGTCCCGACATGAGTATTACTTAATCATTAACTTTTTATTATTTTTTATTTTAAAAACATACCATAAACATAGGAATATAATTAAATTATAATAATTAGTACACTGAAATGTCATTATATTAATTTAACAAACCTTATATATTCCTTCTCATCCACTGAGAAAAACAAAAGAACGTTGATCATGTGTTTGTACGGACCACCGCTTCCACAAAGCGATGTCTTCCATTTTTCACCACCACCTATCTTTATAGTTATAAGGATTTAATTTAAGAATAAATTTAACATATATAACATAATTAGGATTATTAATAAATAAATTTTAATCCCCATTAATTCCCTCTCATTGGTAGGGAAAATGAAAATGCTAACCGTGCGTTGTGCGGACTATTGCCACCACAAAGTAACGTATCCCATTTTTCATCTTGTTTATTTACTATTAATTAATTTATATTAAAATATGATTCATAACATTAAATATAGAGAAATAAAATAATTATTCTTTAAGAATAACAATATTAGTCCAAAAGAAACCAATTTCATAACCATAATCATCAATTAATTATGGTATGTTCATGTTTGGGTCGGTTTAACCGCCTACTTGAATGATGATCCAAAAATCTATCATGTATGACCATGATAAATTAAAAAACAATATTATTATAAGTTATTAATAAAAAAATTATTGTTTTATGGTTCTTTAAAGTTTATGTTAATTATTTAATTTAATATTAAAATAGTAACTTTGATCACTAAAATTACAGAAATAGGCCGACATCGATTCAATTTTCACGCAAAATTACTAAAAAACATACAGAATGATATAAGAGATATATAAATAAATATAAGTTATATATTATAGTAAATTTATAGATATATGAATTATTAACTTGGTATAAAATAATTGGAACCAGATTCCACATCATAAATCATGCTCAAAATAATTAAAGTTACTAACACTTGATGGTAAAAGTAATATATAACTAACTAATATATTCATAATAAATGACCATAAATTAAGTATATAAAATTTAATGTATATGAATAATTTTATTAAATATAATATTAAGATATTTATTTTTGTTTTATATTAGTTTAGGGAACATTCAACTAAATGGGGAAATAATATAAGGGGTTCTTTGTCTCAAATTTAATTTCTTATGGCATAATTCTAATTATGCACCATTATATATTCAATATGGTGTGATTAATTCATAATTAATGAATTTTTACCATAATCATGCAACTAATGTGGTTTTAAGAGTCATATAATGTTCCTTTTTAAATATATTTTGATTCAATATATACTAAAGTTGAAAGGGGTTTCATTAACTCAACTCCCTTTATTGAGTTATAATGCTTCTTCATGAACTTATTTCTCCCAATATTGGTTTCTTTCACCCTAAAATTTTATTTCATGGTACTTTTTCTTCCTTTCTAGTGTAAAATTACCTCTTAATTCACATATTTTACCTTGTTAAAAATTCTTTATAAAAAATTATATCGTTATTGAGAATAATTCTCATCCTCTTTAATGTCAGTTTCCCATCCTTGTCCATATTTACCTTTCATTTTAATGTAATACTTTATAATTGGAAACCTAATTATGTATTATCTCATGAAAATTTCATATTTTCATTCTCATTTTTTTAAATGGACTTTTTTCTCTTTTTACAACGTGGGTTTTCAAAAAAGGTATTTTGAAATAATTTTAAAAATGGGTTTCCATCCTTTCAAAATAAAATGTTTTATTTTCCAATCCACATTTATTTTTGATAACCTTTATGTATTTTCTAGGATATATTATTGAAGTTTATTTTTTTAAAGTAAATGTTTTCTAATTTTTTTACTCCACATTTTTTAAACTAACTGTTGAATGTGTCTTATAAATCTTTATTTTAAGACAATGTTAAAAACTATTTTTAAAAATATATTTTATAGTTTCACTTCCATTTTTATATTTATCTAAAAAATATTTATTTTATTGGAAAATTACTTTCATTAATTACCCTCTCAATTATCCTATAATATTTTGGGAGATTAAACTCTTGGAAATCCACCAATTCATTTATCTTTCCTAGTCATTGAACGTTTTTTATTTTTATTCCGATGACATTCCTCTGTGAACACTCTATATTACATTCCTTTTATTGAAGGGTGTTCACTTAGTTTCTATAAATCGAGTGATTAGGGAAATTATTAACTAAACTATATACCTTTTATCTATATGGTGTAAATACTATACACCTCATCATTTTTAATTGAAGACTATTTACCTATAAAGTTACTAAATATATTTAGATACCCATTTATTTTCCATGGGTATATCATGTTATGATTTTTTATGGAATTATAAATGATTTATTTATGTAATCACAATTCAAAAGGATATTAAAATCATTTTATTTCCATGGGATATTTATAATATGATGAAGGATTGACTTCAAGAGACACTCATTTTTATGGATGATGATGGATGGGGTCCTATATTACTCTAAAACGCATTGGTTAAGGATTTATATATCATGATAAAATGATGCATGAACTTACTTATATTTGTTCACAACTAAAAGGTGGACATACTTATATTTTTTTACAGCATTGAGGGTGGACATACATGGATTTTTTTTACAATTTTTTCTAGTGCATATGTTTATTCCATAGTCTTTTTCTTATTCTTATGACTATGTTATGATCCCATGGATCATGTTTATTAAAACATGTTTATAAACTCTATTGATTTATTTCTTATGTTATTCCATGTTGTATGTCATGGATCATGTTTTATTATCTATTATTTGTTAGGTATTATTTTATTATATATATTGATTATACCCAAATTATTATCCTATGTTCATTTATGATCTTTGATGGTTATTATAGCATATGTTTACCATTATCGAGAATCTGATCTCACCCCTTTCTTATGTTTCTATTTCCCCAGGTTATGAGGATAAGAAAATTATAATGTTTCTAAAATATTATATTGTGTGGAGAATTTGTGAGAGATGTTTAAGACTTTATATGGATTTATAATTTTCTTAGATAGAATAAAAAAATTCCATTAGTTGAAATAGACATGGGTTTTGTTAGTTAATGATTTTTCATAATTCTATAAAACTATAAACTTAAAAGTTCATAGGAATTTATTATAATTACATATTTTCTTAAAAGTTATGTAATTAATATCGCTATGTTAGTGGGGGTTGATAGTGATGAGGTAAATAAAGTTAGTTTTTAGAAGACTCTTAAATCATCAGAAGATAAAGGGGTTTAAAAGTTATTACTAGTGGTGAGAGAACAAGTGTAAAATTGTTTCAAATTGGTGACCCATACTATTAATTTTATATGATTTCCAAGGATGAGAATTATTTCTGGAATAGAATACTTAGCCATTTTGGATAGAAAAACATGGGCACTATTTCCAAACATGAGTTGGTGAGAGACCTTCCAAAAGTAAAAATGGATAGACAATCAGTTTATAGCCCATGTCTAAAATGGAAGATTTTTCAAGGGAAGCATAATAAAGTTTATATTAAATATACTAGAACTTTGAAAATTATATATTTAGATGTGTGTAGTCTTATAAGGAAGAAATCAACCATGGTATATCTTTATTTTACTTTCCTCATTGATGATTATACTTAGATGACTAATTTTATCTTTATGGAGAATAAATCAGAGGCTATTTATATGTTTAAAATTTTAAAAAGAAAGGTTAAGAGAGCACTTGTTTTCCATATAATAAATATGAAGTCTGATAATGGAAATGAATACACATCTAATTCCTTTAAGATCTATTTAGAACAATATGAAATAAACCATTAATATAACATACAATATACTCCTCAAAAAATTAAATTCCTAAGAGGAAAATTAAAGTATTGCATAAATGGGAATAACTATTCTAGATAAATAATCTTTCTTATTTCTTATTGAGAGAAACTATGTACACGAATGTAAAAATTAAGAATAGATTCTTATTGAGGCATGATACACACAAGAATCCATATGATATGAGGTAACACAAAATACTATATGTCAAATATATGTCCCTATTTCATGAATATAAAGATGAAAAGTATAGAAAATGTTTAAGAGATGAATAAAGAAAAATTTTAGGCCACATTTCAAATGATAGTGGCTACAAATACTAGATAAAAAATCAAAAAAATCTTGTAGACTGTTAAAATTTCAAAATTTTAGAAAATCAACCAAAAAAATATGAGTTTATATGGACAAAGTTGAAACTTATAAAACTAAAAACATGTAGATTATATAACAATATGTAGTAGAGCAAGATTAAAATGAAAATTTTATTGTTTATGTTGACACAAACATAACCAATAATTATTAAGATGCTAAAAATTTGAGACAGATTCATCAAATCTTAAAAAATAATATTTATTCTAAGGATATTATTGGTCAACAAGATGAACCTATCCAAATAAGATAAATCTTGATGATAGAAAACCAAACTGCTCTTATTTAAAAAATTGAACCTAAAAATGTTTTTGAGGATATTGATCATGAATAATGGATTGCTTATATGAATGATAAGTTATATTATATTATGAATAAATCTACTTGGGATTTGGTTCTAAGACCAAAAAATATCATTGGTACCAATTTGGTTTTTCAAAATAAAATGAATGAGAGAGGTGAAGTCAAAAGGAATAATGAAAGATGGTTTACAAGGAATATTATCATATGTAATGAGTTGAATTTGAATAAAATTTTGCACCAATGGAAATACATAAGACCATTAAGATGTTATTAGTAGTAAAAACTCACAAAAATTACAAATATTATCAAATGGATGTGAAATCAAAACTCTTTAGTGGTGAGTTATAATAAGAAGTATTCATTGAGAAAAAAAAGGACTCTTTCCATGATAAATGTGGGAACTTAGTATGTAGGCTCAAGAAATCTTTATTTAGGATAAATCAGGACTCTAGGGTCTGGTATACCAAGATGGATGGATGCCCGAGGATCATGGATTTCTAAACAGGAAATGTTTATAGTAATGTCTATGTAAAGGATGTATCCACATGGATACTTATTTTCATAGTATATGTTGATGAAATTATTTTTAAGGTGATAAAGAGAATATTTGTGATGAATTTGATGAGGAAATGAAAATAAATTTTGAAATGTTTATTTTGGGTGATATTTCATATTTTATAGGGTTAAAAATCATTCAAGGATTTGATTAACATTATTTATCTCAATAAAAATAATCCAAGTATTTATTGAAGAGGTTTGGAATGGGGGAATGAAAATGGATTTCTACCCCTACCACTGCTATCATGAAACTAACCTAAAACGAGTCTAGAAATAGTGTAAATCAAAGAGATTACTGAAAAATAATTGGCATCCATATCTACCCAATAGTTTCCAGATCTGATATTGTGTTTTCTATGACATTTTGTTTTAGATTTAAAATTAAATCCAAGGAGTCCCACATGTTAGTATACTAGAGAATCCTATATTATATAAATATTATAATATGATTTACCCTTGTGTACCAATTTTTTTCCATGTCTGAGAGCTATACTAGAGATGACTGTGCTAGTGATTGCACTGATAGAAAGTACAATTCACATTGATATTACTTTATTGGTAAATACACAGTTTCTAAACATGCATGTACTAATATTATTTGGATTTTGGAACAATTAGATAACTTTAAATGGGTTTTAGAAGCCATCATGCATTTCCTATGAAAATTGAATTTCCATAGATTATTCCAAGAACCTTATTCAATATTCTCGATCAAATCACATTGATATTAAACATCATTTTATAAAATAAAGGGTGGAATAAGGTGATGTGAAGATTGAGTTTGTTGGAACCAATGAATAAATTATAGAACCTTTTACCAAAGAACAACCAAAGAAAAGGTTTTATGAGTTAAGGTTGAAAAAACATCTTTATCATTCCCCTCTTGCTTAAATTTTTATGGAAGATACCACCACTTAGATTTAGACTGTGTTGAAAAAGAGGAAGAAATAATGGCACAATGCTTTACCAAATGAGATGAGGGGAGTGTCCAATACTTGTTAATATGATGTTGTGGGTAATTATTAAAGGGGTAGATTCATAGAATTGTGAAATATATTTAGGTAGAGTTTATTTATATCACTTTTCTATAACTTATTATCACTAAGGGATGTGACTATCTAAAAAACATAACCTTATCCAATAGTGTGGTTCAAGAAATTTCTCATCAGATAAGGGATATAACTTGAATATTCTAGTGATATTTATTATATTATGAACTGATCTGAGCTTATTTTATAGATCTAATTTATGTTTCCAACAAATAAAAAATGGGCATATTAATTTTTCATTATATTTTCTATTGGTTTATGTTTTTTAAATAATCAGGGTTGAGAATCATGGTAGGTTTTTTGAAGCTATTTAGAGTGTTTTTGTGAATTTTTTAGAGACCTTAAGATGGGTTCATGAAGTTTTGGGTATGATTGGTATTAATTCATTCTATATAATATTGAGACAGATGTCTATAAGGTTCATACATCTACCATGTATGATTGTGATAATCATTTTATAAGGTTCAAACAACTTCATGTATAGTTGAGACAAACTTTTAATTTCTACATAAGGTACCCATATAGGTTTGAGAAAAAGCTATGTAGGGCTGGGACATGAATTTTTAAGTTTCATATATTTTTTGTAAATTAACCCTTTTATTATTATAAAAACATACAAACATGTCCGTACCCACTCACGGGGGACATAAATAATGAAGATTGAGGGTATCACCCTTTATAAATATCTGGAAATTCTCAGGTAAAGACCCAATCTCAATGTAAAGAATAATATTATCACCTAGACTTCATTTTTTTATAATTCATTAGACACGAAATTCACTTCTATCCATTTGTGAAAAACCTAGAACCCCTAACTGAAAAAAATTCTATATTTGCTGACTGAATAAGATTGATCCCAAGGATATTTGACCTTATCCCAAAGAAACCTAACAAGTAAATAAGAATCAGATTTAATTTCTATAACATGAAAGTTAAAATCTTGAAAATAATGATTCTTATGACCAAGTCTCGAGTCTCCACTTCAATGGAATTTCCTACTCTATAAAAGGAGATAAATCCTAAATTCACTGATCCTCTATTATCACTCACCAGGACACATCCTCTCATCTGTCCTATTAATCAGGATCTATACACATTAAGTTTTATTACAATACTGTGAGAATCCCTCTTAATCCTTATTCCTTGTAGGCCTCTTCTTGTTCCCACACTATACAAACTCCTTCGCATAAACTACCGTAAGGAAAAAGAAGAGATCCCACCGTATATAATTCCACCAAGATCTGCTACTATTATCTTGATTCAAACCTAGAAAAATATTTATGAGAACCTTTTTCCATACCATGATTTATTCTAGGTGTCCCATAAAATATAGAACACATCCAATAACACAACCTTCACATAAGGTTTACACAGTTGAGAATAAGGTGTATAAAACATCATAAGGTCTAACACTTTACTAAATTTTTAGAATATGTAAAGTCTAAAAATATATGAATTATAGACTATTAAATATTCTAATGTAATAAATAAAATGATTATAAATACAAAATTTAGTGTCTAAAACATCACCAATCATTTGTAATTCAAATATTATAATGATTTCATGATTCTCATATCATTAAGAACTAAAAAATAGTTGAGAATAATTGAATGAGAAAGAACATAAATGTTTTTATCTATTTTAAAGAATAATACAGATATGAATGAAATGACACATTACTGATATTCAGTTTCTAAATCAAATTCTAATAAATATATGATACAAGATGAGTTATTAAATATGACATATGGTTTTTTAAGAAGTAAGATAGTTGAAAACTGAGTATGTGTAAGGTTTCACTATAATAGGTAGGGCTATGCCGTGACTAGGTTGTGAAAATGAAAAATATGGATGATTTAGTTTAAATGAAGAAGAGATTATTTATATGTATTTTTGACATTCAAAAATAATTTTTTTGAGTTTTTAATGGAAGTTTGATGTAGTTAGTTGTCGATGAAGAAGAAAAGGTCATTTTCAGAACTTTTCATGAGAACGTAGGAGGCAAATCCTTTAGTAATTTTAACTATATTTTTATGAAGATTATGTTTGAAAAAATGGAATAACTATCATGGTGATTTATATTTAAAGTATTGAGACATTTTATGATATAAAAATTTAGGTATATTGAATAAAACATGAAATTTAATATGACTGTATATACAAAAAAAGAGAATCAATGAGAGATAAAGAAATATGTTGTACATGAAAAATAAAATAATGTCATTATACATAGAGAAGGTGAGTGTGAGACTGAGTGGGAAATAAATATATAAAGTATATCCTAAAACCATGGTTTTATGAAATATTATTATCATTTTTTCCAAATATTATAAAGCTAAATCTTAGAGAATAAGCAGAAGACCCACACAAGGTTCTCCATGGAGTGAGTTGAGCATACCAAGTTATTTAAGGGTTTTTCAATAGTTAGATTCTGTACTGGATATTCTTGAAGAAGTGTGACATATGGATTCTTCATATTATATTTCTATATAAAGAGGAGGATCTCATGTATATTTCTAAAGCAGCCTACATTTTGAAGAATTCCTTTATTATCCGGTCCTATTTATTATCATTGTGGCTATCTATAGACAGTAGAACTTTTGGAATAAGTGTATTACTAGGAAGAAAGTTTACGAGTATAAAAAAATGAACCAAACACATTTATTAATGAAAATATATTAGTGTAAAATTTGTATCATAGGATAATAATCAGATTTAGTAAGAAGTAGTATCTCACATTGAGGCCAAATCTTGTAAAAGCTTGTGTGTTCCTTATTCCTCTTTATCATTCATTACATTTGAGTGTGGATGAGATTTCCATTTTAGAGGGTTATTTTATAACTAACTATATATATTTATTTCAATGAAATAAATTTTGAAATTAGGTAACACTAATTCACCCCCTCTTAGTGTTTCTATTCTATCAAACATGAGTAACAAAGATATTATTCTCCCCCCTTTTCATGAAATCATTTTTCCATCCCTTTTAAAAACTTTTGTGAACATCGATGAAACTAAGATCTATAAACCATTTAAAATATTTATTTTTATAATAACAGGATATTTCATATTCATCCTAAGAAAAATTTAAATTTCAAACTTTTATCTTTAACTACTACATTTACAGCTTAAAGGTCAACCACTTCATGATTGACTCTTTAGCTCCATTTTCACATGTTCATACCATTAGTTGGAAAGTAAACTCCAAATATTCACATCATCCTCAATTCAACTTGATGATAATATTTTATAAATAAAAAAAATTCTAGATTTATATTTTATCCTATAAAGCACTTGATAAAAAAATCATTAAAGGTTTTACATTTTCAAGATTTGAGCCACATTCTCCTCTTTAGATTCCTTTTACTCATTTATTTTCATCGAGTGAAATTACCTCTTGTAATTTGACTCATCAAAAAATACTTTAATCCCACTAAGTTAGAAATCAGTGTATAAAAATATATTTTAAGTTGAAAATTTTAGATTTTTCCATCTCACTCACTTATTTATAGAAATATATGTAATTTGAGATTCATTTTTTACTTTAATAAATCATTCTATGATCCTAATCACACTAAAACCAAACCATGATAAAGAAATAAATAAAGTACAAGTGTGTGAGACATAAAACATATTGGATTAATCAATACCACTTGATGTTCATCCATTCCTCTATTCATATGGTAACTTATTTTTCAGATGAGGTTAAGAAACCTTTGATTAGTCATCAATAAAACCCCTTGAATGACTTCACCTCTTAAAATAATATTTTGAGATAATATTTTAGCATAGAGAACCACTTTTATATAATGTCTCGTAATTCTATTATATTTTTGGTATCCTAAAAACAATACAATGATACTAATTTTTATTATATAAACAAATACACATGAAATTATAAATGATTATTTTTCTCCACTAATTCATCTTCTCTTTCTTATTGGTTTGTTACCACTTTATTAATGGTTTGATGTCACTTTTTGAGTCTCCAATGGTTGTTTGATACCATTGGAACTATCAAATAAAACTTTTAAACCCCTTAAAAACTAATATATATCTCTTAATAATTTACTCTTCTTCATTATAGTAAGCAATGTTTTGATTTGGATTTAAAACCACTTATTGAGTTAGATCAGGGCCTTAACACCACTTTTTCTTGCTGTACATGATAAATAACTATAAGAACTTTATGAATTATACCTATAATTGTTGAATATGTCTCCTTTTATCTATTAATATGTATTATACTTTTAAAAAAATGATTTTGACACACATTCATGTCCATATTTGTTAAAAGATGGTTCATACATTCTTTCCAAAGGAATGCTATTGCTTGGACTTTAATTATAATGATTTGGGTTACACATTGCTTAAGAGGATAGAAGGTCAATCTCACCAAACCCATCATAGGTGGATTATTTCCTACTTTTGGAATTAATTAAATATTTATGTAATGTTCATGAACTCTTCCTTGTGACGATATCAGCAACCCATAAAAAATTAATTGATTGATAACATGTATTTTTGAGGAAAATTACACATGAGAATTATACTGTCTCTCATTTGATCTAAGTATGTGGTTACTATGATGTTTAAATAAATATATTAAGGTACTTCATAATTTATTTAAATCTAGTTGTTGAGCTATTTTGAAAGAAAAAATGAGTTATTATTGAGTTAGGATCAAAACCAAGAGAGGGATTCTTATTTACCCCAATGAGGGGGATCAGAAGCCAACTAGTTTGGTCCCACTTAATAAGATGTATCCAAAATTTTTAGGACATGTGATAAGGACCAATATAGTGATTTTAAGGTTTTTAAATGATAAAAAATGATGTTCCTTTTATTTTATATTGTCCAAGACCTGCTCTAAGTAATTTAACATCATTCCGAATGGACTACTAGTTTAAAGTTGATTATTAATGGTTGGTGTAGAACTTATGCATGAGTATCCCTTTCTGATTCATCATATATTTTAGTAACTTGATAAGAGATGGTATAGTAAATAGTTACACTATTTGGGAGGCCATTTTATCTTCCAAACATTTGGACATGAGGGAATATTATACTCATCATATAAATAAAGATTAAATCCACTATGCTTATCACATAGATAATCACAGGCTTATCATATGAGGAATCCTTAGATCATCACCAAAGGAATCCCTATATCATCAATAATGGTTGTTAGGTCTCAGGATAATCACTCAAGAAAGGTTAGGCCATCAAATTCTCTTCAAATGAGATATATTATGATTTTCATATAGGGAATATCATTCTCATCACATGGGGAACCCCTAGATCATCACTAGAGGCATCCCTAGATCATCACCAAATGGATTACTATCCCATCACCCTAGATGGATGATTCACTTTATGCTCATTAACATAAGAAAAGATGATTCATCCTTTATCATCATATAGGGAATATATTTATTTCCACATGAGTCATAACTAACTCATACCCAAAGGATTCCCTAGATCATCACTAGTGGTGGGTTTCATGCTTATCACATGAATATTAATGATACACCTTATGGTCATCACCATAAGGAAGAGGGTTGATTATGACAACCTTAGGCATATCAATCAAGGATGAATTAGGTAATACCATTCTCATCACATGGGTACCTTGTGATTATCACATAATATGTTTCTATCTCTTCCTTATGTAAGGGCATTAAGATATCTTATACTCAACACATAAGGAAAGGTTTAATCCACTAATCATATAGGAAAACTGATAGGTTCAAGTTTGAAAATAAAGGGTAATGGTTTAGAGTATATGGATTATTTTCTAGTTTATATCCAATGGAGAATAAGTTTGGGGTATACCACCTCTTGAGGGAGAGATAAGAGGATAATTTGTTTGGGTGTTGGGAAGGAACCTCAATGTGGTTTTCCATGTATACTGTTTGAATAAGAATAAAAACTAATGTAGTTTCAGTCTCCTTGTTTAACGTTGTATGGTAGGAACAATCCATTCAATTTAATTCCATACAATAAGGATGAATAATATATTGTTTAAATTCATATGACTAGGAATACTAAGTGAAAGGGACATAGTGATTGTTTGGTATGAGACTTACAGTGAAGCGACCCTTTCAAGTTTACTATGGTAGGTGAAATAGGCGATGATATTTTTTTGGGAAACTAACAAGAGTACCTAAACTAAAAGAATATGGTGAAACCAAGAGGATTATATAAACTCAAGTCATAAGATTAAACCATGAGAAGTGTATCTACTCAAGACATATGATGAAACCAAGAGGAGTACCTCAACTCAAGGCACATGATTAAACCAAAAAGAGTATCTCAACTCAAGTCATATGATAAAAGTAAGAGGAGTATATTGATTCATGGTGTTGTTGTATAGTGTTTATATAAGAGATAACTATGGAGAAATTAAATGTAGTAGATGAATTGGGTTATGTTAAGTTGTTAGTATTACATCTGTTAGGAGGCACATAAGAATCCAATACCCCAACAGTGGTCCTGGGTGAAGTATCTCCCATGTAGGATGTAACACCCCACCCCAGTTGATTTTATGGTAACCAGATTAGATTCAAACAAGACCTTAAGCATGCCTTCCTATACACCAAAGGTGACCTACTAGAAATTAGGGTATAGAGTATTATCACGGGGATACTATAAACTCATTTTAGTGTAAAATATAAAGGAAATAATGAAAAAATATCAATATAATAATCACAGTATGTGGAATCAATAAAACAGAAGCATGCTATTACAAATGGAATGCAGACATATAAGAAAATATCCCAAAATGATCACCCACTAGGCTGATCCCATTTAAAAATAAACAAAACAAAAGACTAAGATAAAAGTATACTCTACTACCATCCTCAAACCGTACCTCAATCCCAATATCTAAACATAATCAAGCTTCTCCAACTCGATCATGTACACTAGGACTTAGCCCTATCCACTGTACATCCTATGCTTGAATTGAAAGTAGACATAAGTTCTACACATGAACTAGGGTTCCCATTCCGGGACACCCCCAATGGTGTACCTAGTAGTTGTTTTCATAACAAGTGCATGCACATGTGATATGTATATCCTAGTGAAATAATAACTAAAATGGAATAAATAAATAAATCAACATCAATCCTCAAGTTCTAATGTACCACTTGAAATCAACAATACCTACTTCAACTAGTTCAGAGTGTCTGTACACACATTGAATATCCATACTAAGGGTTGGGTAAAATCCGTCCCATAATATCATCAAAAGTATATATGACCACTCAGGGGGGAAGTGTGTCCCACCCATAAATTTCATATAAACATACAAGTCCAAAATCTACATGGTAATATCTCATATAATTATTAGAGAAATTGTACACCTAATAATATCTCATATAATCAACAGAGATCCATTCCCACCCAATAATACCTCATATAATAATTTGGGGCCAACGTCCATCCATTATTATCTCATATGGTATTGGGGGCTAGCATTTACTTGGAAATATATCATATAGTCACCAGGGGACAACATCCACATGATAATATCTCACATAATCATTAAGGTCCAATGTCCACCTTCTAATATCTCATATAGTCTTTAGGGGCCAATATCCACCTGTTAATATCTTATATAATCATATGGGGAAAGGATCCACCCATTAATATCTCATAAAATCATTAGGGGCTAGATTACACCTGATAATACATCATATTATATACACCCTGAGGAATACCCATCCTCGGGTCCATTATATAACATACATGAAATTAGGAATCGCAACCCATTCTACAAGCTCACATGAATGACCTTTAGGTTCATAGGTCACACCCAAAGTTTAAAACATCTAACTCCCTACACTACCCCTTTCCAGGATCAACATGAAACTAGGGAACCTACTTAGGTCCCCTAGGTCATACAATAGCTCAGAAACCCAACATTTGTTCCTCTGTATCAATCTTATTTCTTAGTATTATGCCATAAATTTAAGGGAATTACATCCTTCAATGTCATAATAATAATCTCACAACATATCTTACCTTTTATACCTATGAATCATTCTGATCGATCATGCATCATATAATTTTGTAATCTAATGCAAAGTCATCAAACCATTCCGATGACCCTCAACGAGGTCTCATAAGACACATTTCTTAGGATCTCTCAATCCATTAACTCATTAAAAATCCTCTCCTTCATATCTCATTATCACAAAATCATCCCACCAAATACGTCTAATAGTAATGAGGCTATTAGTATCACATTCTATGCAGAAAAATAATCAAAATGGGCACCTCAATTGTCTGATTCCAACTTCAAGGGAATGAATTTATCACCCTAGGTTTTAGGATCCATTATCATCATCATCATCATCATCATCATCACCAATATTTATGTTTATAATTTTAAAAATCATTTATATATTATTTCAAAATGATTAAAATATGTTTTGAAAAAGTTCCCTATAAGATATGAACTAATCTAAATACAATTTATTCATTCATAAGTGGGACATTACAAAAAAATTACTACACACTATGGATTATTAATCACCATGGATAAATTATATCAATTAAAATTATATAAACTAATAGGGAATAATACATAGAAAAGAATAAAATATTTAAGACTAGGAAATATCCTATATCATATTCATACTTAAGGACCACTAATAGATAAACAAGACCTACAATTTGGAAGAGAACTATGAAAGTAGAAATCATTATGAAAAATATATAATATGAAATATTAATTTTACCTTGCGAAGAGATATTGAAATGAATAAATGATTCAGTTAGTCTATATATATGAATTAAATCTAGCTATTATAAATATGGTCTTCATAAATATCATCATTTAAAATTTGGTAATTGAAAATAAAATTATTTTTCATATATCCAATATGTATTCTAAATTACTATATTGTTATTTAGTAAATTTAAAATAATATAACTCACAGAGAAATAAAAATATGAAATAAAAATAGTATAAATCTATAAAAATTTATTCATTATGATTAAATACTAATAATAATATTAAGGAAATATTATATGATGTATATATAAAATGGAAATAAATATTTTAATATTTATGGAGTAGTAAAATTAGATTTTTGAATATAAATAATTATTTTTAATCATATTTGTTAAAACGTATTTAGTATAAATGTAATATTTCAATTTTTCAAATAATTTTTTTGTTAAGTATTATACATATTATCATAATAGATTAAATAAATATAATATATGAACTGACATATTAACATATTTAAAATTATAAATTGATATTAAATAATATTAAGAACACTTAATGATTGAAAACGTCTTTTTTTTCAAGTAAAGTAGTTTTTATTTATATTTTGTATTTTCATTTAAATGATAAAATTATAAATTTTAGAATTTTAATTAGATAAATATAAATTTATTTTTGGATTTATAATGTCAAAAATATATTGTTAATAAAATTTTAGGTTCTTATAAAATAATTGACTTTTGGATGAATAGTGAAAATACTATTTTTACTAATACCATAACATTTCTGAAATTATTATACAAGAATTATATGAATGTTTTTGAAATTTTTTTACTATAAAATATGTATTTTATAAATTTAAACTAATTATTTTAAAATATTATATTTAATTATAAACCCCATGCTTAACATTTTAGAAAATTTAGGTAATGTTTTAAAGAAATCTGTTTTTCTTCTGTTTTTGTTAGTAAATTTTTTACAAATTGGAATTAAGTTTTTGAATTATTTTAAATTTAAATAAATATTATTTTAATAATAAAAAATTCTTAATTTAAATATAATCAATAACTTTGATAATTTTATCCAAAACATAAAATTTTCATTAGAAAACACAATTTTTCAAAAAAAGGGTTTTTGCACATTACATGCGCTAATGTTAAAAATAATTTTTATTAAACATAAAATTTATTTGATAAATTATATTTAATATTTATAATAGTTAGGTAAAAATTATCTTATAATAAAAATTTTATTTTTATTCATTTAAAATAAATTTTGTTGGTTAAAAATTAGTTACCTTTGTAAAAACCAATAAAAAGGTAAAAGTAAAAATCTAAGAGTAAATGAGTAAACAACAAGTTTAAAAAAGGTGTGTAAAAGTATATGTGAGGATTAATAGACATTAAAACTTCCGACACTCTATTATTTTATACTTTTTCTTCACATTCCATGTGAAACATGTTCTCTATTTTTATTAAAGAGTCATATGTGCCAAAAATCCCATTCTCTTCAATTATAAAAGGAACCACTACCCCTACACCTCCCCACACATCAAAAAACCCTTAGGATCTACCTGAAATTTTCCTTATTATCTATTAAACTCTCTACCTATTTTATAAAATAATTTATCTTTTCAAAAGACATATCCATGGTGCCTTAAGTTAGAGACCAAAGGAGAACATCCAAAGCAAGAGGTAATATTTTCCATCGCACCTTATTAATTCTTTTATTCTTCAACCACATAAAACATTTTATATCATGAAAGTATGATAAAATAAGTATTATTAATATATTGGTATGTTTTTATACTAATGGAACATCAATTTTGTACCTTTTTCTAAAACCATTCGAAAAGTGAAGATGTTGTCATATGCACATGCAGACTACTACCTCCACCTGATGAATTTTATATTTAATTTTCCATAAAAAAAATTTATAGAATAAAAAAACTTATATAATGTAAAAAAGTTTATTTAATAAACCATTAAAAATTTTATAATGATAATACTAAACATTATACAAGTGATATTAACAATAAATAGTTATAATAAATGTAAATGCTAAAAAAACATAATGAAGAGCCTTTTCTAATTCATTTCCATTCAGTGAAAACCTATTTACTAGTATAAATTATGTGAAAATTTAATAATAAATTACATAATAATATAAAATTTTGGATTGTATTAAACTATTTTACAACACTTTGAACTTTTTTAACATACAATTAATGTTTTTGAGAAATTGACCAAAGAACTTCGAGTAACCGACATAAGTGGGAATGATATAATAAATTGGTGAAACATGATGATAAATGAACTTTATAAAAATAAATATATATGAATAATATTATTAATAAAGTTTTTTATTATATTTTTATCAAATAAGTTAAGAATAATTTTATATCTCTTTTAGACATGTGGTAAGGGATCATCTATACCATCCTCATTACCATTTAGTTACACATTATCTTTATTTTTAACATTTTTATGAAATATTATTCTCATGAACTTATTTTTTATATATATATCACTTACATATATACCTATTTAAATATTCATTTCATTTCTAGGGTTATATATGTTTTTATTTTTCTTTGAAATTTCCACTTTAAAGTAAAAATGATTTAAGGGAGCTTTCCTATATCTTGTCTCATGTCAAGAATCACCCTAATAGAAATTTTTTAAACTATTAATAGCTTCTATAAACCCTAATTATTTTATTTATAACCTTCTAGGTTCAATTTTGGTCATATAAAAAACAAGTTCTTTCCTTTTTTAAAAAGATCCTTTAATTATTTCATAATGTTTCACCCAAATAGTACCTTTTTATTCTTTCTTCTCCTAGACCCTTCTTGTGAAATATCTATATTAACACTAAATTACCAATACATTTTTTTAGTTTAAAATATGAAAATAAAAATTATTTAATTTATTATTCTATTTAGAATAGTTATGATTTATACTTTGGTTATGCCTTTAATTATAATTATGAAATCCACTTCTTTATCTTAGGTTTGATCATGATTATGATTTATATACAGTTTATTTTCCTCATATGGAATGCATATATATAATTTTAACTTATGTGATGAGTGGGATGGGAATTATAAATTCCTATATTGTATTTAGTAAAGATTTATATCTCATGATATGTAATGTAAGGGATTAGGGAGTGAACCTAATCCACTATGGGACTTTTTCCACTTTATGATGATGGTCTTGGGAGTGACAATTAAATTATGTTTATGATATTATGTTTTATTCCATTGAAACATGTTTATGATATTATGATATGATTTTATTATTCCATCTCTCAATTTTTATGATTATTCTCTTTATAATATAATTTTATGCCTCTTGACTCTCATGTTATGCTTTATTGACATGTTTATTCCCTTATTGGGCTTCCCAGCTTACCCTTTTTATTACGTATTTTCCCTAGGATATCCTATGATGTTTTAGAATATATATAGAAGTTAAGATAACTATATGGAGTTTTAAATAAACATCATGTTTTTATATCTAAGATGATATATTTGTATGTATAATCTTCTAAAGACACTAGACCACTAGAACCATAACTTGCATTTTTTGGAAATGTATCTTAAGAATAATGACATAATATGTGTTTAAGTATTGGGTTTATATAGTTGTTATAAAATTAAGGCCTTGTTATTTTTGGAGATTAGTTTTATATAAACTTAGGGAAAACAATATGGATACGTATAAGGGATAATACTAATTATAGGAAAACATCCTAAAATTTTGGTAAAGTAGAGATTGTGTGGTTTTTACTTATAATTACATTCCTTTGTGGATAATGGAAAGTGGATGCAGACTCTAGCATAGTTTTACCTAGGGGTAATAACCCCAAATAGGGAATGATTGGTATTAAATCAAATATAACCTAGTACATTTTGAAGATATCTAACTATACACTTGACTAGACACTCCTATGTGATATGATTTGGTTAATCATATCCTATTTGTGAACCTCTATAAAGGATTGACTTCCTAATTAAATCAAGAGAATAAGTTCAGAAGTGTAATTTATCAAAACTTAAGGTAGACTAGGATAAAATATGATTGATATTGGTTTAAATAAATAAATTACAAGCTAACATGATGATATTAAATGGAAAAAGGTTTTAAATTTTAATCCCTTTTATGTTATTTATTATGATAATCCACAGATGATGTTACATGTTCATAACTCATGTTAACGCTTTTGGTTTTATTGACGGATGAGACCAGATGGAATTTATTTATCCTTAAGTGTGAGAGAAAATTAAATAATTACCTTAATGATCAACCCATTAAAATGAGATATGTATTGAGAAATCTGGTGATTGTTACAAACCAACTATTGAAAAACATGATTAACAATGTAACCATTGTTGAATTCCTAATTTCACCCAATAAGAGATATATAGAGTCTAATAAAAATTCATGGAATTAAGATGATACAATAAGGCATATTAAACCACCCATATTTCAAAAATGTGAGAAGAAGCACTTTGGAAATTGCCTCAATGGGGCTGGAAAATTCTTTACTTGTGGAAGATGGGGTCATCAAGCATCAAATAGATGTAAAAAAATGAAGAGGATGGTTATCATGATGGGAGTGGAAAGAATGCATTAAAAATAACCCTTAATGATCGAATTTGTTAAGTATGGAAAACTTAGACATTACCCAAGTTAGTTTCATAAATAAAAGAATGATAAGAGTGATATGCATGCACAACCACCACAACCAAGGGAATAAGGTGTATACTATTGAATGACTACTAATGAGGTAGATTATGATAACTAAATCATGTACTTTAGAATTATGAATATGGGATATTTATTTTAGCCACTCTAAGTTACCTATATATTTTTCTAAGTGTACCACCCTGACGTCTTTTTTTATCAAATAGAACATCTAGTTGTATGATGGTTACAATTTTACATTTAATTTTATGTGAATTTAAATATTATTATGGATATTTTAGATGGATTTGATGTGATTCTAGTAATGGATTAACTATTTCATCATATATTACCTATTCACCAATCATGGTTAGATTACCCAAAATATCCTCATTATTAGAAAATAATGGATGTGGTTCTAAAAAACAACCAAAAACCACCACAAAGAGATCTTAATGTCACTATAACAACATGAAAAAAATAATAGATCATCTTTATCATCATCCATCAATGAAACACAACCATTTATAGGCCCTGGTGTATCTAGAGAGGTTAAAGTGCCATTATAATAGTGGAAGTAGAATACAACCTTCCGCCACCACTTCTAGTAAAACTTGAAAATATGGTTAGAAAAAAAAGGGAGAGATCACCTAGTTAACTCAAGGTAGGGAGAAGTTTGAGAATAATGTTTGATGTCCTAGAGAATGTGATCCCATTTAGAGTGTGTGAGAAAAAATTCAGGAATTATAAGACAATAATTGGGAATACGAAGAGCCACCTTGAGAATACATGGTGGGGAATCCATCCTCTACCAAAATTTATCCTGTTGGATTTCATGGACTAGGAAACACAAGGAACAATGCAACAAGAAATCAAGAATATGATTAGTTATCTATTAATGATGGAATCACTGATGATGGATAAGATAGAGAGGAATAAAGATAGTGCGATGGAGGAAGCAACTATAGAAAGGTCAAGTAGGGGATAGAATGTGGATCTCAATGATCCTTATATAGAGGAGGACCATTCTTTGTTGAATTCATCATTTTACCTCAACTTTCCATCTCACCACCAATTTAAAGAATCATGAGGGATGATAGATAGGTATGTGTTATATATATTACAAAAAATAGGGAACCATATTTCATACCTTAGAAAAATCTATCAAAAAATTTCACTAGAAATATTAATATGAACTCAAGGAAAAATAAAATAGGAATAAACACCAAACCTTGAGAGGTATTTTACTCATATATTTAGGAAGAAACACAATATATGTATTTTCTCATTATAAGTGAATAAATTTTATTGATAAATCATTATAAAAATAAATATTAAGTCTCCTAATAAATACCATCATCTAACTTTATTTGTTACTAATAATTTAAATTTTGAGGATATAATTTATTTAAGGGGGGAATTTAATACCCCAGGTTTTAGGATCCATTATTATTATTATTATTTATTTCTATAAATTTAACAAACATTTCTATATTATTTTTAAAGGATTGAATCATGATTAGAAAATGTGATCTAGTAGATATAAACCAAACTAAATAAAATTTATTCATTCATAAGTGGGACTTTACAAAATAATCACATTAAAGTAAGTACTAAACTCGATGGATTATTACCCACCATATATTAAGTGCATCCATTAAAAGCGCATAAACCAATAGGAGCAATATATAGAAAATAATATAATCTTCATGAAAAGGAAATATCTTGGATCATATTCAACCTTTATGATCACCAATATCCAAATGAAAACTATAAATAGTATGATCACCATGAAAGGTGAAAGTATTAATAAAATTCTATAATATAAAATAAGAACCACACCGTGTGAAGTGAGAGTAAAACAAATGAATTATTTAGTAAGTGTATATATAGAAATGAAATCAAGTCATTATAAATATTGTCCTTGAAAATATGGTTGTTGAAAATATGTTCATTACAAATATGGTAATTGGTCATATATCAAATAGGTATACTAAATTCATGTAATGTTAAGTAGTAATCTTAAAATAATATAGCTTACAATGAAATAAAAAGATGATATTAAAATATTATATATTTATATATATATTTATGCATCATGAATAAATATTAATATTAATATTATTAAAATATTACATGATGTATATTTAAAATTGAAATAAATATTTTAATATCAATGGAGTATTGAAATTATATTTTAGAATATTAATAATTATTTCTAATTGTATTTTTAAAGCATATTTAATATAAAATAATAGTTCATTTTTTCAAAGAACTATTTTATAAAGTATTTTATATGTTTTCAAAATAGATAAAATTGAACACCTTTAAAATAATATATATTAAGTAACCTATCAAAAAATTATAAATTATAAATTAATATGAAATAATACTAAGAACACATAATGTTTAAAAATGCATTTTCTCAATAAAAACAAAAATTTATTTTATATTTTGTATTTTAATTTTAAAAAAAAATTTATAAATTTTCTTCTATGAATTAGATAATTATAAATTCATTTTTTTATTTATAATGTCAAAATTATCTTAGAATTATTTTTGGTACTTTTATAAAACAATTTATTTTTAACTAAATAATAAAAAATACTGATTTTACTAATACAATAACTTTTATGACATTATTCTACCAAAATTACATGATTGTTTTTGAAAAAAATTTTAATATAAAAATATATTTTAAAAATATAAACTAATTATTTTAAAATACTTTTCAGTTATATAAAACCCATTCTTAATATTTTATAAAATTTAGGTATTGTTTTAACGAAAAATATGTTTAGTTTTTATCTTTTAATAAAATTTTCACATGGTGTAATTAGGGTTTTTAATTATTTTAATGCGAACTAAATCTTATTTAAAATAATTATAAACATTTTAATTTTAATATAATAAATAACATTGATAATTTCATTCTAACAAATAAACTTATGCTTAAAAATACATGTTTTCAAAAAATGGGTTTTTGGATGTTACTTATGCTAGTGTTAAATTAAATATTTCTTACACATATAAATTTATTTGATAAATTTTATTTCATATTTTTAATAATTTGGTTCAAATTATCTAACAAGGATCATTTTATTTTGAGGCATTAAAAATAAATTACTTAGATAAAAATTTGTCACCTCAGTAAAAACTAAAAAGGGTAAAAGTAACACATCTATGAGTTAATGTCTTAAAACCATGTTTCCAAAATGTGTGGAAAAGTTTATTTTTGGATTTATATACCTTAACCCTTCCCAATGTCTATTATTTTCCATTTTTTTCATATTCCATTTGAAACATGTGCTCCCTTTTTATTAAAAAGTTATATGTGCCAATAATTCCCTTATCTTTAATTATAAAAGGAAAATCCACAAATACACCTCTAAAAACTTCAAAATCCCCTTATATTCAACCCAAAACCTACCATATTTCCTAAAATATTTTTTATTTCCAAAAATATAATCTTAGTTTACTAATGGTGGTGACCAAAGGAGAACATCCAATGTGAGAGGTAATATTTTCCACTAGACATTATTAAATATTTTCTACTTATACCACCCGAAACCTATTTTATCCAAGAGAGTATGATAAAAATACTATTATTAATTTTATGTTATGTTTTTATTATAATGTAATATGTATTTTATAATTTTTTCCAAAACCTTTAGAAAATTGAAGTGGTTGTCATGTGTATATGTGGAGTACTAACTCAATGTGATGAAATTTCTCTTTCATTTTCCAAACCAAACAATATGAGTGAAATAAAACATGTAATAAAAAAGTTATTTAATAAACCATTAATATTATATAATTATAATGTTATAAATTCTATAAGTGATATTAAAAATAAAATTTTATAGTAAATTTAACTGCTAAAAAAGACATATCGAAGAACCTTTTATAATTTGAGTCCATTCACGGAAAACTTATTTACCAGTAATTTGTTTTAAATGGTTATTAATTGGAACAAAAAGACCAAAGAATAATTATTATTAAAAGAATGTTTAAAAGAGTCTAAAATATGGGATCATATTACAATATTTTTCATGTAAGGAAATAAGATCCGTGGGGAGGTCTTTGGGCCGGGTGATGGCTTGATTTACTCCCATGTTGGTTAGGCCATCTGAAACAATGTTTGATTATCGATAAACATGTGTGATGATATAGTTTAGGTCGATAAGAAAACATGTGAATTCTGTCCAATAGGTATTAATATGCCAATCAAGATGTGTCATGCCATTCCAAATAGCTTACATGATGGTCATCGAGTCACTTTCAATCCCGAGGTTGTTCCAACCAAGGTGCCTGGCGAAGGAAATAGAATATATTAAGCTCATCATATCATCTTTAAGGGAGGTGTCCATGCCATAGATATCCATGAAACATACATGGATTAGACTGAGGTGATTCCTGAAGATAGTACCACATTCTGCAGGGCCTGTATTTTCTTTGGAGGCACCATCAATATTAATTTTGATCCAACCAGGAATATGAGTTCTCCAGAACACCTCTAGAGTGAAACAAGGTTAACAGAAATTTCTATTAATCCACAGACATCACATGATTCCAAAGTCATGGATAGTGTTGTAGAAATTTCCCTTTTTCATCAAAGAACGTTCATGTATAGTAATAAGGATCCTCATCTGACCTTCATTTTGAATGAGTGAGTAATTTTTATGAATAATATCATTCCGACCATACTAGATCACATGGTGGAGCTCATAAAATGAAGCTAGGAAAATGTTTTTGATTTATTGAGAGCCTTCCATTTCTGAAAATTTCTTTAGTTGAGTTTTTAAGGAGTCAAGAATCAACCATATGTAGTAAAAAATGTCAAGAATATAGTTCCAAAGAGAAGAACTAGTATCACTAGAAAGTAATAGGTTGTTAGCATCTTCTCTATTTTGATTACAGATTTTGCACTTAGAGTAGAGCTGGATTCCAAAAGATTAAAGGAAAATATATCTGGGAACTCTGTTGTGAGGAAGTCTCTAGATGTGATTTAATCTTGAGGGATTTATCCAAGGCTTTTTGAAATGTTTTATCGAACTTTACTCACTTTCAGAGTTGCAAAAATAATGATTGTAGAAATTTTATGAGTTAAGAATCCCATTGTGATAAGGTTACCAAATTAAGAAATCACTAGTATAAGAAAAAGAGTAGTTTTCAATGACATTCATAATAGTATCAGGGATGTGGTCATGATGAGATTTTAGAATTTATCTAATATAGAAGTTAAAAGTATAAATTATGTGCCAATAGAATAAAGGAAATAATAATATAAAATTATAGATATTATGAATATATTTTTAGTACTTTTAGCTTGATTAACATACCATGAATGTTTCTAATAATTTGACGAAGAACATAAATTAACCTACATAAGTAGAAAAATTTAATAAATTGGTGGCACATGATGATAAATGGGAACTTTAAAAGGAAATATAAATATAGAATGATATTTTAAAGGTTATTAATATTATTTTTATCCAGGAAGTTAAGTAAAAGTGTAGGGAGATTTAAAATATAAGGTAAGCGATCTTCCGTACCTCCCTCATTACCTTTGAGTTGCACATTATCTTTCTTTTTCTCCGTTTTATGAATTATTATTCTCATGAAATTATTTTATTTTTGTATATATGTCCCTTAAATATATATAAATTTAAATATACTTTTCATTTCTATTGTTATTCATGTTTTTAGTTCCCTTTGAAATTATCACTTTAAAGTAAACCTGATTTAAGAGAACTTTCCTATTTTTTGTATCATGACAAGAATCAAATTAATAAAATATTTTTAAATAATGAATAGATTTTAAAAAAACTTCATTATTTTATAGATAAACCTATTGTTTCAATTATGGGTTTATGGAAAATAATAAGTTCTTTCCATCATTAAGAATATCCTTTACTTATTTCATAAATATCACCCAAGTGGTACGTATTTTATTCTTTCTTATCCTAGATCCTTCTCATGAAATCTCTATATTAGAACTAAATGAGCAAGTACTATGTTTATTTTTTAAATATTAATTTCCAAATGATTCAATTAATTCATCTCATGATAATCCTTAATATTTATCCTTTGGTTATTCCTTGAATTATAATTATAAAACCCACTTCCTTATCCTAGGGTCGATCATGATTATGATTTATGTATGATTTATTTTACTCATGTGGAATGAATTTCTTTGATTTTAATTTATGTGATGTGTGGTCCCAAATTTATATATCCTTACAATTAATTGGTTAAATATTTATATCTAATGATATGTTATGTAAGAGGTTAGAGAGTGAACCTAATCCACAATGGGACTTTGTCTAATTTATGATGCTTTTCTTGGTATTGACCCTTGACTTACGTTTATGATATCATGTTTTAACTTGTTTCAATATATTAATGATATTATGATATCATTTACTTATTCCATGTCTCAATGATTATGATCATCCTCTTTATGATATAATATTATGACTCTTGAATGTCATATTATGATTTATTTCTACTTTTATCCCATTACTGGGATTTCCAACACATCCTTTTACATAGATATTTTATCTAGGTTATACTATGAATTTTTAAAATATCCATGGGATTTTGGAGAACTATGTATAGTCTTAAATAAATATGATGTTTTTATGTTTAAGATGATGTATCTGTATGTCTAATCTTCCAAATATACTAGACCTCCAGATCCTCGACTTTCATTTTTTGGAAAATTATTTTTAGAATTATGAAGTAATATGTATTTAAAGCTTCGATATCTATAATAAAAATAATAAAACCCCTCAAATGGGAAAATATATTATGTGTATGTCAGTATAAACAAATTTAAGTACAAATACCTACTCTTGGAATGTACTTTAACTTGTCTTGGTGTGTATTTCTTAAATACATGACGTGTACCACATGTATGGGGCATTTAACTCACATGGGGTATCTAGACATGCACCTCACATGTAATATGGACAATTACCTTACATGGTGTTTAGTCATGTACCATTCATTGGACCTAATCAGGTATCCCACCTGGAATGTACCACCACATGGGGTGTCTATTTAAGTACTCAAACACTTTCCAGGACATGTAACAAATTATCTACACAATTTGTCCTCATAGAATACACATTGTGTAGTCACCATATTCCAACTTTAATTTCAACTAAGAACAAACAATGTGTATTCTTGAACTAAACATTTTTCTGAATGAACCCCCCATGATTCACCAAAAACCCCAGTTTCACCCCAAATCAACCCTTTACAGGATAGAAAAAATCGCCAACACTGAATATAATACACTAATACGTAAAAAATTTGAATTTAAATGGGAAAAAAAATGAAATCTCAAAATATGGCCTACCTCACAGAGTATCCCCAAAGCTTTAGGTCATGATCTGCACTCGAAACCTACTACACCGCAATCCAGCTCCATTCAGACCAAGCCTGATGCCTACCTACCTCCCTACCTATTCCATTGCTCTCAATACGACATTATTCTATATGGTGGGAACCCCTCCTACATTTTTTTCGTGTGAGGTAAGATTAAGGGAGAAGGAAATAAAAAAATATTTTAATTAAATTTAAGTCAAATACTCATTTAATGGCTCATCCTAGGACCCTAAAACTGAACAAATATTATACCTATTCTGGGTAAAACCTCCCCTCATAGACTAGAATATGAATTCATAATTTCAATACATGACTCTATTTAGGATATATCAACATTCATGCATGCAAAGTTATTAATATTTATTTAATAAATTTTCATGACTAGACCTACTAGGGTCCCACCTAAATTTGAAATAGGCTGAGTGTGATACCCTAATACCAGCTCCAATTGGCCATGGGATGGTGAATAGTTCCAAATAGGTAGATCAGATAAATGGTATTCCTTAGACTAATGAACTGATACACATGCACGCCTACAAGTACATAAAAACCATGCAGGACAAACAAGATGTACTAACATAAGGGGAAACGATGCATGTGATAACCATGAAGAACAATAAAAGTGAAAAAAAATAAATTCATCCCATATAATGGTAAAAAATACTATTCAAACAATAAATAAAGGTTTACAAAACTAAAAGATGGTGAGGAGTAAGAGTCCTGCTCACGATCACTAGTACCGACCACCCCTTGTGATCATCACCGACCTGAAATTCTAATATCCACCAATACCTATCCCAAAAAACTCACCATCTAAATTTCTATCATATGTATAAGATATGAGAAATGTGAAAAAATCAAATTAAAGGGTGAGTATATAAATACACATTAGGATACATTAAATAAGAGGGAAGTAATAAGTTAAAATAGACCACTCAACCCATAAGATAAAGAGGGGGAAAATATCAATAATATATATGATCATAAAGAATATCTAGTATAATAGAGTGCGATATTGATCATAAAAACTAGCTTAGAATGACGAAACTTCTTTAGCTTCAAGTTTTAGTGCTATCCCAATTCCATAAGCCTAATGAAATCATCACCAGATATGGGGGACCCATGCCCTACTGATGGAACATCACGGTTGAGGGGGTTATGGTCCCAAAAGAGTGGAGGAACCATACCATGATTTCACTCAATGAAGAGAGAGTTTCACTCCATAGATAGAAGACCAATTCCCTCAGTGTATATGATGGGGTTTCCAATCATACATGTATAGTAAATGGGGGACCCACTCTATGTCTTATGTGAGCCATCAGGGGGGTTACCAACCCAACGATCGCTTTGGAGATCACAATCAAGTCACAAAATTAGCCAAACATAATGGACGCGGTCTTCTCATGCAACATTAAACCATATCTATGATTTTGAAATAATTTCCACCATCACTTCCTATGAAAAATTGTAATAATTAAATACTACTCATAGATCCAATTTTGAGTCCCAAATAATGAGATATGTGAAGTATAACACCTAAATAAAATTAAATGAAGTGTCCCTTGGTTTACACATGGTGTACTCCCATGTAATTTCCTAGGCATGTCCTATTACATAATATTGTATGTAAAAACCCATGTTCATGGTGTGTGGTTCTAGCCACATATCATGTGGGACTACTTGGTGACCTAGGAATGTACCCATTGAACATATATTGACTATCTAAGTAGTGTCAAATGACATATCCCTATATGGACATGGTGTGTAGGGACACTTAGGGTCTTGAGTATGTACTCCCTATACCTGGCTCAAAAACCTGGGTAGGGTCACACAACATATGGGTCCACCACATGTCCATGTGATATTTAACTCATCTAAGAAACCATATCCACCATATAAAGTTGACTACATGATTTTTGTTCTTCGAAAACACATAATCTGTAGTTTGGAATTTTGAAGACAAAAAAGTATTTCATCCCAGACTATCATGAATTATCCAATTTCAGTATAAATTTCACCTCATGATCTATCCAAGGCCCCAATATTTAAAAAACCATCTCTGATCATTGATTTTCAGCCTCTGGTGGATGGAAAATGGGACTTATATTGACTTGGGGATTTTTTTCATGCCCATCATGATGCCGTTGTTGTTTAAGGATTTATCCCTCTACAATTTATCATGAATAAACCATGGATCATCACCACTTCTAAAATTCTTTATGTTCATCACTATTCTGACAAAGTATCCTGAATTCAGTGTTCAATCCTATCTCAAATTGGGTTGGATATTGAATCATCACCCTGACATAGGTTGATGTAGTCTACAAGAAGAAATGGGGGAGAAATACACAATAAAATAAGTGAAATAATTTATGGATTTTGAAAACCCATCCATTGATCATGATCATGGAGACAAGAAAACAAACAGAAAATGAGTTTTTAGTTCCATCAAAATAAATCAATAATTTAACAGGACTATGAAAAAGGGGATAAATAATACTCTGAAAAAATAATTTATTCAGACTTGAAATAAAAAACATTGTAAAAAGAATCTACAAAAAATCCCTACTTCATTGTTAAATCAATTTTTGGAGAAGAACAAATTGGTGATGATGTCATTGTTGATCTCTACGAATTTTGGCATCGATAGTGAGCCTTGTGGAATATGATTTCCAATCATCCTTCATTGTTCGAGGAATGTTCAATTCTGTGGTAATGATCTATCCCTATCAATATCCCATGTATGTGAAGATAATCATGGAGGTCATCTATAATGAGGATTATAAAAGGGAGAATTAGGTTTCAAAAAATTAATTAAAAATTAAATTTATTAAATTTATATCATTTAATATCCACCCACGACTTCCCATCAACCTAAAGTCTGATGCATAGAAAAATTACGCCACATATAGGTTAAACCCCACATTTTTAGACCAAAGACAGTATTAGATTTTTCATTTAAGACTCCGATAAGTGGGAATTCCATTTATTTTGAAATAATGTGCATGTTTGATTTGATATATTTAATATATCAATCCCAAGATCCTATGAAACCCATAATTCCATGATAACTCCATATAAAAAACTTTAAATATATAAAGAAATATTTAAAGGGTCCAAATTAAGAAATAATTTTCATTAAATTATCCTCACCTTCAAGGATTTTTGCTTTAAAAGGAAAAAACCTACACAAAGGGAAATGGTTTTGAGCCCAAATCTGACTCTCATTCTCCCACGAGATATCTTGGAGGGGACACCTCATGAATAGGTCCCCACACGGAGGTATCATCACTCAAATGGTCATCTTCATGGCCCTGTCTTGGTATCCTAGCTGATGGTTATCCTGGAGTAATCCTAAAATTTGGAAATACATACCACAGTTGGATGAGAAAATCTGGTAAGCTTACTCAAGAAAGGCTTGGAAATCAAATAACCATTCTTATATGATTCATGTAGAATTGGTTTTCCTATAATTAATGCCTCAATTTACAGAGTCAATAAAAAGGTGGTTAGAGTCTTGGTATATGGATACATTGACAGACTCACTATCACTAGATCCCCTAGTTTGAGATCTGGAATCAAGAATCCTTAATAAAATTACCCTATGTTCCCAAAACAAACCTCAAAACACATCTAAATTCAAACATAGTACCAAGGAACAACCTTCTTTGATACTATTCTTTTATGACCCGACCAACCAGGGGACCACCTAGACTAGTGGTAAACCGAGTGTGACACTCCATGCCTCTAATAGGCCAGGTATTAGAGACTAGTTCTATGTTGGTATATCACAAAAATGTGAGGCCTTATCCTAATGAACCATTTCACATGAACACATCCAAATGCATCAGAACCATGCATAATATACAATATGTACTAACCTTATGGAAAATAATTCACGTGTTAACCACTAAGAACAATAATTGTATAGTAATAGAAATAAATCTAGTATGGGGGGGGGGATACATTCCCAACCATAAATAATAGAGTCCAAACCTAATATTTGATGAGTAGGAAGTTTCCTGCTCACAATCCCTAGTACTGACCAACCCCTATGATCACTACCTCCTTATACTACTATGATTCACCAATAACTGGCCCAACACTATCACTGTCTAACTGTCTCTCTTCTATATAAGACATGAAACATTTGGGAAAATACCATACATGGGTGAGTATATACATACCCAGTATGATACCCCAAAAAAAGAGTTAAGAAATAGAATAAAACAATAAGCTTAAGACATAATATAAATAGGGGAAAAGAAACCCAAGAAAATATATGATCATAAAGAGGCCCCATTCGAAGAGAGGAATAAAAAACTACAGAGAAAACTAAGAATGAAAATAATTCCATATATCAAAGAGTCATCACTATACCGATTCTAGAAGTCTAATGAAATCATCACTACCTATGGGGCCCATTACTTGTCAATGTCTTGTCATGACATATGGGGTTCTGACTCAAAGAGGGTTGAGGACCCATTCCATGTATACACTTGATAATGAGAGGATTACACTCCATATATAGAATACACACACTGTAGGGTGTGAATCAGGGGGGTTCCATTCCAAGATATATAGAAAATTGGGGGCCCGCACCTTGACATATGTGTGTCGTTAGGGGGGGTTTCCAACCACAATATCACTTGGAGATTACACTTGAATCTTAACATATACCAACCATGAAGGAATAAGTTATCTAATTACATATCCTATAACTATATCCATAATTATAAAATAATTTCCACCATCATGTATTATGAATAATTTTACTTAGGAATTAATACTCATAGATCCAATTCTGATTCTCGAAGAAGTAGATACAAGAGGTAGAACATCCTAAAAAACGTATACAATGTGTCCCTTTGCATGCATGAGGTTTACTAAAAATTATTAACATATCTGTGAACCTATTCCTGAAATGGTGTGTAAAAACCCATGTACATGACATGCGGTCCAAGAAAAATGGTCTTTGGGACCTTTTGGGGTCTAAAGAACATACACAAAGACCTCAGGTCGGCTGGCCAGGTAGCGTCACACAACATGTACCTTTGGTGACATGAAATGTAGGGCTATTCATGGTCATGGGAATGTAATCCCTACACATGAAAAGGATACCTAGGTAGGGTCACATGGTACATGGTATCTCAGCATAATTGTGTAATATTTAACTCATCTATGAAACCCTAGCCACTATAGAAAGAAAACTACATGGCGTGTGTTCTTTCGAAACACAAGGCATGTAGTGATAAATTTTTTAGATGGTAAATTATTTCTCCCAATATCATTACACATCCATTGATATTACAAAAAAAATTTACTTGATTTTATGTCCAAATATTTGATCATGAAGGAAAAATCTATGGTCATTAATTTTCGGCCTTCAGTTCCATCGACTCTAGCATTTTCTGTCATCCCCATCATGCCTTCCTCGCTGTCTGAGGGTTTAGCCAAATATTGTTCATCCAGAATCAACTATGGGTAATAAATAATTTAAAAAACCACTATCACCATTTCCAATTACAAAAAATATAAATCCAAGGTTTGATCATGCCACACACTGGATTGGCTGTTGAATCACTATCATACCGTAGGTCAACGACAAACATGTAAAGAAATGAGGGAGAAAAACACAATAAACAATTTGAAATCATCAATGAACATTGTGAACCCATATATTGAATTTGATTATGGAAATAAGAAAGAAAATAGAATATACCATCACAGAAAATATTTAGAGCCATAAAAATAAATCCCTAATTTAGCAGGGTCATGCAAAATGGGATAAAAATGAATCCGAAGAAAATAATTTATCCAACCTTGAAATTACAAATATCAAGGAAATTATCCCCAAATTAAAAATCCCCACATCATAGTTAGATCAATCATTGGAGAAGAATGAATACATGATGATATAATTGGAAATCTCTAAGAATTTCATCGTTGATGGTGATCCCTAATAAAATCCAATCATTAATCATACTTTATTGTCCAACAAGGGTTCTCTCACATGGCGATGATCACTAAACCTCAATATATCAGGGATTTATTGATAAAACTAGAGGTTTTCTATAAAGGGGATTATAAAATGGAAAATTTAAAAAAAAAAAATTAATAAATAAATTTTATTTATTTATTTATCTAATACCCCCCATGACTACATGTCGGCCAGAACTCCAATGTGTACCAAAATTATGTCATTCCTTGGGTAAATCCCACATTCTATGACTATTGAATCTCTTATGTTTCTAATATGATCCTCTGATCAATATAAATTCTATTAATTATGAAATAATGAGAATTTGTGATTTAATATTTTTAATAATTTAAATATATCAATCTTAGGGTCATGCGATAGCTGTAATTTCACACTAAATCTGATGAAAAAACTATAAATACATAAATAAACATTCAAAGGGTCCAAATGTAAAAATCATAATCATTACATAAATTTTAAAATATTCCAAAAATATACCATGCTTTTAATTTCACCAAATTCTATCCTAAAGGTAAATGTATCATTCGGAGACTAACAAAATCATCATAAAATCATTCTAGGGAAATCTTCTAAGGGAAATCACCATTTTCTCCTCATAAGAACCCATGGAAAAAAAATTAAAATTATCCTTAAAAGTCTCAACCCATAATAATGTAGTTCATTAAAAACTCCCCACCATAATGCTTCTTGTACATGAGAAGCATGATTATCCAGTCATCAATCTCAACACACCTTGGTCATTAATTCACAATCAACACATCATGTTCCATCTTGGAATGTCAAATGTGATTCCAATACACATATCAAAACAGAAAAAATGCTATGGTGCTCCCAAACATAGAGCCTAGATCACAAGGTAATATCCTTAGACATGGTTCTCCCCACTATAGAAATATTCCTAGAAAAACACACTTTCTAGTGGCCCATCAATACACTCGATGTGGTTCCCATCTAATTACTCCCAAATCTCAAGTAGAAGGACTGGTTGGAAATTGGTACTGACCCACACCTCTGATCCCAAACTAAATCAGATGAGACCCCATCACCCATGAACAATTCTCAGATACCCCGAATTTTCCTTGAATATCCTTGGCTAATACCTAATACACACTATTTATAATTGATATGACTTACCTAATGTAGGTTCCAATCCACTAGATCCAATTACATGATTTAATACCAGTCAATCCTCTTCTATCAAGTATTTCAAAAAATTCTTAGTTTTATCCATTGACGACACATAAAATCACCTGATCATGATGCTTCTGACTCATATGATGAATCCTAATATATTAGAAATAAATCCCTCTAGATAGAATTTTATGGTTTTTGGGATGTATTGTTTGTTAAAAAAATTGTTTTTAAAATATGGTTTAATTATTATTGTGTAAAGAAGGGGTCTGTAATATGAGTAAAGTGTTTGGGAATATACATAGTAAAAATGGATTAATGAAAATATTTTCAAGAAACTGGTTATTTGAGGATGCCTCATGATAATATGGAAAAGACATGTGTTTTTTTTGAAAGTTTTTCAAATTCATGAATCTTGTAGTTTTTTAAGTAGATGATAAGTTTCATGAATATGGTGAGTTCTACATGAAATGTTATGATGGGGGAAATATTTTTTTCAGAAGCTTATGTGAATAGAGAATGTGGCTAAAAGTTACTTGAATGTGATGTTATGTGAACATGAAATTATGAATTTTTAAAAAGGTTTCTTGAAATCATGAATGTTGCGTGATGGGTCAAGAGTAACTATAAATAGGCCCTTACTCCTCATTTAGAGTGAGAAATACTTAAATAATATCCAGTGAATCTATTTTCATGTAATACTTACACATACATACTTCTTTCATGGAGAAATTTTATGAATATAAATTATATAATAAAGGACTTGTGTCTATATGACCAATTAAATTTCATGAAAGACATGTTGTTTCATGAAAACTAGAGTGTTTCAAAAAAGTTTAATTTTTGGGGAACATTCCAAAGTTTTGTGAAAGTTGTGAAAATGTTGAATGAAAGTAAAAATTGAGTGAACCACATAAAAACTTCCGAGATATTATATGGTAAATTTGTATTCATCATTTGGATAAAATAAATGTTTCATGACAAAAAAATATGGTGTTAACAAAAATTATTAAAGTAATAAAAAAAGATATATAATAATGTAGTAGGGAGTAAACTTCACCAATGAGAGTAGCTAGCTTTCAATTCTGATTGGAAGTGATCCATGAGGGACAATGATTTTTCTCTAAAAACTGTAACAATAGTGTGCTATAGTGATTTCTATTATATCAAAACATTGACTTTGTATTCTACTTAGACTATATAACTTAAGATGAACCAAGTAAAATTGTTGTGTCATGTACATGCTTTCATTTATTTTTATACATTATTACAAGAAGGAGAGAGAAGAGTGTTTTTTTAGATATAGAACAAGATACAAAGGGGGAATTGTTTTTATCTAACTTACCATTATTCACCTCCTTTAAGAGTACTTAACCTACTTGGTCAAATAATTGATATTAGAGTAAAAGGTTGAAGTGAGTGAATATATCATATTTTAAGACATGATAACTGTCAATCAAAAAGGGATTTAGATATTTTAAAGATAAAATTTCCAAATGTGGAAGAATCAGATGTAGTACTACATCCAATCTTTTGGTATAGATGTGTATACAAATGCTATTAAAGAGATCTCAACCAGTATGGATAATAATGATTATTAGATATATATTCAAGATAAATTAATATTTATGCTAGAGTTATTAATTCTTTATGAAGAGCTTTATCCAATACAATCTATATAAAGGAAATTTCATGAAAATCATCTCCCACCTTTTGCAGAAAGCTAAAATTTGGAGAAGCTAAATTGTGGGTTCTATGGAATAAGTATGATGACCTTAGGATTTACCCTAATGAATCTGTTGATGCATTATTTGATCGGATGAACATGATTTTAGAAAACATGAAAGGTCACATAGATACCCTTAATGATGTGAAGATCATCAAGCTCATCCTAATAATATTTCCACCCCTGTTCAATCAGAAATCTAAATACTTGAGGAAAAAGATCCAAAGAAGATGATTTTGGGTTGTTTTATAGTAATTTTTTTCTTTATGAGATGAGAAATTATGATAATATGGTTATGAAGAAGGGTAAGTCCAAAGTGGTGGAACTCAAGGCCATGAAGAATCTCACCATGGGGGATAACTAGGAGGAATAATATGTGGATAATGTTATGTCATTCCTCTACTCAAATATAAAAATGGGAAAAGGAATGTTTAAAGGGAAATTTCCACACATGTGTTTTTGATATGTAATGGTAGGGAACCTTATAGTAAATTGTCCTAATAAGTTTAAATAAGAAAATTAAATTAAAATGAATAATTCTTCATCCAATGTGAAAGATAAGAGAAGCACTAAGAATTTTTTTTATGAAAACAAACTTACTTTCAAAAGAAAATGACAGTTTAAAAGAAATCAGATAATAATTAATTGAAGAACATAAATATTAAAAAGAAAATGATATGGTATCAGTTATGGGAAATTCATGTAAAAGGGAATATATTTAGTATGAGGAATGAAATATGGAAGGAAGAGTTGATATCTAGGTATATTTTGAAGCATTTATTAAAGAGATAGATGTTTGGGGATAAAAAAAAATAGATTGGTTCATGATTCCAAACTCTATATATAGAAATAAGAATAAGAGAAGTCCAACCGAAAGGAATAAATTAAAAATATCAAATATGAATAATCATAAGACTCATAGAATGTCATTAAGTACAAGGAAAAAGTTAAAGAACAAAATAGTGTTATTAATGGATTAACTAGGATGGGTAAAGATCATGTCAAACATATCAAAGATCTTGAAGATGATTTTTTTGCTTGTGATGAGAATTTTAAGATCATGAGATAATCTCAACTTCTAATATGAAATCATGAAATAATATCACATAGGTTATATAAAAATTAAAAGTGGAGAATCAACGTCCAATAAGTCGGGAAAGGAGATATCATCAGAAGAAAGTTTCCTATCCCAACGGCAAGGATGGTATTGGGATTGATTGTAAACAAAAACTAGTAATGGTTGATGTTAGACCATAAACACACACTTTGAAGTTAAAGGTTGGTTTGGGTATGAATAAAAATCAAATAACTCCAGGGAAACTGGTTTTGTAGTAATGACACACACTAATGAACCTGAAATTAGGTTTTATTATTATGGAAACATAAGACATTCCAAAAATGATAGTTCCATAGCTAAGAGGAAATAACGGGTACAAGGGTAGAAAAAACATCCAATCAGAGTTAAATATTCCAAGAATTATTTTGATGGTCACTATTTGTTTTTTGGAGGATTTGGAAATATGGATAGATATATATCATTAAAAATTCATAGGAATGTTACAATATATACACAAAATAGTTATGCGTGGCAGCTCAAGGAATCATCAAGTGAGATGAAAATGAAAAATTTATTTTCATCTTTGTGAGATGAATTTTTTTCTATCATACTATGAAGAATATTAAATGTGTCAATAAAAATTGAGTGTGAATCAAAATACATGAATCAATAAGATAAGAGATAAGAAAATAGTAGTAATAAAGATTTCACTTAAAGTATCAGATTGAGTTGGTGTATGGATCATTAAGAGATGATGTATCTTAAACATGGCAATAAATAAGCATCTTATCATGGAAATAAATTAAAATAAGGAATGTGTCATCATATTATTCAATGATTAAGTCCTAATGATCATTGGACCTAAGAAATATAAATTTAGGGGAAATGGTATGATATGTGAATATGTATTGGTAATTGAAGGTCTCAGTCACAACCTGCTTAGTGTTATTCAACTATGAAACTTAGGGCATGAAATAATCTTTAACAAAGAGATATGTATCATGAAGAGAAAATATGGTGCAATAGTGATATAGGAGAAGTGTATTAAGGGTAATATAAACATTGTGAGTGAATAATAAGACATATACTTTATATATAATGAAGAAGAAATATTGAATAAGAAACTTGGTCATTTGAGACAACCATACTTAAAAGTTCCAGTGAAAAGAGGTGGATCTAGAGATATCCCTAATGTAACACATGATCATTCTCACATGTGAAATTATTTTAAATAAGGGGAGATTACACAAAATTATTACAAGGAAAAATAAAAAAGTTAATAAGAGTGTTTGAACTAGTGCATGTTGATGTGTGTAGACCTATCTCACCAAGATCCATAGTTGGGAATAGATATTATATTAATTGTCTTTGATTATTACATTAGGATGTCTTGGATAATGGTCATCATACACAAATACAAGGTTTTTTGTTGCATAAAACAATATTGGAGGGATCCAAAAAATGTTCTTGGATATAAAATTTGAATGTTCCAAAATGAAAATGGGATATGTTTCACAAACAACCAAATAGAGGATTATCCCAAGATGCATGGGATAAAAAACCAAGTCTCATCTATGAAAAATCCTTAGAAAAATGGTGTGGTTGAGAGGATAAATCAGATCATAAAAGATATGTCTAGTACGATTCTTATTGATAAATACCTAACTAATAATTCTAGGAAGTAAGTTGTTTTGACATTAATATACATTTATAATATTTATTTGTTGAGTACAAGGGAAGATAATTCTCTATAAGATCTATGATATGGAAAAAATATGACGTTGAAGTACTTTTTAATCCTTACATGTAAGTGTTTCATTCTAAATGTGGGGAAATAAATAAAGTTTGTATCTTATAGAGATTAAGGGACTTTTAATGGATACTAAAGAAAAATAAAATAATATAAAGGATTAAATAAGTGTCCCTAAAATGTATTTGGGAGAAATGATATCAATATGGTGGTAAATAAGTATGATATTCAATAAATTAGTGAATAACCACAAAAGGATAGTGATGAAGAGTTGAATAGATTAGGGGAAGAACTGTTGGATTTTCTTCCCTAGAACCAACTTCTTTGTACTTTATGATTACCTATATTCATTGATTTGAATATTGATAAACATATTATCACATCATGATAGTTCTTCTATGATACATATTATGTGATAATGTCTAAAGAGTAACTATTTCACTGAAAGGTCATAACAGTTCTCGATATGATAAGAACCCTAAAGAGACATAACATTCTTCTTAAATATATGTTATATAAAAAAATGATATAATTTGATTGGACACAAATGATAAAATCTGTTACGGGTTGTTACTAATAAAACTTTGAGACACTTTCTCATGATGTGTGCCCTTAGTAATTTATAGTAAATGAGATTATGCAAATATGGACTACTAGTAGGAAATCCAAATTTATATGTGTCATTTGATGTTCTTATATAGATGTGCGTATTGTTCCTTTTACTTTAATATTATTATTAATGAATATTATTAGTATCATACTTTGATGTATTGATGGAAATCGTGATGACTTATCTTTATGATGAAGTAGTAAATATTCGGTGCATCATGAGTAATATTTCATCAAAGAATAATTTGAGAATGAATTTATCCATTCCATTATTTAATTAAAGTTGATATCTTATGACCTTTTATAGTAATAATAAAGTAAAAATAAATCCATTTCCATGGTGTTCCGTTGGCTTGTTTTTTTGGAAATTCAAAGAGAGAGACATCGAGCACATAGGTTGATGACACCATCATGCAACCTAGTTGATTATAGATATCATGATAAAGGTATTATATTACATAGTAAACATTCGTACAAGGTTTTATATCATTTTTACCTTAAATTAATTCTCTATTGGTGCTTTGGTTTGTTTTTATACACTAAACTTGGGCTTTGTATTTCTCCACATAATGCCACTGAGAAAGTGGTCTAGAGGCTCGCACACTAAATATATCCATAACTTTAGTTAAATATGAAATATTAATAATTATTTAAAACTTTGAATAAATATTACTCCCATATGTGGTTTAATAATTATTCATGCTATCTTGATCGCATATATTCTGTCACTAGTTATTCAAGAGAATATTTTGTGAGAAAAATATTTAATAAATATTTATTTTTTATAAAGTGAATATAATATTTGTTTAGTTATTGAAGAATAATTTAGTGATATTTATTTATTAAATAAAGAGCCATTATTTAAGGCTTGATAAATATTTTTGAGGAATTGAATATCGAGTTTAATGGTTCAGTGATGAATAATATATATTAAATATTATTTAAATAAAAAATATTTAATTAATTTTATGGTTTTTCACATGTCAAGAAATAATAATAATAATATTATTATAGATATGTGGTTATACAACGATTACAGAAATAATAAGAGAAGATGTGAAATTATTCTCCTCTAACCATAAAACTATATTAACCAAATTATATTATTTAAAACCCTATGAGTAGCAATTTGTTTGGATATTTACAATGAATCTAGAGAATCCTCTCAATACCTAGAGAGATACTCTCTAAGAAATCTTTTAATAATGGAGATAAATCCTCATAAAACACCTCTATTGGTTCTAAAGAGACAAAGGAGAACATTTATCGGAAGGGATTCTCATGGCAATCAAGAAAAAATGATGAAAGCATTAGGATCTACAATTCTAGCACCTATAGATTCCTATGGTGATACACGAAGGTTCATGGTACACGTGTTGATCAATACTAGAGGGAATATAAACATGATTCCTATGAAAAAAATGACATTATGATGTAGAGACATTGTTAGATTCATCAATGAAGAAATAATTAATCCCAAGGTTTTTCTTAATTACTCAAAATAATTATAAATCATTATGTTATGATCCTATTTTTTAGTTAAAATGTTCTTATGCCAATTAATATTTGATTTAATTCCATTAGTCAAATAGTTTATCATCGTTGTATATCTTGGATTAATTATCGATTATGAAAAAAATATGAGTTGGGCATGCTGAAACCGTCACTTAAATTGTGTATAAAAATTTATAACAACATCAAAGGGGACACATAATTAATTATAAATATTTAAAAATCATTAGTTGACTTAAAAATTTACCATTTTTTTCAATTATTATTTAATCATTCCTTAATTTAAATTGTGAGATCTTATTTTTTTCCTTTTTGTTCTAACAAATATAAAAAATTAATTAATTTATTTTTAATGAAGTACATTTGAAGAACTCATCAAGAGGTGCTGAGGATTATGAATTGATAAAAAAATAGTACATGGAATGTTTATATAAGAACCCAGATCCTCTTTTTAGGTGTGTTTTTCTTTTCTGGTTGTTTTTGAGAAAAAGTGGAGTTTCTGGAAATTTTAGGAGTACACATCATATACTTATAAGTATAAGTCGTGTACTAAGTTTTCATGGGTGACTATGTACTGGCCATGTAATGGCCGAGTACATGGCCGTGTGGGGTGACTTCGAGGCCATCTAATGCGGGGCCTGGTAGAGGCAAGTACATGTCGTGTACTTTTAAAATACATATCATGTACTTTATTTTTATTTCACTAAATGGACCGGGGTCACATCTAATGGATAGAACAAACTTCTTCATCGTCTGTCTTGTCTAGGAGCATTCTTACAACCTCAGATCTTCTCTGATCCCCTGACTCACCATCTGTTCTCCTAATCTAACTCCATCGGTTGCGTTGGAATCACATCAGTGAGTTATCTCATCTTTTTGAACTTCATCTCCAAATTTCTACTCTCTCGTGAGATATTTTTGGTTGGATGTTTTTGAAAATCTATGATATTTTAGGGATAATCAAGGCCTTAGGTAAACGTATATCATCCGTACAATGTCGAGGTAGGTGGTTTGTGCCTTTCCATAGTTAGTCTTTGAGTTATATGTGCAAAAGTGCCCAATGCCGTTGTTCGGGGTATTGTGTGTTTATGGTTTTTATCCATTCTCTTCCCTTCTATGCCTTGTTTGTTTGGATAGAGGTTAATTTTTTGTGAATAGGGTTAATATTTCTATGCTATGGATGTTTTCCCATTTTTTCTTATTTTGACCGTTTATTCTAGCTTTCCTGTTAGGCTGCCTTGATTTCCATGCCTAGTATTGTAAGATGGACTGCTTTTATCTGACATGATGTGATATGATGTAGAATATTTAGCCAAGTAGTTATTTAGGTTTACTTTGGCTGCCATGAATAATTTGTGCATGATTTACTTACACAGGGCTGTGAGAACCTGGTATAGTAGACTGTAGGGAGAATGGATGTTGAGGGCTTCTCCAGAGTGTCTGTTTACTTTTACGTTGCGAGACCGTAGGGGGGATTGACATAAGTTCTACCTCAGAGTGTTTGCAGTTCTTTGATGTAGGACACAGGGTGAAATGGACATTGAGTGCTTCCCTAGAGTGCATATTAGTTACCGATATGAGACTATAGGGGGAATTGATGGTGAGTGCTTTCTCAGAGAGTCTATGCAAAAGCTGAACTAGAGGGGTTAAACTGTGTGTACTTCCCAGATGGTTTCTTGTGTTATTTGGTTGAATCAGAGGGGTTAGGCTATGAGTACTTCCTAGAGGGTTACCTTTTTGTGATTAGTTTCTTTCTTGATGTATAAAATTGAATTCTTTTAAACTGTATGATTGTTTACTTTTGAGTACTTCCCTGTTTACTGCTTATTTTTCTCATTTCCCGCAGTATATATTCACCGACTATTAGGCATAGATATTGGGTTTATTTACTTCTAGGATTCGTCTCACACCCTATTTGGGCCATTCTTTTGGGCCCAAATAGATTATATTTTTGTAGGTCTAGATAAGGGCAAATTCCCTTCTACATCAGGTACTTGATTGTTAAGGAGATGGAGATCATGAGGCCAAGATAAGGCTTGAGATGTTGTTGGAATTTATCTGTCTTCTTTTTTACTTTGGTTATTTCTATATTCCAGCATTTTGACTTGTTTGGCTGCTTCCCTAGAAATATGTATCATGCATCATTTATATAGATATATATATATATGCTCCAGTTGTTTACTTTCAGTCTTCTTCTATTTACTATTGTATGGTATTATTATTGCTTCCGTTATTGATATCTATTTTACTTCTGCTGTGTTACTCTGCCAATAATGGCATAGTTTCCCCACTATCACTCCCAAGGACCTCACTGCTATTTGGTAGCCTCTGGCATTTGGGGAAATGCGCTTGAGTCCATGTGACCAACTGGGTACGAGACATCTCTGGGTGGATTCTGGAACCAGGACATTACAAAGTGGTATCAAAGGAATTATTTGCTTCATGACTTGCTATTTGGAACCTATATACAGGGATAGGATGGAATAAGTACTTGGTAATAAGCTATGCCCGAGAGTAGCTAACTCATGTACAGGGAAAAACCAATCTACCTCATTTATTGCAATTTTTATGGTTTTTCAATTTTAGTGTTGATTTGACTTTCCCCATTGTGTGCTTCACATGTATTTTGTTGTTATCATTGATGTTATTGAGGTTCTATTTCTGTTTCAACCTAATGAGATGAGGGTATACCATCTCATTCATCATATAGGAACTTTCTAGAAATCACATGTCATGCATTATTTCAATTCCATTTAGGGTGTATTATCGATTGTAAGTTGTTGTGATAGGTGTTTTTCTAGATATTCATGCTGTTGTGATAGATGACTTAATAGAATACCTGATATTTGATAGGGTATTATATTACAAAAGGTTTTGTTGAATGAACGCAAAACATTGGTTTTTGAGGTGTTATGGGACCTCATGGACTGGAATTTGGTGGATCATGGCACTGTTATCCTTGTATATGACATGTATAATATGCCAAGATTTGATTCGCGAGGAGTATGGGCCCTCACAGATTAGATTTTGGGACTTTAATGTTCATTTCAATGTTTTTCTGGGTTCCGGAGTAGTTTCTAAGGATCACTGTCCAGAAAAACCTAGAATACATGGCGTGTAATGATGAATACACGACATGTGTCCTTCTGTTAGGGAAGGAACTATTTTTCTTAAGTACATGTCATGTACTTTATGTACACACCATGTAGTCTCTAACCATGTCACATGATATGTGGGAAGAGACACGAGGTTGGAGAATCTTGGTAGAACACGCCGTGTTCCAGGCATACACGTCTTGTTGTGTAGACCATGAGTCTGCCCTTGTGACTAATGACACAGATGGATGAAAGCTTAAGTTATACACTCCATGTCAAGCTTGAAAATGCTGTGTAGTGTAACCCGAGTATCCGTCTGTGTAATGAACAACATGAGTTGGTGAAATCTTTAAAGTGCATGCCGTGCCCATCTGGAACACGCCGTGTAGAGTGAGCTGTGTAACCAACTGCGTGACTAACAAAATGGGTGAGTATAAAACTCATTAGGTTTTCCCCAATGACTTCCCTACTCATGCCACTAGGATAGAAGAGTTGGCCACATTTATATAAACAAAGCTTATATATTTTTTTTTTCTCAAGATCAATTTATAAATAAATATAAACAAGTTTCCAAAACCATTCATAAACAAAGGCACTCCAATAGAAATTGAAACCAATTTTCCAGAAAGTTATTTTTCCAGAAAAATAACCAAACAAGCTTTAAATCCATTTCAAAAACTTTCCTTTTTAGCATACCCAACCATTTCCCAACCCATGCTACCAACCATGCATGCTTCGTTATGACAGTTCCATACTCATGAGCAGTCTCTCGTCAATCTACCAAGTCATCACAAGGTAATTGTTTCCCATCTTCCATTTCACCTTTGGCACTGAGTATAAGGTCATATTTCAACCTAGCCTCGTACAAGTAGTTACCATTGTTCCATTAAACCTTTGGCACCGAGCACATGGTCATATTTCAACCAAGACTTGTACATGAAACATGAACACACACCACATATTCCCAACGGTCATTCCAAAACACCCTTTCAATAAAAACACCTTTTTATTGAAAACCATTTTCCATCAAAACCATTTCAATTCCAAACCATTTCAATAAAACACCCTTTTAATTGAAAACCAAATCCATCAAAGTCATTTCAATATCAAACCATTTCAATAAAACACCCTTTTTTTTATTGAAAACCCATTTTTCATCAAACCAATTACAATTTCAACAATCATAATTTAAATTCAACATTTTAAATTCAAGAAGCCAAATCACTTTGCACAACAATTTCACCAAGATTTCACAATTTCATCAAAACCATAAATCATCACTAAATAAGATTTATTCCATCCTTTTCACAATAAAAACCATTAAAATAAACCAATTTTAAACTAATCCAATAAATTCCATCCAGAGGAGTTGAGAGTGAAGCCTCCTACCTTAAAGTTTTTGACAAAAACCACAACGGTCGAAGAACATTCCAGAAACCCGGGTCGATTCTCTAAAAACCCACCTTAGATCTCTTCTCCTATCAAGATCGAGACCAAATCTCATCATATTTGGCATCAAAACACTTATATATACCCATAATGGGCATATGTATAATAAACCGAGAGAAGAGGATAAGTAGATCTAAGTAGATCTAAGAAACTGATCTAGAACAAAGAAGAATGATCACATACCTCAAGAATCCGGCTTTGATTCGCCAAGAGAAGCCTTCAGATCACCTCCATAATGATGGGAGAGCCCTCTTTGGCCTTAGGAGAAGAAAAATACCAAGTTATGGCCTCTAAGAAGCTTAAACTAGGCACTTAGAGGCAAAAATGAGTGAGATACACTTTTATAGGATCCCATTTAAGTGGCCTCACGATTTGCCCGCATGGTTAGACAAATCGTGCGCTAACCATGCGTTAACCACTACCTCGATAGATACTCAATGAATTGTTTTGACAAATATTTAGATAAACTGTGTGGTACCCGTGCGAAAGCTACTACCTCTAAGACCAACTACACACGGTTTTACTGAACGGTTTAGACAAACCGTGCGCCGTTCGTGCGACTTCCCCTTTGCCCCAAAACCTCATTCAAGTTCTCCCGACTCTCCCATTCATCACCGTTAACTTTAAAACCATGAAAATCATCAATAAGGGGTTATATGACCGAAACTGGGGGGTACTAAATTCTCCCCACCATTGATCTTTCTGTCCTTGGAAAGTAGAAAACCTTCGCCGAACTGAAAGAGTTCCAGCCACTGCTCTTTCATTTCCTTCTCATGTTCCCAAGTCTCTTCCTGAATCTGACCATGCTTCCATAAAACCCACACTAGACTGATGATTTTTACCCGCAAGACTTTATCTTGCCTATCCACAGTCCGTACTAGGATATGTATCAACGAAGCATCCGGATCTAGTTCAACGTGATCCCATCTAATCATATAGTCAGGATTAGGTAGATACTTTTTCAACTGAGATAGATGGAACACATTATGCACCAAACTAAACCGTGGTGGTAATGCCAACCGATATGACAACTCTCCAACCCATTTCAGTATCTCAAAAGGTCCAATGTATCTATGAGATAACTTTCCCTGCTTCTCGAAACGATGATGTCCAAGCCTTGGAGAGATCCTCAAGAAGACATGATCACCCACTACGAATGAAAATAGTCTTCGACCGTGATCTTCATAAGATTTATGATAACTTTGATCCATCTCCATCCTCCTTCTAATAAATTGTGTATTATTTATTGTCTCTTGGACAAGGCTTGGCCCGACTAGTAAAGTTTCACCCATTTCCACCTAGCATAGTGGAGAACGACAAGGACGACCATACAATGCTTCAAACGGATCCATGCGTATCGAGTCTTGATAGCTGTTGTTGTATGAGAACTCCACTAAGTGTATATGCTCCTCCCATGAGACACCAAAATCCATTACACAAGACTACAACATGTCTTCCAACGTTTTTATCATCCTCTCGGATTTCCCATCCGTCTGGGGATGATACGCAGTGCTCATAGTCAACTGAGTTTCAAGGGATTGCTGTAATGATTTTCAGAAACAAGATGTGAACCTTGGATCTCTATCTGAGACTATAGAAACTGGTACACCATTCCTCTTTACCACTTCTTGGATATATATTTTTGAAAGATATTCCATTGTATGGGTTTCATGAATAGGGATGAAATCGGCCGACTTGGTTAGAAAATCCACTATCACCCAAATGGCAGCGTGTTTTCGGACCATTCTTGGAAGACCTGTAACAAAATCCATTGCTATCTGATCCCATTTCCACACAGGGATAGGTAAAGATTGTAACATACCATCTGGTCTCTGATGCTATACTTTAACCTACTGACAAGTTAAGCACCACTAGACGAACTCAGCCACCTTCCTTTTCATGCCACTCCACCAAAATTACGCCTTCAACGCCTTATACATCTCTTGTGTACCTAGATGTACAACCCATCTTGAATGGCGGTAAGCATGAAGGAGTTGTTCCTGACAAACCATAGTTACAATCATCCGATCTCTGAAACACAAAACTGAACCCCCATAAAGTTTCCATCCATCAATGGTCTACCCACCATTGTGTTTCGAACTTACAACTAGACATTCTACATCAGATGTTTGTGCTTCTTTGATCATATTTACTAAATCAGGAACAAGTGTAGCTGAAAAGAAAACAACAACTCACCTAGGTCTTCACATTCCATATGCATGTCGGCTAAGAATGACATCAACTACCATTCATGTGAAGATACTTTCTCCAACTGAGCATATGACTTTCTACTCAATGCATCCACCACCAAATTTCTTTTTCTGGGTGTGTACATAAAGTAAAAGTAAAATATTTGGATATAATACATCAACCTCCTTTACCTTAGATTCAAATATCACAATTAGAAAATTTGTTTCAAGATTTTGTGATCCATAAAGACAGTAAATTTCTCACTAAAGAGATAATTTCTCCATGTTTTCAAAGCATGGATGACTGCAGCTAACTCCAAATCATGTGTTAGGTAATTCTTCTCATGCACCCTCAACTGCCTTGAGCCATAAGCAACCACGTGATCTCTTTGCATGAGAACACAACCCAACCCTGATCATAAAGCATCACAATACACCACATACCCCTGTCTTGATTCTGGTAAAATCAAGATAGGTGCTGATGTAAGCCGAAATTTTAGTTCCTTAAAGGATTTCTAACATTCTTCCATCCATTGGAAGGGAGAATTCTTCTTGTTCAGAGCTATCATTGGTGAAGCTAGTCATGAGAAATCATGCACAAAGCGTCGGTAGTAACCAGCTAGACCAAGCAAACTTCGTATCTCGAACACATTCTTTGGTGGTTTCCAAGAGATAACAGCTTCTATCTTTTCAGGATCAATAGAAATGACCTTATAAGAAATTATATGGACAAGGAAATGTACTTACTGTATCCAAAAATCACACTTTGATAATTTGGCATACAAACGACGATCTCTCAAGATTTGTAACATTGTTTTCAGGTGCACCTCATGAACGGGCCTTGTATTTGAATAAACCAAAATATCTTCGACAAACACCACAACAAAAGAATCTAGATATCCTTGAAATATAAGATTCATCAAATCCATGAAGACTGCTGGTGCATTCGTTAGACCTAAAGGAATGACTACATATTCTAGTGGCCATATCTGTTTCTGAAAGCTGTCTATGGAATATCCTCCTTCTGAACTCACAATTGGTGACATCCTGATTGCAATTCAATCTTGGAGAACCACTGAGCTCACCTTAATTGATCGAGTAGGTCATTAATGCATGGAAGTGGATATCTATTCTTTATCGTAACTTGGTTAAGCTTACGATAATCAACACAAAAATGAAGAGTTCCATCTACCTTCTTCACAAACAACACTGGTACTGCTCATGGAGAAGTACTTGGTCGAATGAAACCCTTGCTTTCTAGCTCCTCTAACTGCACTTTCAATTCCTGTAACTCTATTGGTTCCATCCTATAAGATGGAAGGGAAATGGGACTGGTCCCCAGAAGGAGATCAATCGTAAAATCCACTTCCCTTAGAGGTGGTAACCCTGAGAAGTTATTGGGAAAGACATCTAGAAATTGATCCACAACAGTTGGAAAACTATTTTCTTCAATCAATTCCATTTATTCAAAAGTCAACGCTTCCAATTGGTAAGATATCGTTCCCACCATTGGTGACAACAGGCTCTTTGCACCTTTCTTTACCATCCTCTCTCCTCTGAAGAGATGGTCGATTCCGTCCTCAGTTGTGAAACTAACCGTTCTCCTATAACAGTCGATGTGAGCCTTAAACATTGTCCACCAATCCATACCCACGATTACATCATATACATTCATGTCCAACATCAAGAAGTCCCATTTTAACTCAACTCCATCAACAGTTATAACACATGCTTTACACACAAAGGATTGACGTTCTCTTTCACCAAGAGGAGTTTTCAGTTTCAAGACATAAGGCATCATTTCTAGTTTTAAACATAGAAAGTCAAAAACATGAGAATAAATGAAGGAATGTGATTCACCAGTATCAAACAACACTTTCACAAAGGTATAATTCAAAAGAATCATACCTCTTACTATAGATGGTACAGCCTGATCATTGACAATCATCTGCTCATCTCCATACAATTACTTCATCGCGACACTGTTCTCCTTGTTTCCTTGCTGATATTGACCTTGTTGAGGAGTAATGGTATTTCAAGAATCACCATGGCTATCTCTATGATGTTGATGAGACTGACTCTGCTGTCCACATCCTATCGAAGCATACAATGCTTGCGATGCTTGGGAAGTGTCATACGTACCCGACCTTGGAGCATTCCTACAATATCACTGTAAATGACCCATTTTATTGTAATTGTTACATGATCTAGATTGCACCGTACACTCTCACTTTATGTGGTCAGTCAAACACCATTGAAAACAACCTCTTTTTCTCTGGGGTCATGGAGGAAGGTTCACTGATCCTGCTGTCTGGTTATGATTTTCACTTGCACCGTGGAAATAGGTATTCCTTTTCCTCTTGTTCCCAGTGGTTAAGTTCCCACCATTTCCTATAAGAATCATTATTCCTCCTCCTATGGATCTAGAGATATCATGTTCAGCAACAGTCACTCTGTTAACCATCTCTGTAAAATCCGTAATACAGAACACTGCAATCTTTGATCGAATCTCTTTCCTTAGTCCCGATTCAAAGATGCATGCCTTAAACGAAGCACTTGCCGCAACCTCTGGTGAAAAATATACTAAATTCATAAATTTATCCACGTACACTGTGACAAAGAGACTCTTGTTTCAGGCTGAAGATTTCCATCATTTTATGGATCTTGAACATGTGAGGATAAAATTGTTTGTTGAACAATTATTCAAAATCCTCCCATGTAAGGCCTTCATCTAATTTATCCTACACTGCTTAATCACACCATTAACGTGCAAGATAGTCAAGAATATACGTCGCCAACTTGACCACGAGCTTTGATGGTGTACTAATGAAATCAAAGATACGATTCATCCTACTTAGCCACACCTCCGCCTTCTCAGGTTCAGTATCACCCTGAATGTTCGGTGGATTCTGCTTCATGAACTGGATGGTATGATCCACATGACTTGGTTTATTCCTCTGGTTCCCCGTATCCACAACTTGAAAATCTTGGAAGATACTCTAAACCAGCTCTTGGTTTACCCGTGGTTTAGGTGAAACCATACTCTTCGTAGCTTCTTCAGGTTGGTTCCAACGACACCTACTAGGTGCCATTTTCTAAAATAACAACAACCTCCATAAAACTCACTCTCTAGAAACTGATGGCTTATCATTTCAAATTATATCACACAATCTATCACAACATTGTTTTAAAAATGAACTTTTTACCATGTTTAAACATTTTTTAAAAGATTCCTCATGCCCTTTGAAAATCAACTCATTTTCAAAATACACCAAATACCCTATTTTCAAAATCTTTTACTTGAAAAACAATTTATGCATTTTTCAAAAATTCACACCTAGCACAAAATCCTTACTCATTCCTCACAATGAGATATGCAATCCTAGTGGGAAGTCATTCTTCTATAATTCATGTAATTCTCATATCATTGGCTAAACCCATGATAATGATATTTCTAACATTCAAGAAGTGTATCCAAAGCACTTATGTACCCAACACCCTGGTAACTTGATGTTCAACATAAACGAGTTAGCTACATCCTTTTATGATATACATTTCAAGTTCCAAAAATCCTACTCCTGTCTAAGATTTTTACCCAAGGAATAGAAAAGAAGGAATTTCAACTCCAAGACCACGAACATCGATGACCACTTGTTAGGAAAGGACCGAACAAGCTGATACCATTTGTAACACCCCGCCCCTACCTCATTGGCTTAAAGAGGCGGTGAGGGCTACTTGGTCTTAAGCGACATGCCCAAGGCGCCAAAGGTTGGAAATAAATGCCGAAGGGTTTCATGTACAAGTGGGGGACGATTTAACCTTTAAAAAGTAAACCCATAAACTAACCAAACATTCACTATATGATGCATGAACAAACAAAAGACCAATAAACACTTCATTTATATCAAACTACATCAAAGTACGCAATAGCGGAAGACCGAGCTAAGCATCAAAGTACACAGTGGATGAAAAACTCAAGACTCTCAAAAGACACTACAACTCCATGATCCACATGCTCTAATCTCCACAACATCTCACAAGAATCACCACAAGCCACTAGCAATAAGATGCTTTACCTTTACCTATTTCCCAAAATACGACATCTGCAAAAGCACCAACGTGCCAAAGCAGGGGTGAGTATAAAACTCAGTAGGTTTTCTCTAATGACTTCCCTACTCACACCACTAGGATAGAAGAGTTATCCATATTTATATGAAAATAGTTTATATAAAACATTTTCTCAAGAGCAGTTTATAAGTAAATATAAACAAGGTTCCAAAACCATTCATAACCAAAGGCATTCTAAGAGCAATTGAAACCAATTTTCCAACAAGTTATTTTTCCAAAAAATAACCAAACAATCTTTAGAACCATTTCACAAACTTTCATTTTTGGCATACCCAACCATTTCCCAACCCATGCTACCAACCATGCATGCTTCATTATGATAGTTACTTAATCATGAGTGGTCTCTCGTCAATCTACCAAGTCATCACAAGGTAATTGTTTCCCATGTTCCATTACACCTTTGGCACCGAGCACAAGTTCATATTTCAACCAAGCATCGTACAAGTAGTTACCAATGTGCCATTAAACATTTGGCACCAAGCACAAGGTCATATTTCAACAAAGCCTCATACATTAAACATGAACACACACCACATATTCCCAACGGTCATTCCAAAACACCCTTTCAATAAAAAAACTTTTTATTGAAAACCATTTTCCATCAAAACCATTTCAATTCCAAACCATTTTAATAAAACACCATTTTTATTGAAAAAAAAAATACATCAAAGTTATTTAAATCTCAAAACATTTCAATAAAACACCCTTTTTATTGAAAACCAATTTTTCATCAAACCATTTACAATTTTAGCAATCAAAATTTAAAATCAACATTTCAAATTCAAGAAGAAAAATCACTTTGCACAATAATTTCACCAAGATTTTACAATTTCATCAAAACCAAAAATCATCACTAAAGAAGATTTATTCCATGATTTTCACAATAAAAACCATTAAAATAAACCAATTTTAAACTAATACAATCAATTCTACCAAGAGGAGTTGAGAGTGAAGCCTCATACCTCAAAGGTTTTCACATAAACCACAACGGTTGAAGAACGTTCAAGAAACCCAGGTCGATTCTCCAAAAACCCACCTTAGATCTATTATCCTAGCAATATCAAGACCAAATATCATCATATTTGGCATAAAAACACTTAAATATACCCATAACGGGCGTATATCTAAGAAAATGATAGAAGAGGAGAAGTAGATCTAAGTAGATCTAAGAAACTGATCAAGAACAAAGAACAACGATCAAATACCTCAAGAATCCGGCTTCGATTCTCCAAGTGAAGCCTTCAGATCACCTTCGGAATGATGGGAGAACCCTCTTTGACCTTATGATAAGAAAAATCCTAAGTTATGGCCACTTAGGAGCTTAAACAAGGCACTTAGAGGCAAAAATGAGTGAGATCCACTTTTATAGGATCTCATTTAAGTGGCCGCATGGTTTTCCCGCACGGTTAGACAAAACGTGCACTAACCATGCATTAACCACCACCTCGGAATATACTCCACGCATGGTTTGGCCACATGGTTAGACAAACCATGCGCCACCCATGTAGAAGCTACTTCCTCCAAGATCAACTACGCACGGTTTTACAGTATGGTTTAGATAAACCGTGCGTCGTCCATGCGACTCCCCCTTTACCTCAAAACTTCATTCAAGTTCTATAGACTCTCCCATTAATCAACCTTAAATTTAAAACCATGAAAAGCATCAAGAAAGGGTTACATACCAGAAACTTGGGGTACTACATGCTGTGTTTGGAACTAACATGCCACGTAGTCTTGTTCTCGGAGAACCGTGTGGCTTAGCCGTATAAGGGAACCCAGGTAGGGGAAGAGGATTCAAGTACATGCCATGTGTTAGAACAACACACCATGTGTATGGGGTGTTACACAAACTAGGTTGGAAAGGTACATGCCCATGTGAAGGCTTAAGGTAACACGTTGTGCAGTCATTATACGTGGCGTGTATCCATGTTTTAAAAAACTTGAATGCTTTCTTTCTCCTATTCCATTATTACAATTCTAGTTTTCATTCCTTGATAATATTGATCTAAGGTGTGAACTTGACCTTACAGAGTCACTCCACCAAGACTTCCTCCAGTTTTATGCCAGTTGCAAGGCAGTGATCAGACATCAAACATGGCTGATCCGGGACTACCAGAAGATCCTCCAATTTTACCAGTCTTGGAAATAGCCATCATTGCAGACACAAGTGCTGATGAACAGTTATGAGAGGGATTTATGAGGTTCATACAGACCTTTAATGGAGCATTACATCCTACCCCATCTATGGTGGAGTTGATGTGGGTCTTTCAGCAGCAACATCCTCCCACCTTCACAGGGGAAGGAGGACCTCAGGCTATAGAGTCATGGTTGGAGGCCATGCTATCTATCTTTTACAACCTAGAGACACCTCCCAAGAGGAGGGTGAAGATTGCGATGTACATGCTTTAGTATTCTTCCAAGAGATGGTGGTATGTGATCTCACAGGTGGGACACCATCAGGTCATGGCTTGGGATGAGTTCCAGCATGCCTTCTATGACTACTTCAATCCGGTGACTTTGAGGGCCGATCGAGCGCGAGAGTTCATGAGTCTAGAGTATGATACTCTTTCTGTTATGGAGTATTCTTTTTTGCTTTACAGAGCTGTAGCGCTTCACACCCATCCTAGGAGGTGATGAGTAATTTCTGGTAAGGTAGTTTGAGGATGGTCTCAGGCACGACATCCAATCTTAGGTGAACATCTTCAAGATGACTTCCATAACCTCTATCGTTAACTAGGAGCTGATCAAAGAGTGAAATATGAGGGATTATGGAGTTGTGAGCCAAGGAGACTTGATATACGAGGTTGGTATCCCTCCTAATAACAACAAGAAGCACCATAAGGAGTCTTCACACAGATATCCAATGAGGTGAGAGACATATTCTGGAAATTAGGTAGTATGATACCCGTGTGAGAGGAGTGGGAATACAAGGCCACACTGCCTGAGAGACCCAGTGGAGTACCGATCATACAGAAAGATGGGTCATCTTTAGCAGTTCTGTTAGTTCTTCTCACCAACAGCTGGTGACATGGGTTCTTCTATGACTCCTCGTTTGGGAGAAACACCTCTCATCAGTAAAGGAACTGGAGTTCTTCCGACCATTCAGGCTGAGGTGGAGGTCGTGGATGAGGTATCCAGTCACCAGGATTTCAGCGATAGTAGGGTGGATCAGATCAGGGTGGCCAGGAAGTGTCATAGGGACATGGTGCAGGTCAGACGTTTGTAGTGGAGCAAACCCAGTAGAAGCAGGATCCTGGACCCTCTACAGTTTGTGGTACGATCCTAGTTGCCTTAGTTTTATCTTCTGCTCTTTTTGATACAGGGGATTCCCCTAACTTTATATCTATTTATGTTGTGGAGATCCTTGGGGTCTATCTCTTTTCTTATGCTGATATCTTGATGTTAAACACTCTGTTGGGGACAAGAACGACTAGTGTATGTTAGTGCAAGGAGTTCTCTCTTGAGATTGGTTAGTGTCACTTCTTATGGGAACTCTATGTATTAGAGATGATAGGATATGACGTCATTCTCAGAATGGACTGGTTAGTTCCCTTCCAGGCTATTGTTGACTGGTATCACTATAGGGTGAGTTTCACATCACCAGAGGGAAGATGGTTTCTTCATAAGGGTGAATGGGATGTCTAGGAAAGCAGAGTGGGACCTGAGCATCATGGGTTAGGAGTATTTACAACCCAAATTTCTAGTCTATATCTGGATGACCAGGGGATTTCACAGATGGACTTTCCTCCAGTGGTGGATCATTTCAGGGACATATTTCCAGAGGAATTTTCAAGTTTTACTCCAGAGTGAGAGGTGTAATTTTCTATTTAACTTGTGCCATAAGTGCCACCAGTGTCCATTACTCCTTATAGGATGGCTACACATGAGTTACAAGAGCTCAAGAAGAAGTTGGAGGAGTTTCAGGAAAAGGGTTTCATCCAACCCAGGAACTCTCCTTCGGGTTCGCCTGTCCTGTTTGAGAAAAAGGCTGATAGTGCCCTCAGAATTTATGTGGATTATCAGAAGTTGAACCAGTTGATGGTTAAGAACCGATATCCCTTTCTGAGGATTTATGATCTCTTTGATCATATTCGAGGATCCTGGGTGTTCTCTATGAACTGAGTGTTCCATCCATAATTTTATTATTTCATGGTAGTCTTCATGGATGATATCTTGGTGTACTCCCACACTCAAAACGACCATACCACCCATATTGAGATCATTTTGAGTACACTGAGAGAGCATCAGTTATATGTTAAGATCTAAAAAATCCACTTTTAGATGTATCAGATTCTCTTCTTGGGTCATGTTTTCTCAGAGAAATGATTATCCATGGACCCAGAGAAAGTGAGAGAAGTAGTTTCCTAGGAGAATCTAAATAATGTCTTTGAGGTACAAAGTTTTCTAGGTATGGCTAGATACTACAAACGTTTCATACAAGACTTCTCATGCTTAGCAGCACTACTGACATGCCTGAATAAGAAGGGTGCAAAGTACTTGTGTTCAGATTCTTGTAATTTATCCTTTTAGGAGTTGAAAGGGAGGTTGAGTTCAACATTGATACTAGTTTTTTCATAGCCAAGAAAGAGCTATACTATTTACTGTGATGCTTTAGGTATCGGGATATCAGTTGTGCTTATGCAGGGGGAAGGGGTCGTTGCATATGAGTCTCGACAGTTGAGTCCACATGAGAGGAATTAACCGACACACAATCTCGAGTTGGAAGTAGTTATTCATGATTTACATTATTGGATACATTATCTTTTGGGAGATCATTTTGTGGTTTTCACCAACCACAAAAGTCTCACTTATATCTTCACTCAGTGTGACCTAAATTTGAGACATTGAAGGTGGGTTGAGTACCTTCAGTATTTTGACTTTGAGCTTGCCTATATGCCTGGGAAGGGAAACACAGTGGCTGATGCACTAAGTAGGTGGACTTAGATACAGGCAGTTCAGGAGGCCAATAGTGAGTGAGAGTTTATGGCTCTGTTCTCTGAGATTCATTTAGAGGAGCATGAAAGACATGGGTAGACATTTCTATTCTTCTGTAGCTATTACCAATACTCTTCTTAATCAAGTGAGAATGAGGAAACTATTAGATTCTGAAGGCCTAGTCCTAATAGAGATCGTGTTAGGAGAGGAACCTATTCATGGATGGACCATAGGAGAGGATGAGATCTTGCATTTTCATGGGAGCGTATGGGTGTCAGCAGAAATATGTGAGGAGCTAATGTAGGACCTTCATTCCTCAGTTTGGGCAGTTCATCCTGGTATCAAAAAGATGTATCATGATCTACACCATCATTATTGGTGACTAGGTATGAAGAAAGATGTTTCTGGGTTCATGATGAGGTGTTCCATGTGTCAGAAGGTGAAGGCAGAGTATCAGTGACTAGAAAGGCTTTTGCAGCAGTTACCCATTTCTGAATTGAAATGGAATGATGTCGCGATGGATTTTGTGACCGGTTTTCCAAGGTCACCTTGAGAAAATGATTTTGTATGGGTTTTCATTTAAAGACTCACGAATATTGATCACTTATTTCTGATTAAGGATACCTTTAGTGTTGATGAGATGGAATGATTGTACATCCGAGAGATTTTATGTGTACATGAGGTTCCATACTCCATTTTTTCAGACAGAGACACGCGTTTTACTTCTTGGGTCTCGAAGGGGAAACATAAGGATTTGGGTACACAGGTACTTCTGAGTATAACATAACACCGCCAGATAGATGGCCAGTCTAAGTGTACAATTTAGGTGCTTGAGGACATGCTTCAATCATGCATCCCAGATTTTAGAGGTTCGTGGGAGAATCACATACCTCTTGTGGTGTTTTCCTACAATAATAGTTTCCAAGAAACTATTCAGATGGAACCTTATGAGGCTTTGTACGGTAGGTCATGTCGATCACACTTATATTGGCTAGAGGTAGGAGAGACAACTATTCTAGGACCTCATCTTTTCTAGGAGACCACAAAGCAGATATAGTTGATTCAAAAGAGGATGGCTACAGCACAGTCTCGATAGAAGTCTTATGCTAATCGGTGGAGATGAACTCTAGAGTTCAAAGTTGGAGTTCAGGTTTTTCTGTGTGTTACACTAAGGTTGGGACACATGAGGATTAGGAGAAAGGGTAAGCTTTCACCAAGATATGTCAGGCCATTTGAGGTGTTGGAGAGAGTTGGTCCAGTTGCCTTTCAGTTGTAGTTACCTTGGAGGTACCGGGCTATGCACGATGTCTTCCATGTTTCTCAGCTTCAACATTACTTCTCAGACCCATCTCATGTTTTTAAACCTGATGAGGTTGAGTTAGTGGTGGATGCCTCATTCGAGGAGCATCCTTTCTGGATTATTGATCGAAGTGCAAAGGTTTTCTGTGGCTGGTCTGTTCCTCTGGTACGAGTGCTATGGAAGCACGAGTGAGTACATGACGAGACATGGGAGAGGGAGGCTGATGTACAATCGTAATGGCTGGAGATTTTCAAGGATTATTCGTCTATGCCACCATACTAGGGAAATTCAGCGATGGATTTATTTAATGGGGAAAGGTTGTAAGAACCCAAATCCTCTTTCCAGTTATGTTTTTCTTTTCTGGTTGTTTTTGAGAAAAATAGAAGTTTCTGGAAATTTCAGGAGTACACACTGTGTACTTATAAGTACACACTATGTACTCAATTGTTGCGGGTGACCGTGTATTGGTCATTTAACATCCGAGTACATGGCTGTGTGGGGTGACCTGGAGGCCACCTAAGGTAGGGCCCAGTAATGGAAAGTACACGCTGTGTAATTTTAAAATACACATCATGTACTTTCTTTTTATTTCATTAAACGGACCGAGGTCGTGTATAATGGACAGAACAGACTTATTCTTCATCTTTCTTGTCCAAGAGTGTCTGTATGATCGTAGATCTTCTCCGAGACCCAAAATTGCCATCTATTCTCTGAATAAAACTCTGTCACTTGCGTTGGAATTGCATTGGTGAGTTTTCTCTTCTTCTTGAACTTCATCTCCTGATTTGTTCTCTCTCATGAGATATCACTGGTTGAACTTTTTGGACATTTTTTTAGATCTACATAATTATAGGGAGATTCAATGCCTGATTTTCATGTATATCATCCATAAAATGCCAAGGTAGGTGGTTTGTGCCTTTCTGGAGTTAGTCTTTGAGTTATATGTGCAAAAGTGCCCAATACCCTTGTTCGGGGGTATTGCGTGTTTATAGTTTTTAGCCCTGATCTTACCTGCAATGCCTTGTTTGTTTGGATAGAGGTTAATTGTTTGTGAATAAGGTTAATCTTACCATGCTATGGATGTTTTTCCCATGTCTTCTTGTTTTGACCATTTGTTCTAGCTTGCATGTTAGGCTGACTTTCTTTCCATGCTTAGTATTGTAGGATGATGTTGCTTTATTTGACATGATGGGATATGCTGTAGACTGTTTAACCAAGTAGTTATTCATGTTTAATTTGTATTCCATGTATCATTTGTGCACAATTGACTTACACAGGGCTATGAGAACTTGGTGTAGTATACCATAGGGAGAAAGGATGTTGAGGGCTTCTCCAGAGTGTCTATTTACTTTTATGTTGCGAGACCATAGGGGGGATGGATGTAAGTTCTCCATCATAGTGTCTGTAGTTCCTTGATGCGAGCCACATGGGGAATTGGACGTTGAGTGATTCCCCAGAGCACCTATTAGTTACCGATACGAGACTATATGGGGAATTGAAAATGACCGATTCCTCAGAGAGTCTGTGCAAAAGCTAAACCAAAGGGGTTAGACTGTGTGCACTTCATAGAGGGTTTCTTTTGTTGTTTGATTGAACGAGAGGGGTTAGGCTATGAGTACATCCAAGAGGGTTACCTATTTGTGATTATCTACTTTCTTGATGTATAAAATTGAATGCTTTGAAACTGTAGGATTGTTAACATTCGACTACTTCCTTGTTTACTGATTCTTTTTCTTATTTCCTACCATATATATTCACTGACTGTTAGGAACATATATTAGGGTGGTTGCCTACTGGGATTCGTCTCACACCCTATTGGGGCCATGCTTTTGGGGCCAAAAATATTATATTGTTGTAGGTATAGATAAGAGAAAGCACCCTTCTACATCCGGTACTTGATTGCTGAGGATCTGGAGAGCATGGGACCAAGAAAAGGGTTGCGATGCTATTTGAGTTTATCTATTTTCTTTTGTACTTTGGTTATTTTTGTATTCTATCATTGTGACTTGTTTTTATGCTTTCAAAGACATATGTATCATGCATCATTTATATATATATATGTGCTCCAGTTTTTTAGTTTCAGTCTTCTGCTATTTACCGTTGTATGGTATTATTATTGCTTCTACTATTACAATCTATTTTACTTCCACCATGTTACTCTTCCAATGAGGGAATAGTTTCCCAACTATCACACCCAGGTCCCTCGCTTCTATTTGGTTGCCTCTGGCGCTTGGGGAAATGCGTTTGAGGCCATGTGAAAAACCAGGTACGGGGCATCTCTGGGCGGCTCCCGGAACCGGGACATTACAACTTCTCATTAAAACACACCTTTTACTTGTGACTAATGCACCAAAATGACTCAAAAATTAATTTGATGCATGTGAATTTATCAAGTACTTGGTTTATTTAATACCCCATGTCTTGACTATGCCAACCTAGTGAATGGTTAACTGGAGTACACAATGTGTAACTAGTGTACACGACATGAATTACAATAGCCAAAGACGAGCCATGTATTATCTTACACCACCTACATAACTAGTGATCATGTAAATCGAAGACCACACGACCTATAGCCTACATAAATGACATGTACTCCATTAATTTCCATGTAATGTCTGCACGTTGAGTCCCTAAGCAGGTTCCATTTATAGACGGTGAGGAACTATACATGATGCGTAGTCAGATCATATACGACATGTATATTACCTATTTATACATAATTTAAAATTAATTTATTATACTAATAAAAAATTATTAACATGTGTTCTGTGTATAATTTATTTTACTCATACATGCCATGCAATTATGTAATAAGATGTGCATGATTCATTCCATATGAGTAAACAATATACAAATATCAAACATGATGAGTAGTTTGGATGTGTACTTACCGTGTTTCCCTTGAGGTATATTTTTATACAGAGTAAATTTTAAATATATTTATTTATCTTTAATTTTTTTTTGATGGATGGAAATCTCAATAAATTTTGAAAAATAATTAAGATAAAGTAATTAATTAATTAAATAAGATAATTAATTGATTCGAGCTTGATTTATCTTAAATAAGAATGATTGGATTTAATGTAAGTTTATTAAATGAATAATTTATTGGATATATGTGGATGATAATGAGAATAGACCATACCATTATATGAAATTGGTTTACATTTAATTTATTATTAAATTAAATTGATGGCCTATGTGAGATCCTTCCTCTAGAACAGAAGCACCCCTCTGAAAGGCCTTACTGACATTTTTTTTGTTTTTTTTCCAAAATCAAATGTGGAGAGACAAAACACCATGAAAATAATTTTACCCAAGTTCTATGCATTTTAGATAAAATCCTATAAATAATATGGACTTAAAACATACCATTCACATAATTTGTAAGTGCAGTGGCATCAGCGGTACCCCTTCAAGCTGTCATTACCAGTGCCCTTGTCGTATCTCATGTCTGTACATGCCTTTGCAATTTAATGCTTCATGTCTTCATCTCCTTCCTCATACATACCCTTCATCAAGTCCATTGTCCCTTCCATGGGATCACCTTCCTTTACTATGTTCGTTTTCAACTTGTATTTCTTGGCATGATGTTCTATACAGTTTCCTTTTGATGCTTTATCCAGTGTGATGATGGCCCTTTAAGGCTTCAAAATCACCTTTCACTTCTCTGGTACTATTTATACCTTCATCTTTGGTACCCCACACTGATAATTCTTCCCTTTCACATCAGGATCCTTCCTCTCATTATGTAAAGGCCTGTGTTCCTGTAGTTTCTTTTTATGTAAACCCATAAACCAATCTATTGGTTCCCCTCACCTACGTGTGAGTAAAAACTTATGAAATGTATGGAGCTCTCAGGGTAGTATAGGTGGTTCACATTTAGATCTGAGGTCAAACCAATCCAAGAGGCACATGGGTAGACATGTGTAAAGCTATAACATGATATATTTCATGGTTCAAGGTATTTTTCATGTAGTTTGATGCTTATATTATCATATACTATATAAACTAACCATTAGGAAAATATCATGATCATATTACTCTTATTTTTTTATTCCTGTCAAGTTGGATGGTTAATTTCACTATGGATTTTTTTTCGTGATCACATGAATGAATGGATTTGACAAGCACAAAATATATAACTAAATCAAATTGGATTATTGATAAATTTTATCAAATACATGGTTAATCATTTATGTAAATTCACTTATTGTTAATAATAATGCAATAAAGATAAAAAATGGGCTATTTATATATAAATATTAAAACCCTTCAATCATACTTATTAAGTCATTATATCCTTCCACTACTTGGGTAGGAATCAAACCATAGTTCAAAGTGATTGACCAAACTCTATTGGGGTGTTTTTAATTATTAGGAAATTCCTATTTGGAATTTTGGGCCAACTTAACCTAGTTTTTATTAAGGATTATTCGCCTATATGAGACTTATTAAAACCTGTTGGAAAAGCATTGGGGAAATAAAAATTAAGGATTTCAATATTGAGTATCCCACTCAATAGATCAAGGAACTGTAAGTTAGTGTAGCTAGAAATTTATTCCTACCATAATACCTTTGAATATTTTAAAAGACCACCATTTAGGTTATCATAAGGGTAATATGGATCACTTCAACTAAATATCAAAAAATTGAATTTTTAATAACTAATTGTGAGGGATATTAGATTTTGATAAAATATTGGGAGATTAATATATTTAAATATTTATTATACACTTTTATCAGATAAAGTACTAATATTATTCTATTCATAATTGTAGAAATAAAAACTATAGCTTTAAATACATCACATATATCCATATTTGAGAATGAAAACCTTATCACTAGAACTAATTTCTAATAATGGAAAAGGTTCATAAATATTATAATACTCTATGAAATGAAATTATATGTACTGTAAAACATAATTCCTGAAGTGCTTGGCCAAGAGGATAGTGAGGAATAATTGTCTTTCTATGATTACAATTTGTATGATGTCACTAGTGTAAAATCTTTTATGCTATCATCCATGTCCAATGAGATTCTGAAGGAACATGAGGATATAGATTCTCATATAATGATGTGCCACCTTCCTGATATCGATCAAGTGAAATCAAGAAAATTGAGATATGAGATCCCTAACTCACTATTCATGTACAAACATTAATATTCGGTCCCTATAGGGATTCATGTAGTCAAATTTATTGGCTATATAGAGCACTTTGACATCATGAGAATTAGATTCCCTGATGAGAAATGCATATATCCCATCTATCATTACTACCCAAATCATTTTCTAATATTATTGTAAATTATAACATGGAAAATAATGATAAGACTCTATAAAAAATTCTCACTCTCATCCTCTAAGTGGAAAAGGACATGGGACATGAAAAACCTATAGTCCTGATAGTGAATAAGAAAAGGAAGAATGAGGAAAATGGTACAAATAATAATAAAAGTATAAATCTCTTAAGAATCATCCTTATAAGAATAGGAATATCTAAATATAGTCAAAGTAAAAAAAGAAGCAATATGTTTTTCATGTGGAAAGCTAGGCCAGTGGAAGAAGAACTACAACCAAATGCGATAGGAAGCTACATGTGTGTTCGCTTGAATGTGTAATCTTTCTATATATACACACTGGGTATTAGAAACCTCTTATGGTTCTCACATATGTATCAAAATGCAGGAACAAACTATATTTTAGAAGATTTTGATAAGAGACTTTGATCACTGAGTAGACAATGGAGAAAGACTTTCTTCGTTGGATATAAGTGACTAACACATTCTGTTTCTAACTAGAATGATTTTGGTTTTAAAGAATTATTATTTTGTGACAAGTGTTACTAAGAACATCATATTTCTTTCTTTCTTTGACAGGGTTGATTTTATTTTCAAATTTGGAAATAGTGAATGGTTTTTTATAAAGGAAACATTTGTTATGGTTTGGAATAATTAAATAATGGTCTCTATGTATTCAATTAAGAAAACCAAATATTGGAAATAGATAAGAAATCATGTTCACTTGACCCATATAACACCCAATTGTGGCATCATCTTCTTGGTCACATAAACAAGAATTATCTAAAAAATCTCTATCAAGATGGTTATTTAGTCTATTTTGAGCTAAAACCACTTGAAATACGACATGCTTGTTTAAAAGGTAAAATTACCGAACCACTATTCATTGGATAGGTCAAAAGGGATATAAATCTTATATAATTGGTAAATAATGATGTGTGAATACCTTTTTAGTAGAATCTAAAGGTGGGTATTCTTACATCGTATCTTTTACTGATGACTTGGGTAGACATGACTGTGACTATTTGATTAGGTATAAGTTCATGGACTTTGATAAATTCAAATAATTCATTAATAAAATAGAAAATCAACTTGGTAATAAGATAAAGAAGCTTCAATCCGATTAAGGTGGAGGATATCTTAACCAAGAGTTTATCAAATTTATAAATAAGTATGAGATTCAATCTTAACTCACTCCTCTTTAAACACCACAATAGAATGTTATTAATGAAAGGAGACACTGTACCCTACTTTACATGGTAAGGTCAATGATGGGTCATGAAGTTATCCCATTACCATTTTGGGAATATGCATTACAAACTACAGAATACACACTAAACTGAGTACTAACTAAGGTGGAAAATATAATACCATATGAAATAACGTATGAAGAGAAATATGTGTTGACTCAAACTTGTGTATGATGTTGCAAGGAATTTGATAAGGCCATCTCGATCAATAAACTAGCTTCCTATAGAATAAAGTGTATATTTATTGGGAATCCTAAGGAAACAAAGGGATACTACCTATACAACCCCTCATAAAAAATGTGACTATTGTAGGAAAATCCATCTTTCTTGATATAGGGAACATTCTCAAGAAGGATAGTTTGAGAAAGATTGACTTTTATAAAGTTGATGCTCAATATATACAAGAGTTTGTAATGGATTAGATTCTATAGGTCCCCATGGAAGAAGCTATTCTTGAAACACAATTACTATATAGAATAACTAGAGAGTTAAGAGATCCAGAATGATATGATTTTATAGTCACTAAAAATGGTGACTCGTTATTGGATAATAACAACGAACCTGTCACATCAAAGAGGTAGTAGAGAGCTTAAAATCTACATGATAGGATAAAACCATTAATTCAAAGATGGTTTCCATGAATCAGAACAAATTTTGGATTCTGTTCGATCCTCCAATTGATGTAAGTCCCATTGGGTTAAAATGGGTATTCAAAATAAAACTATACATTGAAGGTAAAGTAAATAGTTATAAATAAAAACTAGTAACTAAAGGGTTTAAACAACATTAAGGCATTGAATATGAAAAAACATTTCCTCCAGTTTCTATGATTAAATACATCAAAATTGTACATGCTATAATATCTTACCATGATTATGGTGTTTTTTGAATGGATATCATAACAACTTTCCTTAATGAGAAACTTTTGGATGATGTCTATTCAAAACAACTAAAAGGGTTTGTGACTGCTGGTTATGCCAGAAGGATATGAAAGTTGTAGAGAACCATTTATGGATTGAAGAAAGAATCCGAGTTATAAAATATTCGTTATAATTAAGCTATAATTTTTTTGGCTTCATTAAGAATAAATTGAAGCCACGTGTTTACATGGAGTTTAGTAAAATAGTTATAATTATATTTGTAGTATATGTCAATGAAATATTACTTATTGGAAATAACATATCAGTATTACAGTCAGTTAAGGACCAGTTAAAAAGTGATTCTCTATAGAGTACTTTGGTGAAGCAACCTATGTTCTTGGGATCAAGATCATTCATGAAATATCCAAGAGGATTCATGGACTATGCTAAGGCACATGCATTGACCATATACTAAAGTAGCTAGCAGTCACTAATTCTAGACTAGATTCCGAGTATATAGTAGATTATAATTTATAAAAAGAATCCATTTGGATATTTAACTTTTTATAAGAACTTGATGTAGTTACTATAATTAAATACGCTATCACATTATATTGTGATAATACTATAGAAATGTCTCTCAAAAAAGATCAATGGTCACTTAAATAGACAAAGAACATACTCTATAAGTATCACCTCTTGAGGGAATTTTCTCAGAGGGGTGAAGTTGCACTACATATAGTTTCTAGGGAATAAAATTTTGTATACCCATTTACTAAAGCTTTATCTTAGTAGAAGCATGAGTACCATGTGAGATATAGAATACTAATGGTTTTTAGTAGTTGGATCTAGTGAAAGAATTAGTATGTTGGAGTTGGTTCCCTATAAACAAATTCTATGTATTTTTATGATTACCTATATTCATTATATTTAATATTAATTATGTTTTTATTACATCATGATTTCTCTTCCATGTGACATAGTTTGTGATAATTTATAAAGAGTAACTATAAAAATAAAAGTTTATATCAATTCCCCACTATAATGAGAAGCTTGAAGTATGATGAAATTATTCTTAAATATATGTTCTATAGAATGATGATATCATTTGACAAGACAAAAATGGTATAGGCTAGCTGGGGTGGAGACTCAACATAATTTGAGATACTTTATCATGGTGTATTACATTAGTAATTTCCAGTGCAGAAGATTATGAGAACATGACCCACTAATTGGAAATACATATTTATATGTGTCATTTGAGGTTACTATCTATAGAAATTTTTATTTATCATTTTAATTTAAGATTATTATTAATTAATATTATTAGTCATGTACATTTATGTATTGATTAAAACCATGATGAAAAATGTTTGGGGTGAAGCAAGATACATTGGATGCATCATGAGTAATAATTTATTAATGAATAACATGAGAAAGGATTTTCCCTTATATTCTTTAATGGAAGTTGATATATTATTCCCTTTAATAGAAATAATATAACCTAAATAAATCCATGGAAATAGTGTTTTGGGGGTAATTTTATTTATATAAATCCAAAGAAAGATACATTAAACACATAGGTTGATGACACTGGCATGCAACCTTTTTTATTAGAGATGTTGTGATAAAGAGATTATATTACATAGTAATAATTTGTATGACGTTGTATATTGTTTAAACATTAACTTCTTTCTCTATGGTTGCCTTTATGTGTTATTAGATTTTAACCTTGGACTTTGGGAGGGTCCACCTAGTTTCACTGAGAAAGAGGCATTGAGGGTCACACACTAAGTGTATACATAACTTTAGTTAAATATTATTCATTATTTAATAGGTTAAATAAATATTATTCTCACATTTGGTTAAATTGTTATTCATGTTACCTTGATCACAAATATTCCTTCACTAGTTATTCAAGAGAATATTTTGCGAGCATAATATTTAATAAATGATTATTTTTTGTTAAGTGAATATAGTATTTATTAATTTATTAGAGAATAATATAGTGATATTTATTTATTAAATAAAGATTAATTATTTAAGGCCTACAAAATATTATGGAGGAATGAAATATTGAATTTAATGGTTCGATGCGAAATAATATATATTAAAGATTATTTGAATAAATAATATTTAATTAATTTTCTGGTTTTTCACATGTCAAGCAATAATAATATTTATATTATTATTATAGTCATTAGGTTCTATGGGGATTAAGAAAATAATAAGGGCACATATTCAATTATTATTTTCTAAACATAGCACAATATAAACCCAATTATATAATTTCCAACCATATGGGTAACTATTTTTTGGTTGTCAAAAACGACTTCAGATAATCCTCTAAAGCCTTAGAGATATAACCTCTAAGAATGATCATAATAATAGTGATATATCCTTCTCCTCCACCTATCATGATTATATAGAGATCATGGAGGAGTATTCTTTGAATAAATTATCATGGCGATCAAGAACAAATGACACAATCATTAAGATCTACCACACTAGCTCCCAGAGATTCCTATAATGATGATCAGAGGTTCATGGTATACATGTCGATCACCACCTGAGGGAATCATAAATTGATTCTTGAGAATAAATAATGGTATGCCATATAGATATTTTTAGATTCTTCAATAAAGAAATAATTCATCATAAGGTAACCCTTAATTTCTTAAGTTAGTTATTAATCATTATGTGATGGTCCTGGATTTTGATTCTGGTGTTCTACTTTAAATTAATATTTGATTCAATTTTGATTATCACATTGTTTATTGTCAATGTATATCTTGAAATAATCATCAATTCTTAAAAAATCCATGTTTGGCATGACCATATAAGTTGTTCCACTACACCCATAACCTTTAAGTAGAATTTTCTAAACTAGATTTATAAGAAGATACGCTTAATAAAAAAAAGAAGATACATATGATGATCAAGAAGAAGTCAAACCAATATCTTCATATAAGTTTATGATATGATCTAAAATTGATAAGTATAATATCATTAGTGATCATATATTTCTAGTGTAGATGAAGATAATTAATTCTATATAGTAAAAATATTTTCTATCCTATATAGATCTAATATTATTTGAAGAAGTTACAAAAGATGAGAATTGGGTACATGTGATGAATGAAGAGCTTGACCAAATCAAGAAGAATTAGACATGATAAATTGTTTTGAGTCTAAAAGATAAAAAATATCATTAGGACCAAATAGATTTTCTATAACAAACTGAATAATGGTGACACAAGGATTTAAAATAAGGAACAACACATGTGTATGGGGTACTCCAAGATATAGAGAATTGATATTGATTAAAAATTTCACCTATTGTAATGTTACAGACAATATGAAAATTATTAGAAATAACAATGAAAAAGAAGTTCAAGATGTTATAGATGAACATCAAGTTAATATTTTTAAATTTATTTTTTAGAAGAAGTTTGTATAAAAAACCATATGTTTTTCTTGTTCATGAAGATAGAAAATAGTTTTTTAATTTAATAAAGATCTTTATGGGGTAACGCAGGCCCTAATATCATGTTATTTAAGACCATATAAATACTTGAAAAAATAGTTTTCAATATGGTGGAGTTGATTAAAATCTATTTTTCAATAATGGGAGTGATCAAAGGATGATGGTGTTAGTATATTTTGATGATATAATATTTTTCGGATCAAATATTCATTGTGAAAATAGTTTTTGGAGTTCATGAAGTTTTAGTTCTAAATGTAAATGATTAGAGAATTGATGTTTTTTAATATTCGGTAGGTGGTATAAGGAAATTATAACTTGTTTATTTACCAATCTAAATATGCCAACTAGGTGCTGAGACAATTTGGAATGGTTGATTCTAAGTAGATGGAAAGTTTTATATCTACATAGATGAACTTGTTAAGCGATGATAACAGCAAAAAAGTGAATTTCATAGAATACAAAAAATATCATTGGAAGCTCATCGTACTTAATAATGAAATGAATTGAAATTGTGTTTTCTAAATTTCAGGTGGTACGATATCAAATAAATCCCAAGGAAAACCACTTGATTGAGGTGAAAATAATACTTTGGTATATCAAAGTAATGGTGGATTTTATTTTGTTGTATATCAAAACATATCAGCAAGGGTTATGGGATATACAGACATATAGTGGTCTAGTTCAGTGGATAATCATAATTCAATATTATATGGTTCATTTTATATTGGAATATTAATAAATTTCTTGTATTAGTAAGAAATAAGACCATGTTTCTCTAAAAACTGTTGAAACTTAATATATTTTGATGACTCAAGCCTATATATCGTTATTGTGGATGAAACAGAATCTTAATGAAATGGTATTTTAAGTGATGTCTCCAATTAGAATCAATTATCATAAATAAAGTTATATAAATATTCTTAAAAAATATAGTCCATCACTTGAGGAAAAAGCACATTAAAATCGATTATCATTTTATCAAAGAGAAAGTGGATCATGGGTTGGTGATGATAGAGTATGTGTCTATAGAGTTTTAGGTCATAGAAATTCTGCCAAATTTTATACCTAAAGATTAATTTTATAGTAATAAACTGGATCTCAGAGTCTAGTGGACCCTATTCTCTTTAAGGGTGATTATGTGGAAGCCCCTCTGCAAGGTATGTTGAAACTCTCTTTATGTGTTGATAAATATTATTTTCCTATTATGATCACCAAAGAGTGACCTTATAGTTCATTTAAAAAGTGGGAGAAATAAGTGAAAATGGGGAGGAATTATATTTCTCAAACCTATCATACCAGTGAGTAAGATGATGATTGGGGAGCTTTTCAGTGTTGAATTAGGGGAGCAAGGATGGGGGGGGGGGGTTAAAACTCTAATGATGCTCATGTTTTTCTTTCAAAGAAGACATATCCTGAAAGGTGTTGCCTTTGGGATTGTTATTAAAGTAGTTATCAAGTGTGGTTGAAGCAATTTTATCCTCAAGATCTATACTTGGTCCAATTATTTTTAATAATTTTGTAATAATGGTTAACAAAACTTGGTATCTACATTCAAGAGAATTTGGTATAGATCACTATTTGATATCATGAATGATTAAATAGGTGGTGTAAAGATATTCATCGATAAAATTTTCATTAAACTCTTTTTTCTCACATTATTCTTGGTTCATTTTCATGACCCGTCCTCGGGGCCCGTTCCGTGACTACCCCAAGCCCGCCTTCCATAGGCCAGGGGCTGGCGACTAGCACCAAGGTGTAATTATCTGTAAAAAGGGAAGGTATTGCCTTTGTAAAGTAAACAAACACCACAGAGCAAGAAAGAAGAAGTAAACACTAAGTAAAAACTGGGAACAATAGAAAGTGCGGTAAAGTACGTGGGCTAGAATACAAACCCAAACTGAAAGTAAAGTACAACTGAAAAAGAGAGTACAACAACTGAAAAGTAAATCCACAGCATCGAACCATCCACTGGAAGTCCCACCTGAAGGGTGGGTACAGATAGCCTCCACAGCTCCTCGGATCCATCCGTCTACTCTGATTACGTTCCCCCCAGTGGTCCACCTCCAGGAGCTGACCTGCTCCTCGTGCCTCAACCACGATCAGCGCTGTCCGCCGTCTGCAACCAACACAACGTAGTGCGGGCATATCCCATGCAGGGGTGAGTATAAGATACTCAGTAGGGACCCCAAGACCCCCGAAGGTCTCCTGGAATCCACAGAGGATAATCCACAAGGAAAGATAAAATCCCGAAGTAACATCCGACACCACTTAGGTATATGCCCATACATATACCTAAGTCATCAATTCTCGTTCGACTCCAACATCCGATACCAAGTTTGATCACTTCCACATAGGATAGCCTAACACAATTAACATAGGAAAGCAAAACAAGATTCAGCTCACAAAGGTATACTTCTTCATGATGTCAAAACCATGACTGTTGGAGAACTCCTCCTCTATCGAGTACAGTGGGCCTGCCGCTACAACCAAGCACGCCGAAATCCTCCTCTGTCTAGTACTGTGGGCCTTCCGCTACAACCAAGCTCTTCCCTCCATGGGTCTTCCGCTACAACCAAGCACTCCCCCTCATAGGATTTAGAGGTACTCCTTCTGTTGAGTACCTCGGGTCTGCCGCTACAACCAAGCGCTCCTCCGCCGTGGGTCTGCCGCTATAACCAATCACTCCCCCCCATAGCCTCCAGAGGTACTCTTTCTGTTGAGTATCGTGGGTCTGCCGCTACTACCAAGCGCTCCTCCGCTGTGGGTCTGCCTCTACAACAAAGCGTGCCCCCTCATATCCTCCAGAGGCACTCCTTCTGTTGGGTACCGCGGGTCTGCCTCTACTACCAAGCGCTCCTCCTCCGTGGGTCTACCGCTACAACCAAGCACTCCCCACTGGGCAATCCAAAATACACCGAGTCGATAGATCAACAGTCATCAAGTCTCAGTCAGTTACTAGGTCTCTGCACTCTGCTAGCTCGTCACCGGGAGGGTCCGCTCCAAGAGCTACCGGTCGATACTCCAAGTATCACGAAGTTCCATGAAGAAGTATCTCAAAGGACCGCCTCGTCATAGGGGTCTCAATGCAACAGACGGTGCGTCAGTCGGACGCCCGGTCTGTGTGTTACTAGCCTTTTCGTCCCAGGGTCCCGGTTGGTTTCGTGTTCGAACCAACCCGGCCATATCTTGACTATACCCCGAACTCTCATAGGTTATTCTCATAGGGACCAATTCTCAACGTGATCACCAACGCCGCTGACGGTTCTTCAAACAGATGTCCGGTCTGAAAGCTATCAGCTTTTCCGTTTTAGGGGCCCAGTTGGATTTCAGGTTCAATCCAACTCGGCCATTATCCAACTACATCCAAAACTCAGGAGAAGCATGCCAAAAGTTTTGTCTCATCAAGAGGAATCCAACAAAGTTGACGGTATGTCAATCGGACGTCCGGAGCTCAAGTTATAAGCGTTTCCGCTCCCAGGGCCCGGTTGGTTTTGTGTACAAACCAACCTGGCCAAACCCAAAGTACTCCAAAACCATGAGTGTAGTACACCAAAACGACCGTCTTGATCCAAGGATCACATCGCCGCTGATGGTGCATCGATCAGAGGTCCGTAGACCAAGTTATGGGAAAAAGACCGTAACAATCCAGTATTAGGGGGTTCGGGCCCGGTACCCCCTGGGTCGGCCAGAACCGGGCCGACCCGACCCGGGTTCGGGTCCGGCCCACTTAGGCACAGCCCGGACCGGCTGGCGCGGCCCGGCCCGGCTTGGGCGCGACTCGGATGGCGTGGTCCGGCCCGGCCTGGCGGCCCCACGTGCTGGCGCTGACCAGGTGGCTCGACCGTTTTGGACGAGCAGATGGGGGTGCGTGGTGGCACGCTACCCCCCGCCAGCTTGTAATCGCGGACCCCATGGGGGGCCACTCCTTGCCAATGGACGTGGCCGAGTGCCGCGTCCCGACTTCCTCGGTCCCGCACGGTCGCGGGACCAGCGGCCTTCCGCCGTGGCTTCAGCCACAACGGCCTATCACGGCGGTGCGCCGGGCGCCGCCGTGCCGGCAAGGCACGCCAGTGGAGTGTTCCGCGGACCACCGGATGAGCTCCGGTGGTCGGTTTTTCCTGTCGTCTTCACCAACAGCCCTCCCGGGACCGATTATTCACTACTAAGACCTCAAAACGCCCGTACGGCCTGCTTCATCGTCGCCCGTCAATTCGCACACCAAGAACGAAGAGACGATGTGTTCGGACTTGTTCGTTGGTCCGCACCCACCATGTTAGCGGTTTAAAAAGGATTCCGACAATTTTGAAACACATGCCGAGGATATAAATCACATAGATTTAATTGAACCAAAACCCCTAACGCAAACGTCATCGAGCCAGGGTTCGTCGTGGAATTGCACGTCATAGAAGAAGGCATCGTGAAAGGGGGATCATCGCGTCACGTAGAAGGATTCATCGGCGCCGCGTCGTCGATCTCCGAGGATCTAGCGTTCTTGTTGACCTTCGTCGGAGGTCAGCGTTCTTCACGTTCTTCACGTTCTTCACATTCTTCGTGTTCTTTGTTGAGGAGGAAGAACATCAAGAACCTGAGCGAATTCTCCCTAGCCTCCCACAACCCAACCACTTTCGTAAAATAAGAGTTGTCTTATTTTATTAAAACAGAAGCCAATGATAGAATTTCAAAATAAAGAAACAATCAATTAATTGAATTAATTGAGGAGTTTTAAACCACCCAATTAATGAGGCGTTTATTAACCAGAATAAACACAAGGATTGACTTCATTAATAGGGGGTGTGGGTGCGTTACTTAATCAAAGGAGGGGGTTTAGGAAGAAAAGAAATGATGGGGCTCGTGTGGTCCCCACATCACAAATATCCTACCAAGTGGGTAGGGTATTGTGGGTCCCACTTCCAACACTTATCTTAGGTTAAAAAACATAAAAATAAAATAAATTTGTTGCACCACTTTTATTTTATTTCTTTACTTAACCCCAAAATTTAAAAACCACACCCAAGAAAACGCAACTCCGGAAAAGGTGTTTCTAAGCAATTATCGGTGCTGTGATTCCATCAGTGCCCTCTGAATTTGATTCCGAGCACCGTTTCAAAAGTTAGAAAAACCCGCTCGTTCGTTCACTGAACGTACCCGTGCTAAACTTCAGAAAAATGATTCCAGGCACACCGGGCCTCGGAATCAGCTACCGTCAGAAACTGCGTTCTTGTAAAATCCCAAAGAAAATTAAAAAAAAATTCCTTGAAATTTATGGGTATTTACATTACTCCACCTCAGGTCTTTACATCCCCGTAAAGCTTTAACACAAACTAGGGATACAAAAGTGGTACCGAGCACACATATGAGCCTTCCACTCCCATGTGCTCACCTGGAGGTTCTCGTACTGCCAGTGAAAGCGCACCCTAGGAATCGATCGTCCTCGTAGGATCCGCTCCTGTCGTTCCTCGATCCCCACTGGAACCTCCGTGAGGGTCACCCCATCGCCCAAGTCCAGCTCCTCATGGTCGATTAAAAGCAAAGGGTCAAGTTCTTATCTCCTTAGTTGAGATACATGGAAGTCGTCATGCACCTGGTGCAACTGAGGTGGGTTGGTCAAGTGGTAAACCACCTCTCCTACCCTGCTGAGGACCTAGAAAGGTCTGTTGAACCTCAGTGATAACTTGTCACCTCGGCCACATCTCCGTAACTCACGTCGAGGTGAGACCCGTAGGGAAACATGGTCTCCATCCTCGAACTATAGTGGTCTCCGCCTCCTGTCAGCACAAGACTTTTGTCGGCTCTGAGCTGTCCTCATCCGCTCTAGGATGACTTGGAACTTTCTGGTCCTACAAGAGTTGCTGAGATTTCTACTTTTCCGATAAGATAAATCCGGTCTCATCCCCTGGATGAACCACGTTCTTCTCCTAATACAGTCAATCCCGACATGGATGATACAAACCCATACCAAGGATGACGTCGTAAGGCCTTGATGCTACTACCAAGAGATCCAACCGTTACTCTCACCTCCAAGGGTTGAGTCACACTGTCAGCATCATTGTGTGGTCACTGAGTCTCCTCCAGTAGGTATCTCAAAGTGAGGGTCAAGTCAACGGTTATTAAACCGTAACCTCTTAGTAACAACATAAATAGAGTAAAAGAAGGTAAACGCCACAAGAAAGGTGTATTTTATTACTGCAGATCAAAGTACAAAGACACAAAGTATCTACAAACAAACATCAACAAAGCTAGAAGCAGTATAAACAAAAGTTTCCAGGTCTGGAGCTAGTCCCGCTCCTGTCCATCTGCTCCTGGAGCTCCATGATCGTAGGCCTCAGCTGCCTGAAGCTGAGCTCTCCCTTTTCCACCAGTTCCCTGCAGTCGGGGTGGACCTCCTGGTGGTGGTTGTGGCAACACCTCGAAGCATCGTCCACCTCTAGCTGCACGGCCAGCTCCCCTGCCATGGTCTCCTGCTCCATGCGGTCTGCCTCGATCGAACCTCTGCCTCTTCCTGGGAGGTCCTTCGATCATCTGCTGGTCATCCGTATGGAGGTTCGGACAGTCACGAGCCATGTGACCAACCCCACTGCAAGAGTAACACTGTCCGCTCATGGTATGTCTTTGTCCACCCCGGTTTCCTCGCACAAACGATCCTGTGTCATGCGGCCGACCACCTGTAGGTCTAGTCCTCTTAGACCCCTACGTCATCTATCTACTGCCCGCTATAGAAGACTCTGCCGCATGCCGACTAGTGGTGGGTCCTGCTTCTAGAGACTGCTCAGCAAGGAAACTCTCCACTAAGAGGGCTCTCTCCAACACTCCTGTCTGTGTCAGAATGTTGTGATAAACAACTAAAGATCTGATCTCTCGCCTGAGCCCCTGCTCGAAGGTTCGGTCCCTGAAGAATGGGTCCCGTACTATGTCCGTCAAATAACGCGAGATATCGGTAAACCTCGCGGCGTACTGGGCTACTGTCATGCTTCCTGCCGCAGCTGTAGTAGCTCCTGGATGCACACCGCACGGAGGTGGCTGGGACGAACTCTGAGCGGAAAAGGCTCTCAAAGTCCGTCCAAAGGAGAGATGCCTCATCGTGCACCTGTAGCATCAAGATCCACCATCTGCCTGCTACCACATGCAGGAGGCTCGCTCCAAGGACCACCATAAGGTCAGTTGGTGTCCCTACCAAACGGAAAACTCGTACAACTGCCTCCAGCCAATCCTCGGCTGCCTGAGGGTCCATCTCCCCATAGAACCTGGGCAGTCGCTGACGCTGAAACTCGTGTAGTGCACTAAGGCGACGTGCACCGTCAGCGGATGGGGCTGGTAGCATCGGTGGCTCGGCGGGTAGAGGTACCTCTGGTGCCTCTGCTGTTAAAGGGCCCTGTACCAAGGCCTCATCGCTCGGTGGACTGTCGTCCAACACAACGCTCGGAACCCTAGCTGGCTGTCATCGTGGGGCCATCCTGAAAAGCAACAGGTGCGCCACCGTTAATACAGTATACCTGGTGAGCTGACACAAAGTAATCACAAAGAAAACTTGAAACACACATGAAATCAATGTTTTCGTGCATTAAGTCGGAAATCAGAAGTCAGGGTCCCGGTGTATGGATACGTCGGCCGCTGCACCAACACTAGACTCCTTGGACTAATAACCACACTCAATACTCTCAATACTATTGCTTCACATAGAAAAATTAGAGTCCTGAGTTCTACGGTAGAATCGAACTCCTCTGATACCAATTTGTCATGACCCGTCCTCGGGGCCCGTGACGTGACTACCCCAAGCCCGCCTTCCATAGGCCATGGGATGACGACTAGAACCAAGGCATAATTCCCCGTAAAAAGGGAAGGCATTGACTTTTTAAAGTAAACAAACACCATAGAGAAAGAAAGAAGAAGTAAACACTAAGTAAAAACTGGGTACAATAGAAAATTCGGTAAAGTACGTGGGCCAGAATACAAACCCAAACTGAAAGTAAAGTACAACTGAAAAAGAGATCACAACAACTGAAAAGTAAAGCCGTAGGGTCGAGCCATCCACTAGAAGTCCCACCTAAAGGGTGGGTACAGATAGCCTCCACAGCTCCTCGGATCCAGCCATCCGCTCCGAGTACGTTCCGCCCAGTGGTCCACCTCCAGGTACCGACCTACTCCTTGTGCCTCAACCACGATCAACATTGTCCGTCGTCTGCAACCAACACAACGTAGTGCGGGCATAGCCCGTGCAGGGGTGAGTATAAGCTACTCAGTAGGGACCCCGAGACCCCCAAAGGTCTCCCAGAATCCACAAAGGATAATCCACAAGGAAAGACACAATCACGAAGTAACATCCGAAACCACTTAGGTATAGGCCCATACATATACCTAAGTCATCAATTCTCGTTCGGCTCCAACATCCAAGCCCAAGTTCAATCACATCCACACAGGATAGCACAACACGATCCACATAGGAAAGAAAAACAAGATTCAGCTCACACAGGTATACTTCTTCATGATATCAAAACCACGAATGCTGGAGAACGCCTCCTCTGTCGAGTACAGTGGGTCTGTCGCTACAACCAAGCACGCCGAACTCCTCCTCTGTCGAGTACTGTGGTCCTGCTGCTACAACCAAGTGCTTCCCTCCATGGGTCTTCCACAACAACCAAGCGCTCCCCCTCATAGGCTTTAGAGGTACTCCTTCTGTTGAGTACCGCGGGTCTGCCGCTATAACCAAGCGCTCCTCCGCCATTGGTCTACCGCTACAACCAAGCGCTCCCCCTCATAGCCTCTAGAGGTACTCCTTCTATTGAGTACCGCGGGTCTGCCTCTACTAGCAAGCGCTCCTCTGCCGTGGGTCTGTTGCTACAACCATGTGCTCCCCCTCATAGCCTCCAGAGGTACTCCTTCTGTTGAGTACCACGGGTCTGCTGCTACTACCAAGCACTCCTCCACCGTGGGTCTGCCGCTACAACCAAGCGCTCCCCACTGGGCTATCCGAAATACACTGGGTCGATAGATCAGCAGTCATCAAGTCTCAGCCAGCTACTAGGTCTCTGCACTCTACTAGCTCGTCACCGGGAGGGTCCGCTCCACGAGCTACCGGTCGATACTCCAAGTATCATGAAGTTCCATGAAGAAGTATCTCAAAGGAACGCCTCGTCATAAGGGTCTCAACGCAATAGACGACGCGTCAGTCAGACACCCGGTCTGTGAGTTACTGGACTTTTTGTCCCAGGGGCCCAGTTGGTTTCATGTGCGAACCAACCCGGCCGTATCTCGACTTTACCCCGAACTATCATAGGGTATGCTCATAGGGACCAATTCTCAATGTGATCACCGACGCCGCTGACGGTTCGTCAAACGGACGCCCGTTCTGAAAGCTATCATCTTTTCCGTTCCAGGGGCCCAGTTGGATTTCAGGTTCAATCCAACCCGACCATTATCCAATTGCATCCAATACTCAGGATAATCATGCCAAACGTTTCGTCTCATCAAGAGGAATCCAACATAGTCAACGACACGTCAATCAGACATCCGGAGCTCAAGTTATAAGCGTTTCCGCTCCGAGGGCCCAGTTGGTTTCGTGTATGAACCAACCTGGCTGAACCGAAAGTACTCTGAAACCTTGAGTGTAGTATACCGAAACGACCGTCTCGATCCAAGGATATCATCGTCGCTGATGGTGCATATATCAGAGGTTTGCAGCCTATGTTATGGGAAAAGGACTGTAACAGTCCGGTATTAGGGGGTTCAGGCCCGGTCCGACCCAGCCCGGTACCCCCTGGGTTGGCCCGAACTGGGTTGACCCGACCTGGGTCCGGGTCCAGGTCCGGCCCGCTTGGGCGCGGCCCAACCCGGCCAACGTGGCGCGGCCCGGCGCGCTGGCGCTAACCAGGTGGCTTGGCCGTTTTGGCCGAGCGGATGGGGGTGTGGGGTGGCACGCTGCCCCCCGTCAACTTGTAACCGCGGCCCCCATGGGGGGCAGCTCCTTGCCAACAGACGCGGCCGAGCACCGCATCCCGACTCACTCGGTCCCACGCGGTTGCGGGACTAGCGGCATGTCGTCGCGGCTTTAGCCGCTGCGGCCCCTCCCGGCGGTGCGCCGGGCGCCGCCGTGCCGGCGAGGCCCGCCGACGGAGTGTTCCGCAGACCACCAGACGAGCTCCGGTGGTCAGTTTTGCCTACCGTGTTCACCAACGGCCCTCCCGAGACCGGTTCTTCACTGCGAAGACCTCAAAACGCCCGTGCATCCTGCTTCGTCGTTGCCCGCCGATCCGCCCACCAAGAATGAAGAGACGGTGGGTTCAGAATTGTTCGTTGGTCCGCAACCACCGCGTCAGTGGTTTAAAAAGGTTCCGACAATTTTTAAACACATGACGATGATATAAATCACATATATTTAATTGATCCAAAACCCCTACCTCAAGCGTCGTCGAGTTAGGGTTCATCGCGGAATTGCACGTCACAGAAGAAGGCGTCGCGGAAGGGGGAGCATCGCGTCACGAAGAAGGATTCGTCGGCATCGCGTCGTCGATCCTTGAGGATCCGGCGTTCTTGTCAACCTTTGTCGGAGGTCGGCATTCTTCGCATTCTTCGCGTTCTTCGCGTTCTTCGTCGAGGAGGAAGAACTTCAAGAACCTAAGCGAATTATCCCTAGCCTCCCACAACCCAACCACTTTCATAAAATAAGAGTTGTCTTATTTTATTAACACACAAGCCAACGATAGAATTTTAAAATAAAGAAATAATCAATTAATTGAATTAATTGAGGAGTTTTAAACCACCCAATTAATTAGGCATTTATTAACCAGAATAAACGCAAGGGTTGACTTCATTAATAGGGGGTGCGAGTGCGTTACGTAATTAAAGGAGGGGGTTTAAGAATAAAAGAAATGATGGGGATCATGTGGGCCCCACCTCACAAATATCCTACCAAGTGGTTAGGGTATTGTGGGTCCCACTTCCAACACTTATCTTAGGTTAAACAACTTAAAAATAAAATAAATTGGTTACACCACTTTTATTTTATTTCTTTAATTAACCCCAAAATTTAAAAACCACACCCAAGAAAACGAAACTCCAGAAAAGGTGTTTCTAAGAAATTACCGGCGCTGCGATTCCATCAGTGCCCTCGAAATTCGATTCCAAGCACCGGTTCAAAAGTTAGAAAAACCCACTCATTCGTTCACTGAACGTACCCGAGCTAAACTTCAGAAAAATGATTTCGGGCACACCGGGCCTCGGGATCAGGTGCCGTTAGAAACTGCGTTCTTGTAAAATCCCAAAGAAAATTAAAAAAAAAATTCCTGGAAATTTCCGGGTCTTTACATTCATGTAGTCTTAGAGTACTTGAAAGTAAATATTTAGTCACTATCTAGAGTTGAAAGATGTGAAAGGTTGTTGAAAAAGAAGGTGCACAAGTTTTTTTATTAACAAAAGGGTTGAAGATGTATCCAAGGTTAGAGAGTTATCAAAAAACCTAAAGGGATATATTTTTGGAAAAAAATTCCCCTGGATGGAATTTTATGGCTTTTGGTTTTACGTGTTTATTGAAAAAAGAGGTTGAAAAATCTAGTTTTTAAGTTCTAGTGTGAAGAAGTGCTCTATAAGATATAAAAGGTTTTTTTGGAATATGCGAAGGAAAAACAAAGAAAATGATGTATTTTTACAAAATCAGTGATTCGATGTAACCTCATGAAAATATAGAAAAAGAATGAGTTTCATGAAGATTTCAATTTTTTTTGAAATTCATAGTTGCACAAATAGACTCAAAGATTCATGAAGACTATGAGTTTCATGTGAAAAGTGATGATTATGGTGATTTTTTAGAATCTTTAGTTAAAGGATAGTGTGGATGAATGTTACAAAAAGGTAGAGTTTCATTAACATGAAATACTAAGTTGTGAGAAAGGTTGATGGAAAGCATTAAAGATGAACGGGGGGTCAGGAATGCCTATACATAGACCCCTATCCCTCATCTGGAGTGAGGAATATTTAAATAAGATATGGAGGCTCTGTTTTCATAAAATAATTATGTGAAAATACTTCTTGTGCAAATGTAATTATTAAATGAACATTAGTTATGTGGTAAAGGTACTTGTGCCAATATGAATAAGTGAGTTTTGAAAAATATATATTTTTTTGAATAGCATGGAGTTGCAAAAAAAGTGAAAATTTTTGTAGAAAGTTCAAAAGTTTCATGAAAGGGGTGAAAAGGTTGTGTGAAAGTAGAAGTTGTGTGAACCAAAGAAGAATTAACTAGAAATTTTATGTTAAATCTATATTCTTCATTTGGATGGGAAAAATATTCATGACACACTGATTATGATGTAAACAATATTTTTTGAAAAAATGAGAAGATATCAACTGGAGGAAAAGTGAGTACACTACAACAGAGGGAGAAATGAGCTTTTAACTCATGATTGGTAGTGAACAGAGAGGGAAAATGTGTCCACTCTGAACATTATAACCATATTTAACGATAGTGGTTTCTTTACAATGAATCATTTCCTCTTTATGCTCCTTAAACCAGCTTCATTAGGGTAAAAAAAGTAAAATTATTGTTTCTCATGAAAATTTTATTTTCTATTTATACATTTCCATGGGAAAAAGATAGAGTAGTGTTTTCTTAGTGATGGTACAAGATCCAAAGTGGGAATCGTTTTTATCGAACATACCCTGATTCAATCATCATTTAGTGTGCTTAACCTAGTTAGACCAACATGACATCATTAAACATCCACAGTGAAATCCAAACTCAACTCCTAATGTAATTTCATGTTTGGGTCACCACTAACCCACATCAGTCTCCATACTGTCACCTCAAGCACCAATGCACCACCGATCCATATCATACACAAATCACATAAAGTCGAATGAGCTCGATTCCAACTCACGAACTCATTTAAAACTTCATCCAAATATTAAATTTGGTATCTATTATGGTAATGGATAGAATAATATTTTCCAATATACCAGCCTCTTAGTGACATCTAATCCATCTACCGACTAACCTCATCATTTCAATGACACTTCCAACATGTTGGTCACACCTCTATGATTGATAAGACTCTACCCACTATAAGAGTTCCATTAGAATCACACCAATAAATCAAAATATGAATCTCTATAGACCACGCTCTGTCAATTTCCACACATAATGTCCAAACATGGATGATATTATCATACCCAAGCACTAACATGAAACATCAATCACAGTCTGTCCCTGTCTCTTTAGTAACATCAGTCTTAATGGTTATCAAAATTTACCTGAAAAGGGGGCCACACATTCTATTTAACAATTATGGGATTTATGTTATGTGTCATTTCTCATAGCATTACTAAAGAATAACCTCAGTCAGTTCCATCATCACATGCATGTCACTCCCCTTGATCCACGATCATCCATCCTAACAACCCCAATCAAAGAACAAAATCAAGTTGAATGTACCAAAGTCCCTAATCCATCCATGGTGTCACCTCTTATTTTCACCAAAATATTAGTATACCATGCTTGACAACATTTTATCAAATCATCAGTCCTTATCCTATAAGTGGTCTCTCACTAATCTATAGCCCAAATGGCACCACACATAACCAATCTGTACCATCTTGACCCATATAAAATCAATGGGTGTACTCTCTCACACAACCAATTTAGACACCATAACTTATGATTCCATGAGTTTTACATCACAGAACCTAAGCTCACTCACCTGAAAAACTAACCATACCCCATTACAAATCAATCTCATCAATCTAGAGGCAGTTTCAAATATATTTTACAATAATTCTAACGTCGCACACATGTTGAGGATAATCACACAATAGCCTACCACATGGATTCATTCTATGTCCAAGAAGTGTTCAACCATGATTTTATTTTTCCACTCATAAATGAATCCAAATCACATAGGTTTGGGCATCCCACCAATCCTTCCCTCAAAAATTAAACTTCGATACCAAAATCACTATAAATTTGATTTCTTTACCTTATGAAATATCAATCCATATCACTTTCCTATACCATATACTAATAACACCTCTAACGCATCAATCATATCATAAATATTCTATACATTCCTCCCATCTCTAAGGCAACTCACATGATTGGGACAACCCCTCTCTCGATATACCCTCATATACCACAAATCATATCTAATAATAACAATAATAATGATTATTACTATTCTATCATAACATTAAGATCACCAATATTATGAGTCTCCCCTTTAGGGCACTAGGATCTCCCACCCAGCCCATAACTATGTATCATATAGGATATAACTCATGGGTAACACCTTACTTACCATTTAACATATCATAGGACAACTAATGTTCCAACATAACCCTCTTGGGTTCTCACACATACATATCAGAAATCACATGCCGAGTGATCAACCCATACCTGGGATCTTATTCTCATCAGAAATCCACATATAAGTCCACACCCTCAAGAATCATGATCTCATCCATATATATATGATGAAATCACCCTATGATGATCTATATTTAGGAAACCATAGTCATGTGCTTTGGTTAATTAGAATACCACTAAGAAGATATATGGGAAAACACCATTTAGGTTATTATCGACACCTAAAGTAACCAAAATCATTATGGAATCACCCATAAAAGGTGTATCATGAAGTCACCTAATGTATGTTCTAATATACTAGGTGCCACTACATATCACTTATATAGAGGGACTACATATCCATCATTAATGAACATATCACCATAAATTCCATATGAATTTTCATCAAAATTAAATATACTATAGTTCACCTAAGTATAATTCCTCCAACAAGTTATATTGTAAAATACTATATAAGTTAATATTGGAACAATAAACTACTAAACCCTCATCATCAGTGATATCAATCACACACAAGCAGACAAATTTCATGTGAATCCTATGTTTTATATATGATTTGTGATGATGCATATAACACCCCAGATTTCAAGTAATTAACCCATTATATATGTATTATATGTATATAAAGTAATTAGGTTATTTTTGGTAAGGTTTGGAGGAGTTTTGGAAAGTTTTTGGGGCTTTTCTAGAGGTTCACAGTTTGAACAAGGTTAGTAGAAACTGTGAAACACCTCCGAGAAATTGTCTAAGGGGATATAGTGGGATCTGGGAGGGAACATAGTTGGAGCATGGTTTGACCAAACTGTATGAACACCTAGGTGATATCGTGAAAAGTAGAACAGTGGGGTTCAGCATGGCTGGAAACTATTTTGTCTAACTATGTGATCGAACCATGAAAGAAATTATTTGAGGTAGTGGATGGAATATGATTTGCACAGGGTTTTGTTAACCATGCACCTAAACCGTGACCCATTAAAAATGAGATCTGAATTATGTGGATCTATTTTTTTATCCCCTTAACCCCTCATTTTTCCTCTAATGTGACCTTAACTCAATTTAATCTTCTCAAAAAGGTTATAGATATCATTCCACTTGATTCATAAGAAATACGTTGGTGATTATTGGTGCATTGAATCCCAGATTCCTTGGTAAGTGATAGTTTGTGGTGGGGTTTTTTAGTTTTCTTATCTTCCCTATCTTGAATTCATGGATATAATATTTTGGAGATAGATCCATAGTTTTTGATTCCAATCCTGATGATATGTGGTTGTGATGATGATATGTAATAGGATCTAAGGTGGGTTTTTAATGTTTCAATCCATTTTAATGAAGTTTTTCACCATTACTCATTTTCACTAAAGTTTGTGAGGCCAATGGATTTAATTTCGACCACTATTATTATAAAATTAAGGATTTATTTCAAATTTAATTAATTGATTGAAATGGATTTTGATTCTTTTCGATGGAAACCATCATTAGTGATGGGTTGTTGAATTGTTGAACTTATTTGTTTTGGTGGAAAGTGAAATTGGTTTCATGAATTTAAAATTATTACTTTAAAATGGTTTTTTAATTTTAGTGAATGGAAATTGGTTAGAAATGTTTTTTTAATAAAAAGGTGTTTTATTGAAATGTTTTGGGCACATATGGTTGGCATTGTTTTTGGTATTAATAATCAGGCGTGAGTTGAATGGGATGGTTAATGATCATGAAGTACCATGATTAATGGGATGGTGTATGGATGTGAAGTTACACTATCAATGGTAACAACAAGCTTGTGTTTTTTTATGGTTGTGTGTAATGGAATTGGTTATTATAAATGAATTTGAGAAATGGGTTGAATGACTTATTTGGTTTATTTCCATAGAAAATTGTTTTGTTTAGAAATGGCGTGGTTTTGATATAATTTTTTAAAATTATTTTATATAAGTTATTTTATATTAATTTTCTAACATGTTATATCCTAGTGGCATCAGTAGGGAATTCATTTGGAGAAAAACTACAATGTTTTATACACACCCCATACTTGGTCACATTGGTTCTTTTGTAGTTGTTGTATATCGAGACATAGATAAATGAAATATATCTCATTTTTTTAGTGATGCATCATGATACTTGGGCATGGATTTTTGAGTTGGATATTGGTTTATTATCGGAGATTTGGAGTTTATGTTTTGATTCTATTTGAGCTTTGATGGTTTTGTATTCTACTTTGTACTCTGATACATTTGTGGTTTGGTTTGTTATTAGTTGCTAGTTCCTTGAGTTGTATTTCATTTTGATCAGGCATCATATAATTGTTTTTTGGTTACTGTATTCATGTTATGATTGTTTTATTTTCAATGGGAAAATAATCCCCCGATTGTTAATGAGCCCTTGGAATTTATTCCCAGACTTGGCATCATGGGGATGTCACCTAAGGCCTAGTGATGCAATCAACTCTTCCCAAACCAATGGGTGAGGGTCAGGATATTACAAATGGTATTATTATTAGCCAAACCATCTTTTAATTATAAAAATGGTATTCTTTTTTTAGTCATGGATTTGAAATTTATATCTGTTTAGTCCTTGAGTTGGATTTTTAGGAAGGAGTAGAATCATCATAAATTGAAATGTAGAGAATAAAAAGGCACAACTAACCTATTTATGTTAAACCTCAAGTTACTAGGGAGTTAGGTACATAAGTTTTTCAATACACATCTAGGAGTGTAATCTCATATTTATGGGTTTATCCAATGATAAGATCATGGAATGCATTGATATAAATGAAATACCACTAGGAATGCATAATTCATTTTGAGTAATGATTTATGATTTGGTGTAAATTTTTTTTTGGAAAGTTTTGATTTTTTTTAAAATGTTATATTTTGAAATGGGATGATAGCGGTGTTTTGAAAATGTTTTGATTTTTAAAAGGTAGGTGGAATTTTCAAAAATGGGTTAATAGTGAAAAAATGTTAAATTTTGGAAAAAATTGTTCTGATATATGTGATGTGCTAAATTTGAAATTGTTAAGACTTTAGTTTCTAGAGAGTGAGACTAAATGGAATTTTTTTTGGTTATATAATATGATATTAGTTAGGTGTAGAAGAAAACGACTGGAAGAAGCTGCTAAGAATGTGGTTGCACATGAGCCACAGGGAAACCAACAATTGGTTTAGAGTATTGTCCATGCATTTTAGTCTATGGAAAGAGGGAACCTAAGGGATGAACCAAGGAAAGTGGATCATTCCATTCAGTTCTAAATTTTGAATAAACCTATCTTTCATGGTGACTCGGAGCCAGAGAAAATAGATGTGCAGATGAATAGGATGAATCAAATATTTGATTTCCTAGGCACACTAGTTGAGTAGAAAGTGAAGTTGGCAACATAAATGCTAGAGGATCTTGCATGACAGTGGTGGGATTTAACATTTAAGGATAAATTAGACCACATAATTTCATGGGAGTATTTTTAAGGGTTGTTTAATAAATAATTCTATCCTCACATGTTCAAAATTGTGAAAACAATATATTTTTGTAGCTTGAAGAAAGAGAACCTCTCAATGATAGAGCATGGAGATATATTCATGAATTTATTCCACTTTTCACCAAAATTCACAGCAAGTGCATACTTGAAGGAACACATTTAATAATCTAGGATGAGGCTGGAAGTTCTCTTGAAGATTTACATGATTTTTATAATAGATTATATAGATATGGTTAATAAAGTGACGGTGGTGGAAAGAGACATATCAGGAACTATGGGTGGAGGAAGAATGATGATACCCTGGAAAAATAGTGGTAACTATAATGCTGGAAATAATAGGAAGAGGTACACCTATTTCCAAGGTAGTGTAATGACTTGGAATCCGATGGTTGGATCGATAAATCTTTCTCCAAAACCTAAGGGTAATCTTGAATTCTTTTAGTGTGGTTATTTGGATCACATGAAGTGATATTGTAAGAAACCACCTAGATAATTCCACAATTTCAACCATATGGTACATCATTAGTGTTACTGTCATAGTACTCCAAGGTCAGGTGTTCTGGACACATCTCATGTTTTGCAGACATTGTATGCTTTGATAGGATATAGGTAGCAGAATACCTCTCTCTAGAAGAATTGAGAAATCCATTCTGATTCAATAAATACTAAAATTCCTACATTAGGGATATCTTAGTAGGGAAATAAATAAAAAATCTTAGTGAGTAAGAAGTTTTATATAGATGATAAAGTGACTGTGGATGATCAATCTTGATAATCGATGGTGAGAAGCATGTTTATTTTGAATTATACCCCTATTTAATCTCTATTTGATATGGGTACATCCCATTCATTTATTTCTTCTCATGTTTTTGATCTTCTATGTTTTCATGTTGATATGATGCATCCTTTTTGGAAACTTCAAACTTTTCTTAGACAAAGAGAATATTGAGCCTTTATGTGCCGATCATGTTCTATAACTATTGATGGGGTTGAATTAATGTGGATTTTATCTATTATTGAAATGTATTTTTATGAAGTAATCCTTGGTATGGATTGGTTGATAATGTTTAAAACTCACATTGAATGTTATATAAAAATAGTAAGTTTTATTACTAATGATGATGTCTAGCATCTCTTTAAAGGAGACCGGAATATAAAGGTAGGTGCATAAATATTGTTGAAACAATAAGATGTAACTATCTCATACCAATTATAAACTTTAATCTCATTATTGGGGGATTATATTGAGAATAAAGGTTTTCCAATAGTTTTTGACCATTTTCCTTATGTTTTCCTGAAAATTTCTTAGGGTTTTCACCCACAAGAGAAGTGGAGTTTATGATTGATCTCTTATCAAGGACCAGTCTAACCTCAATTCGGTATTATTGGATGGAACTAGTAGAATTAATTTAATTGAAGGTATAGTTGTAAGAACTATAATTCAAAGGGATCATTCAGCCTAGTATGTATCCATGGACAATGACGATCTTTTTTGTGAAGAAAGAGGATAGAAATATTTGTCTTTAAGTCAATTATAATAATCTTAACCAAGTTAAGATAAATAATAGGTATCTAATTACACACATTAATGACATTTTTGATCAATTAAGGGGATCCCAGTGGATCTATAAAATTAACATGAAATTAAAATATAACCAATTTCTAGTTTGGAAGGAGGATATTCTAAAGACGACCTTTATAAGTAGATATAGACATTAAGAGTATGTGGTTATGCCTTTTTTATAATTATAATGGTCTAGTAGTTTTTATGGTATTGATGAAGCAATTATTTAAAAGGTATCTGGATTATTTTTTAGTGTTTTTTGTGGATATATTATTGGTATATTCAAGGATAAAGGATGAGCATGAACAAAACTTGGCGATAGTGATGGGTATTTTGAGAGATCATCGTATGTGTTAAAAATTTTCAAAGTGTGATTTTTAGATACAAGTACATTTTCTTGGCCATATTATCTATAAAAGAGGTGTTTCTATGGATTCAGAAAATATAAATGATATAATCTGTTGGAAAATTCCAAAGAATGTCTTTGATACTTGCAGTTTCCTTGGTATGGCTAGTTATTATTGACGTTTTTCTCATGAGTTTTCATGACTAGATTCACTAATTACAATTTTGACAGGGAAAAATGTTCCATTCCAGTGGAATGATGGTTATTAGAAGTTTTTTCATGATACTGAAGCTCAAATTACATCAACATTGATATGGATATTACTAGGATCATGAAATGTATATGTCGTGTATTGTGATGCTTCATAATTTGGGTTGGGTTGTTTTCTTATACAAAGAGATCATGTTGTTGCTTATGGATCACAAAAGTTACAGTTTCATGAATGTAATTACCAAAACATGATTTAGATTTAATTGTTTTCATCTATTCTTTGAAGACTTAGCATGATTAACTCTTTGGTGAGAAATTCACAGTGTTTATATATTATAAGATCTTGAAACACATTTTCTTACAAAGGGATTTTAATTTGAGACAAATAAGATCGATGGAGTGTATCTAAATGTTTGACTTTAACATGATGAATACACCAGGTAAAGTATATTCAATAGAAGATTCATTAAGTAGGAAGTCATATGGTTAGTTGTAAGTGGAGGATTCATATAAGTGGTAGCTGATTTCAGTAATAGCTGACATGCACTTGGATTGTGAAGAAAAAGGTAGAGTTGTGATTTTCTTCCTTGTTTCTCTTATTCCAGATTTGGTTGAAACTATTAAATAAGCACATATATTTGATTCTGAATGTGTTTCTATGAGGTGAAAACTCAATGGCGGGGAGACCATTGAGGGATGGAAGCTGGATGGGAGTTCAGTTTTGTGGTTTTGAGATCGGATGGTCATACATATGGCTTGTCAAGAACAACTTCTTCATGATTATGATCACTCGAGAAGTTATATTCATCCTGGAATAAGAAATATGTATAAGGAAATGAAATAAAGGTTTTTGTGGGTTGGTATTACAATAAGGGTGGATGAGTTTTTGATGAGATACCAAACATGTTAGTAGGTTATGAAAGAGAACCTATGACCAATAGGTATGTTGTAGTCTTTACCTATTCTTGTTTGGATATAAGAGTAGATAACCATGGATTTTGAGACAAGACTCCTAAGGATGGTTCTGAGACATGATTCTATGTGGGTGATAGTGGATCAACTGACAAAGTCACCCCATTTCATCCCTATTCATGAATCTCATATGGTGGAGGAAGTTTCCAAAATATATATCTGAGAAGTGGTAAAGAGGCATGGGGTACTAGTTTCAATATCATCAGATTGATATCAATGGTTTATATCTCCTTTATGTAAATCCTTACTACAAACACTTGTGACTCATTTTACTATGAGAATGGTGTATCATCCTTAGATAGATGGACAATACAAAAGGATGATACAAACATTGGAAGTCATGCTTATGGATTGTGTAATATATTTTTTCAGCTCATGGTAGGAGCACATACAATTACTGTAGTTCTTATATAAAAACAGTTATCAGGACCCGATACATATGGATCCTTTTGAAGATCTATATGGGGTGTCATTGTCATTATCCACTTTGTTGGGTGGAAACATGTGAGACATCACTAGTTGGACCGAGCCTTGTTGAATATAAAATGTTGGAGATTTAGTTGATTAGAAAAAGGATGGTGACAACTCAGAGTCATCATAAATCATTTGTGGATCATTGTAAATGACCATTGTGATTTGATGAGAGTGAACATGTGTTCTTGATAATCTATCCAAGGATTGTGAATCATCATTTTGTTAAACATGGAATGTTATCTCCTATATACATAGGCCCATTTGAGATACTTGATTGAGTTAGTGAGGTGGAGTATCAGTTGTCATTTCCACTAAGGTTCAGTTCAGTGTATAATGTGTTTCATGTATATCAGTTGAAAAAGTATCAACCTAATCCTAAACATGTGATTCAATGGGATTACATTGACCTATAGCTGGATGATTTTTTGATTCAGGTGCCAGTGCGAATTGTGGATAGGAAAGAGAAATCCTTTCATGAAAAAATAATTGGTTTAGTGTGGATTTTATGTAAGCATGACTAGATTCAAGAAGAATCTTGGGAGTGGGAAAAGGAAATGGTCAAGTAGTGGCCCCAATTTTTTTAGGGAAATAGTGGTTGTCTACATTATAGGGATAGAGGTACTAATGGTTGGGAGAATGTATCAACCTATCATTTTAGTTAATTAACCATTTATTTATGTATTTTAAGCATATAATGTAATTAGGTTAAGTTTGGGAATGTTTGTAGTGGTTTTGGAATGTTTTTGGGATTTTATAGAGGTTCAAAGTTTGAGCATGTTTAGTAGAAATCATGAAGCACCTCTAAGAAACCATGTAAGGGGAGAGAATGGGCTTTGGGTAAGTGCACAAGTTTTCCAAACTATGCAGCTAACCAGTTGAAACTATGAAAAGTAGAACAGAGGGTTTGAGAATTGTTTATCTAACTGCGAAAGTCAATAGTGTGATGGATTCTTTAAGGCTGTGGCTAGCACAAAGATTGCACACAGTTTTCCTAACTGTGCTCCTAAACTGCACACTGTTATAAATTTTATCTATATTTTTTTTATGGCTAATTCATTTTATCCCCTTAAACTCTAATTGTTTCCATAAAGGACCCTAACTCATTTTCCAATCCTCCTATAGTTCTTGGAGACCATTCCTCTTGATCTGGGAGTAATTCGATGGTGATTCTAGGTGTGTTGGAGCCTAAATTCCATGGTAAGTGCTTGTTTTTTTGGGTTTCCTTAGTTTTATTCTCCTTCCCTATATTGGATTCATGAATCTAATCCATTTGTGACAGTTCCATTGTGTTTTATGCCAAGAATATTAATATATGTCAATGTTAAGGATATGGAACAAGATATATAGGTGATTTATTTGGAGTTTTAATCCAGTTTTGTTAAATTTTTATACTGTTCCTCATTTTCGCCTAAGTTTGTGAGGTAGGTGGACTCACTCTCGAATCCTCTTATATGGTCTTGAATGGTTGATTTAAAATTAAATTAATTGATTTAAATGGATTTTGAATTTTTTTTGAAAATCTTTTTGTAAACCTTCTTTAATGATGGGTTGTGGAATCATATAAATTTGTTGTTTTGGTGGATGGTGAATCTATTTTCATGATTTTAAAATGATTTTTTCAAAATGGTTGTATGATTTTAATGCATGAAAATTTGTTGGAAAAGAGTTTCCAATAAATGGAGTTTTATTGGAATGGTTTGGGCACAATTGGTCTGCATGGTTTTTGGCATTAATGGTTGAGAGTGAGTTAAATGTGATGGATAATCTTCTTACATTACCTCCATCACTGGTATGGAGTATGGATGTGAAGTTCCACCATCAATGGTAACACCAAGATTATGTGTGTACATGTGTGGTTTTGTGGAATGGAATGGGTTATGGAAAATGAATTTGATAAACAGTTTGAGTGGCTTGTTTGGTTTCTTTCCATATATATTTTTTGTTTTGAAATATTTTGGTTTTTATATTTATGAATTTTAAATTGTTTTATATAAAATGTTTTATATAAATGGGCTAACATGTTCTATCATAGGGGTGTGAGTAAGGAAGTCATTTTGGGAAAACCTATTGAGATTTATACTCATCACCTTAGTGGGAATGTTGGTGAATTGGAAGATGTTGTATATCAAGACATAGGTAAATTCAAAGTATCTCATTTCTTTAGTGATGCATCGTGATACATGGGCATGACTGTTGAAGTCAGATCATGGATCATGATGGGAGATGTGGAGTTTATGTCTTGATTTTCTCGGATATTTGTTTGTTTTTTCCTTCATCTTTGTACTCTGATATAGTTGTGGTTTGGTTTTTTATTATTTGGTAATACCTTGAGTGGTATTATATTGTTATCATGCATCATATAATTATAGTTTGGTTATTGAATTCAAGGAGTGATTGTTTTATTTTCAAAGGGTAAATCCTCCCCCAATTGTTGATGAATCCCTTGACATTTATTTCTAGACTTTGGTGTCTTGGGGATTTAACTTAAGGACTAGTGATTTCACCACCTCTTCCCAATTCAATGGGTGGGGGGTAGGATGTTAAAATGCCTCTTGCCTCCATGGGAAAAAAGTCAAAACCATCAATAACAATCTCAAATATGCACACCATATTGAAAACAATCCCAACTATAACATAAAAATCGATGGAAAAAAATCCCATAAACCTAGTGATGTATACTTCCCATAGAAATGTGTGTTCATGATGCACCTATCTGTGGTCCATCACAAGCTCCAATACATTCCTATATCCATCTTACCATCTCTAAAAAAGTTAAAAAAATGATCAGATATAAATTTTTAATGAACCACCATGGTTATCTTTATAGTAATTATATTGAAGTAACACATGAACTTAGGTGCACCTCCCCATATACCATATGTTTTTTACTAGAAGTGAGGGTCTAGGGCATTACAACGGGGAGAATATACCCTCATATCAGAGTAAAACACAACAGAAATAACCAAATAACATCCATATAATAAAAGGAGTATGAGGAATCAATAAAACACAAGTATGATATAAAAATAGAATATAAAAAAACAAGCACACATCCAAAACTAATCACCCATTGCGTTAGTCATATATAAAAATAAACAAAACAAAAAAATAAGATACAAGTCTCCATTACTATCCCTAAGTCATACCTCAATATTGATCTACAATCAAAATTGATATACTACACATTAATCATGTACATTAGGAATTATCACTATCTACTATATATCTCACGATAAACATGAAATTAGTCATAGGGTCTGAACATGTACTAGGGAACCCATGAAGGGGTTGGGAAATAGATTTTTAGTAGGCCACCTCCAATGGTTTCCCTAACATTTGTAGCCATAACAAGTGCATGAACACATGATATAACCATAGCAGTAAAATAATCATTGGATTGAAATAAATAAATAAATCATTATCAATCCTTGGGTTATAATGTGCCACCCAGAATTGACCATATATGATTTTCTAGTGCTTGAGTGTCTCTATACACGTGGTTTATCCATGCCAAGGTTTGGGTAAAATCTCACCCATAATATCATCATAAGTATGTATGATCACTTAGAGGTTTGTGTGTCCCACACAAATCATATCATATATACACCTCATCAGGGGGTAATTCGTCCCTCTTATCTATCTAATATAAACATTGGGGGATATAATCCACTTGTTAATATCACATAAAATCATTGAGGGCCAACTCCCACTTGGTAATATCTCATATAATCCTTGAGTGTAAGTGCCCAATTAGTGTAATTGTATCACTGAGAGGGGGATGGGTGAATCCGTGACCTTTTTATTTTATGCTTCAACTGAAACAAACTTCACCTCCTATTAAATATTAAATCCCCTACTAAAATCAATTCAAACACACATCCACATGAAGACGAGTATTTATAAGGATCACTATTAAATAAGAATAACTATGTCCTTGGTATGGTTTGGAAGTGATCTAATACCACACAATCCACTAGAAAATAGTCCTTGGATTACAACAAGTTGGATGCATCCTTTCCCCCGTGTAGCACTATGAAAACAATCCCAATAGTATGTGTGAACCCTCTTAAAAGAACTAGGGAAAACAACATTTATGTAATAATGAATGTTACCTGTGGTTCTTTTCAATTTAACAAATGTATTCAATTAAAATAAAATTATTCCATTTCTTACCTAGATGAAAGGTAAGAACATCCTAGACTTTGTTATGAAAACTCAGTCATATTTTCCTAGGTCTGATTCTCCCAGTATGATTCCTCCATGTAAAATTCCTCCAAAACAATTCTTCTTAGTACGATTCTCCTAGTATGAAAAATATATAACTTTGTCTATGTTTAGTAGAAATGAGTCAGAAACACTTCAATACTCTTTCTTCCTCAGTCTGAAAATCCTCTATACAAAAAAACACAGTATAGAAATCCCATTCCAATTATTTATCCCAAAATGATAATCGACTGAATATAATTGATATGCATAGTATGATAAACAACTGAATACGATAACCACAGAGTATGATTTTTAGCTGAATACAACTTTGAAATCTTGTATCTTCTTCTATCTCTTCTTCATCAAAACTTTATCAACAAAATCTCAGTATGAAAACTTATTTTTCTCTCTAAAAATAAGATATTCTCTCTCCCTATTGAAATAAATAGTACACCAATCACTTGAAAGTAAAAATTTATTTCCCTTTTATATGTGTTTCATTAGAGGCTTTGGTGAGAATCCCAAAATTCTTTCATGCACATACAAATTCACCCAAATTTTAATTTCCCATAAAATTCTGAGATTCATTTTGATTTATTCAAATCTTCTCAAAGTTTCTCAATTCTTATATAATCTTCACCTCTTATACTCTATAATTCCATTTGAATCACCAGTCCGATTACAATTTCCATGTCTGATTTTATTTTTTCAATTTCTTTAAAACAATGCTCTCTACCAATTAAAATTGTTGATGATGAAATGTATTTATCTTGAAAATTTCAATTTTTCTCTTAACCCACTTGAGATGTAATCATTCCTTTGAATGATAGATCCCCCCTTGAAATCATATTCATCTCATTTTCCTCAGAACTTCTCTTAACCCACTTGAAAAAAACATTTGAGAGAAAATCACGTCATCTGTCTCTTGCTTCAGTAATTCAATAAACTATTCAACTCAAACTTAGTAAAAAATTTTAGAGTACGATATTTCTGAGTACGATTGTCCTAGGTTTAAGAATTTCTGGATACGACCATTTATTGATATGATCATTTTCCTACTGAGACTGAGTATGATCATCCTGGGTATGAAAAGTTTATTATTCTTTGGATGGATGATCAGATGCTACCATAAATCGGTACTATCTTTTTAATTGGTACCTTCCCTTCAATCAACACCACCTCTTCAATCGGCACCACCTTTTTAATCATCACCACCTTTTTAAATTTTCTTCCACCTGAATATGACTAATGCAGGTACAATCCCTTTTTGATTGGAAGAATCTCTTTCAATCTGCCATTTTTTCATCAATATTGCACCAAAAGTTCTCAATTCAACTTTGTGATTTATAAGAATTGAAAAATAAAAAATAATACTTACATTTAAAATTAATTGTAGTCTTTTATACTCTAATAATACCTAAAAAACAATTATTTTACATCATATTCAGAGTGAATATAATGACCATTTACTTATAATAATATATTTTCACTTCTATTCTGGACCTGAGTCAAGTCTGATCAGAACCATTTCTTCCAAAATAGCTTCTTCTAATTAGGATATACTTTCCAAGTGAGTCCAATTATTTTTAAAACATGAGTTCAATTCTTTACAAAACATGAGTATGATTCTTTTAAAACCAATAGTCAAACCTATTGAAAACTATATTGAATCCCTTTCAATCTGAATTCCCATTCCTCATCTTTCTAAACATACTTTCTTGCTTTAACATAATGATAAATTGATAATAAATAAAACTAAAACAAAAATTTGGCCTAAAAATCTCCCATTATGTATTTTTAGTCAATACCCACTTCAACCACTTCATCCTCTTGAAAGAAATAAGTGGTATTGTTTTTATTTTCTCATGTTTTATTCTCTCAATTTCTTTTTTTTCTCCCCCTGTTTCATTTCTCTCTCCCCCTTTCTATTATCTCACCCCTTATTGATAAAAAATTCAAAGGGGCCATCAAGATAAGTTTCACCCAAACGATTTCATTTATAGGGGTTGTAACATTTCATTTCCAAATCTTGAATATTTTCTTCAACATGAGTATCAAATGAGTTTCTTAACAAAGAACCTTTAACTAAACAACTATAATTCTACATTGGTGAACTCAATGTGGAAAACAAGACTGTATAATCAAGGTTATTAATATTTTCAATTAAAAAACATTCATTTAATACCGTTTAAGTTTTATCTCAACATTCTCATGATTGGGGAGATCCTCGAAAGAATTTTTTCAAGATAAAAGTAACACACACCCATCATAATAGACACATAAAAAAGTTTAGGTGTATAAAAAAACAAATTTTCATAAACTTATGTTCTTCATAACCTCATTACATTATTTTGAAATAATATAAAGAGTCTTATCAATTCCACTTTCCCTATTTCCACTCCTTGAATTCCATGTAAGTTATCACAAGTATACTATGATTTTAGGGAATAAGGATGAACCTCTATTATTTCTTAGAGATAAAATTCAGACTGTGAGTCATCTCTTAGTCTTTCATTTTTCTTCTTCTTCTTGGATTTTTCATTGGACATGCTTTATTCCTTCTTTTCAACCTTATTAGATTTTGTAAAAACTTATTTCTTATCTATAGAATATTCTAACGAGGATGTAATATTTTCTTCAGTATTAGACAAATCTTTATTATAATCAGTTTTTAATGTTTTGATCATGTCTGTCTTTTCTTCTAGAAAGATAGATGAACAAATTTTGATATCATGCCTTACTTAACCATATCCAAAATCTTTTGATACCTTTTTTTCAACATTTATTATATCTTCATACATATATTTCTTCCTCTCTTATTTCACTTTCTTTTCTACTTCATCTAATTTTCTGGCCAAGTCATAGTGCTCTGGCCAGACAACCAAGCACTATTTCTTTTGAAACTTAGTAGATCTGCATTTCTTAACATACAAAACACCCAGATTCTGAGAATTTATTAGAACATTTTTTATGCCAGTAAAAAAACAATACATAATTTTTAAAGGTTTATAGGTTTTTTATATCTTTCAAAAATAGTTTCTTGGGGTTTGATCCTATTTTCAATCTTTACTTAAATCTTTTTAGGTTTATTCAAAACAACCTTCTCAAACTTCTTTATTTGATGATATTGACACCCCCTCAACCTCTACCTTCTATATAATGTGGGATAATAGAATTTGTTTTGGTTAAAACAACACATACTTACCGTGTGTCTGAATCCCCCCAAATAACAACAATACCCATAGAAAGAGTATTGGCCTCTGAAACCTCTATACTAATCAGAAATGTGAATTAGTTTCTCAGCCACATTCTCCTGTTTATTTTCTGAGCCCCCAACATTTCTGTTATCAACCACATTACTCTTCCAATTTTCTGATTTATTGGAACTAGAAGTATTTGAAACTTTTCCAAATTCTGAATTTTTTCAAAATATTTTTCAGTCTCAGGTTTCTTAGAGACTTCTGAATTCTCAACCTTGTTGGTCTTGGCCACACACATGATTTTTATAGAATTATTATTTTCATAGGAAATTCCTTATTTTATATATCCCATTGATGGTAACCTTGGTTAAACATTATCTGGTTTCTCATTTTGATAACTTTCACCAACATCAGTGATAAAGTTTTGGAAACTTGTATTTCTTAATTAAGCTTTAGAAAGTTTTTGTTGGACAAGTTCAAAATCTTCTTTTTCCCTTCAACATCACTTCTAGATGCCCATTATGATTAGTCTCTTCTTCAATAGATATATTTAAATCATGCACCACTTTTATTAGACTTTATTTTTCATCAGAAAAATATTTTTGATTTCTTGTTGAGGAACATTCATCTTCCAACTTTTTGTTTTACTTTTCATGTCTTATGATCCTTCTCAAGAATTATTTCAATTATTCTTTCAAATGCATTTCAAGTTGAGTGTATTATTCATGAGAACTTTTTCATACATATTCTTCATCATTAGTGGTTGTAATAAAAGTATTTTACCCAGCATGATTAATTTATCTTTCAAATTCGAATCCACTTTCTTTTTCTTCTTCTTCTTCTTCAGAACAACTACTTTACCTTCTTGAATAACTTTCCTCATTCCCTATTGAAATTAACATTTTATATTAAACATAATTTGTAACTTAGTCAATATCATCATCCTTAAATAAAAATATTCTCATTTTTGATTTTGATAACTTCTTATCTTCCCTCTTGGAATATAATTATTCTTTATCACCCATTTTCTTCAATGATATTTTTGGCCTTGTTTCTTATTCTTCACTTTCTTCTTCATCACTTTCATCTTCACTAACTATTCAAGGCAAATTAAAAAATTCCCAAAAACTCCACATCCAAAACACTTTAAGGGAAGTTTCCATTTATACATTAATGTACCTCTTTTCACACTCTTAGAAATCAATGATAAAATTGCATCAAGATTTTTATATACCTCATTTTTGGAATTAGAATCTACAGATTATTCTTCTTCAAGAATCCTTTTTGACTTTTATTTCAAGATGGACTTGAAAGAAATTTCTCTATAAACTTTTGTTTTTTACCATTATATAATTTTCCCTTATCATTTCATAAGTAATGAAATTACTGTGAAAATCATCCAAAGATAATGTTTATGGATCTCTAACTTTTAATGAGGAAATATTCACATAAAATTTGTTGAGAAGGACTCTCAAGATATTCTCAACAATTTTTGAATCAAAAAACTTTTCACTAAGACATCTGATAGTGATTAAAATTTCATTTTCCTTGGTAACTAAGTCATAAACAGATTCATGCTCACCCATCTTGAGATCATCATACTTCAATATCCATATTTGTAACTTTTCCTTCTTCACTTTTGTATTTCCTTCATAAATATTATACAGATTATCCCAGATTCCTTTGGCAGTGACAACTCCTTTTACACTTAGAAACTCACTTTCAGAAGGTGTTGAGAGTAAATCATTATTGAATCTTCTATCATTCACATGATTTTCTTTATCGGCCTTTGTGAGAGGATAATTCTCAATATGAGGAGGGAAACCGTCTATTAAAACTATTGAAACATTATACCAAAGATTCATAAGATATGGAATAATTATTCCTTTATAGATATGATAATTCATATAATTTAAGATCGAAATCCCCTTACTGTTCACACAAATAAAATTCTCCATAACAACTTCTTCTTAAAATGCATCAATAAAGAATTATGAAATGAAACCTTCAGTTTTGATACCAATTGTAAGTGCCCATTTAGTTTCCCAAATGTCTCGAAGGCCTTTTTTTATTTTATTAAAGATAATCCCCTATTTAAGTGTTGAAGGGGAACTCGTACATAACCCATAGGCCCAAGGCATAAGGCCAAACATTACCCGCAATACATAACCCGAAGGTGCAGAGGCATACCATTCCCATTAAATGAGTAGGATGTACCCTTTCACTCATGTAGCACTATGAAAAAAATCCCCATAATGCATGTGCACCCTATTAGCACAAATAAGACAAGTGTAACAATGAATGTTACCGGTTATTCTTTTCAATTACACAAATGTATTAACTTTATGTAAAATTATTCAATTTCTTACCCAGAAGAAAGGTAAGAACCACCTGGACATTGTTATAAAAACTCAGTATGATTTTCTTGGGTCTGATTCTCCCAGTCTGATCCCTCCATGTAGGATTCTTCCAAAACAATTCTTTTCAGTACGATTTTCCCTATATGAAATATATATATTTTTTTATTTTTGGTAAAAATGAATCATAACCACTTCAATACTCTTTCCTCAGTCCAGAAATCCTCAGTATGGAATTACCCCATATGAAAATCTTGTTCTGATTATTCATCCCAATATGATAATCAACCAAATACAATTGATATACAGAGTACGATAAATAGCTGAATACGATAACCACTGAGTATGATTTTCAACTGAATACAACTTTACAATCCTATCTCTTCTCCTATCTCTTCTTCTTTAGAACTTTTTCAAAAAAATCTTAGTATGAAAACTTATTCTTCTCCCTAAAATTCATAGATTCTCTCTATCTATTGTGATGAACGGTGCCCTAAGCACCAGAAATTACAAAGTAATTTCCCTTTTATTGGTGATCCATGAGATGCTTTGGATTGAATCCCAAAATTATTTCCCACTTATACAAATTCACCTAAATTTAAATTTCCCCTAAAATTTCAGGATGCATTTTGACTTAGTGAACTCTTATAAAAGTTTTTATATTCTTGTAAAATCTTCATCTCTTCTTATCCAGACTTCCATTTGAATCAACAATCTGATTACAATTGAAAATTATGATTTTATTATTTATATTTCTTCAAAACAATTATCAGTAACAATTAAAATTGTAGATGAAGAAATGGACTTTTATTAAAAACTTCAATTTTTCTCTTGACCCACTTAAGATACAATCCTTATTTTTATTGATAGCGTCCCCCTTAACACCATATTCATATCTTTTTCTTCATCACTTCTCTAGACCCACTTGGAAAAAAATCTCAGAGAAAATCAGTTCATCTATTTCTTCCTTTAGCAATTCAATAAACCATTCAACTCATCTTGAGTACGATTGTGCAAAGTATGATGTTTTTTAGCACAATTATCCTAGGTACAATCATTATTGGATATGATAAATTTTGGATATGATTGTTTTTATATAGATATTGAGTATGATAATCCTTGGTAAGAAAAGTTTATTATGCTTTATATGGTTGATCAAATGCTATAGTAAATTGGCACCATCTTTTCAATCGACAACATCTCTTCAATCGACACCACCTCTTCAATCAGAACCACCTTGTCAATCGGGTCAACCTTTTCAATTATTATTCCATAAAAATACAACTAATGTAGGTATAATACCTTTTCAATCAAAAACATCTCTTTTACTACCCATTTATTTTAGGAAGATTTCATCACAAGTTCTCAATTCAACTTTGTGATTTATGAGAATTCTAAAACAGAAAAGCATCATCAAATTTAAAATTAATCATAGTCATACAGTCTCCGATCCTCTATAAAAAAACTTCTTATAAATCATATTAAGAGTGAATATAATTATCATTTACTTCCATCAATATATTTTTACATCCATTTTGGACCCTATTCAAGTCTGATCAAAACCATTTCTTCCCAAACATCTTCTTCTTATTATGACGAACTTTCATAGTGAGTCAAATTATTTTGAAAACATGAGTCTAATTATTTATAAAATGTGATTCCAATTATTTTAAAACCAATGGAAAAACTTGTTAAAAAATATATTCAATACATTTAAATATGAATTCTAATTCCTCATATTTCTCAACATACTTTCTTTCTTTAACATACTAATCAACTGACAAAAAATAAAACCAAAACACAACTTGGGCCTAACATTGAGGGATAATTCCTGACCTCAAATAATCATTAGGGAACAAAGTACACATTTTAATATCTCATATAGAATTGTGGATAGTTTTTACATGGTAATATCTGATATAATCATTAGGGGACAACATACACTTGATAATATCTTATATAATCACCAAGGTCTAGAATCCTCCAGGTAATTTGTCATATAATCATTGAGGGACAATTTAAATATGGTAATGTCTCATATAATAATTGGTTTCTAGCCTCCACCTTGTAATGTTTCATGCAATCATAAAGGTATAGTGTCCACCTAGAAATAACTCACATCATATACACTCAGGTTCATACCATTCCTCAAGGCTGTCACATAAAATACATGAAATAAGGCTAGACATCATATTCCCGACGCTCACATGGATGAGCTTTGGGTTCTAAGGTCACACCCAAAGTTGAAAATAACTAACTACCTACATTAACCCTTACATGGTTCAACATGAAACTGGGGAACTTATTGAGGCCCTATAAGTCATACCATATCCTGGACACCCAACATGGATTCCTTTGTCTTAATACTATCTCTTAGGTCAGAACCATCACTCATAGGGCATAACATACATAAATGTCATCATATTAATCTCATGAGATATCTTGTATTCTTGACCTAGGAACACTTATGACATATTTGACATCATATACCTTGGAAATCTCTTGAAAATACAACAAGCCATTCTTAAAAACCTCACAAAGGTCGCATAAAACATCTTCCTTAGAAGAACTACCAATACTATACCAAGAGGAAAATTTAATCTATCATATATCATTATCCTTGAATCATCACATGATTATCCTTCAATAAAAACGAGTCTCTCACCATCACGTTCTATGTGAAAAAATAATTGAAATGGACTTCTCACTTGCCCGATTCAAGGTTCGGGGCATCAAAACTAGCAAAACCATCCAAGGGGACAACACATGAAAAACACCTCAGTGTAAAACAGATGTACTTTCATATACATAATTTGGAAACATTCCTCATACTATCCTTATATGCATTTATCTAATAGATAATGTGTACCAAACATAAATAGTGTGTAACTAACATGGGGTATCTGTCCATATATGTCACAAGGTGTCAAGCCAAGTACTTTACATGGCATCCGGATGAGTACCACATATGGTCTCTGGCCATGTATCCCACATAGTATATACCTACACAGAGGGTGATTAGATGAGTACTTAGCCACACCTAGGTTCAAGTAACAAATTCACTATACTTCATGTTCTCATAGACTACATGTCATGTATTCATCATCTTCCACCTTTTATATCAATGAAGAACACATGAAATTTGTTCATTAATTACACACCTTATGATCATGTTTTCCAAATGAAAACCCCCAATGATTCATTTGAAACTACAATTTATCTCAAAATCATGCCTCTACTGTAATGTCCCAGATTTTTCCATGTATTATCTTAATATTATATAGGAATTATTTCGAGACCAGGCTTTGAGACGACGTGCAGTTCCGGGGCCCGGTGAGCCCGGAAAAAATGTTTGGATTTAATTTTAATAACCAAATAATGTGTCCATGTGGTTTTCCTAAAAAAGTGGAATAACTCCATAATGGGTGCTCGGATCAGAAATCTGAGGGCACCGTTGCGTCTAGATCAGCGATTTTACCCTAGGAGAGACCTAACATCGGCTGGCACAGGTTGGTGATGAAATCCTATTTTTGGACGCAACCATAATAAAATATTTTATTAAATCCTATTGCGTCAAATATCTCTTATCTTTTTTTAAATAGAGATTTGTGCAGGGGTCCAGGGTTACAGAACTCATAACCTTGAAACCTCTGGAAGCTCTAGAGGAAACCCCCAACACGGCGATGGTGTTCTTGATGAATTTCACCGGTGGCGACGACGCGAAGACCGGATCTTCGCCAATGAACGCCGCGAATCCAGGTAGGGTGTTTAAACTCTTTGTGATTTCTTTCCCATTCTTGATTCCTACAATGAATGTGGACTAATCCATGAACATATTAACCCACAGATTGATCGTGATTGAAGTATGGGATTTTTCGGTGATTTTGGGGATTTTAATTCTTGAGTTATTTTTGGTTTCGTTCAACCTTCTAATGGTTATGAGCCAAGATCGACACGAACATCGATCGAGGTTCTTCCCTCTTGATTTGTGTGTTTTTCTCCCTCAAATTCTCGTTTTCTTCAAGTGCGTTCTATGCATTCTTCACGAGATAAGAAAAACAATTGATTGCGCCTTCATTTAGAGAAATAATGATCTAAGATTGTAGATCCAACCATGGAATGATGGTACGGATCTGCGATGACAGTTTCAGTAGACGATTCAGAGCGAATCGTGAGATATTCGTTTTTGGGCATTTTTCATCGGAAGATCATATTTTGTTCGTCAAGCTGATTGAAGTTCCGAAACTCATGTATTCAGTTTTAGGATGATGAAACGAACCAATGCCTTGAGTTTCACAGCAAACAGATGGAATAATCGAGATTTGGAAGATCGGCCGAGGCACGGAGGAAGAAGACGACGTTCTAGAAATTTCCCAACTACACGACTTGTACTATGGGCTACACGGCGTGTGTTCATCAGGGATCACTTGGTGTGTACTCTGGGAGTATACGGACACAAGTTGGGTACACGGCCAGGGACACGACGTGTGTACCCCTCCCCAGCCAGACCCAGCTAGATACACGGGATACCCCGTGTACTGGTACACGGGCAGGAGACAGGGACAGACACCGTGTACGGGCATACAGCTAGGGTACACGGGTGTTTTCCTGTTGATAGGACATGGCATGTGCTTTGACTTACATACCGTGTATATGCTTTCCTACACGACTTCGATTATGGGACCGGGCCGTTTACACAGGCAGTACCCAGAGCCAGGGAACATAGTGTGTGATCCTTCTACACACAGTGTAGTGGAGTTTTACACAGCTTAGATGAATGAAACAGTCTGTTTACACGGGTAGTACCTGGGGTCAAGGAACACGGTGTGTAACCAAACTACACGCCGTGTAACCTATTTTACATGGCTTGAGGCAGTTTCCTTCCGTGACTTGGAATATTTTCCTTAGGGTTCGTCCCCTAGGTCTTTCTCCTGAAGGTTTCCAGTATCATTTCCTACGTACAGAAGTATGATCCCTTCAGCAGGACTTCCTAAATAGAGTTTTTGGAATCCCCTTTGTGAGACTTAGAGCTGGATCCTCTATTCATTTCTGGAACCCTAGGTTGAGTTATTGGTATAAACGTGGCCAAATTTACCCCAGTTCCGATCCTCTGCTTAGCGGATTAGTTCATATTGAGTTGTTGGAATCACCCTATAGCTATTGGTTGTGATCCTCATCTGGACATCATATTACCAAGTACTTGTGGATTGTGTTCTCTTGGAACGAGTACTTCGTATCTCTATATTCATACCTAGGAGTGTGTTCTCCTTGTTACGTGCTTAGTGGAATATTCGAGCTGGATCTTAGTGGTGGTTTTGAGATGGTCGATCGTGTATGAGTATATCTGGATATTCTTGTTATATGTTCTGTAAACATATTCTGTGTAGAGCTGACTGTATCTTTCCTTTGTGGTATTTTCCTTTGTTGTATTCCTTTGTGGTTTCGGGGTGTCCTACTGGGTATTTTTATACTCACCCCTGCACAGGGTTTGCTCGCACGTGTCTTGTCTTGTGCAGACAAGTGAGACTTTGACATGATTCTAGGAGGACCAGGACTGAACGGTGCTCAGTGAGATCAGACAGGCTGAGGTGTGTTCCTACAGCCATAGATTGCAGTCCCAGTACCTTTCTTTATAGGTTGGAATTTTTTACAGACTCTTCTTTTGGTGGGATCGTACTTTTGGACAAGGGTTTTACATTACTGCACTTTACATTCCTATCGTACTCTGTTGGTTGGGTTTTAGTGTATGCATGAATTTACATTTTTAGTAGTTTTTACTTTTCAGATTTTTGGGCTTGGAGATGTGTGTACGTGTGTACATGTTTATAGGAAATGCCTCCCATGTTAGTAGCATGCCTACTCGGTGCTAGTCACCAGCCCCTGGCCTATTGGAGGAGGGATTGGGGAGTTGTGTCTCAGGCCCCACTGGGATGGGTCGTGACAGAGTGGTATCAGAGGTGGTCGGTTCTACCTTAGGACCGAGATTCTGTGAGTTGGTTTGGGGCAAAAGTGTTAAGTGTTTTGAGTTTGGCTTTCAGGTCAGGGACCCCAGTGTTGGTGCGGGCGGCTGACGTATCCATGTACTAGGACTCTGATAACTACCTTTTAGACTCGGAACATGAGAACACTAGTTGCAAAGGAAAAATAATGGTACATGCATCATTTAGGAATGGGTTGTGGTTTCCATGCCCTTCTTGAGTCTGCTCTCCAGATATACTCACTTACTGAGATACATCTTGTTTCTTTACAGGATGCCTCCGCGACGCGCACCCACTAGGATCACGCATCTCGATCATGAGGATGACCCCCTCAGTGATGAATCTTCGATAAAGGGACTAGATCCCCCAGTTTTACCTTTGGGTGGTGTGCCAGTTTTTCCACCACCTATGGAGCAGTGTTTAGTGTCTGCTGTACCAGTAGAGGAGGAGCGTAGGCTGAGTGCACTCCACGAGATTCAGAGACAGAGACCCCTTAGGTTTCGAGGTGAGCCTGACCCTTAGGTAGTAGAGGACTATCTTGAGGCAGTGACTAGAGTCTTCCATTTAGTTAGGACACCAGCAGACCAGATGGTGATCCTAGCGGCGAGCCTTCTGCAAGGCTCGGCAGGGCGATGGTGGAGTTTGGTTATACAGACTCAAGACGAGGCGACTCTTGCATGGCCAGAGTTTGATCATCTCTTTAGAGATAATTTTTCACCAGTTATCCTAGGAGTAGTATGTATACAAGAGCTTCTTAAACTTCAGTAGGAGACCATGATAGTGGCTGACTATTCATTGAGGTTTACCGACCTCTCACGGTACTCAATGGATATGGTCAGGGATCAGAACTTCAGAGATCAGACATTTGAGAGAGGCTTGCACAGAGACATTCGAGCTAGTATCATCCCTATGAGCATTCCTACTTATGCTGGGGTGCTCGAGAAGACCTTGGTGGTCAAGAGTTTCTTGGAAGAGCAGAGACAACCGGTAGTTGTCAGTGGTGAGTGAGCTGGAGCAGAGACCTCAGCAGTAGGGAGCCTACGTCCGGGACCTTTGGTGTGGGAGACATTTCCAGAGGAGATACCATGATAAGGGATCTACCATACAGGGTTCGTAGGGCGCATTCATCTAGCCTCGAGAGAGGGAATGTTACTCATGTGATGGCAGGGGACATCTCGCCCCAGATTGTTCAACCCACCGTACTATTGACACATGAGTGGTGAATGGACCCCCAAGGAAGATGCAATGTGTGGAGCAGAAAGATATTCGGGGTGGAAGATGTGGTAGAAGATCTGGGAGACCAGATGTAGGTGGTTGGTGTTTTGACCTATTACCACCACCACCCCCAGGAGGTCCACCCCAGGTTCAAGGAGCTGGTGGAAAGAGGTAGGGACAACTGCAGGTAGCAGAGGCTTATGACCCAGGTACTCCCGGAATGCTTAGAGGTACAATATGTTTCTTTTCCACTTTGGATGTCGTACTGATAGACACAGGTGATAGTCATTATTTTCTGGATACTTATCTTGTTCGATACCTTGAGATTCCAGTTGAACCGTTGACTCGACCCTTACACATAGAAATGCCGACTGGAGAAGATTCAATGATCACACACCTTTGTAGATAGTGTGACCTGGCCCTTGGAGACGAGAGTTTCGGTTGGAACCTCTTGGTGGTAGCATCGATCCCTTACGATGTCATTCTTGGTATGGATTGGCTATCCACAGTTCATGTTCAGATTGACTATTTTAGGCGAAGGGTGCGATGTGTCCGCAGTGATGGAACGAGGTTATCCTTCATCAGTTAAAAGGAGACCCAGGAAGCATAGGATAGACTCATGCATAGGAAGGTAAAACTGATTTCATATCAGTTGTCTACCCTAGACCTCGGCACAAGAGATGTTACGAGTTTCCAGTTTCCAGAAGTAGTGGCTGAGTATGAGGATGTCTTTCCGGAGGATATACCTGGGCTACCTCCCCGTCGGGAGATAGATTTATGCATTGAGTTGAAACTTGGGATGACACTGATATCAGAATCAGCATATCAGATGGCTCCTGTAGAGCTTCGTGAGCTAAGGGTGCAGCTAGAAGACTTGCAGAAGAAGGGCTTTGTGAGACCTAGTGTTTCACCTTGGGCAGCACCAGTGTTGTTTTCCAAGAAGACAGATGGGATCTTGAGGCTATGTGTGGATTACCGATGCTTGAATCAGGTGACCATGAAGAATAGGTATCCACTACCGAGGATCGATGACCACTTCATCTAGTTAAGAGGGGCACGATGGTTCTCGAAGGTTGATCTACGATCAGACTTTCACCTATTGCGAGTACGAGATGAGGATATACCGAAGATGGATTTCAGATGTTGTTACGGTCACTATAGGTACTTACTGATTCCCTTCAGCAGGAATAATTCCCTGGTAGTGTTTATGGGACTCATGAACTGGATCTTTCAGACCTATCTAGATCGGTTCGTGGTGGTCTTCATCGATGATATCCTTGTGTAATCTGCGTCTGAGGAGGAGCATGTGAGGCACCTAAAGATAGTTCTGAAAAAACTCCGAGAGAACCATTTGTACGGGAAACACTCGAAGTGTCAATTCTGGATAAATGAGGTCTACTTTCTGGGACACGTTATCTCAGCAGATGGTGTAGCAGTGGACCCATCCAAGGTATAGGCAGTGCTAGCATGGAAGCCAGCCCGGAATGTGACAGAGGTGCGGAGTTTCCTTGGGTTAGAAGGCTAATATCGGAGATTCATCCTTGATTTCTCTAGGATTTCAGCACCCATGACAGCTTTGACATGAAATGGTCAGCCTTTCGTGTGGACCTAGAGATGCCATCAGGATTTTCAGCAGTTGAGATAGAGTCTGACGAGCGCCCCTCTCTTGAGACTACAAGAAGAGGGTGTTGAGTACGTCGTGTTCTGCGATGCATCAGGAACATGTATTGGTTGTGTCCTGATGTAGAGGCAAGTGGTGATTGCCTATGGATCACGTAAATTGAGGCCACATGAGCAAAACTACGTGACCCATGATCTTGAGTTGGCAGCGGTAGTCTTCGCATTGAAGATGAGGAGACACTACTTGATGGGCGAGTGGTTTACCATCTACTCTGATCAAAAGAGTCTTAGATATATCTTCTCTTAGAAGGATCTGAATTTGAGACAAAGGCTATGGACTGAGATCCTCCAGGATTACGACTTTGAGATCATTTATACTCCTGGGAAGGGGAATGTTGTGGCAGATTCTCTCAGCAGGAAATCCAGTTCACAGTTACTGGATAAGGCGACGAGGCAGTTGGCCTCTTTACAATTATCCATCATGGATAGAGATGAGGGAGCTTACCTTCAGTCAACGGTTGTTACCCCTCCCCTCTTACATCGTGTTAGGGCAGCACAACACGAGAATGCTAGCTGTGAGACTCTCCATGCTCAGATATCTGCAGGTGATGCTGCTGAGGGATATTCAAAAGGTGGGTAGCACGTTGTTCTTTTCTGAGGGCCCACAGTAGTACCAGTGGCATTGTGGGAGGTGGTTCTGAGGGAGTTCTATACATATCCATTGGTAGTGCATCCATATGTGGAAAAGATGTACCAGGATCTCCGATGTCAGTTATGGTGGCCAGGAATGAAGAAGAGTGTGGCAGAGTTTGTTTCTCGATGCCTTACTTGTCAGCAAGTAAAGGCTGAGCACCAGGTGCCAGTAGGTTTGACTTAGCCCCTTGAGGTTCCAGAGTGGAAGTGGGATGGGATATCCTTGGAATTTGTGACGGGTTTACCACATATGTCCAGGGGACGTGATGCCATCAAGGTGATCATTGATCGACTCACCAAGTCGGCCCACTTCCTAGCCATACGGGAGAAGAGTTCAGTAGAGAGATTGGGATGCCTCTACATGCATGAGATAGTTCGGATTCATGGAGTTCCATCCAAGATCGTCTCATATCATGATGCTCATTTCACATCCCTGTTGTGGAAGGGATTGTAGGAATATTTTGGGACTCAGTTACACTTGAGAACCACGTTTCATCTTCAGAATGATGGTCAGACGGAGCAGACCATCCGGGTTCTGAAGGATATGCTATGAGCTTGAATACTTGACTTCGTTCATAGATGGGAGGATTACCTACCACTGGTGGAATTCTCTTATAACAACAATTATAATTCTACTATTGGTATGGCACCATTCGAGGCTTTGTAAGGGTGACCTTGTAGGTCACCACTTTGTTGGACTGACCTAGGAGAGTCAGCACCCATGGGCCTAAAGGTGGTGCGAGCTACTACAGAGAAGGTGAAAGTCATCCAGGAGTGGATGAAGACTTCACAGAGTCAGCAGAAGTCTTATGCTGACAGGAGACGGAGGCCCTTGGAGTTCGAGGAGGGAAACCATGTGTTCTTTTGGGTCTCACCTCGACGTGGATTGCGGAGATTTGGCCAAGGCAACAAGCTATCTCCGAGGTTCATCGACCCTTTTCGTATTCTGAGTAGAGCTGGCGAGGTGGCGTACCGCTTAGCTCTACCTCCTTAGATGGACCGGGTACACAATGTCTTCCATGTGTTGCAGCTAAGGAGGTACGTACATGATCCATCGCACATTATCGACTGGGGCGAGCTGGACATCGATAATGGAGCGACTTTTCCTGAGTACCCAATGGAGATAGAGGATCGGTAAAGAAGATCCTTCATGGGTGAGATATTTCCTTGGTGCATGTCTAGTGGTAGCACGGGAATCTTCCGGAGAGCATGTGGGAGCGGGAGGCTCAGATTCATGTGGAGTACCCACATCTTTTTTAGTAGCCTTTGTTTTGGCTTTTTGAGGACGTAAATACCTAAGGTGGGTGTGATGTAATGTTCTAGATTTTCCATGTATTATCTTAATATTATATGGGAATTATTTCGAGACCAGGATTTGAGACGGCGTGCAGTTCCGGGGCCCGGTGATCCCGGAACAAATGTTTGGATTTAATTTAAATAATTAAATAATGTGCGCGTGTGGTTTTCCTGAGAAAGTGGAATAACATAATAACGGGTGATCGGATCAGAAATCCAAGGGCACCGTTGTGTCCAAAGCAGCGGGTTTACCATAGGAGAGACCTAACATCGGCTGACACATGCCGGTGGTGAAATCCGGTTTTTGGACCCAATCGTAATAAAATATGTAATTAAAATATTTTATTAAATTGTGTTGCATAAAATATCTCTTATCTTGTTTAAATAGATATTTTCACAGGGGTCCAAGGTTACAGACCTCATAACCCTGAAACCTCTAGAAGCTCTGGAGGAAACCCCTAACACAACGATGACGTTCTTGAAAAATTTCGACGGCGACGACAACGTGGCGACCAGATCTTCGCCAACGAACGTCGCAAATCCAAGCAGGGCATTTGACCTCTTTGTGATTTCATTCCCGTTATTGATTCCTACGATGAACGCAGACTAATCCATGAACAAATTAGCCTTCAGATCAATCGTATTTTCGGGATGGGCTTTTGCTGGGATTTTGGGGATTTTGATTCTTGAGTTATTTTTGGTTTCGTTCAACCTTCTAATGGAGATGAACTAAGATCAACATGAACATCGATCAAGGTTCTTACCTCTCATTTTTTGTGTTTTTGTCCCCCAAATTCTCACATTCTTCATGTGCTTTCTACGCATTCTTCACGGGATAAGAACAATGATCGATTGCACCTTCGTTTTGTGGCATAACGATCCGAGATTGTAGATCCAACCATGGAATGACGATACGGAGCTGCAACGACAGTTTCGACAAACGATTTGGAGCTGATCGGGAGATATTTGATATTGGGTATTTTTCATTGGAAGATCATATATTGTTCATCGAGCCGATTAAAGGTCCGAAACACCCAGATTCAGTGTTAAGATGATGAAACGAACCAACACCTTGAGTTTCGCGGCGAATGAATGGCAGAATTGAGATTCGGAAGATCGGCCAAGGCCCAAAGGAAGAAGACGAAGTTATGGAAATTTCCCAACTACACGACATGTAGTATGGACAACACGACATGTGTTTGTCAGGGATCACTTGGCGTGTACTCCAGGAGTACATGGACACGGGTTGGGTACACGGCCAGGGACACGGTGTGTGTACCCCTCCCTGGCCAGACTCGGCCAGATACACAGGATACCTGGTGTACTAGTACACAGGCAGGCGATGGGGACAGACACCGTGTACGGGCATATGACTAGCATACACAGGTGTTTTCCAGTTGATAGGACACGGCGTGTTCTTTCCCTTACATGCCGTGTATATGCTTTCCTACAAGAATTCGATTCTGGACACGAGCGGTTTACACGGGCAGTGCCCGGAGCTAGGGAACACGACATGTGGTCCTTCTACACACAGTGTAGTGGAGTTTTACATAGCTTGGATGAATGACACGGGCCATGTACATGGGCAGTACCCAGGGTCTTGGAACACGGAGTGTAACCATACTATATGCTGTGTAACCTATTTTACCTAGATTGCTCCAGTTGCCTTATGTGACATGGAATAGTTTCCTTAGGGTTCATCCCCTAGGTCTTTCTCCTAAAGGTTTCCGGTATCATTTCCTACGTAAAAGAATATGATCCCTTCAGTAGGACTTCCTAAATAGAGTTGTTGGAATCCCCTCTGTGAGACATAGATTTGGATCCTCTATTCATTCCTAGAACCCTAGGTATAGTTCTTGGTATCAACATGACCAACTTTACCTGGGCACTGATCCTCTGCTTAGCAGATTAGTTCAGACTGAGTTGTTGGAATCACCCCATAGCTATTGGTTGTGATCCTCATATGAACATCATATTCCCAAGTACTTGTGGAGTGTGTTCTCCTGGAATGAGTACTTCGTATCTCTCTCTTCATACCTAGGATTATTTTCTCCTTGTTACGTGCTTAGTGGAATCTTCGAGCTGGATCTTAGTGGTGGTTTCGCGATGGTCGATCGTGTATGAGTATATATGGATATTATTGTTATATGTTCTGTAAACATATACTGTGTAGAGCTGACTGTATATTTCCTATGTGGTATTTTACTTTGTTTTATTCCTTTTTGGTTTCGGGGTGTCCTACTGGGTATTGTTATACTCACCCCTGCATGGGATTTTCCCACACATGTCGTGTCTAGTGAAAATGAACGAGCTTTTGAAAGGATTCTAGGAGGACCAGGACCAGATGGTGCTCAGTGAGATCAGACAGGCCGAGGTGTGTTCCTACGACTACGAATTGCAGTCCCAATACCTTTCTTTATAGGTTGGACTTTGTTATAGAATCTTCTTTTGGTGGGATTATACTTTTGGCCCAGGGTTTTACATTTCTGCACTTTACTTTCCTGTCATACTCTGTTGGTTGGGTTTTAGTGTATGCATGCATTGACATTTTTAGTAGTTTTTACTTTTCAGCTTTGTGGGCTTGGAGATGTGTGTGCATGTGTACAGGTTTATAGGCAATGCCTCCCATGTTAGTAGCATACCTAATCGGTGCTAGTCACCAGCCCCTGGCCTATTGGAGGCGGGCTTGGGGAGTTGCGGCTCAGGCTCCACTGGGATGGGTCATGACATCTACGGGCCTAAAACCACCCCAATAGCCCATTCAATACATTAAAAATAAAAAACTACAAATTTATGTGGAAAAAAATTAAAAATAAAAATGTTCTACCACATTATGTATCACTAAATAATTAGGTAATAATCTACACTCCAAGGCCACTAAATATCAATCTAGTGTCAATTGGACAAAGATTGATTCCTACCTCGCTCTCCCCCTCTCCCTATTCTATCAGTATGATGTCTCGTAATATGGGGGGACCCCTACTCTCCTTCAGTGTAAATTGAAAGATAGGAGGATGGGAACTAAAAAAGTATAGTTTATTTTAATTTAATTATAATACCTATATTATTGATGGTCCTTGGACCCCAAACTAGAATAAATATCATACCTCTTCTGGATATAACTATACATCCTGAACTGAACCGCGGAGTTATAATTTCAATCAGGGACTTCGTTTATGAGATATCAAAAATAACACATGTAACACCTCGAAATTTTATGAAAAATATTCCTTTTAATTTCATTAATGTCTTGTGTTGTATGCTACACCAAAATAATCTTTCACAACACGCATCCTTGACTTGCCTTCCATTACACGCAATCGCGACCTTCCTCGATAGCGTGTGTAGTACGCAATAACGAGTTTCACTAAACAGCAATATGCTATTAAAATATTATTAAAACTAGCCGTTATGAATAGTAATAACCACTTTTTGAAATTTTGTAAATTTTATTTTTTCTAAATGGACTTTATTTTTGGATTCTTAATATCGAAATTATCTTAGGGTGAAATTTTGGTACTTTTCGGATAACTTTCATTTTCCGATGAATAGTGAAAATTACTAAATTTTAATTAAAAACAACTTTTTTAATCGAAATAATTAATAGTGATAAATTATTAATTTGAGTGGTTTTAAAGTATATTTAGAATATATTTTTACAATTCAATACAATGTTGGTCATTGGATGTAATTTCACATTTACACCAGACATAAACAAGTGTTAATCTTTTGATAGTTATTATCTCTTAAAAACACGCTATTTGTTGTAACAGCGGAAATTAATTATAAAATTAATTAATGCAACTTATATGTTGGGAATTTTGTAAAATAGAAATCATTTTTTAATTCGGAATATCAATTATATCTTAGGGTGAAATTCTGGCATTTTTCTGAAAAAACATCAATTTTTGATGAATAGTGAAACTACTAAGTGGTAGTTAAAAAATTATTTTTTTTCATAAATCTTAATTTTACCGCTTCTGTGAATGGAATTTCAAAAATCCGAGAGACACGGTTGATGTCAGTAAGTAAAATGTGGTTCAATGAGATAAAAATAATTTTTGGTGAATAGTAAATTTTTACTTTTATTTACCACGGTTAAAAGTAAATAGGGTAATTAAGGGTAAAAATGATATTATTATTACCCTAACACATGTCCTAATTCTATTGGAAAAGTATAATTCGACCAAAAACAAACTTAGGAATAAAATATGATCATTTAGTCCCACTTTAATTAGATTAGGACATTTATTCTTATTTAATTCAAAGAAGAGTTAAAAGAGTTAAAATCAAAGTTTATTTACTAAAACATTTTTAATATAGGGTTATAAATAATATAATTTCGACAATAAATATTCATTAGAAATCTAAAAAGATTTTCTACATAATGGTATTTTATTTTTAATTTTTATACTTTAAATAATTTAATTTATTTATGACACAACGATGATGCAGTAATTACCTTTTTAAGAAAATATTAACATAATTTATGTTATAAATGCCCAAATAAATGTAATTTGAGACTTTTTCTGAATTCCACTAATTTTCTAGGTTAATATGACATGTTATTATTGATTTAATTAACTTTTTTTGAACTTATCATTCTGTTATGAGTTTCACAAAAATCAATTACTAAATAGTGTCAAAATTGACATAAAATAGTTTTTAAAACAAATATTATATTATTAATTGTTATTTAATTTTTAAAAATCTAAGGTTCGGCCAAATGACTTAGATAATGACTTAGATAAGATATATTAATAATAAACAACTTGGGGTTCATTTGGCTTGATATGGTAAGTTTATTAACCATATAGTGTAGGAAAACAAAAAGACACGGTAAAAGTTAAATTATTTAAATTAGAGTTAAATCTAATTGATAAGGTTAAAATAATAACCTAAACTTGTATAAATTCTATTGGATGAGAGGATTTAGACCCATACCCACTTTATCTTCGAAATAAGACCATTTGGAACCATTATAAACCGAATTTGACCTTAATATAAAATAATATTTTGAGATTTTCCAAAGATGCCCCTCTCCTCCCTTATAAAAGGGCACCTCCTCCCTCTCCTCCTCACACCAATTTGAGCATTCAAGCTCGGAAAAACCCTGCCAAAATATCTTCTCCAATTCCCTAGTATCATCCTAGAGGTCCTGGTCTTCTTCAAAGACCATCCTTAGTTCTTTAAGTGGAGGTTAAGTGAAGGTGCGTCAACAAGAGGTAATATCCATTACCGGTCTTTTTCAATTTCTTTCTTCTTAAAATTCTTCTTCTTTAGTTGTTTCATGATAAAGTAATAACATCAGTATTTTTTATATACTGATATGTTATTATAAATATGAAACAACTCTAATTAACCTTCTATCCATCCCACGGAAAAAGGAAATCACCGCGCGTGCGTACGTACGGAATACCGTCTCCACGCCGTGGTGTAATCTATTTTCTGCCACCACCATAATTGGATGGGTATAATGGTGTAATGAGTAACTATATATGATTATTATAAAGTGAAATTGATACTGAAATAGTATACATACACTTCAACACAATTCCACGACCATGGGAACGATATCATCGCTCGTGCGTACGTACGGACTACCGTCTCCACGACGCGATGAGATTCATTATCAATGAGTAACCATTCATGAATTATTATAAAGTATATATAATGAGTACTAATGAAATATACGACATAATAATGATACTGGATTTATTTATATTTATATGTATGTCATCTACTTAATTCCATTCAATTCAATAAGGAAACGAAAACAACGTTCATGCGTACGTACGGACTACCGTCTCCATGAACGGTGTATTTCTTTCCATTTACTGATTTATTATATATATGTATATTCTGAATATATATATATATATATCATGTTTTATATTCTGTAATTAAGTAATCATGATCTAAGTAATCATATGAATAATTACAAGTCAAAACACGGATGACAAATGAAACAATTTTACCCAAAACGCTCTTTAACATGGAATTTACAAAAGAACGGGTAATATAAAGTACTAAGTGAACCATATATGATATAATAAAAATAAATATGATTCTGTAATAAGTCAATGACATTATTTAAATCATTATAAAGGAGGTTCGGACACTTACAAAGCAAATCGGACCTAAGTTAAGGAAAATATCACAATCTCATTTTTATCCGAGATTGTTTATACTTTGGTATTTACTGGGGTGTATTTTATCATCCACATCCATGTTTCTTCAATATTTAATATTATTTCCATCCACCTACAAATTTTTAAGTCCAATTTTACCCTTTGGTGAGTTTTTAGTAAAAGATATGAAAGGAATATTTTGTCGTTTTTCATACGAGGTACTTTTTGACTTTTCTGACAAAAGTACGAAGAATGTTTTTTTAACTTATACGGCACGAATGGATTTTTAAAACATTATTTCAAAGAATATTCCTTTACATGTTTTCAAGTTTATTTTTAATCAACTTCTTTTAGTTTAAAATTTTATGACATTTTATGAAAGGAAAATGTTTTTGAAGTAGAAAGGATATTTTCCTCAAGAATGGAGTTCAAGTGTTTTATCAAAATTATTTTCCATCTAAGATAATAAAGGGTTCTGTTTCTATCCCTATTATTACATGGATTTGATTATGTTGTGATGGAAATATTTTTATGAATTATTTTATCTTATATGAATTGTTTTATGATGTCACGATGTTTAAAGATTCCCATTTTTATTACATGGGTTATGAAATGATGTATGATTTATGATTTTGTGGCACACATAAGAATGGTATCATTATGAGATGGGTGGGACCTATATCTCCCTCCAATTCATTGGGTAAAGATTTTATATCTCATGAGATAGACATGGCTGGAATGGTAGGTTATACCGATTCAGTGAAACAGGACTGAAACGAGGGTGACTCAGTTCAGAAAGGGACTTTGTCTACTAAGATAGTCTTGGAAATGAGTCTTGACTAATAAGAAATGATTATCTATGATTATGTGTGTATGACACAAAGTTTAATGTTTTATGTTATGATTATTGTGATTACATTTCACTGCCATGAGTTATCCCAGGTTATGAAATTATGATCTCTTTTACAGGTTAAGATTTCCAAAAGTTATGTGCTTATGTATATGATGTGATTGATATTTCTTTTGTTTACCCTTACTGAGCATTTGATCTCACCCTTTTATGTTTTCTTTTCCCCAGGATATAAAGAAAGGTTTTAGGTATAAAAAAAAGAAGATCTTTATGGGAGATGTTGAAGATCTTTCACCAGGATTAGAAGATTATATTCCGAGTTTCCAAAGACACTAAACTATTACGATCATTGTGTGTGTGTTTTTGTTATGTACTAAGTATTCCGCAAATGTAATGTAATGTCCATGTACGTCAAGCTTCGGGTCTCTACAGTTGGTATCAGAGGAAAGGTTTAGTCAACCTTTGGAAACTAGGATGTGAAAATGTTAGTAAGATCCCTAGAGATATTTCTAAGGTATGTCTAGGGATGTCCCTAAGGATAAGTATACGTATAGGATATAGTCCTAGAACTATGGTAACGATATTAGATTAAACCAAATATGTTAGATATTGAAGTTACTCCCCCTTTATTATGATTTTTGCCTCTCACACTATTCTTTTTGGGTTTTAGAAAGTGGCTGGAAACAAGGTGATTCATGATAATGGAGGATATGATGGACAATGGAATGATATTATTCCTGAGAAACCAAATGAAACGGGATTTGGAAGTCCAAAAATCATTATTATGCCGAATCAACAATCTCATAATATGATAAATAAACTCAAATTTGGTAAGTTTCCTGACTCGACTAATAAGAGAAAGATGGAGTTTCATGATGATCATAAATGAAAGAATGTTCAATTTCCCCTATGTAAATCATGTGGGAAGAGGCATCAAGGAGAATGTTTCAAAGGAACTGGAAGATGCTTTGGGTGTGGAAAAGAAGGACACAAAGCCAGTAAGTGCAAAGGAAAAGGTTCAGTTAACACCCGGGATGAGGATAATGGTATTGCTACGACATCAAAAATAGTTAAATGTTTTAAATGTGGGATGTACGGGCATTATGCAAACCAATGCCCTAAGGTAAAGTCTCATGAAGAGAATCAGTATGGTCGTATGGGTAGTATTTATGTTGTTGATGATGAAGAGACTACAAATGATATGTGAGATGAAAGAATTGTTGAAGCTCGGTCAATGGTTTAAGAATATAGTGGAATGATTACATGTTTATCATGTGTAATGTTGTATAAGTAATCTCATGCTACTATGGAATAAAGAGACATATAAGGATTGTTACACTGTTGTCTTTCCTTGAGTTTTGAAAGTGTATGATTAATGGTACCAGTATCCATGAAAGATTATTCAGATATTTTTGGAATGTAGATGATATGCACATAATGAAGGGATAAGAAGAAAATTAAATTTTGATAGTATTCATGAGCTCATGACTGATATGAGGAGAAGGTTATGTAATGGATTGAGTATATAGAATTTTTGGATTTTGGTATGTGGAAAGTGTTATCTTTTAACTGCACTCATGTTTTCACTAAGGTTCAATGGATATTCATTCTTCAAGAGAATACATGATTAAGGTATTCACATGTTTGTAATTTGACCAACAAGATATATCTTATGATATATGGGGGATAAATGATGGTATTCACATGCTTGGTTGATGACATTTCAAGTAATCGTTTTCTTTATACTATGAGCTTGGACCGAAGTATTTTAGATAAGCCTAAATATTGGAATGGATTATGTTGGACATATGCTAAGTATTGTTTAAAGATAGAACTTTTTTTCCGATATTATTGATGGGATGTTATCGTAATATAGCTTTAGAAAAAGGACAACCTGCAGGACGGGCGACAGCCCATCGCGTCGAAGAAGGCTGTGGGAATCGAACCCACAACCGAAGTGCGACTGGCCTTTATTGCCTACCACTGGCCTACAGGAAGTCCCTGTTTAGTAGAAACTAGTTTTATTATATTAAGCATTATGATATATGAAGTATAAGTCCATTTTAGGAACCATATATGATTAATCTCACTATGGAATGACTTATGTATATTTAATGACTTTTGCTAACCTTTTGTGTGAGACAGATGGAATGACCCGTCATTCTATCACATAATCTGCTAACACTTCACAAATAACAAATTCAACTTCATTTATTTAAGAGATGAAGTGGAAATTGTTCAAGGCATGAACAACAGTGAGATTGTACCAAAATAAAGTAAGTATTTATTCTAATTCAAATTTTCAACTTTAGGGTAATGATCTTGAAAACCAAAAATGTTGTCCTAGTGCCCTTATATCCGATGAATCAGATGGTACCCTAGATCGTCACAAATTTATGGCTTTGTGATTGCTGGCTTTTCCATAGCCATGTTCTCTACCACTCTCCATCAGAACATGATGGTTAGATTTCTCTTCCATATCCATATTTTCACCTATGTGGAAACCCAATGATTAGTTTATTTGGGTAACCGTTACGTTTCATACTTTTGTTTTTTTAAAGATTGGTTTTGGTATTCCTTTTTACGATGCGGGTTTCTATTAAAGAAACTTTCGAATAGTAAACCATTTATAACCCCGACGAATTTCGAGGGCGAAATTCATTTTAAGGGGGGTAGAATGTAACACCCCGAAATTGTATGAAAAATATTCTTTTTAATATCATTAATGTCTTGTGTTGTACGCTACACCAAAAGAATCTTTCACAACACGCATCCTTGACTTGCCTTCCATTACACGCAATCACGACCTTCCTCGATAGCGTGTGTAGTACGCAATAACGAGTTTCACTAAACAGCAATATGCTATTAAAATATTATTAAAACTAGCCGTTATGAATAGTAATAACCACTTTTTGAAATTTTGTAAATTTTATTTTTTCAAAATGGACTTTATTTTTGGATTCGTAATATCGAAATTAGCTTAGGGTGAAATTTTGGTACTTTTCGGATAACTTTCATTTTCTGATGAATAGTTTTTTTTAAAGGTAATGCTTCGGTCAAAAGACCAAAGCACAAAATATATAAGAAAGCAAGAGGATTACAAAGTTCGGAAAGATGGGATTTTGTTACAATCTCTCTCAAAGAGAGGCGATAAGTCAGCTGGAAGAGTGTCAAGCCAAGTCATGCTCTGTTGAATACCTTTGTTGGCGAGTGCATCAGCAATAGAATTCGCTTCACGGTAAGTATGAGTAGAAATATAATCTAGCCCGTGAAGCGAGTTCAGAAACTTCATCCAAAGAGTGGTAAGCGGCCAAGCAATATGAGTGTCGCCGTTCCATATGGCCTGAACGATGGTTGTGGAGTCACTTTCAATCCAGAGCTTTCTCCAGCCTCTTTGAATGGAAAAATCAACAGCATGGATGACACCAAGCATCTCAGCCTCGAGCGAAGAAGAAAGACCACAGCCAGCATAAAAACAGCCCTGACAGTGACCAGATGAGTCTCTGAAGATGGCACCACAACTAGTAGGACCAGGATTGCCTTTGGAAGCGCCGTCAACGTTCACTTTAATCCATCCTGACATCGGGGCTTTCCAGAAAACTTCAAAGAAGTGCTTGGGTTTTGGATATATGCCCGGGACACCGAGGTGGCGAAGGATAACTAAATCGTTAGCCGAGTTGTTGCAAGAAGATTTTTGGATTGAAGTGGCTTCATGAATCGCAATAAGGATCCGAGATTTACCTGCATTGATACTAAATGAGTGGTTGTTATGAATAAAATCATTACGGGCGTACCAGATCACATGCACGAGCTCCGCCACTGCCGCAAGGAAGATATTCTTTATCTGCAAGGAGGCATCATATCTGATGCAATTTTTAAGGAACATACAAATAGAATCAAAAGTTGGCCATCTGCAATTAAAGAGATCCAGAACATATTTCCATAAAGCATAGGCTGTCGCACAGGACAAAAAGAGATGGTTGGCATCCTCCCTATGTTGATTACACATGCGACATTTAGAGCAAAGTTGAATGCTAAAGATTTGAAGACAGGCATCAGTGGGAATTCTATTGTGAGCTAGTCGCCAAATGAGGGTGAGTCTAGAAGGTTTTATCCAAGGCTTATTAAAAAAACTCATCCATTGATAATTGGGATCCTCTCGAGAGAATTTTCTGATGAATAGTGAAAATTACTAAATTTTAATTAAAAACAACTTTTTAATCGAAATAATTAATAGTGATAAATTATTAATTTGAGTGGTTTTAAAGTATATTTAGAATATATTTTTACAATTCAATACAATGTTGGTCATTGGATGTAATTTCACATTTACACCAGACATAAACAAGTGTTAATCTTTTGATAGTTATTATCTCTTAAAAACACGCTATTTGTTGTGACAGCGGAAATTAATTATAAAATTAATTAATGCAACTTATATGTTGGGAATTTTTTAAAATAGAAATCATTTTTGAATTTGGAATATCAATAACAGCTTAGGGTGAAATTCTGGCATTTTTCTGAAAAACTTCAATTTTTGATGAATAGTGAAACTACTAAGTGGTAGTTAAAAAATTATTATTTTTCATAAATCTTAATTCTACCGCTTCTGTGAATGGAATTTCAAAAATCCGAGAGACACGGTTGATGTCAGTAAGTAAAATGTGGTTCAATGAGATGAAAATAATTTTTGGTGAATAGTAACTTTTTACTTTTATTTACCACGGTTAAAAGTAAATAGGGTAATTAAGGGTAAAAATGATATTATTATCACCCTAACACATGTCCTAATTCTATTGGAAAAGTGTAATTCGACCAAAAACAAACTTAGGAATAAAATATGACCATTTAGGCCCACTTGAATTAGATTAAGACATTTATTATTATTTAATTCAAAGAAGAGTTAAAAGAGTTAAAATCAAAGTTTATTTACTAAAACATTTTTAATATAGGGTTATACATACTATAATTTCGACTATAAACATTCATTAGAAATATAAAAATATTTCCTACATAATGGTATTTTATTTGTAATTTTTATACTTTAAATAATTTAATTTATTTATGACACAACGATGATGCAGTAATTACCCTTTTAAGAAAATATTAACATAATTGATGTTATAAATGCCCAAATAAATGTAATTTGAGACTTTTTATGAATTACACTAATTTTCTAGGTTAATATGACTGTTATTATTTCTTTAATTAACTTTGTTTGAACTTATCATTCTGTTATGATTTTCACAAAAATCAATTACTAAATAGTGTCAAAATTGACATAAAATAGTTTTTAAAACAAATATTATATTATTAATTGTTATTTAATTCCTAAAAATCTAAGGTTCGGCCAAATGACTTAGATAATAATATATATATTAATAATAAACAAGTTGGGGTTCGTTTGGCTTGATATGGTAAGTTTATTAACCATATAGTGTAAGAAAACAAAAAGACACGGTAAAAGTTAAATTATTTAACTTAGAGTTAAATCTAATTGATAAGGTTAACATAATAACCTAAACTTGTCTAAATCCTATTATATGAGAGGATTCAGACCCATCCCCACTTTATCTTCGAAATAAGACCATTTGGAACCATTATAAACCGAATTTGACCTTAATATAAAATAATATTTTGAGATTTTCCTAAGATGCCCCTCTCCTCCCTTATAAAAGGGCACCTCCTCCCTCTCCTCCTCACACCAATTTGAGCATTCAAGCTCTTCCAAACCCTGCCAAAATCTCTTCTCCACTTCCCTAGTATCATCCTATAGGTCCTGGTCTTCTTAAAAGACCATCCTTAGTTCTTTAAGTGGAGGTTAAGTGAAGGCGCGTCAAAAAGTGGTAATATCCATTACCTGTCTTTTTCAATTTCTTTCTTCTTAAACTTATTCTTTAATTGTTTCATGATAAATTAAAAACATCAGTATTTCTTATATACTGATATGTTATTATAAATATGAAACAACTCTAATTAACCTTCTATCCATCCTACGAAAAAAGGAAATCACCGCACGTGCGTACGTACGGAATACCGTCTCCACGCCGTGGTGTAATCTATTTTCCGCCACCACCATAATTGGATGGGTATAATGGCATAATGAGTAACTATATATGATTATTATAAAGTGATATTGATACTGAAATAGTATACATACACTTCAACACAATTCCACGACCATGGGAACGATATCATCGCTCGTGCATACGTACGGACTACCGTCTCCACAACGCGATGAGATTCATTCTCAATGATTAACCATTCATGAATGATTATAAAGTATATATAATAAGTACTAATGAAATATATGACATAATAATGATACTGGATTTATTTATATTTATATGTATGTCATCTACTTAATTCCATTCAATTCAATAAGGAAACGAAAACAGCGTTCATGCGTACGTACGGACTACCGTCTCCATGAACGGTGTATTTCTTTCCATTTACTAATTTATTATATATATTTATATTTTGAATATATATATATCATGTTCTATATTCTGGAATTAAATAATCATGATCTAAGTAATCATATGAATAATTATAAGTCAAAACACGGACGACAAATGAAACAATTTTACCCAAAACGCTCTTTAACATGGAATTTACAAAAGAACGGGTAATATAAAGTCATAAGTGAACCATATATGATATAATAACAATGAATATGATTATGTAATAAGTAAATGAAATTATTTAAATCATTATACAGGAGGTTCGGACACTTACGAAGCAAATCGGACCTAAGGTAAGGAAAATATCACAATCTCATTTTTATTCGAGATTGTTTATACTTTGGTATTTACTGGGGTGTATTTTATCATCCACATCCATGTTTCCTAAATATGTAATATTATTTCCATCCACCTACAATTGTTTAAGTCCAATTTTACCCTTCGGTGAGTTTTTAGTAAAAGATATGAAAGGAATCTTTTGTCGTTTTTCATACGAGGTACTTTTTGACTTTTCTGACAAAAGTACGAAGAATGTTTTTTTTAACTTATACGGCACATATGGATTTTTAAAACATTATTTCCAAGAATATTCCTTTACAAGTTTTAAAGTTTATTTTTAATCAAATTCTTTTAGTTTAAAATTGTATGACATTTTATGAAAGAAAAATATTTTTGAAGTAGAAAGGATATTTTCCTCAAGAATGGAGTTCAAGTGTTTTATCAAAATTATTTTCCATATAAGATAATAAAGGGTTCTGTTTCTATCCCTATTATTACATGCATTTGATTATTTTGTGATGGAAATATTTTTATGAATTCTTTTATCTTATATGAATTGTTTTATGATGTGACGATGTTTAAATATTCCCATTTTTATTACATGGGTTATGAAATGATGTATGATTTATGATTTTGTGGCACACATAAGAATGGTATCATTATGAGATGGGTGGGACCTATATCTCCCTCCAATGCATTGGGTAAAGATTTTATATCTCATGAGATAGACATGGCTGGAATGGTAGGTTATACCGGTTCAGTGAAACAGGACTGAAACGAGGGTGACTCAGTTCAGAAAGGGACTTTGTCCACTAAGATAGTCTTGGAAATGAGTCTTGAATAATAAGAAATTATTATCTATTATTATGTGTGTATGCCACAAAGTTTAATGTTTTAAGTTATGATTATTGTGATTAAATTTCACTGCCATGAGTTATCCCAGGTTATGAAATTATGATCTCTTTTACAGGTTAAGATTTCCAAAAGTTATGTGCTTATGTATATGATGTGATTGATATTTCTTTTGTTTACCCTTACTGAGCATTTGAGATCACCCTTTTATGTTTTCTTTTCACCAGGATATAAACAAAGGTTTTAGGTATAAAAAAGAAGAAGATCTTTATGGGAGATATTGAAGATCTTTCACCAGGATTAGAAGATTATATTCCGAGTTTCCAAAGACACTAAACTATTACGATCCTTGTGTGTGTGTTTTTGTTATGTACTAAGTATTCCGCAAATGTAATGTAATTTCAATGTATGTCAAACTTCGGGTCTCTAAAACACATGAAAAATAATTAATATTTATTTAATAAATATTAAAATATTCTAAACAATGTTTCAAACTTGAAATTTTATAGAAATGCAACCTAAAGGTAAGAATCAAATTCCAATAACAACTGAATAATTAAAAAATTATTTTGAGGCTATCTTATTGAGGAAATTACATATTTTCCTAATAAGAACCTGAGGAAAAAAATTAAAATTTCCACTAAAATTAAAAAACTTTAACATTTCATTTCATTACATAGGAGACATAGGTGAATTTACACCTTTTAATGGGACTATGGTGAATGAGAACCCTTGTATGGGACTAGTTAGTTCCCTAGAATGTGGATTTGTCAAAATGGTACCAATTTATGAGAGTTGTGTGAATTACCAAGAATTTATTGAGGCATGGGTGAAGTTTTTCTAATTTATAGAGTCTTAGGTGAAGGGTCACCCAAGTATGAATGTTTGTGTGAAGGTTTATCCTAGTAGGGTGGTTTGGGTGAAGGATCTCCCTAGTTTGGTGGCCTAGGAGAGTGTCTCCCAAGTATGATTATAATGAAAAGATGCCTTAGAAATAAAGTATCCTAACACTCAAGTTGTTGGTTCCCAAGTGGTTGGTGCCTTAGTGGTCTGTGATCAAGTGTTGGTATCCCAGGAATTGGATTTTAGGTGGATGAGAACTCACATTTTTGAGTGCCAAGGTAGTTATGCCAAGGTTTTTGGGTGATCAAGTGGTCTGATTCCTATGTCATATAATCAATTGTGAGGTCCTAGGCACAAAATCTGTATCCCTTATCCTTAGGGTGTAACCCAAAAATCACCTCAAGGAATGATTTGAGAAATAATTGGAAATGTAGGTTGGAGAAGTTTTTAGTAAGTTCTATACTCAGTAATGGATGCCAAAAATGGAAGAAAAGGGTGTCCTTTTATAGGAATCCATTTTACAAGGAACCCAGGTGTGGTGGTAAGCACCTTTGGTGCAATGCATACATAGGCACATAGATCTAGGTGTGAATAGAAGGTCACATATGAGTGATTCAAACAAGGTGGAATAGAAGTGGAAGACTAGGGTGCGCAAGAAGGCTTTATGTAAGGTTAGAGTCCACAAGACTAAGTCACATGCCGATATAAGGTAAGGTTCATAAGATTGAGAAACACAGATGTGTGGAAGGGAACATGAGATTAAGGTGTGTGTGAGGTGTTTACCTAGGCGTGAACCAATGACCATTTGGAAAAACTTGTTGTAACTTCAAATGACCATAAATTTTGATTTATAATCCCATTTTGTCTCTACATCCAGTCAAATAAAATCCTAAAAAATGAACTAAATCCATAGTTATAGGGTTCCTTATAATAGATGTTTTCCAAGGCTAAAAAATCCCTAAAAACTCTAAAAATGGGTTTTATAGTTCTAATGACCCTTTTCTCAGCAATGGATAAAAATGATAACCTACTTTAAGTTGGAGGTTATCACCTCCATGTTACTATATTACCAAATATTTTAATGGGATCTCTATCCCTTGGTATGTGAGATTTCATGTGATACATGTAGATCCCATTTTCACATTCTTTTATACAAAGATACTTTTATTCCCTCACATGACTTGTAACATTTGAGTGTAGACTATATGAAGAACTCCATAGGAAAGTTCTTGGAACACATGATTTGGTTACAATACACATATAAACCCATGGATCATATAAACCAATCAATTATACACAAATTCAAATAGATATTGAAATAGATATATAAATGGGGATATTGGCACCTCTAACATCCTTAAGTAGAGGAAAGTAATTGTTCTTAGTGGAACAACCCTTTACTTACAAACTTGTTCTAAGCCTTTCTAGTGGTTATTTTTGTAATATAACATGTGAAAACTTCTAGATTATCTCTTAGAATTTCTTTATCTTCCTTGGTTTGGGTTCCTTTTTTTGTGATACTAACCTTACTTGTGAAAGTTTCCTTGAAGGATACATCATTGATTTATCTTTCTCCATGACTCCTTCACCATAATAGGTCTCAATGGGAGCCCATCATTTATTATAGTTTTGAGAATAGTCCATGAAGTTCACTCAAAAACAACTATGTCCAAAATATGTTTTAGAAAAATAATTACCATATAAAATATAAATGACCCAACTGAAGATGATATTGCGTTATACTCATGGAAAAACACAATAATAATTTTACAATTTTCTTTATTTAACTCATAAATAAATTTAGTGCATAAATTTTAAAAATTATAAAAGATTACTTTAATTAATCTATAATGGATTTAAAAATATCCCCATAATGATCTATATGATAAAAATGTGTATAATTTCCTATTCATTTATCTTATATAGAAACCAGGTGAAACATATGTGGTAAAATTGATTTAGTAAGTACACTAGGAAACATGGTATCCCAGGGGTATTTCACTTGTCATAATAGGGGAAAGGGGTATATAACATGTGTTGGGTATGAAATTCAATTTTTTTTTAATGTTTCATGTGTGATGTTCTCTCAAAAAAACTATTCAATACATGAACTATTTTAAAGGGAATCTAGGACATGACCATGAATTGAAAATCCATGAGGGGAATGACCCTATGTACAACATTTTATTTTTTCTTTTCTTATATGTCTCCACACATCACTATTCACCAAATATTCACCTTTTCCCCAACTTAATTATATAATTAAATATATTATGATTTTATATTAAATGGGATAAGATATAAAAATTTATATTTTGGTAGTTCATGGAGGATAAATCTACATTAAAAAATACCATAATTTCCTCCTCACATTATTTTAATTTTTAAGAAATTAAAAAATATAAATGTAAAATAAAAATAAAAACTATAATTTATTAATTTTAGTTCACCGTATGGATTCTATATAGAGCATCTCACCATAAATTTCATCATGGTGTCAAAAATTTCATCTTTCTCTCCTCCTTTATAATATATATCTTACTATAATAATTTAAAAGAATATAATATAGACCATGAAATAATTTATCTTATATCATCATAGCGAGAGTGATTGAGATCCATGAATTCTTTATTGACAAAATATTATTATTTTCCTCCTCTATAATAAAATATTTTGGCCTCTACATGACTATTTTTCGAGCATATGATGAATATGACTCAGTTTGAACTATGGTCATGGCCCTTCATTAGCCAATGAGGATATCTACGACTGTGCTTCTAAATAGAATAATTTTGTGGACACTGAAAATTATGTAACATCAATTAAAAGTTATAATTTATATTATACACATCAATTTTTTTATAAATTAAAGAATCATGTTTTATGATCTATAAAGGGAATTTTAAAACTAATAAATGAATTGGTGATGGGAGCTCAGAATCTTACCACGAAGGCATGAGTTGATGATCCCTTGGTCTCTAATTGATATTTTTATCCTTAGAATGTATTCAAAATTTATGTTTAGGGGGGTAGTATATATTTATAATAAAAATGGGTTTTCAAGTTTATCTGAGCTCATACATAACTATAATCACCACAAAATGAAAAACTATATCCTAATAAATAATATGTAGATAAATTTCTAGTCTAAGGATTTATTTGTGTCATATTTTCATTTGTAATATAGAATAAAATTCTGTGTGAATATGCTCTTTTATTTTTATAAAACATCACCTAATACTCTTAAATAATCAAAGATGATAATTAAATATATTTAGGAACTATAGAATTTAATGGAATAAAAAACATTTATAAATTATACAGAAAAGATAATTAATTCTTAAGATAAATCTATGATGTTGCATTCTATATACATTTAAATCCTTTCACCCTAAAAATAAAAATACATTCATATTAGTGGAAAAAAAATCATGATTGAATTTCGTACTCCTATATTCCTATTGAATACCATCATACTTCCATAAAACTCATAGGATATAATTTCACACCTTATAAAAATTCTATCACATATTTATACTTTGACATCACCAACGATAGAAAGAATACAAGTCTTAATTTCTTTATTAATTTAATTTCATCTATGATGTGAAACTATATTCACAAGAATAACTAGTGACATGAATCATAAAAAAATAAAACATTCATTTAACAACACATTCTATGTAACTGTTTATTATCAATAAATAGAATGAAACATTACCTTATCAATACCACCTTATACACTAGAGTTTATATATTTATAGGATGATCAAAATAAATTTCACAATAAGACTATAAGCTCGGTATCCCAACAAATTATAATAGGTAATTAAAAAAATATCCATAATAGAAAATAAATTAAAGTGAAACATATATGGAATAATACTGGTAAGAAAACAATAATAAATAAAAAAATACACATTCTAAAAAAATATCCTATATAATATGTTATAGGAATGTCATACAACATGAATAGATTACTTGATATTCGATTATATACAATACAAAATTTTGAGTAATAAAATAAATAAAGTTGGTGACACTGTTACTTTTCTGTTGACACACCTCAAAACTATCTCCATATCTTGCTGTGATAAATGGAAAATTTGAGTGAACTATAAGAACATATATGTTTGGAAATTCCAAAAAAATGTATGGGAAATGTGTGTTAATAAAAATTTATAGGGAACCACCAATGGGGACCCAAATATAATCCATAAATTATTTTCATGCATGTACAATATGAAATAAATTTTCTAGCATGAATTAAACAATAATACATTAAGTATTCTTGTGTGTACCAATATTCCTATAATATTGATAATAATATCTTTATCTAGTTTTAGTAATCGGTTGAATGATCATTCTAATTAAAAATTTTGGGACAAGATTTCTCATGTTCCAAATAATAGGCATAAGGCATCCTGTATCTATTCCATGCACATTCATATGGATTTAGTGGTGAATTTCTATATTATGTGATATAATAGGCATTAGGTGGAAAATATCTATCCCATATAATGTGATAGACATTAGGTGGAAAATTTCCATGGGATTAGGAGGCTAGCATCCATCATGTATAATCATTGTTACTATAATGAATTTACAACCCTTAGCATGTGGATGGTCATCTAATATCTGACCCATCCAATATATAAAAATCATTGGTAATTCCCTACTCATGGAATGATGATTAATTTCCAATACAAAACTTATCTATATTACTAATGGATCAAGTATCCAACTTCCTTCCTTCAATATTGTAATTGGATTGGAATAGCCTCATACAATTTTACCACATTAAATGAATTTTAGAAGCGTACTCACTTCAAATAATTTCTCAATTAGCCAAATAGTAATCCCAAACTAATATTTTTCCCTTAGGTCAATTATTTCATCAACACAAATAAAAAAATTATAGGAAAATCCAAATTATAGGAATCATATTTCCAATGACCATCCTTCGATTACAACCCAACACATGATGTGCACAATATATTATAACATACCAAACTCTCTTAAACATTGTCTAATATCACTCTTACCTCACATGTGGTGTATATACCCATACAATATTGATATATATACAATTTTCAGCTCAACCTATAACTCCAAACAATCATCGTCATAGTAATACAGTCCCATAGGGAATAAATAAACATTTTCAATTACAAATATCTTTTGATTATATCATCTAATGATAAAAAAAATTGATACTCACCCATGGATGATTATATTCCATAATCACATGAGAAATATATTTATCTAAACCATCTATTCCATAACTTCTTATTACATACATAGGACCCAATTTGAACTAATCCATGGGTGGTTAGATCATAAATGTACCCTTGATAAGAATTCTATATGGATTACACTAGTCACCCCAAGGACTCTCATGAAGAATTATCATTCCCATAAACTAGTCTCCACTCTCAGTAAACTCCTTTTCAATATGATAACTCAATAAAACTAGTTTCATAATCCCCACAAGGGCCTTTTTTGTTTATAAAGCATCATACAACAACACCCATAACCTCACTAAGTCACTCAAGGTACAACATAATGTTGGTCACCATTTGTGGGTACATTCACTATTTTAGATCCATGTTCAAGATATACAAATGCCACAAAGGAAATCTAACAAAGTGGGTAACATATAGACTATCTATCATGTCCATCAAAGGTTATTACTATTCCCTCTTATTCACATAATCCCACCTACTCTAACTCAGGTCAGTTATATCACTTACCCACACTTGAACCTCACATAACATAGGAATTTTCATATAACACAAGTAAATTAGTAACAAACTATTTGACCAATTTTAAAAATGGATGAATAGTCAATAGGTGGGATGGGGGTAAATTTACAAGTTTATAAAACTTTAAAGTTATATCATAGTTAAAAATAATTATGTAGTAGAAAATAAAAAATATCAACACAATGGATTTTGTTGTTTTTTTCTGATCAAATTGATCCTATGTTTACTATTTAATTCTCTATATCCCCAAGATAAATGAAACCCACTAAAGAACCAACCTTTTTAGGAGATTCACAACTCAATTACAAAGTACCTTTTCTAGTTTATACACAACCAACACAACACTTGAATTTTAAAGGGGAGTCACAAACCATTACCCGAATAATTTTCTATTTTGGAGTAACAAACCAAATAACCCTTACTTTATTACCCTAAAGGAATAACCAAAAGGTAACTTTTATAGGCTAGTATAACCCAATAGTCCTATTTATGAATTAAAAATCATAAACCAAAAATAACATAAAAAACAGATGAGAAAATATGTTATAATAACACCTGATTCATAATAAATATATCTCATGATTAGTTACCTCACTCCCTATAACATAACTCTCATGTTATAACATACTATAAACTCCATACCATTCTACTATAAGTTATTAAATTTACCTGATACCCAATTAACTATAGTTGAAGGACTCTATAGATTCCCTAAACATCACTATCCAATTTTATTGAAAATATTTTATTATAACACCTGATTCATAAAATATATATCTCATGATCATTTAACTCACTCAATAAAATATGACTCTTCTGTTATAACTTACTATAAAATACATACCATTCTACTAGTAGTAACTCAATTTAACTAATTCCCAATTACCAATAGTCAATGGAATTTATTGATTCCTCTATAATTGATGTGAGAACATCACTTCATTGGCATTCTATAAAACCCATAAATCATATCACAATCCATTAAATTTATTAAAAGGTAATATATCATGCCAAAAATTATAAAAATATAAACTTAAATATCACTCACAAGTCTTCTTGGTTATTTCAAAATAATATAATAAATATTTTATCTCCCACAATGATTATATCAAAATCTACTAGTTTACACTAGTCAGTTTACCTTGAACACCGTTGATAGACTATATCCTATAGAATTAACATATCTTGAAGAAACACCTATGCTTCTATATTATATAAATCAATTAATTTCTATCAAAGACACCCATCATAAGGATTTTACACACATCAGGGTATCCACATACCCACCTACCCATTCTAAGGAAATTTTCATTATTACACCCAGAAAAAAATCTATAGCATGAAACTATAGTTAAATCACCCTAGGACCAATTGTATACCTCCATGGACACTAGTGGATACTAACTAAAAGAGAGAGGTTCAATAAACAACATGGGGAGAACATACTCTTAGTACCATCACATAAAGTATTTGAACAATAATAGAATCATATTATAACATCAAATAAAGCAAAAAATAAAGCTAAAGGAAAACCAACAACATCATAAAAATATCAATACACTATAACAGTAATGATCCCATTCTGAACATAAAATCTTACAATAAGGATCACACAACGCTCTAATAAATACAAAAAAATAGAAATAAAAATAGAGGCACACCTATAAAGCTTGATTCTCACAGACTTGTATCACAAAACTCTATCAAGATCTTCCATCCAAATTCCATGTATATCTTATCACCTAAAATACACATAAGGTTTATATGAACAATAGGGTTCCCATGTAGAGTGTGAGAATAAAACACTCAAGGGAACCACCAATGTGTCCCTTATATACGCCATTATATATAGTGTATGCATGTATAAGAAAATAAATGAGGCTATAACATACAAAATGAAACTAATCAGGATAGGTCATCATGTCATAACTAGTATACCAAGACACTTGAACCTACACACGTTGGATATTATCTATAATATGTAATCTCACAGCGCAACCCATCCCCATGCCCCATCACTTAAGTTAGGGACCTATAATTAAGCCTTGACCACAACCCTCCCACTCAGGGTAGGGTCTCATACTAATACCTAATATAATATCCAGTTTCATAATGCCTCCAGCTCACTTAGGGTGAGGTATCTACCCAATAATCTTACCATATATCATTAAACCACCCTCTCACTCTAGGTAAGGTCTGATACTACATATCACAACACCCTTTATACCACCACCTCTCACTCTGAGTGAGTTCTCATACAATCGAACTCTCACTTAGGGTGAGGTTTCACACCAAATATTATACCAAATGTCATACCATCACCGTATCTATTATGTCATGGTTTAATACCACACCTCACACAACATCTCATTCCATGAAATTTTCACTTAGGTTGAGACCTCATACCACCATCCTCTCACTTAGGGAGATGTTTCTCACTATATTTTCTACCACCACCCTCTCACTATGTGAGAGGTCTAATTAGATCTAAAAAACACGGTAATAGCATAATAAAAAGGAAATTAATGGGAAAAATATCCCCAAGCCTATACCTTAGATTAAAACACACTCATATCTCCACCAAGATCTATGATAGAGGGTAGTAGGTACAAATAAACAATTCCTTCCCTGAACATATTAATCATAAATGACCATATTGAATATCAATCGAGACTACATATTTCTACCACTAAGATCCCAAACCCTTAGGAAATACCCAATTCACATCCTGACCCAACCCTAAGGTCATACTAATTCTCTATCCCTCTTAGGCTAAGAACCATCATGATCTCTTGAACACCACTAAAACACATTCAAACATAGTGGTGTGTCACTAAATTCATTATACCTTTTCTAATAATTTTCATTACCTAAGCCCATATCGTAGATTAAACAATTCCCCATTGTGTTCTACCCAGGGGAATCACATGATATACCCTAAGAAATATTCTCAATGATTTCCTCTATCACTCCATACTCAACTCAAATTCTGATATTACCCTTGATGGTGATCCACACTCATGGGATACCTTAATCACACTTCACCATCTCTAAGTCCTACTAGACCATTCTAAGAGAGTTATTTATCTCTCCACAACTTGATAATATAGATGTCCCAAGTCCTTGGATCTTCAAAAATCATAAAACCAATTCCCACATCCTACTCCTCTCACCTATTTAGATACAAGTTTCCAAGGATTTTCTCATTACCTTCCCATTCAATTCCCCATGCTTGACTCTAATCAGGGTCATTACCCTTGGTATATCTACTAAAAAGACCTTAATACACTTACTAAATCTCATTATAGGCCATCCAACACATTTAACATGCCCATACCACTTTGGGGGTAAATTAAAAAATTAGTGGTCACACTCAATAGGTCTTGTTACTTTTAGAAAACTATAAAATTCTCCAAAAAAGCGTAGAACCACTGATTAATTACTAAAAGGTTTTACTATAACCTATTATACAATTATAAAGTCATGAAACCCCCTTTATAATCTTTCTGATTCAATCCTAGGTCTTAGGAATGCAATAACATCCACACACATATACAGTTTAGTATTAAAGGTATTGGATACCTCTAAAATCTATTTACCATTCTCAATCCCAACTCATACAAGAATCATGCATGATGAAAAAAATATATTCTCATGCAATGAGAACTTATATTAAGATAAAAGTCCCCAAAAAAATATAATTAATTTTTAAAATTAATAAAAAGAGGTATAATATAAGAAAGATCATCAATCAACATCTCATGGATAAAATAGAAAGCAACAAAATATTTATGACCCATATAATTCCATCGATAATCCTATAAGAAAAATCCTCAATACATGACACCAAAAGGCCACCAATTAAAACCAATTTGATGAGATACATAGAAATACTCACTTAAAAATTTACCACTATCAAAAAAATGAGTAATGAGTGTAATTCATTCTTTCTTATCATTATTAAAAAAACACACCATGAATCTCTACCATACCAGCAAAAAATAACCATGAATTAGTGAAATTCAACATGAACCCAATCTCAAAAAATTGAAAATAAATGAATAGATAAGAGAATAATAATTGATAAATAAGGGGAAAATATTTACCTCAATTTAAAAAGAGGAAATTTTTTTGGATCAACCCACACCCATAGAGGAATAGGAAGAAGAATAAGAGTGGACGGGAAATACCCTCCCTTGGTTTTGGATATCTCCACTAGAAGAACCCTAAAAGTGTTTTTTAATTGAGGAGGGAAGAATGGACATTATTCCAACTATAAAATAAAAAACCCAATATTATCATGTACCTAGATAATGGTCTATGAGTAATTAGTGTCCCTCTAAGTTCTCTTGGATTCTATTGGTGTCATTGAGTACCCAATATACCATAACAGGGCACTCGATGGGTTTATTGCCTATGTTTTAAGGATCACCACACCTCCGAACCTCACCCAACACCCAATATAATAATCGAAACACAAAAAACACATAATAATATCAATTAAATATGTTCCAATACTTGTAATTCCCATTATAGTCTCAATTGTCCAAATTCCCTTGCTTTAGAGATCAAAAATCTAATTCACCTAGAATTTCTAACCTACATAGATGTAGCCCATTTTAAAATCCCCAAAATAGATATTCTCATCCCTATGAAGCATATGGGTTATTATAGATACAGTATCTAATAAAAAACCAATTTGACCATTATTTATTGATTCTAAAAAGTTATGAACTCATTTCATAGATGCCAGATCCAACACAATTATTCTCTCACCAAAACTCCCTGTCCAACACCACGCATAAATCAATCATTATATAATGATGTATATGATTACAAAAATTATTTTTCCATTATCAACAATGTTTAAAATATTCCAATAATATCCCCACACAATTATTTCATTAAAACTACCACATACCTTCCATGATACTAACTATTGATCAATAACATGATGCATTAACTAGCATGCCAGCCATGGAAGACACATTCTCCATCGAACACATAAATAAAAAATACCCCATATAAGTTACCAAACATATCAAAATTACCTTACACTAAATTATGAAAGGGAAACTCTCCAAATATTTTTATGATACACCCTACTATATAATTGTTCATACTATCATTCCACTGTTTAACAATACAAAAACACCAACATCATACTAGTATTTTTCCTCAAATGATGATTTCTCATAAAAAACCAATAACCTTGACCCACAAGTGAGACTATTAGGTCCTAGAAGATTAAAATATCCCCAAATAGTTCTATTATGACCTATGTAACTCTAAATCGACACCACTAGCCAATGAAATTCATTGGCCCTTAAGGGAACATCAACCATATCCATAAGGCCAATCCAAATTAATCTCTATAGTTTCTATCAACTATTTCATGATTCCCTAAGCACTCCAAGAACAACAAAATATCTCTCTTATGGAGTTCCTAACAACCCAAGTCAACCAATTGGTCTAATCAACATCCCCAATTAAACAACCCACCCATCATGGATTCACTTATATTCATACCAGGTTTCTTGAAATCCTTTCATAACCTTGACAGATTTCTATGAGAATCTAGGAAATACTACACCATACCTCTCTTTGAGAACCCAAGAACAACAGTTCTAATGATATATATCACACCCTCCCCCATGTTATTTTCACCAGGGATCTTCTATTATGAGATGATCCCTAACTACACATGAAATTTCAGGGGGCACTACCTATGTATCATTGATCATCAACATCAAGATATTCACCTGATGGTAATTTTCAATAAACCATCCATCCCAAATTTCATTTTCATCCATACTAATTAGTGCCCTAAAACATGATTTCATACGCATGTTACATCACCTAACTCTATACAAAAACCATGCCTCACATGGATTTTCATGAACTTGAGCCATGGATATGGATTTATCCCAATATAAAACCAAAATCTATCTTGAAAATTAAAACCAAAATCCATAAAAAACATTCACATTCATAGGAAACCAACACATCCCTCAAAAATCATTAATGATGCTTATGACCAACACAGATAAGGAAATTCCAAGCCAAATCTGAAAATTCAATCCCAACTCACTCTAGCGTTGCTCCCTCATATGAGCATATATATATTCTCCTATCAATATAGGGTTAATGCTGTCATGCACCTAACATAATAAGAAAAAACTCACTCATTCACATGTTAGGTGAATGGGGATCAACCATCCCATATTTGAAAGCCATGACCAACTACCACAACTGGCTTAACTACAACCCTTACCATTTCACCAACCCAAATCACTTTTTCTAGAGGCACATCTCACTATCTCATGAAAAAAATAAATAACCATATTGACCCACTCTCATTAAACAAAACCTCCCATATAGGCACCACTATATACCATAGGCAATCATTTCCAAAGCCGATACAAGGCATATCATACCTCAGAGCAATAAACTAAAAGGGATTTTTATCTAACCTGAGCATACTAAAAGGGTTACAATATAAAAAACATATAAAACCACAATAATATCCTCAATTAATTATCACAAAAATAATATGTTATTCTAGAATGCACTGATTGAATTATTATTAATTTTTTAATTAATCAAAACCTTATTTCATAAATTTTCTCAAAATATTATTTTTTATAAGTTTTTAAAAACAATTTTTCCATTTTAAAAATAGCTTCAAACTCATAAGTAGTTATGAACAGGTCCAAATTGATGCATATGCCTGATATGATGCATAAATGGACACAATCTTACCACCATAGGTCCAACAAAAATGTATAAATAACAAGATCAACCCAAAAAATCATAATTGAATTAAAACTAAAATCACAATAGAGAAAAGTAATGAATGAAAATTTCATACCCTAATAATAATGACATTAATTATGAAGGGGTTATCTATTCCTATGAACGAGGACCATATCAATCTCTGACAATATTATACTTCTAACAACTATTCTATAATGGTAAATCAACTAAAACCAATTCTATAATACAAATTGTAATGAACTATATCATCTTATTTAGTGTTCTAAGTGACCCAAGATGTGCCTCCCCATATTAAAAAGTATTCTTAACTAGTGTTGAGAGTCTACAAAAAATATCAGGAGACTCTAGACTTAGTACCATTAATTATAATATGAAAACAATAAAATAACCATCTTATAACATCAAAGTAAATAGAAGGAACTATATGCAATAGAGAACTAATAATATCAATTAATATTAACATACTATGATAGTAATGTTTCAATGATGAATAAATATTCATACAATAAGGATTATCCATAGGTCCAATTAGTACGATATAATTTTAAAAATAGATACCCATTATAAAGCCAAAGCCCCTCTTCAAAACTGTATCCCAAAACACTTTCAGAATCCTCTAGCTAGATTACATGTAAACCAATCATATGAAATTGACATAAGATCTGCACATGCACCGAGGTGGAATCATATATATTTTACACATGTACTAGAAAATAAATCAGGTCATAACATACAATATGCGGGTAATCATATCAGGTCATCATGTATTAACCAATTCTTCATGATACCTAATAATACCCACTATGACTAAAAACAATAATATATAATATTGAAGCAAAAAACAACCCCATAACCCATCAATCATGTCAAGGACCTATATCCATGTTTTTACCACTACCCTCTCACTTAATTGTAAGGTTATGTGTTGAGTCCTAATCTCATATCTATTCTCATACCACTACCCTCTCACCCAGGGTGGGGTTCCACACTATACATCATAACACTTCTCATACAACCACCCTCTCGCTTAGGGTTAGGTCTCATAATGCAACTCATACCATATCTCATACCAACACCCACTCATTTAGGGTCTGTTTTCATACCTCCACCCTCTCACTTAAGGTGAGGTTCACACCACATATCATACCACAACACTTTCATTTTGAGTGAGGTCACTAATCCTTATATTAGATATCATACCACCACCTTCTAATCTAGGTTGAGGTCTTATTACAACTTCATAACATGGACAGAGCATACTAACTAGGAAATATATGGAAGGAATAGTCCCAATCCTACGCTTTTTCTAGCCACACACAAATATACTGACCTAGATCCCTACAAAAGGGTAGTGCATACAATGAAAAATTTCCCATCCAAACAAACCACACTAAACACTACCATCTTAGACATAAACTATGGTAACACATTCTCCTAAAAAGATCCCTGGTCATTAGTGTATACCCAACTTTTTATGAGTACCACGACGTGTAGTGGATGCTGATGGGTTATGAATTTAAATTTTTCCATCAACGGAGTGAAAAAACATCATTGTATTTGTTTATCTAATCCATAATATGGTTTGAGGATCTCATGTGAATTATTGTAACCATAGAAAATAAAAATTAACGAGTAACTCATTTGAATTGAATCATGTTCGTATATCACACGTCACTGATAACCATTTCTTGGATGATTCGAGGCAAAACCCCTCTAGATTTTCCATAAAACATCAATAATCTATGAATACACTATTCATTGAATTCTAGGTGCTAGCATGGATCTTTAAAGGTATCTTTAACATAGTGATGGAAACCATGATACCTTTACTTTGATACATGAAGGTGTTATTGGATCATTCACTCAGTTAGAGTGATTCTATCTCTAGGATTCAAGAGGAAGGAGAAGATCTGAATTTGGAAATGTGAATTGTTCATGGAATGAGTTTCTCCTTGAATTATATAGCGGATGTCTAAAATACTCAGTTAGGGTTTCCTGACTCCTCTATATTTAACATCCACTAAATAAGTAATAAATAAATAATTTTAATGAAATAACTATGTCATAAATATTATTTATCTTTTATCAAATAATTGTAACATATATTAAATATATTACATGATAAAACCGAGTCATTAACTCGAATCGTAATTCCTACTAACATTAAACAAACCTTGAATATTAATATAATATTCATTCCCATAATATTATTCCTTGTTTTTACATAATCACTTATACAAAATTATATAAATAAATTAAACCTAATTATTCTATACTTGAATAATATTGAATTTATTTATTTATCTATCAGTGATCAATAATTCTTGGACAACTCTCAGACCCCATAGTGGGGCCCATAATGTCTGATATACCTATTCACAAGAATAGGAAAAATTATGGAATACGCTATTGTGGATGACCCTCTACGACCCTATCATAATAGTAGTGAATAATATTCATAGACCAATAGTGGAGTCTAACAACCCATCAAGGCCCCTAAATAGACTATGGATAATCATAGAAATGACAACCAAACTATGAACATAGATTGTGTAACATAACCTCTTTGCAAATGATATATCATAAAGTATGATTCACTCTTGTGACATCATCCTTTATTTATTTATTATTTTTTGATTTTACTGGATGGACTTACCTTTGACTACCATGGTCTTGGATTTATGAATGTACAACCATCCTAGTCAACCAAGCCCAAGATATCAACTCCTCAAATCAGAAGTGATAGATTCTATCTTGACCATTCAACCAATGACATACCACCAATGATGCACCCAACATAAGCTACCTCCCCAAGACTTCATTGTCACGTTAGTTTCTTTGAGTCAAATTATGTGATCAAATGGAACACATTGATAATCATCTAAAGTTAGGATACCAATACACTTGTTTGTAGATAGGAACATCCAATGACACCTGAAACATGTGGTGTTCTTATTGGAGGGTCTATCCTCATAATCTCACCTACTAGATATCATCATGTTCAAAATTCATGAGAATAAGTCTAAATTATTATGATCCCCAACACCTAATAGCCAAATACCAACTATTTCTAGTCAATATGATGGATCTAAACCATATGAAATATGTATAACATTAATTTCATAGTATCTCAAGGTTCTCATTATATCTTGGGAACTAATATAACTTTTTGATACAATAAGTAATCTATATACATTACCACTTAAATAATGGATGAAAAAATATCTACACTATAATGGTAAGTGTAAATAATACATAACACATTGTACACATGGCATGGTAATCAAAGAGTAAAGATAAATTTGGGCATAGGGAACCCACTTTTACAAAACTCCCACTTTCCCTAGATCAAACTTGTTAATGGACCTTGTTAGCTCTCACATGATAAGATCTTGTTTCTATAGAGTTATGGATTTATTCACGGGCATTCCATGTTTTCACTACATGGTTATTCAACTATCTGCGACATAACCTCCTTGAGTAAGACTTCTCAAGAGATGATATACTTGTTTTTATCCCCTTTTTTACACTATCAAAACATGGAATCTTGGATAGTATTAGTAATAGAATTATCATAATGATAAAATTTTACTTACTAGTTGCGATTCTAATAACTAGATTTTTTTTTGAATTTTACACTACTAATTTAGCAACCTCAGAATCTACAACACACTCAATATTTGTAGACATATATAAAAATAGATTTAATGATCTTATATTTCTCATTACCATAGACTAACTGTGATATTAGATCATATTTACCTTATAGGAAAACTAGTTTATATCCCCTTATAACTGGTATACCTTCCTCTCTACATACCATGTACATATCTTTTATACTTTCTCAAGTAAAATCAGATAGTTTTGAATGCTTCCATTAAGTTATCCTAGATATAACTAATATTTTCCTACTATAAAGTATATTTTTGAAATATCCTATTTTATACATATCAAGGTATACATTATCGATCAATCATAAAAGTTTATGGAATTTCACTCATCACATTAATCTCCTCCCATGACCCATATATGTATTCTTGGATAGATTTATGCCATGTGACATTGGTAACAATTCTATCTCAAATGTTTTCAACTTGTATTTTTTAATACATTTTTAGTATATTTACTATTGAGTAGGTGTAAGTAATCATTAGATCTATATTAGAAGATCTCATTCCTTATAAAATTTGTTTCTACTTTAATTCAATCTATATAAATTTACTATAATCCTTATATTAACTAACTATAATACCAATAGTTGTTTTCCATATGTTATGAAACATAGTTCACTTGGAAAATAATGGACCTCCCACTATCCTCGAGTACACACATGTAAAATATTCATTCTAATTGAATATTCTATGATCTATTTTCTTAATTATATCTTGAATGGGATTTCAAAAACTTTCACCCCTTATAGGAATTTTTTGATGTCACCATCCCTTTATGGTTGCATCGTATAGATGCCTTCAATGATTGGTGGTGTTGACATCCAATGAAAAATAAAATAATAATAATAATAGACATGAAAAGTAATATTTTAATGGATTTAGGCATGAAGAATTTATATTACCAATCGAGACTTATTGGTACCATGCTTGTACCATCTATGTATGGTTTCACTTGAATACCCACCACCATATTCAAAATAATAATCCCCTTGTAATTTGATAAATAGAATCCATTATTTAATTGATCTTGTAAGTTTTACCTAATTTTCATATTATTACAACTTATAGAATTTATTATTCTCATTTAATAATGTATCATTAAATTTGGTGAATATAAAACAACAACTATTGTTTCATCCTTCCTACACAATATGTGTATCTGAAAAAAATCCTTTTTCAACATGCTCTTGTGTAACTTGTTTCTAGGTCAACTAATTTTTCATCTATAACATTGACTAAACCCAAGTCAATCTCGATCCTGTAATCTCAACTAGAGATATACACCTTTTTATAGAAATATAGTATATTAAATAAACTATCACTTTTATATATTAATGATTTTAGTAATATACTAAGAAAACTTTAGCATAATTACTTTATATTCACATTGTTTTTTTGATGCGTGTTTATTTATACCCTAAAAAACTCATTTCATATAAACACATACTCCCATGACAATGAATTTATATCATAATATAAATCATATGATATCCATTTTTCAGGAAAATTGGAATATGTTTGTGGGATAACACCATTATTTGCGATGCATGTCTTGAAAAATAATGGAATTATCTGCAATGAGTATAAGTTGAAACATTGGTACTCCTTTTACTTACATCACAACTCTTATGTGTATAAGGAAATGTTCATTTAGGAATTAATCCAAGCTATATTTTTATTGATCAATGTTAACATGCATGAATCATCACTGATCCTCCTTATTAGAATCACATATATGATGTGGATAAGGTAATGTGAATTTATGAATTACTCCAAACTACATTATATTGATCAATGAATGCTTGGTCAAGATTTTCTTTAAAACCCCAACCCAAAGCATCTCATATCTTCTGACCATGCATATACCATAATTCACTTTAACATTCCTTAAAAAATTATAGGAATCTTATGAAGTATACTTACCATTAAACTACCCTTGGAATAGCTCACACTCTCTAGTTGAATTAATTATAAAATATTTATGTCTTATCTTTATTGATAAATGTTTTTTTGTCTTAAAATTAGTACATAATAATGTTTATAGTACCTATGGAATTTAACTCTAAAGAGACTAAAAAAATACTAGTTATATTCTCGAAAAATATATTTTTTGAAAATGTATAATCTTTCCACAACTAGGTATATATGTCTTACATTTTATATTTATCATATATTTCCAATGATTCTAGAATTATAGAACTATTGTTTTAGTATTACACACCACAAAGAACATTAATTCCTGAATTGGAATAATGTCTACTTATGTCCAAAGGTAATGTGAGATAAATGTTTTGGTAACACTTAATAAAAGTTCAACTGAAACTATTTACTTGGAAATTAGAAGATTTGTGATTCTCTTTGCTGACTTAGTAACCACCATTTCTTAGCCGCTTATAGAACACACCTTACTTATAGTAATGTTTATTTAATTTATTGGTTACCATATTTTAATACACATATGTATTAGGCATATTGTATTTATTACCCCAAATTTATAACAGTAACATTATATACAATTGATTAATATACCAGATGAAGAAACAAATTCTTAATTCTTCAATTTTGTTCATTTCATTTTAACTTCCATAGATTTATTTTATGATATAAAAATCAAATAAAATTATTTTCAATACATATTTCTTTGAAGGACATTGTGAATTTTCCTTTTATGTCATGCTTTTATTGGACTTTTGGCCTTTTTTCAACTAATTAACCACAAGAATGAAAACTTTCTATACTTATTATTAATTGGTGAACCTTGCCCAAAAAGGTGATGAAGCACTTTATCCATAATTTTTATTTTGTAATAAAAAAACTGTCATAAATGGGTAAAAAAAATATATTAATGGCAAATTATTTTCCTTTCATATTTATATGTAACCAGTGTAATTATCACCAATTCATATATTGCTTCACTTTCTCCTCATAATCATCTTGGAGATGAGACAACATGTGTCGCCATCCATGTATTAATGTTGTATCCACAAATCACATCAGAGTTTGATGATAACATTATGTAATAACCATTATTTTCAGCATACATGAGTCTCCTATAATATTTTCAACACCCTTGCTTCCTAATACGACGTAACAGGTTTTGGGGACACCATCACCTTGAATTTCTGATATTTTTGTACTTCACACAAGCGCCAATAATACCTATTGGGAAATCAAACAAGTTTGGACATTTTATTTGTCCAATATAAATTGTAGTGTGTTTTTGGTATTTATTAGACACTTAAAGATTATCATATTCAGTTTTTATATTATAATATTCATATGCTTCATTATTCATAAACACTATTTTTAGTTCATTTTTCAATTTGAACAATATTTCAAATTATGATTGTAATTCGTTGTTAAAGTGAACTATTAATTGGTACATATTTTAACACCCCCTAAAATAAAAAGAGTCCTAATTTTAATTTCATATTTAATTTTCAGGTTTCTAATTACATTGGGAACAATTAATACTTTTAAAGTACTTGAAGATTAACATTGGAAGACCACCAAAGTTGGCCTTAAACCAAAAATATTCTGGGAAAATTGAATTGGGAAAATTCCCAATAAAATTACTATAGAAGAAAATATACAATCCCAATTATTCTCAAATTTTAAATGGAGATATATAAAATCATGGGGAACATTTCATTTAACATTTTGTAGAACTAATTCTGATGTTTTAATATAGTTTCAGGTGACCCAAATTGAAGATGAAATTCTAGGCCAGATTCTACAACTCGGAAAACAGACAACCATTTCGATCATATCATTAAAAAACAAATTTGGGATGAAATTATATTTATAATATGTGTAAATACTAATATAATTTTTTTCTTCTATGGAATACCCAAATTCATCCATCTATAGGCTGATTTCGGTGCCTCTGTTTAGTGAATGCAAGCTATCTTCCATTTTATGTGAAGGGTGGACAAGTACAAATTCCACAAACTTTACACCACCCTATTCCTAACATAATCAAGTGGGAAGACATGGAATGTTGGGGGATTGGACCAATACTCTGGAAATTCCAATTTAATGTAGTGGTGGTGAAGTATTTGAGTCATCTTGGTGTTTAGTTTCTTTGTAATGTTATTCTACCGATTTGATTTTGTAACCACATTTCATTATGTTGTATGTTGTTTGAATCACCTTATTTTTTAATAAAAGTTCTTCATTTTTATTATTCTATCCTTATTAATATCATTTTGATATGTTTTACTCAATGTGTTAATTTATTCACACAAAACCTTGTGAAATATATCACCCAACGGTAGAGTGACTGTTATTTTGTTGTTTTTTTACTTATTCAATTCCACCATCATGAGTCTACTTTCCTCCCCCATTGAGATCATAGAATCAATGGAGGGATAATAATATTATGAGTTGATCCAAGGGATTATAAAGGGGATGTATTTTATGTTATTTATCACACTTTTAATGTCTTATCACTTATTTTAATTGATAATTTCATTTTACGATTTTAAAACTTCTTCATCCTTATTTAATTTTAAGGCCACACACTTCAATTTCTAATATAAACCTTTATGTTGGAGTGCTAAAAAGTATGATCCTACAAGTTTATAGGTGATTATTATTAGTGTTTGAAGTTATTAAAATATTAAGTGATGATGTTTTTTGATCTTCTTAAATGAACCCATCTCAAATATAAGAAATTAAAATAGTTAGAAAAGGAATGCATCCAATCCACCCCATGTGATAACCTAGGATCAAATAATTCTATTAAATTTAATACACTTAAATATCTTAGTGTTCAGTTAAACCTATCAAAAATCAACCAAAATAATTACACTTCATAGAGAAAACAATCCATAGGATGTATATGTTTTCAGGTTCCTTGTTAGGTCTCTGCAGATTCAATAACCCAAGCTACACTACAAGCGACCAATCAACCCTAAAAACATGGATAAATTTGGGTGAGACAAAATTTTGTAATTTTTTCTGGTGACCTAAGTAAGTCATATAAACACTCATTCTATTCTCACCAATTTCTCTTTTCTCACCTCAAATTCTCATATCTTTTCCCCTTTATTTTGTTTTCAACTTTTCTTGGCACATGTTCGTCTATAGCCATGACCAATCAAACTGTATTGTTAGGGTGGATATCCATTGGGTTGGGGAGTCAAATACATCAAGGTAACTCTTTAAAATAGATTATAAGCTTTATAATACCCCAGATTCAAAAATTTAGTCCATTTCAGTGGAGGGTATTCAATGAAACCAACTCATAAACCCAGGTGGAAACCAAAATGGAAATCCAAATGAGGTATCCCCGAACTTGGGGAATGTAGTCGATCGAACCATAAATGAATAACTCAAACAATCTTGGACCAATGCACCCTATTTCATTAGTTATTATTTCCTAGGAGAATCCCACTATTTCTTCAAACATCATGTCATGAACCACATTCCAACCTTCCATGGGATGGAGTTGGAAATGCCATACCTTAATGTCAAAGAGTTCAATGAAATTGTTGAAACCATGTTCCCACCACATCCACTTGATTAAAATAAGATGAAAATCATTCCTTTCTCACTTCAGGATTGAGAAAATAATTGGCTAAACAATCTGAGACCAGCATCAATCCACCCCTAAGACCAATTGAAAAGATAATTCTACAAAAAATACTTCCCCCATCACAAAAAATAATTTCACTTAAAAAGAGTATCCAAAATGTTTTAGAAAAAGAAGGGCATTCAATTTATAAAACTTGGGAATGGTTCAAATACACACTCAACATGGTACATCACCATGGATTTTGAGACCCAGAACAAGTTTTAATTTTATATGTAGGGTTAGGTCTGGGAAACAAACAATTTATTGACATGATTCATAATGGAACCTTCAAAAAAAAGCCCCAAATGATGCTTACAAGTATGGATAAGGACAAGATAGAAAAAATAAAACATGGGGAACATCAACTTACAATGAGAAGCCACCCAAATCTGGTGGAATTCGTACTTTTAGGGATGAGTAAAGTCTCAGGAAAAAACTTTCCACAATCACTAGGAAGGTCATGGAGATCTATCTTAGTAAGTCCATGAAATTCAAACTGTTGACCCTATTTTCACAATTTGGAAAAAACATGAGCACATGACCTAAAAAAAACCAACCATCCCTTACATTAAAGATGTTATTTTATGAGGAACACTAGTGGAGTTCAATGCCTAGAAATTTCAGAATCCATAGTACAAAAACACTTTCAATCCAAGGTACAATAACTATCTAGGATTCTATTGGGAAGATAACCAACAACCCAGCCAACAACCTAGTCATCCACAAGGAGCAAACCCCTACCATCTTAAAAAATTTCAAAACCATAACCAGTTCTAACATAAAATTTTCTAATACCAACAACATCCTATCCAATACCAAAAACCCATCCATAAACCCATCCAGTAACCCATTCAACAGCTAATACAACAATAAAAATATCCTCATGGGATAAACCAACCACTATAAGCCCCTACCCAATCAATCCTTCTCTGAATCCTTGAACAGTTGTGTAATAAAATAGAGAAAATGAAATCAAAAGTCTCATCACTTAAACATGAACTATAAACCATTAAAACTATGAAGGCACCCATGCTTACTCAGGTGTTACCATCCTCAACCTTAAGGGGAGAATCTAGTTACACACAACCCTCTCATGAGAAACTAAAATAAGTGACTATCTTAAGAAGTGATAAATCCATTGAGAGACCTAAACCTACCATTATAGAACCATTATAAGCTTAAAAACACATGGAAATAATGAAGAACCACCCACTATTCTGGAAATACCAATGATAATGTGAAGGAACCACAACCACAAAAAACACTCAACAACTTTATCCCTTCCCTCAATGCATGAGAGAAAAATCTAAACCATAAAAGAATGAGACTTTGAGGGAAATATTCTCTGAAGTTAAGTTGAAAATTACACTTCTCAATGAAATCCAAACAAATCTTTCCTACTTAATGTACCTTAAAGTCTTGTACACTTTTAAAGGGTAATTTTCACATAAAAACCAAGTCCTTTTGGCAGTTAATGTGAGTTCCACCATTTAAGGGACCATTCTTCTAAAGCTGAAATATCTAGGATGTCCATACAACAATGTTGATATTGGAGAGAACAAAGTTTTCAAATACCGTTGTATTCTAGGAGATGGTGTGAACCTCAGTCCATATTCAATGTATTATCAGTTAGGGATCGAAGAACTCCAAACCACATCTATCACTCTTCAACTTGCTGATAATAGTTTTTGAGTTACTAAGGGGATCTTAAAGGATGTTTTAGTAAAAGTTGAAAATTTAATTTAACCGGTTAAACTCATTGTACTCGACAATCACACTATATTAGGTCCTAGGGAGAAAACCCACATCATCCTTGACCTTCCCTTATTAGAAATAATCAACTCAGTTATTTGAGTTAAGAATGGGAACATGACAACAACCTTAGGAAAAATGAGTATCGATCTAAACATCTACAATGAAAACTCTCAAATTGGGGATGATGAAGAGATACATGAGGTTAATTGGATTAGTAGTGTTGATAGTGAACTAGAAAAACAATAAGGAATTATTAAAGGATGTTTAAGTCAAGGAGAGATTGATTTTTTTTTTTCACATGAGGGAAATTTGTCTCTTTGGATTGAATCTATTTCAGATAGATCTTTAGATGAATTTATCAAATCACCAATAAATGATACCATTTATGAAACCAATAACATTGAGTACATACCCACTCATGAAACTAGTCTAGGAAATTTGGTGGGTGAAACATATATTCAAAAGGAGACATTTCTAGAAATAAATTTGGAAAAAGATAAAATGTTTGATACAAATTCCCATCCTTCTTTTAGAAGTGTTAACCAATATGATCTTGAATTTAAGGTATTACCTTCATCACTCAAGTATGCATTCATAGGGGAAAATCAATCCTTTCCTGTTGTAATTTCTTCCTCTCTTGAATCCAATCAAGATAAGATGCTTCTAGATATCCTAGAAAAGAATAAGAAAGAAATTGGATGGACCCTTTCTAATATTCCTATGATTATCCCACTCATTGGAACTCATATTATTGTTCTTGAATCTTACTCCAAACAATGTTGTCAACCACAACATAGACTCAATACCAATCTTATGGATGTAGTAAGGAAAGAACTTCTTATGTTGTTAATAGTTGGTATCATCTACCCCATTATAGAGAGTGGGTGGGTAATCCCAATTCAAGTTGTCCCAAAGAAAGATGGAATCCATGTGATCACCAATGAGGATGGTGGCCTTCTCCCCACAAGGGTCAGTAGTGGATGGATAGTCTGCATTGACTATAGTAATTTCAACTCATATGCCAATAAAGACCATTTCATCATGCCCATTATCGATCATTCTTTTGAGAGAGTGGAAGGTCATCAATTCTACTGTTTCCTAGATGGATTCTTATGGTATAATAAAATTGAGGTCTCCTTAGAGGATCAAGAAAAAACAACCTTCACTTGTCAATTTGGCACTTTTTCCTTCAAGCGCATGCCCTTTGGGTTATGTTATTCCCATCGTACCTTCCAGCGGTGCATGAAGGGAATCTTCTCAGAAATGGTGAGGGATTTTTTATAGGTCTTTATTGATGACTTCTTTTTATTTGGAGATACTTTTAAGGGATGCATTCTAAATGTTTAAAGGGTTTTTTCAATATGTGAGGACAATAATATCATCCTAAATTGGGAGAAATTCCATTTCATAGTAAAGTAAGGACTTGTTCTAGTCCATATGGTCTCAAGAGGAGGGATTGAAGTTGATACAGCTAACATTTATATCATTCTTCACCTTCCCTCTCTAAAAAATATAAAGGAAGTGAGGTCCTTATTAGGACATTTTGGTTTCTATATAAGGTTCATTAGGAACATTTACTCCTTTTCCCAACCACTTTGTTCTATTTTAGTGAAAGATGCTCCATTTTTATGGATAGAAAGCTATGAGGAATCATTATATACACTCAAGTCGGATCTTATCTCTCCACCTATCATGAAATCTATGAATTGGAAACTTCGGTTCGAGCTCATGTGTGATGCATGTGACTTTTATGTATGAGTAGTCTTAGAAAAACGATTTGAGAAAACTCCATGTGTAATTTCTTATGTAAGAAAATATTTAAATGATACAAAAAAATACAAAACCATTGAGAAAGAGTTACTTACTATTGTATTTTCCTTAGATAAATTTTGGTCCTATCTCATAGGATCATCCCTCATTGTCTTCACCTATCATTTAGTCTTGAAATAACTTTTCCAAAAACAAGATGCCAATGCTATATTGATTAGGTTGGTCCTTTATCTTCAAGAGTTTTATTTAAACATTAATAATAGAAAGGGTATTTAAAATGTTGTATTTGATCATCTCTTTAGGATGGAATTCAACGACAACTCACGTCACCTTTCTCTGTCTGATTCATTTTCGGATGAGCACCTCTATTCTGTGAGTGATTTCCCATAGTATGATGACATATAAAACCATTTGGTGATGGGCGACATTCCAAAATTCCTTGGGACCCAAGATAAGAGGAAATTCATTTCTAATGTCAAATTCTATGTGTTTGATGATCCAAAACCCTTCAATTTTTTTCTTGATCAAATAATTAGGAGATGTGTTGTAGAGTCTAAGCAAGAGTCCATTCTAAAATTCTACAAAGGAGAGGCATGTGAAGGTAAATTTTCAAAAAATAAATCTATTTCAAAGGTCCTCCAAAGTGGTTTATACTATCCTTACCTCACTAAGGATTCCTACCAATTTTTCCAATGTTGTCCTCAATGTCAACCATTAGGATCCATTTCCAAATGGATTCAAATTCCCATCACTCCCATTCGGGACATTGAAATCTTTGATTATTGGGGAATTTATTTCATGGGACCCTTAGTAAACTCTAGGGGATATCTATAAATCCTCTTAGTGGGTTATTATGTCTTAAAATGGGTTGAGTCTATTCCCACCTAGTCTAATGACCATCTTGTTGTGATACAATTCCTAAAGGAGAACATATTTTCTAGATTTGGAATCCCTGAATCTATCATTAGTGATCATGGAACCAATTTATACAACTGTACCTTATCAAAAATCATGTATATGTATGGGATCTCTGATAAAGTTTCCATTGAATACCATCCTCAAACCAATGGTCAAGCTAAGTTAGAAAATAAGGATATTAAGAAAATTATTGAAAAAACTATCAATCCCCTTAGGAAAAATTGGCCCAAGAAACTCTTGGATTCCCTTTGGTCAAATTGTATAGGTTTAGAAACCATCCTAGGGATGTCACTATATAAGTTGGTTTATGAAAAAACATGCCATTTACCTATTGAAATTGAACATAAGGCCTTTTGAGAAATCAAAAAAATGAACTTTGACATTTCATTGGCTGAAGAAAACATGAAATTAGATCTTAATGAACTTGAGGGACTTAGGATAGAGGAATATGAAAATTATAGGTTAAATAAAGATAGAGTTCAAGCCTACCAATCTTGGAATCTCAAATTCAAACACTTTGAACCAAGACAATTTTTTCTCTTGTATAGTTCAAAATATCATTTACACCCATGAAAGTTAAGGTCCAGATGGTCCGGTCCTCACATAGTGTATCATGTGTACCCTCATGGGGTAGTAGAGATTCTGGATCCCACTAGTGGTTATGTCTTCAAATTCAATGGTTATAGGTTAAAACCATTCATTGAATCATTCAATAAATAAGAAAAAAAGTAGGAGTTAACTGAGTCAAACTATGGACCATAAAAAATGGATAGATTTAGGGTCCATGTTGGGATAATGACATTAAAAAAATAACTTTCCATGAGGCAACCAAGCCTTTAACTTTAAATTTACTCAATGTTTGGAGTTTCAATGTAAACATGTATGTTTTTTTTTCACCTTTCCTTTTAATTTTTTTAGTTAAAGAAACCTCAAGGGGTTCCCATTGTGTTCTAAATATATTAGTGTGTAAGATTAAGGGGCTATTGAGATTCATGAATTTCTAGTCTTATTATAGGTGTACAGACAAAAACTACCATAATTGATGATACTTATTTTAGTGGAATAGAGATCAAGGGATTAAATGGGACCAACATGAACTTAAACTTCAACCACCAGGTGACTTTATTCCATGATTCTCATTTTCAATTTCTTTTTTTGAACTCTTTTCATCTACCTCTACCCCTTATAAATTTTATTTTCTTTAAACACTGGGGATAATGTTATTTTATGTTGGTGGGGGATATGAAATAAAAAATTAATTTTGTGTGCATAAAAAAATGTTTAACAAAAATTAAAAAAATGTTTTGAAAAAAAACCATGGAAGGAGAAATCTGTTTAAACTTGAACATGATAATACACATTTAATGATTTGAAATTTAATATCAAATTTTTTTTCATGCATTGATTATAATTTTAATTCATGTTTGAGTTCATTAGCATAGATTTTAAAAAGTGTGGTTCTCTATTGTGATTTTTCACCGTATCTATTTCCATTTAAAAAAAACACAATACACATCCTTTCAATTATGGGGTATTAGTTTGAGTTATTGGAATCCCATAATAAATGGCATAGTTTTGGTGATCATTTTAATTTCAACATGAGTATTCAAAAAAAGGTCAATAAAAAAAATTAAATAAAAAAAATTCAGTTGCACATAGAGTAATGGACTAACCTAATGTGTAGATTTTGGAAATTATGGATCATGGTTCTATATTTTTATAGTCCAATTTTTAGAATTTTATCTCTATTTATGATAATTTGAATTTGTTTTTGATGGAGTAAACTCGAGATGATTCCCGATTACGTGAGATTCAGTTGATTCCCTAAGGTATTTGAGCCTGGGTGTCATCGGTAAAGTCTCGCTACATGGGTTGAATCGATTGAGTTCAATTTAGATTACCATGGAAAAATGGAAACAAAAAAAATATACAGAAAACATAGAACAAAAAAATGAATACTCATATTAATATAAAAATTTGATTCGACCTAGAACTCCTATCTTATCTCCCTTGAATAAAGATGAACCCCCATTTATATTGTGACACACAACACATCATCATGCTTAATTGAAATTGGATGAAATGAAACGATGATTATGAACTAAGGAATGGGAATGGGATTGGGATATTCCTCTAGAACTATGTTGTTTAAAATGATTTTATGGGTTACCTAATTTTTTGGTATGAGGTATTTGGGTGCGAATTTTATATTAAAATGTTTTTGAAAAATGGAATTTGAATTTCATATTTTTGAGATACATTTTGCTCGGGACTAGAAAAAATCAAGTTGGGGGTGTGATTATCCATTGAAAGATTCTAATATTCATTGTTTATATTATAATCTTAATGTTTTAATTATTCATAAACACCATTTTTAGTTCATTTTACAAATTTAACAATATTTCATATTATTATTGCAATTCTTTGTTAAATTACACTATTACTTGGTACATATTTGAAAACATCCTAAAATAAAAAATTGTAATAATATTACATTAATATTTAATTTTAAGTTTTCTCATTCCATTGGTAACAATTCATACTTTTGGAGTAATTGAAGATTCACATTGGAAGGCCACCAAAGTGGGCCTTGAACCAATAACATTATGGGCAAAGTGAATTGGATAGCAGCCCAATAAAATTACTATACCAGAAAATATACAAGACCAATTATTATTAATTTGAACTATATATATAGAAAATCATGGGGAAAATTTAATTAAATAGTGTATAGAACTAATAATGATGTTTTAATGGAGTTTTAGGTGGCCCAAGTTGAATATGAAATTCTGGGCTAGATTCTGCAGCCCAGAAAAACATCCCAGCATTTCAATCATATCTCAAAAAACAAAAAACCTTTTGGGATGAAATTTTATAGGATATTAGTGTAAATTATACTATAAATTTTTTTTCTTTTATGGAATACCCAAATCCAAACATCTAGAAGCTCATTTGAGAGCCTATGTTTGGTGGATGCAAGCTGGCTACCATTTCAGGTCAAGGTTGGAAAAGTAAAAATTCCAAAAATCTTCCACCACCATAGGCCTACCATACTCAAGTGGGAAGAAATGGAATGATTGTGGATCAACCAAATCCTCTTGAAATTCTTATTTAAGGTAGTGGTGGTGAAGTTGTTGATGCATCTTGGTGTTTAGTTTCTTTGTAATGTTATGTTGCCGCTTTGAGTTTGTAATCACATTTCATTCTCTTGTAAGTTGTTCAAGTCAACTTAGTTTTTAATAAAATTTATTCATTTACTCTTATTTTGTTCTTATTCATATCACTTTAATACCATTTCCTCAAGGTGTGGATTTATTCACAGAAAACCTTGTGAAATTTATCACACAATGGTGGAGTGAATATTATTTTATTATTTTTTTTAACTTCTTAAATTCTACCCTCACGAGTCTATTACCCGAATCCATTAGATCATAGAATAAATGGAGAGATGATCCTTTTATGGGTTTATACAAGGGAGTAGCAAGGGGATGTATCAAATATTATTTGTCACTCTTTTAATTTCAAATAACTTCTTTTAATTGATAATTTAATTTACAATTTTGAAACTTCTTCATCCTTATTGAATTTTAAGGTCGCACACTTCAAGTTCTAATACGAACCTTTACCTTGTATTTCTCACAAATATTATCCTCCAAGTGTATATGTGATTATTATTAGGGTTTTTAGGTATTAAAGTAGTAAGTGATGAAGATATTTGATCTTCTTGAATGAACCCATCTCAAATATATAAAATTGAAATAGTCAGAAAAGGAATTCATCCAATACATCCCAAGTGATAACCTAGGATAAACTCATTCTATTAAATTGAATTCACTTAAGTCTCTTAGTTTTTACTTCAAACTATCTAAATTCATCCCAAGGTTTTCCACTTAATATCCAAAACAATCTATAGGATGTATGTATCTATAGGTTCATTCTTAGGTCTTTGAGGATTCAACAACCCAAGCTACACTACAAGCGACCGGTTAACCCTAAAAACTTGGGTAAATTTGGGAGAGACCTGGTATTACATTCCATTAAAAAAAATAATTTATAGAAGATTTTAATTTTATTTCGATTAATTATTAAACATTATTGATTAATCAAATCATTAAATGCCTCCCACTATTTTACTAAACTCTAGAAACACTCTATACTTGAATTGGAATACTCTGTCACTTGAGTATTATAGTGGAAATGATCCTTGAAACCTCTCCCCATATTCTACAAGAATTAGATATAATAATACTTGGCTAGTTTTTAAGTAGCCACCAGTTTGTCCAATTGCATTAACTAGTGACTCCTTAATTTGTTGAGTGAAGTCACGGCTTCTAAAATCATAATCATAATTTACTCAAAGATTACCTATGAAGTTGAAATAAATAATATTTGGATATATATTTTCATCCAAATTTAGTTAAGTCAACCCTTCACTCTCATAAGAACTCTATATTAGTCGGAAGCACCCTTAACATTGGCTGACGAGCACCCCGTACACTTGGTTTTTCTCAAATTCAGAGGATGGAACATGTTTGCGACTTAATATTTCATTAAGGGTTTTATATTTCTTGATGAATGTAATCCATTTATATTATTATATTCATACAATTTTGTCACACTCACAACTAAATATTAATAGAAAAACATTCATCATGTCTTCATGAATTTTTATTTATTTATTATTTTATGTGTTCTCACAGTAAACATGAACATGAATACAATAATATACAATGCATGAAAGAAATAATCTTACCAGACTAGTCATGAGAATCTAATAGTGGTTGGTCTTTTTAAACTTAATGGACCAACCATAACCTATGGGCATCATACCTGATTTGGATCTTGACTCATGATGCAGATGATCCCCGATCTAGTGTGTTGATATCTCAACTTTGTCCTCACCTCGACTTAATGTGGTACACCTTGTACATCATCTTTATCCTAATAAAAATATACTCCCACGAAGGTGATGGGGTCTCGAGAAGCGTAATGTTTATATAGAAATACTGATGAATGCAGAGGCCTTTATACATATTTAAATGAATAAGATGATACAAAAACCATCATAAAAATTAACTAATTATTACAAACATCACACACAGGTAATAAATAATTAAATGAAATAAAAAAACATATAAATGGCCGGTCACTAATCAAGACTAGTCAATGGGTAAAATTAAACCATGATTAAAATTAAATTGCATTAAATTTAATGTATGAGGGTATTTAAATAAATCAAATTAATAATTTTAATTCAAATAATTTATTCAAATAATTTATTCTTATTTGTTATTGTCATTAATTTAATTTGTATTCCTAAAATTAAATTAATTTATTTAATTTAATTCAATGATAAAATTAAATTATTTGTTCAAAATATTAAAATATTAGTATTTTTAAACCAGAAATTATTTTTTAATTAATTTAATTTAATAATAAAACAAAATGAATTAAATAAATTAATTTTTAATTATATAAAATTTACTAAGGAACCAAAACCCCACCCTGACCCATTGTAGGTTGGTTAGTAACCCCATAATCCAATTTTGGGCTAGGCATACCTAGTGTATTGGTGTTATGGGGCAGGTAGACTTGCTTAGATCCATTCTGGGTCATGTAGACCCACCTGTAAACATTGAGGGTCAGATCGATTCCAAAATAACTAGAGGGATGGTATGGTCGGGATTACCTCATGGATGGGGAACCCAAAATCCATAGTGTGCTTAGTCTAGTCAGTTCTAGGTGGTGTTAGTGAGGTAGCCATGAGTAGGCAGTGATAACAGGATTTGGACCATGGGTGGTGGTGGCTTCACATATCATTGCAATCAGAAGGAGGAGCCTTGGTGGAAAACATTGATAGTGGAAGATGAGGGTGGTGCGGCGATTGGAGGAGTGTGGGTACCACATGGTGGAAGTGACCATTGAGGTTAGGTGAGGGTGATGATGATAGGTGCTCCAGTGGCACTATTTGACCTAGGGGAGACAGTGGCTGAGCATCATAGTGGACAACTACTCGGACTCGGACTCGGCCGCGACAAGTGTGGTGTCCGAAGGGTTCTGTAGGATGGGACGACACAATGTCTTGTGAGGGGATATGGTCAACCAAGAAATGAACTACTACATGTGGTGTCCGGTGGGGGGACAACTTGGGTGGTGATGAGGAGTGGCATGATAGTCAGCCTAAGTAGGGAGGAGGGAGGATCATGGGTGGGGTGGCTGGGTGGGTGGGTGGGGTGGGGGGGGGGGGTCTAGCACATTCTCCCCTTTTGTTTAATAAAATTATTATTATTTATTTAAAATTCCTAAAAGTATGATTTTTGATAAACAAAGTTATGAAATGTTATATTTTTTTGTTGAATCCAAGAAGAAAAACCCAAAGGGGTCAGTCTCCCCCAACTATAAGTCTTGATTTATTTTTATCTCAATTTTAAAAGCCCAAATTTTAGGCAATTGGATTTTCTTTTATTCTTTCCACTGTTATTGGAAATAAATACCACTAGCCAAATTAGATCCGGTCACCATAATCCGTCTAGTCAGCAGCCTATAAATTTTCAAAAACTAAAAAAATATATAAACACATATTTTTCTTCAAATTTTAGTATCCAAAATTTTAATATCCTAAAAACCACAATTTCCTATCCATAATTGTTTTTGAATGGCCATAAATTGGACATCTATGATCAGATCGAAGTAAAGTCAGATTCTTTAGGACATAATTAATACTTTCTACTTAAATATAAAGAAAAATATTTTTTATTAGCTTAGAAAATCCATGATATCCCTCTAATAACAATTTTTGGTGCCGAGATGCACAACGGAAGCCAGTGGGCTAGGGATTTAACATTTTCCATTACTAAAGAAATGAAAATTTTTCATATCTAGTCATTTGAGCCACAGTACAGTCCAAGGATCATGCATGAATTATTCTGAGTATATAAAATAAAACTAAATGAGTACCTCATTCGAATTGAAGTGCGGTCTTCTGTCGCACATTGCTAGTGACGTTGCTCAAAGGATATGAGGCTGAAACCATCTAGATTGTCCATACATGTTTTAAGAGTCCACATGTAAATCATTCATTGAATTTAATGTTCTAGGGAAAGATCTTCCAACCTCTTCGATGTCATGATGATCACCTTGATCATGTGCCTTAGATCCATGAAGACTTTATTTGATCATTCGCTCAGTTAGAGAGATTCTCTCTACATGATTCAGGAGGATAGAAAATCTCTCAATTTTTACTTTTGAATAGTTAATGGAATGAGATTCACCTAGACTTATGTAGTGGAAGTCTAAAATACATAGATAGGGTTTCCTGACCCCCATATATTTAACATCCACTAAATAAATAAAAAATAAATAATTATGATGAACTAACTGTGTCATAAATATTATTTATATTTTATCACATACATGAAATATATATTAAATTTATTACATAATAAACCTAAGTCATTAACTTGACTCATAATTATTGCTAATATTAAATGAACCTTTAATATTAAAATAATATTTTTTGTTATAATATTATTCCATGTATTTACTTAAACACTTATAAATACTTTTAATAAATAAATTCAACCAAATTATTCTATACTCAAATAATAATAAATTAATTTATTTATTTATCAGTGATCAATATTTCCTATAAAAATGTTGGACCATGTGGTAGGCCCCACCATGTCCTATATACTTATTCACCAGAATAAGGAAGATTCCTGAATACACTCTTATGTGTGACCCTCTAGGACCATATCTTGGTAGAAGTGAATATCATTCATAGACCAAGAGCAGAGTATAACTACCCAATAAGGCCCCTAAAGAGATAAGTAATAGTCATATAAACGACAACCAGCCCATGAACATGCACTGTGTAATATAATCTCTTTTTTAAAAGACATCTCATAAAGTAGGGAAAACACTTGTTTCATCATCCTTTCCTAATTTCTTATATTTTGATCTAACTAGATGGACTTACCTTAGACTACTATGGCCATGAATTTTTAGAGGTACTACTATCCTGATAAACTAGGACCAAGATATCACTTCCTCAACTTGGAAGTGACAAATTCTATCTTGACCATTCAACCAATTCCATACCACCAATGACGAACCCAACACAAGATACCTTTCCATGACTTAATTATAATGGTTTTTTTCCTTAAATTAAAGTACATGATCAATTATAACACAATGAAAATGATATAAAGTCAAGACTCCAATACACATGTCCATATATACGAACAACCAATGACACATGAAACTATTAGTTTTATTTTTGGAAGGTCTATCCTCTAAATTTTATCTAGTATATATCCCCAAGTATGAAATTCATGAGAAGAAGTCTCAATTATCAACACTTTTAATCAGGCATTTAATTTTTCCATTCAGTATGATGTATCTTGACTATAGGACATATGTATAAGATTAATGTCATATTATATCAAGGTTCTCATTACAGACTCAGGACTGCTATAACCTTTTGATAAGAAAAGTACTCTATTGGAATTAAAATTTAAATAGTTGATGAAGAAATATCTATAATATAATGGTAAGTGTATATCATGCATAAATCATTGTAAACATGTCATGGTAATAAAAAAGTAATGATAAAGTTGGGTCTAGGGTGCACATTTTTACAACAATTGTATCGTGGCCTGACCTATTGTCATACCAACATTATCCCTATCTCTGGATACACACCATCATAATCTCAAGAACCCTACTAGAACCCATCCATACAATGAAGTGTCTCACTGGAAACTCATAACCTTTTCAAACATCTACCATGCACAAATACCATACATGGACATACCAATGCACTACTAGGGTCTACCCATGGGAATCACATGGTCCACCCCATCCAAGCCTATTAAGGATTCATACTAGAGGACCATACTCAAATCACATTCCTAGTGTCACTAGGCACATTCTTAAAGAGTGGATAATATCTCCCAATACCTAATCATATGAGAATCCTAAATTCATGAGTCACCATGGAATACCAAACACATTCCTGCATCCTAATCCACCCTCCTAAGGAGTTACAAGGTTCCATGGCCTTTATTATAGACCATACCATTCAGTTGCGATGGACTAAATTAATCTAGTAACATTACCAAAGGGTTATCCAATAAATATCACTTATCCAAATAAATATATCATATTCTAGGTTATTCACCACAATAAAAATTACCATAAAATATTATTTTTCATTGAACACAACTTGAGGTTACACACCCTTGGCAGTGAAACCATCCAGTGACTCCAAAATTATTAAACCAAGTATAACAACCCTGATTCATTACTAAAGGGATATAATATAGCTTATCAAAAAAATTTGAATCTACCAGACCCCTTTTTTATAATTCTCAAATCAATCCCAGGTAAAACTCATGAAAACACACACACACACACATAATTAAGTATCAAAGTGATAACCTACCTCTAAAATAGTGTTACCATCTTTAATCTCAAACTATAAAACCCTCATAGAGGCTATAAAAAAACTCCATCCATTCCATTATTCCTTATCTAATTCCAAAAATCCCAAAAAAACTTTACACAAGGAAAAAAATTCATTAAATCTCCCTAGGCATACTCTCACAGATTAAACCACAGTAAATGGAATGGAAATGACCCATATCATTCTTGAAATACTCATATGAGATAATACCTCATATAAAACATACACACAAATTAAAATTAAAACCAATTTAGTGAAATCCCATTGAAAATTAAAAAAGGGTTCTACATCTATTGAAATGGTGAGAAACATGTAATATTCCTCTTCTTGTGGAATCCTAAAGCCACTATACCATGAATCCCTATCATATTAGTTTTATTTCACTAAGGATAAATGAAATCAAATGTTAAACCTAGCCCAATTAATCCCAAATATATATAGGATATATTAGAAGAGAAATGGAGGAATAAGGGAAAATATTTACCTTTATATAACATAATAAAATATTCTCAGATCACCTCATACCCATTAGGGAAGAGGAAGTATAAGGAGTGGTGAAGGTAGTGTATATCCCCTATTTTTACCCATCCCAAAGAGAAAACCCCAAAAAGAGTGTTTTCAAAAAAGGAGGGAATAAATTCAATTCTCCCCTATCCAATGAAACCAAACATATACCTACTGGGTCCTTAGTTGGATAGTCTAAGTGAAAGCTCTTTGTAATTTTAATCTCTTCATAATAATTTGATAAATCCTATGAGAATTCCTCCTCCTCATTAATAGAATCAATTTCACAATTAATTCCCTCTAACTATATATTCTATATTATAGTTTCATGCATAAAATCTATAAAATATTTATCTTCTGAATTCAAGGTATATGATTATTCATTTGGATGATGGGGATGATATTGAAAAATCTTGGTCCTAATCTCTATAATTATTCATGTATCTCTAATTTCTCCTATAACCATGATATTTTGGGTGATATTTCATAGAATTATGATCCCTTCTATAATTCATAAGTTTTTATGTTTGTTAGTTTATTTGTTTAGAAGATTTATTTACTCATATATATATACACAAGCTAGGAAACATCTTGTATTAGCCTATATTTACATGAATATTGATGTCACAAATATACCTTAAGTTTTTTTTGGATTTAAGTCATAAGAAAATATCGATTTAAGTAAAAAATTGTATATTAATATAATATTGGTTAATGTAGTCGAATCTCTAGTAAAGGCTATCATATGGATCACTGTCATCTGATTATTATTTCTAACTCTATTTCTACTATGTTTCAAACTTTTTATAATAAGGATTATAAGAAGGATGATGTCACTTTTATTATTACAAACCATCATTAAACATTACATAATTTAGTTTATTAAACTATAAATTATTTTTCATACATTCTTAAAGATTTTTTTTTCAGATTAGAGTTTTAGAGAATGAGATCATAATTTTTACATGACAATCCATATTCATACAAAGTGGATACTACTAAAACAATATCCATTTCATTCATAATATAAAATCTTTAATGAAACATGAATTATTTTCATGAAAAATATTCAAAACATTCATCATGGATACTTATTTCTTCTTACCCATCCTTAATCCTTAGGAAAAACATTTTAAAACTTGGGATGAGAAAAAAAAATCTTAGTAAGGGACATAAAAAGGAAGAACAAAATCATTAATCAATGAATGAAAACATTTTCAAAAAGTAAATAATATGTTATTTTTCCCACCTTATGAAATCATAAGTTTCCTGTAAAACATAGAAAAAATACATAGATCATGAAAGGTAACTTGTGGCATCATTTTCATATCACTCTTATAAATAATTAAGCTTTTCTCACTACATATATAATAACCACCACGATTACACTTGGAATAACCATTGCAGTATATTCCAATAATATATTAGGAGAAACCTTAATGGTTAACTCCATACCTTTACCCATTGCATTAGAGAGCTATAATGGGCTTAACCACCCTCAGTTCATCATGGAACCACCGATCATCATAAAAATTCCCACAAACCATAACATGACCATAACACATAAATTTTTCATAAAATAAATATTCTTGAGAGAAATAAATTTTCCATTTTTGATATCATTTTTAAGAAGCCACACCCTTATAAATAAAAACACATTATTTGAAAATAAACTTATAATTTTTTTAAGGAAACATAAAATCAATAAGGCATCATGAAATCTTGAAAATCCACTTGTTTTATATAAATAAGAAAAATTCAATTATAAAAATATTTGCAACTTAAAAACATATTTTTAAAAAGAAATTCCCTTATCTTAGGTTAAACTTCCTTGAAAAGTGTTAAAAATCATGTATAATGATTTAAATAGTGATATTGATTTATTATAGGACTATATTAATGTTTATATTACCATACATGACCTTCTTAAACATCTTTCAACCCCTATATTAACAATATTTTGTTATTTCCATTGTTTCGGGTGTGTTCATTTCATGGTTTCCAAGGTCAGTTTATTATGGAAATTCTTATAAAAAATAAATGATATTACCAAAGTGAGAAAATTATATTTAGGTAATTTTAAACAATTATTATTGAATTTTAAACATCCATGAATGAGGTAAATGGAAACTAAAACTCATCATCCACAAAGGTGGTGAATTGACACACCTTAGACAATAAATTTTTTTTAAGAATAAAAGAAGAAAATAATAAATCTGATGGTTTATATACCATTTAAAAAATAAAATTATAGTATATATATGATGCTGGAGTTATCATGAATGATGATATATGGTATGAGGATAAAGTATAAGTGAGAAAGAATTTAAAAGAGAAAAATAAGAAATTTACATCTTGAAAATTTCTCTTTCTGAACCTCTTTAGGAACTTTGAAGTTGTCTTTTTGAGAGACAAGAAGAAATATAATGTGTAAAGAGATGAGGATAAGGAAATTTTAAATAGGATAGTCAAGAAATATAATGTATGGTGATAAAATGTTGTGGAGGGATGAGTCTTCTTTTATAATTGAGGTGGGAGGCAACTTAGGAACTACTTAAAATATTAAAATATAATTAGTCTAATATAGGGTTAAGGACTTCCAAAAGGATTCAAAATCATATTAGATAACATTATCAAAGGAATATTATCATTTCTATACATGTTCATGATTTTTGTGATTTTTAAGTAATTCAATAAAATATTTTATTCATGTAACATAATATTTGTCGAATTAAACACTGATCATAACTATGACTTTAAAATATCAAAAAAAAGTTTCAATTTTGAATACACCTTTTTATTATTTCCTAGACATATCAAATAATTCTAGAGAAATATTTAATTAACTTAAGAATCTATAATTATATTTATTTTATTATTTTTAATATCATTAATTTGATTTATTCCTTAAGTAAATAAATACTGTATCATCATTATGTAACACTTTAAGGAAATTATTTATTCCCTAAAAATTAAAAAAAAAAATCCCTGAAAAATTTAATTTTATTGGATTTAAAAAACTATTTATTTTTTAAAAATACTTCTTTAAAACCATATATTAAAATATTATAAAAATTAAAAACTATACTAGGAAAAACTTAATTTCCATTTAAATAAAATATTATGAAGGGATTAATGAAATTTATGTAGGTCCAAATTGTCCCAAATTTGATTTAAATTAATATAATGGTTGAAAATTTCTTGAAGAAAAATATCTAGTCTTGTTTTGGGTCATTTCATGGTACTTATAATTTTAATTAAATATATTTTATTTATTTATCTTCTTCTTGAACAAGCACTACAACAGTGTTTCATAAGAGTTAATGATAATTATTTCACATATAAAAATTAAAAATAAATTATTATCATAAAAATAAATCAATTAGGTTCAATATAAACATTTATATTCTTTCAATAATTATATTTTCTCACTTCCATGTCAAGGAAACCTCTTTAATCATTTATTTTGTGTTTTCTTGCTCTATGTAAGAACTCAACATGAATTTGGATTAGATTAATGTTATATGACTCTAAAGTTAGAAAATATCATAAAAAAACATAAATAATACATAATAATTGATAAAAAAATTATGAAAATACTTTTTAGAACTCAATTATTAACTATAAGGAACCAAATTTGACATTGCCAATGCTGCGCAGGCATTGCATCGACACTGATTATAGTTTTTTATAGTTATTATGAAATAATTTATAATATACATGTTATTAATTATATTTTTACAATATTTATCTTATAAAATATGAATTTAGTTATTAAATAAATTTAATAAATTTTATATCATAATTATATGTTCATGACATCATAAAAAATACCATATTTTATAAAAAGACTATATTTTTACTATTCACCAAAAATTTAACTTTTTCAGAAAATTAAAAAAATTAATACTAAGATAATTTTAAATTTATGATTTCAAAAAATGAAATTAGTTTTTTCAAATTAAAATACTATAATTGTAAAATTAATGCTTTAAAAAAATAACCATATAATAAATTATTTATTTTAAGAATTACTTAACATAATTAATATAACTATTTAATTCAGGATACTAATAAATATAAAAAAATTGTTTTATTTCTACCTGGGTTTTTACATATTCCCCCCTTTTGAAATTACCTCCTTGAAATTTATTCATTTATTAAACAAATGGGGGTACCTTTCCCTCATATCATTTTTTGATTCCCATGTTGCTTCTTCAACCATGTTGGTTTTCCACATAATCCTAACATAATGAATTACCTTATTCAATAATACTTGCTCTCTGTGATCAAGAATATGAATAGCTTTCTCTTCATAAGAAATGTTCTCTTCCATCTAAACTACTCATGGGCTCAAAACATGAGTTAAATATAACACATACATTCTTAACATGTATACATAAAAACCATTGTGTACCTGGTATAAACTCATAGGAAAAGATACTCGGTATGCAACACATACAAATTTATCCAGGATTTCATAAGGTCCAAAATACCTTGGGCTTAGCTTTCCTTTCTTAACAAAGTGAATAAATCTTTTCCATAGAGATACTTTAAGGAAAACATGATCACATACCTCGAAAGAAAGGTCTCTCCTCCTGTTATCTACATAACTTTTTTGAAAGCTATGAGCTATCATCATATATTCATGGATCATATTCAATTTATCATCCCATTTCCATACTAATTCTGATCCTATTTAATTCCATTCCCTGACATCATCCTAAGATTTTGGAGTTCAACACTATTTTCCCTATAATTCCTCAAAAGGTTCCATCTGTTTACTGGAATGAAAACTATTATCATAAGAAAACTCAACTAAAGAAAGACACCGATCATAATTTCCCCAGTAATCCATTGAGCAAGATCAAATAATATCCTCGAATGTATGAATTATTCGATTTGACTATGCATCAGATTAAAAGGATGAAATATAGTGATGAAATCTAATTCAGTTCCCAACGAAATCTAAAGGCATTTCCAAAAGTTATATGTGAACCCGAGATCATGGTCTGATACAATGGATATACGAAATCCATGGAACCAGACTATCTCTTTATGGTACGGTCAAGAAATATGATCTAAATACATAGCATCTCGAATTGGTAGGAAATATATATATTTATTCAGCCAATAAAAAATAACCCATATCGCATTGTTACCTCTAGAAGTCTTTGGTATCCCACTATGAAATCCATGGATATATTTTTCCCATTTCCACTCTCTCACTATAAAAGGAAGAAGCATACCCTTCAGGATTTTCATTCTTCTTTAACATGTTGATAATTAAAACATTTTATTGTAAAATACACATAATCTCTTTTCATTCCTTCCCACCAGTAACACTTTTGAAGGTCTCATTACATCTTAGTGCTACCAGGATGAACTAAAAACATATAACTATGATCTTCACATAAAAATTACTTCTTTAGTTGAAAAAAATGAACTAATAATCACATCTCAAATGTCAAGACACAATCTTTGTCAATATTAAATTTAGGAAATTTGCCTTTCTTAACCAATTCTACCCTTTTCAGTAACTCATAGTCTTCTTTCTACACTTTCTTAATTATATTTGAGAGAGACAACTACACTGAAACCTGAAACGAAATAGGGGAATATCATGCACCAAAAAATTACAGGCCAAAATTCATCAGATCATTAATTAGAGGGCCATGTTCTACACAAAACATGTTTAATGAAAAATTATTTTTCTGACCCAAGGAATTAGCCATTTTATTTTATTTTCCAAGATAGTAATTGATCTTGAAATCCTAATTATTTATTAGTTCTTACCATATTTTATACCTCGGGTTCAATTCCTTCTAAGTAAATATGTACTTCAAACTTTTATGATTAGTATATATTTCACATTTGGCTCCATATAAATGATGCCTTTAAATATTTAAAGAAAAAAATTACATCTAATTATAAATCATGTGTGGGATAATTTAATTCATTAGGTTTTGGTTTCCATGAATCGTATGAAATTACCTAATCAGTCTACATCAGAACTCAACCATTTCCCTTCAAATAATCATCACTGTATATGATGAAAGCACCATTTCTTGAAGATAAGGGAAAAAATAAATCATTCACTTATATTCTTTTTAATTCTTGAAAACAATATTCAAAATATTTTTTTCCAGAAAATTTTAACTCCTTTTTAAGTTAACATATTTAGAAGACTATATAACAGTGAAAAGTTTATAAAAAACTAATTGTAATAGCCTGCTAATCTAAGAAAAAATTGAATCTCAGTAACATTTCGTGGTCTTGGACACTCATAAACCATTTTTGTTTTGGATGGGTCAACTGTTATGCCATACATGTTAACTATGTTCCCAAGGAAAGAAATCTATTATAACCAAAAATCAAATTTTCTAAATTTTTTGTATAACTTATTTTCTATGAGAGTTTGCAGGAAAATAATTAGATGTTTTTCATGATCCTCATAAATTTATAAAAATACAAGAATATCATCAATAAAAACAAACAAAAACATATCCAAATATTCATTGAATATTCTATTTATAAGAGCCATAAATATAGAAGGGGGATTCATCAAACCAATGGCCAAACAACAAACTCATAATGCCTATATCTAGTATAGAATATTGTTTTTGGAATGTCATACACCTTCACTTTTAGATGATGGCACCTAGATCTTAACTCAATCTTGAAAAAATACCAAGATCTCTAGATCTCATCAATCAAGTCATCTATATGTGTAAAATGATACTTATTATTAATGGTGATATTATTCAAATCTCTATAATTAATAAAAATACTCATAGAACTATATTTCTTTTTAATAAATAAAATGGAAGCACCCTAAGGTTAAATACTCAGGTGAATGAAACCCTTATCTAGTAACTCCTACAACTAATTTTTTAATTCTATAAGTTATACTTGATCTATTCAATAAGGGGGTATTGAAATTTGATTAACATCAAGAACTAAATCAATAGTAAATTAAACTTCTCAATCCGGTATAACACCAGACAACTCCTCAAGAAAAACATACATGTATTCATTTACCACTGGAAATCCATTAATCTAAACTGTTCCATTTTTTTCAACAATATATGAATGATAACTTTCATTCCATCTTTTAATATTTTATCATCTTCCTGATATGTTATCAATGGTATGGGTTCATTATTATATACAAACTGAAACTCTTTCTTAAAAATAAATTCTTTATCTCTATAGTCAATCTTAACATGGTAAACAGAAATCCAGTCCATACCCAGAATAACATCATACTCTACTAAGGGAATTTTTTTTAGGAAATGTCTTTCCACAAACAATAATAGGAAGATCCTTATAATTCTTTTCTACTTTAATATTTCCCTCAGGTGTTTTTACCATAAGTTTTGGTTTCATTTCATGATGTGAAATTTACAATTTACCAAACAAATATTCAAAAATAAATGAAATTGTTGACCCCATATCATATGAAACATTAGAAAATTATGAGTAAACAAATATTGTACCTAAAATCACTTCATTGGATGTCCCAACATCTACTGATGTAGTTGAAAAGGCTTTAACTATACCTTTCTACTTGTAGTTTGGTTTTATTCCATCACTTGGGTGCCTCTTTGGACACTCATTTGCATGATGACCCATCTCATTACATTTAAAAAATTTAACTATCTGTATATCAGAGTTGTTCTCACCACCACCAATATCTTTTTCATTGAAATTACGATCCATGTTCCCAAATACACCACATCAAAAACACTTACCAAACTTTAAAAGGAATTCACCTTTGTGTTTCTTACCATAATTCCCAGAAATTGAAAACTTGATTTTTTTACCATCAAACTTATTCGATACATGATTTCTTTTCTCTTCCCTCATAAACCTATTTTCCTATTGGTTTTAAAAGTAAACATGGCCATAATCAAGCTCCATTTCCACCTTATCTACACATCAGAATTTTATTATAACTCTTGAATTCATGGAATGCCAATGACTATAGATATTCTAGCTTCAATCCTAAGTAAAAATGATTAATTTTACTATCAAGATATTAGATAAAATGTGGAGTGTACCTTTCCAATTGAGTGATGTTTACTTCATACATGACCACTGAATATTACTCATTTTTTTATATTCAAGGAATTTATTTTCCATCCTAAGTCAAACCACCTTAGGAAAATATTTCTCAATGAAAAGATTCTTAAATTTACCCCATTCCAAGGCATCAATTTCCTCATTATCCATGATATTCTTGACCATTGACCACCACTGGTCAGCTACATATTCAAAATGATAAATATCATGATTAACCTTTTGATAGTCCTAACACCCCATGACATCAAAAATATTTTCTAGGTATTTAATCCACCCTTCAGCTACCACTAAGTCAAAATATCCAATAAATGAAGGAGGTTTTTTCCTCATAAAATGTTCCACCATTAACATATTACTATGAGGATGATCTAGTTGATATCATGAAAAGATTCTACCACCATTTATATAATATTTTAACTGATCCAATACTGTCAAAAAAATACTCGGTTCCAATTCCCACTATTCCATGTTGCAGATTTGGAATGATATTAGCCTCACAATGCCTTCCGACTTTTCCTTCACAATTTCATCTATGGAAAAACATTCTGAGTAGATATATGTTAGATGAAGAAACATGGTTATCATAAAATACTATAACACTTAAACATAACCATAACGTAAAAATAATTTTTGGGTATTCTATTAACATTATCCAAAACCCTAAAATTATCTAAATCTTGCTTTGATATCAATTATAAGGAACCGAAATTAAACATTACATAACCTAGTTAATTAAACTAGAAATTCATTTTTATAGATTTCCAAATATCTTTTTGGTTTAAAATTTTAGATAAGTAGGTAATAATTCATACATGAAAACCCATAATCATATAAAGTGGATACTACTAAAATAGTATCCATTTAATTCATAATAAAAAAGATTTAATAAAACATGAATTATTTTCATGAAAAATCTTCACAACATTTTTCATAGATTCTTATTTTATCTTACCCATCCTTAATGCTTGTGATTTTTTTAAAACATGGGATGGGTATAAAAATAGTAATAAGGTAAATAAAAAGGAATAGAGAGATCATTAGCCTATGAATGAAAACATTTTCACAAAGTAAATCATATGCTCTTTAGATGATGTTATGAAATCATAAGTTTCTTGATGAACAACAAAAATAATACATATATCATAATAGGTAAATGTTGGAATCATTTTCATATCACACTTATAAATAATTTATCTCTCCCATAACCACATGGGTAACCATCACAATTAGAATTTGAATAACCATCGTGGTATATTCCCATAATCTCTTAGGAGAAACCTAACTGGTTTACTCTATCTCTTTAGCCAATGCATTTGAGTGTTATAACAGGCTCAAATTACCTCATCTTATAACAGAAAAATCCATAATCATAATAATTCCCAATAACCATAACATGATCACAACACATAAATCATTCATAAAAGAAACATTCTTGGGAAAATAAATTTCCAATTTTTGAAATCATTTTTAAGAAGTCACGCACTTATAAATGAAAAATTTTTATTTTAAAATAAACATGTAATATTTTAAAGGAAATATAAAATAAATAACACATAATTAAATTTGGAGAATAAACTTGTTCTGTATATCTAAAAACATTTCTTTAAGAAAAAGAGTTGTAACTTGAAAAGATATTTTTAAAAATTAATTCCCCTACCCCAGGTTTAAATTCCTTCAAAAGTGTTCGAAACTTCTGTATAATGGTTTAAAGAGTGTTATTGATTTATTAAAGAACTATATTAATATTCTTATTACCTTAAATAGTCTTATTATAACATATTTCCACCCATTTATTAGTAATATTGTTTTATTTCTATTGTTTCGGGTGCGTTTATTTCATGGTTTGCAAAGTCAATTTATTATCGACTTCCTTGTCAAAAAGAAATGATATTCTAGAATTTAGGGAACATATATTTAGGTCATTTTAAACAATTATGTGTCAATTTCAAATTTCCATGAATTCAGTAAAGGGAAATGAAAACTCATCTTCCACAAAGGCGGTTAATTGGCCCACCTTGGACAATGATTTTGTTTTTATGAATAAAAGTAGAAAATAAGAGATTTTATGGATTATATACCATTATAAAAATAAATTTCTAGTTTATATATGATAATTTAGTTATCAAGAAACATGGGATATGGTGTGAGGATAATTTAGAAGTGATAATGAATTTAAAATAGAAAAAGAAGAAATTTACAACTTGAAGATTCCTCTTTGAGAACCTCCTTAAGAACATGGAAGTAGCTTTTTTGTGATACAAAAACACTAGAATGTGGAAAGGGATAAGGATAAGGGAATTATATAGAGGATATTATAGAAATATTGTTTATGGTGATGAAATTTTGTGAAGGGATGTTTCCCCTTTTATAATTGAGGTGAGAGGCAACTTTGGAATTACATAAAATATTTAAAAATAATTAGTCTAATATAGGGTTGAAGACTTCCAAAAGGACTAAAAATCATATTAGATAACATTTTAGAAGTAGTATTCTAATTTTTTTTTACTTTTTTAATATTTATTTTATTTTTATATAATTTAATAAGATATTTTATTCATGAAAAAGATTTCTGTCAAACTAAAAATGACTCATAACTATGACTTTAAAACAACAAAAATGTTTTAAACTATTTTTTTGTTATATCATAAACATATCATATTAATCTATTTAAATATTTAATTAACTTAAAATTCTCAATTTTTATTTTATTTTATTATTTTTAATATCAATAATTTTATTTATTCATTAATTAAATAAATATTGCATCATCAATGTGTTACCTATTAAGGTAATTATTTATTCCCAAAAATTTAAAAATAAAATTCCATGAAAAATATAATTTTATTATATTTCAAAAAAATATTTATCTTTGAAAAAAACTTATATAAAACCATATATTAAAATATTATACAAATGTAAAACTATAGTGGGAAGAAATTGACTTTTTTTTAAATTAAATATCATATAGGGCTTAAAGTGATTCATATGGGTCAAGAAAATACCAAATTTGAATCAAATTAATGTAATTTTAGACAATTTCTTATAGAAAAACATTTAATAATTTTATGGGTTATTTAATGGTACTTATAATTTTAATGAAAAATATTTTATTTATTTTTCTTCTGCTTGCACAAGCACTACAAGAGCGGTGCATAAGTATTAATGTTAATTATTTCATATATAAAAATTAAAAATAAATTAATATCATAAAAATTAATCATTTAGGTTTAATATAAACATTTATATTCAATAAAGAAGTATATTTGCTCATTTACATGTCAATAAAACTTCGTTAATTTTTTATTTTTTCTTTTCTTTCCCCATGTAAGCTTATAACAAGCATTTGGATTAGATCAATATGATATAACTCTAAAAATAGAAAATATCAGAAAAACATAAAAAAATATATAATAATTAATAAAATTAATTTAAAAACTCTTTATCACTCAATTATTAACTATAAGGAACAAAATATGACATTGTTAATGGTGCGCAGACATTGTGTCAGAACTGAAAGTAATATTTTATAGTTATCAAGAAGTAATTTATAATTTACATGTTATTAATTATTTTTATAAAATATTTATCTTATAAAATCATAATTTAGTTTATAAATAAATTTAATAAAATTCATGTTATAATTTTGTCTTCATGTCGTCACAAAAAAATACAGTATTTTATAAAAAGACAACAATTTTTACTATTCACCATAAAAATAACTTTTTCCAAAAATTATATAAAATTCATACTAAGAAAATTTCAACATTATGAATTCAAAAATGAAACTATTTAGGTCAAATTAAAATTATATAATTGAAAAATTATTTTTTTAAGATAAATAACCCTATAATAAATTTTTTATTTTAAGAATTACTTAACACAATGAATTTAACTATTTAATTCAATAATACTAATAAATATAAAATAATTAGTATATTTTTACATGGGTTATTACTTTGATAGAACCAGGATAAGTGGAAATCACTAATAGAGTTGATATGATAGAGGAATAAGTAGTAGCAATGCAAAATATTGATATTGATGCCCAAATTATTTCAAGATTCAATATATCAATTTTTAGACTGTATAGATTTTATGTTTATGAGGATACTATGTAAATATAGTAGGAAGGAATGGTATATTATTTAATAATTTATTAAAAAGTTTATCTTCACATGATTCAACCTCATATTCTCTAGAAAATGTCAATCAAGCCTGTGAAAGGGTGTTCCAATCTATAGGAAGGGTCACATGATCATAATCTTAGCACTGACATTGTTTTATGGAAGTAGTTTGAGAGTTTTGGAAATGAAGACAAATAAAAAATAGTGGAATAAGGTTGGGAACATTATCCTTAATGAAGAAGAATAAATAAAGTAGTGTTTTTTTAAGAAAGTGAATCTTGTTCCCCAACCTCACGTTAAACCATATTGATGTCTCTTTTAGCTTTGATGCATGAAAATATCTTTGAAATTATATATTTAGAGTGAAATTATGGCTACTTTGAGTATTCCAAGGAGGAGTATGAATAATCCTAAGCTTCATTATAGTATGATTAAGTGGTTAAAGATACAAATCAATTTCTCTCAGGTATAGGTAAAGTGAAAAGGTCCTAATTGTATCAAGGGGTTTATATTTGAATCTTTAGAAGAAGGATATAATTCACATGGATTACTCCTATTTTCCCAAGATATTGAAAACTATGGTAGCTATTAAAACATACATGTTTAAGGAGCTAGTTCTTAAATATAACCAAGTAATCCCAGATCGGGATGGAGACTCTAAGGTCCAGTAATGTTGAGACCAATTTATTTTTTCATACCCCTCACACTACATTGAAATGTTGAATAGAATATTTAATAAGTTTAGAATATTCATATGTGAATACGCCTTTAAATAATAGAAAACTCTGATTGATGATTCACCAGATGTTCATGATAAATAAGAATCAGCGAGACTCCCTTGAGTCTTTAATGACAAACTTATAAGATGGTTTGACCTCCAACATTTCTATAACTTTGAAAAATTAAAATCAACTGACTTTACATATGATTAATATTAAGTATTTATGGAATTCTTATCCTTTTTGATTAATGAAAATATTAGGGTCAAATAAAAAACTCATATTAAGAATTTATCCTAAAAATACTATCCTCATTCTTCCAATTTGGGATTTAGAAATATTTATTGATGGATTTAGCCCTGTCTCCCTTGTGTTTTTTGGTTTTAGTTTTCTATTGGTTTCCAAGTTTGTCTTTTGGTGTCTCAGCCTATTATTGGATATACCGGTTCCAATCAACTATAAAGTGTTTTTTGTTCCTTTATAAAATAAATATAAGTTAGATGGACTAAAGGTATTTTAAAATATAGATTTTTGATAAAAAAGTCACTAAAATGGATATATAATTTGGGTTTTATTTTATCGAGTTTTCTATATTAAAAAACTTTCATATATCTAGGTTTCTTATATCTTGGTTTTAAAATAATTTTTTTAAATCATTGTTTTAAATATATTTTCTTGATTTATCATCATTTGTTAACATTTTATTTCTTAAATTTTATCTTAAATGGATTTATATTAGAGTCTTGGGAAAATTATATTGAGTTTATACTGACACCCTTCATATGAACCTAAGCGGGAATATAAACATGATTTTTTATGATGCAGTTAAATTAAAGGTCCAATAAATTATTATTGGAGGGCTATAAATATACATTAAAGACAAGTAAAAGGGAGTCTTTGGATTGTATGAGCACTATATTTATCTACTTTGAGTTAGAGTTTGTCATTGTATATTGATCTAATTATTGTAGAACGTTTTTTAGATATTAAAATTCTAGTGGGGTTAGAAAAGGATTTTTACATTCTATATACACTGTTACTCATTTTGGTTTATATCCTTTGAGTAAAAATTATTTCCCAATGGTTTACATTATTATATGGAACTTGATACCAGTTTTTCAAAATTAGGGGAATATTCTTGAGTCCATATGGTGACTCAGTTATGGTTCTAGGAATCACGTTCCTTGGACAGGTCATTATAAAATGGTATTTGAGTACGGGTTTTATGTTGATTATTGTTTAGTCCAATAGGTTGAGTGATTAGGATGGTTATAAATCAAAATTTTACCAAAAAATACATATCTAAACTTTTTATGGAGGACTATGATTTTTTTGGGAATTCCATGGAAAAAATTAATGGTTAATGATGAACTTATAGGATGTTGTTATCATTTCCAAGTTAAACATAAATAATTTGGAACTATAAATAGTTCATGAATTATGATAGACATGGTAGGGAATCTTATTACATGATCATGGTTTTGAATGAAAGTTTTTAGATTTGCATGAAATGGATTTCCAAGGACTTTTAGTTTTTTAGTTTTTTAAAAGTGATTTTTTCAAGAATGATTATAAAGAAAATTCTTGAATTATTGTGACTATGAAATTAAAAATGTATTTATACAAAAGTATAAGGTTCAATATCCACCTAAAATTATTATGAAATATGATTCTTAAAATAATGATCATTTGAGGCTTCTATAGTACTGATTATTAATTATACATATTATAGAATTATGTTTTATAAAAGGATCATAATAGGATATGAGTAAAGAGTGACACAGAATTATCTTGTAAAAACTTAGTTATTTAATGAAATAGTGTAATATTTGAAAGGGATGTAAGAGATTCTAATAAATAAATTCTTTGATAGGTAGATCTACCCCTATAATATATGAAACAAAATCAACCTTCATTTTGGGGTGAGGTTGGGATAAAGAATGTTGAGTCGTGACTATAAAAGATAAGTCATCTCTTTATGTTTTTACTAATACATGAGATATTGAAGGTAGAATTTAGTTCTTATTTATTTGAGGGTATAACTTGGAAATAGTGGGAATTATTCAAGTAAGTGAGGTAAGATAATTATCTTGACTATAATGGTTTCTATAAAATCATTAATGACCAATATTACGTAGATGGACTAAATTTATCTAGAGCCAAGTGGTATTTAGATTTAAAGAATGAGAGTATTTATATTATGGAATACATACATAAATTTTTTATTCTATTGAAATATTTCTCAAAGTTAGTGATAAATGAGAAACTCAAGGATTATAGATTTGAGATATGATTATGATCAGATATATAGTTATAAATCATTTCTCTAAAACTACCAACATATACATAATTGTTTAAAACGAATTATTTAATAGAGGTTGACATCAAAGTTACTCCGAAGTAGACTAATTTTATTCCATTTCTTGGTGGGGTAAGAAATAAAATTTATGGAAAAGGATAAAAGGAAATACTTCTAAAGGAACCCCATAAATTCTATTTCTCACCTCTCCAGGGAGAATATTTTACATGAGTGTCTCTACTGTGATGAAGTGGGACACATGAGGTTAAATTGTCTATACTCACCACATCCTTATTTCAAATGTGGGACAATATACACTTGAAAAAGTACTATATGATATTATCATGAGAAAGTAGTGGGGAAGAATCAAACTCAATTCAAGTACCAGTAATGAAAATTCATGAACCAGAGAAAGATAAATTGAGGAATCAAGGTAGTGTGAGAAGGCCATGTCAATAATAAAGGTTTTATACATAGATAATTCAAGGGAATATATTTATGGCTATGTTGGTAGGGGAAAATGTAGTGGATATTACAAGGCCTTTTATAGTATAGGGTACCATTCTAATTTCATTTATAATAATTTATAATTTTTTTTGATATGGGAGCATCACATTATTTTATTTCTTCATTCCTAGTTTATCAATTATGATTATGAGTTAATATGATGCCAAATTCTATGAAACTTGATATACTACATTTTTAATGTGTTTAGAAAGGTTTCAAGTGTCCATAATGTCCAATAATTATCGAAAATTTACAAATATCAAGGTATTTTTTTACTTGGGATGGAACATTTGGACTTAATTATGTAAATGGATTAGAGTCCAAAATCTACTATTATAGTCAAAGAATTTGTTTCATGATATTGGATGAGACTATTCAAACTTTAAAAGGTGAGTTGGATATTTGAGTATATAGGGAAGGTTTAATGGTATGAGAATTTGGATCTTAATATATTCAATTATAAAGGTTAAAACATGGATCAATTGAGAGAATTAAATGAAATACATTTTCAATGGTAGTTAATTAATACTCAAATTCTTTCCTTGATTATTTCATTAATTTATACAAAAAATGAATATGAAATTTTTTTATTAAATAATTAATTTGAACAAGTACTATTTCTTTTCATCTAACCATATGGATTCTGTGGAGTTAATAGAATTGAAGGTGCGATATTATTATCTCGAGTAAAGGAATTTATTTGACTAAGTGTTTCTATTTGGGTATAACTTGTTCTATTTTTATTGAAAGTTTATGGTAGCCTATCTTTATGAATTTTTTATCAAAAGATACAATATGTGAAACTAATGAATAAATATATCTTACCTTTAATTGAGGAAATGTTTGACGAATTTAAGGGAGTCCATTGGTTTTCCAAGAATTATATTTTGTTACGATATCATCAACTAAGGCTAAAAGAATATGATATTCCAAAACACAATATTATAATATTTTTTTAAACATTATAAAATTTTTTTCATTTAATTTTTATTCACCAATTCTTATAAGTGTTCATGAAATTTATGAATCGAGTTTACCATAATTTTTAGATGTATTTTTAGTGGTATTTTTGGAGGATATTCTAATATAATCAATAATATAATAAGATCATAAGAAGCACATAAAGGTTATCTTTGTAAATATACACAAAAAAAAATAATTATTATAAGTTATTGAAATAACACTCATGGTTTCTTGAAGTAAAATTTATTATTCATGTCATTTTAGATAAAGTGATTTTGGTTGATACTGAGAAGATGGAAGCAGTAATGTCCTTGGAATGACCCTAAAATTGTTTTTGTCATATAGAGTTTCTTAGGGTTTACTGGATACTTTATAAGATTTATTTAAATAATTTTAAGATTAAATTCACCTCTAACATCCTTTAATTGGGAAGGAGTGAAGTTTGATTGGAATGTGAAGTTTTATGAATCATTTAAGTAATTAAATAAGAGTTTTATTTTATTATTTTTCTTAATTCATCCTTAGATGGTAGTTTCTTATGAGGAATATTGTTTTGAACCCATATTGGGCTTGGGATATGTTCTAATATAGTAAAGTATAGCTATATATTATGGGTCCAGGAAATTGAGACCCCTTGAAAGAAAATATCATATATAAGACATGAAATTATCTATTTTTGTACATTCTTTAGATACTGGGAGATATTATCTACCTGGGAAAAAATTTACTATGTATACTGACTATAATTGTTTTAAATAAATTATCTAACCGTGTGATTTTAGATCGAGATGATATAGGCAGGAGGAGTATCTTTATACTTTTGATTATGAACTCTTGTATACACTAGAGAAAATAAATTATGTGGTGGAGTGTTTGAGTGATATGAATCTTGTCCAAGCAATGAAAGAAGTTAGGGAACACCTGTTAGAGTATAAAGGCGAAGCACTACAAATCAGTAAGGTAATTAATTTTTTTGTTTATGATATAGAAATAGGAAGATATTTTCATGGATTTAATAGTTATATTATTGATATGATTATAAAGATATGATTTTGTTTCAGTAGTAGAACAAATTATGAAATTAGTGTGTTTCATACCTATTTTAGAAACATTTTCAATTTATGACATTGAAAAACATTACTAGGTGGATTTTATTAGACATCATCATCTTCTGAAGTCCATTTTCTTAGATAGGTACTTGAGATTTATAAGTATATTTATAAATAAATCAAAAATTATTTGGGAATGAATATATATATATATATGTTTGTCTTATCACCCTCAATAGGCAGATATATCGAGTTATTTAGATTCTAGAATATTTGATTCATGCATGTATACCCAACACTGTGAAATCTTGGGAGAATCACTTATTATTTTTAGAGTATATTTATAATAATAAACACCAAACCATGAGTCATATGGAACATTTTCAGGTGCTTCATGATTGACAATGTAAATCACTATTATGTTGGTTTAAGGATAATAAATTCTTTGATTGGACCATGTGAGGTTACCTGAGAATTGATTACATAAATATTAAACTTTTTATATGAATATTAAATACATATCACAATAATTCTTTCCATAGGACCTTAAAGGCTTTGTTTCTTTGAATACAAGATACATAAACAACTTATTTTCATGAAACAACTTCAACATCTGCCAAAAAATTATAATCATATAGCACCCTTCTAGGATTATCATACTTAATATCATTTTTAATAACATAACATATGTGGAAACATAAGAAGGGGAAAGACCATATTATTAGAATGACTAATCTTGTGAGATATCAATCAATGATCTTAGGTGAGTATGTAATAAGTACAAAGGTCAAAGAATATGATCAAAGCATATAAAAATCATACGCAATCAGTCAATATTATAATTCATAAGTCTTGACAAAAGGATTTTATCCCAATATAATACATGTGTATAATCAAAAATCCAAAATCATTGTCCATGGATAATAATATGAGAATATATAATAGGAAAGTGGAACAAGAATAAACATAAGAAATCATAGCATTTTGAACATTTATAAACACAAAAATTCCACTCATCATATTAAAGTCATATAATCAGGTAATTACATAAAAGTATGGACATGAAACTAGGAATTAATATAAAATTATAAACATTTTAAAATATGAACAAATATATAATTAATGTTATGGACATTAAATTAGGTTCACACATAACATTGTTATCTCATGTGATATAAATATTTACCCAATTAATTAGAGGAATATATAATTCCAAGATCACCCATCATATAATGAAAACTATATATAATTGTTCCACATGATTGTAAAGAATTTCAATAATTCATCAGAGCATTACCTGTGCAAAGTAAATGAATTTCAAAAAGATATTATCACAACATAATTAACCCATTGGAAAAAATAGGGTTTATAGAATCATCCTTAAATAATCATCATCAAAAGACATACAAATAAATAAAGTCGATGGTATCATAAGATACTATCCCTTGAGAAGAATAATAATCATTAAAGGATATTCACATAGATAAAAAAGTATTCTAAAATAGAATTTGGAAATTTCTTTGAAAATAATGAAAATATAATTTTCTTTCAGCATCTTTAAAAACATAAAATTTATACAATATTGAGTAAATTATTTTTTTTATAAAAATTAAGATGAAATTTTTTAAATAAATCTCAAAATAAAATAAAAAACATTATGGTAGGAAAATCCATTCATTATGTAATTATTAAAACAAATATTCTTTTCACACTTTTGTAAAAAGGTATTAATAGACTATTCTGAAAATATTGTAAAAATTCATTTGAAAAAAAAATTTCAATAAAAAATATAGTTTAAGATGACTTTGAAATATAATTATATTATATAAGAGAACATTATTTGAATATTTTTTAAATTACATGGGCATGGAAGAAAAAGTTTCTCAACCAAAAATAAAATAAGTTTGTTTTTTCTTAAAAACATGTTCATGCTCATTTTAAGCAAAAAAGAGAGAAAAATGGTACTAAAACTTGAAAATTATAATAATAAAAATAGGTGATGAAAATATAGGGGGTTTAATGGGGTAGTATCATATAATTTATCTCAATTTAAATTTAACATAGACAATCTTGAAAAGAAATGATATTGTAATGTGAACCCTTACCCCATGTCAATTCTTGCTTCAAAAATATTGAAAAATCATATATAATAAATATGAATTTATTATAAATATATTAAAGAACCATATAATATATATATTATTATATATAATTCCCTTATAATTTATAATTATTTTTTATTAACACTTCTTCATTAAAATGAACATTCAGTTGAAAATAGGTAAGTTTTCCATGCAAGTTTCAGTTTGACGGTTCTGGTCCTTCCACTGCGGTCATGGTTTCATCATATATAAAATAATAATAATGTAATAAGAATAATATTAATTCATTATATACACTTATATAACCATTTATGTAAATAAGCAATAAAAAATGAATTACATCACTTTGTGGAAACAATATTATCTACGTATGCACGAGTGATATTTTCACTTTTCTACATATGGAATGAAATAAAGGTACATAATAATTTATAATCAAATAATAACAATAATTATATCATAAATACAATATATATTCATTAAATATATATTTATTACCATCCATTTAAATAATAAGTGAAATAAAAATCACATCCCTTTGTGGAGGTGGTAGTCTGCGCGTAAGCGTGAGCGACATTGTCATTTTACAACAGATAGAAACTGGATAAAAATCCTATAAAAATAATATAAAAACACATAAATGTTGTATGGATACATATACTATAATTTTATATGGATATATACAATTTGGTTGAGGTTTGAGAATAAATAAACATGAAAAATATTAGAAAGAATATATACCTCTTTTTCAGGCATCCTCCTTGGAAAAACACCTTAAGGATTATTAGATGAATATTTTGGGAATATTATGACATCAAGGTCATGGAAAATGATTTTGGAATAATATTTTGATACATATTAGATGAGATAAAGAGATTAAGTGGTGTGTAGAATAGAGCAGTGGTGGTTCCATTTTATGAGGCGAGTGACACACTTGTATATTTTATAAATATTAAAATATAGTAAATTTAGTCTCATATGAAAGTTAATCAAAATTGGATCAAGAATGAATATATAATGAGATAATATATAAATAAATTCATCCAATATTATTTAGAAAAGTTTTTAGGAAATTTTAATCATTACCTCTTTAGTTTAACCCCTCATTACCCCTTTTAACCCTTTTAACCTTTACCACAATTATGAATTTTTACCTCAATTTCTATTCATAATGGCCAAAAATAAAATTAAAATCATTAATAAATTGGGAAATTTTTATTCTTAATATGGAAATAATTTTATCATATTATATTTCTAATCAAGGTAGAAATTGATTTTAAAATAAGTACGCAAAATGGAATGAAAACATTTTGGGGAAAATGTATTTTTAAGCATAAAATAGAATTTATTATAATTTATTTCCTAGTAAAAACCATTAAATGAATGTTAATATATTTCATTGAATATATTATCTACACATTTTATTAAAAAAATTCATTAATATTTATTAATTAAATTTATTAAGATAAAATACATTGTACATAATAAAAATAGTTATTTTGAAAAAAATATTTCTTTTTTCCTTTAAATGATTTTCTCTTCATATCTAACCAATTGATAATAAATATATGAATAATTATTATTTTTTAAAAATTAAATAAAAATATATTTTATCAATATCTTAGTTCATTTGTAATCGAGGAACATAATAAATAGAAAAATAGAATAGTTTTTAAAATTGACCTTTTAATATAAAATGTAATTATTTTTAACATTTTAAATTGAATATATACTTAATAGGAATTAATAAATACTTTTTATTTAAGTATAAATTTTATACATAATTTTCATAATTTATTTAGTTCTGTTCTTAGTCACCAATTTAATGATTAGGCAATAACAATAACATTTAATAATAATATTTCAATAGTATATCATGGTTCATTAGAGTTTAGTGTTGCATGTAAAGAAATATATAAAATAAATAAAATTTAATTAAAGATAAATATATCATAAAATATTAGGGTATTACATTTTACAACCCTTATAATAATTTCACCCTTGAAAATTTTTCTACCCATTCCAAGAAACTAAGGATTCTTATATCTCATCACATCCTTTTGTTCCCACATAGCTTCCTTAAATTTATTATTCCACCAATGAACATTAAATAAGTGGCTATTATTATTCTATATAACTTTATATATATGATCTAATATTTCCACTAGTTATTCCTCAAAAGAAAGATAATGCTCCAGTGATTCACCCTTTGAGTTTAGTACATTCAAATTACTAGGTAAGTACTTACTAAAAAGTGATATACGGAACACATCATGAACTTGAGAGAGGTTTGGTAGAAGTGATAAGAGATAAGATACCCTCCCTATATGATATTAATCTCAAATGGATTGATATATATATATATAGGAACATACTTTCAATTATTTGTAAATTTCATAACCTTCTTCTAAGGATATATTTGTAATAATACCTTACCACTAACTTTGATCTCTAGATCTTGCTGACGATTATTTGCATATTGATTTAATAAACTATGAGGTATCCTGATGTACATATAAATAGATATAACATTTTATACCATTTCATTAGCTATCTCAGTTTACAATATATTCCTTTCTCTAAATTCATCTAGTCACATTGGATTTATGAAGTTCTTTCCATATAGGGATTCACAAGGAGTGGTATGAATGCTTGAGTGAAAGTTATTATTGTAAAAAAATTTTACCAAAAGAACGTATTATTCCAAACACCTTTGAAATACATAAATAAAAATCTAAATATGTCTTCTAGGGTTTTAATGGTCCTCTTATAATGACTATCTATCTGAGGACGATATGCAGTGCTAACCTTCAACTCCTTATTCAAATATTACTAAATACTTTTATAGAAATTCATGGTAAACCTAAGATCCTAATAAGATAAAATAATATTTGGTAATCCATGTAACCTTACCACATCCTTAATGTATATCCTAGAAATTTTATTAAGAGAGAAATATTCTCTAATATAAACTAAATTCACAAACTTTATAAGACGATCAACTACAACCCAAATAGTTTTATGGAATATTGATATTTTGTAGATTCCAATGATGAAATCTACAGTGATGTTTTCCCATTTACATTTTGGTATGGGTAATGGTTGAAATATCCCCTTAGCCTTCAATATCTCATCCTTAAATTTTTAACATACCAATAATTGAGATACATACTCTACAATATCCATTTTCATGATTTCCCACCATAAATACTCTTTCATATCTTTATACATCTTCATTATTCTAGTTTTAATAGATAATGATAAACTATTAGATTCATATAAAAAATCCTTTTAAAATATTTTATTGATGGGACACATACTCAGTTCTAAATACTTATCATTCCATCATAATCATAGTTAAACTAAGAAACATTTCTCATTTTCTTCAGTAGTTCCAAAACCCCATTTTGTTCTACTTATAAAGATAAATGGTTGAACACTTGTATGAAAAAGATATGATTTATCCTATTTCATTGATATTTCAAGATCCATCCTCTAAAAATATATAAGTATTTTACCTCTTTAAATATTCATCATGGATAAACTAGCATGGTCCTTCTGACTTAGAGGATCAACCGACTTGTTTTCTTTCCTAGGGTGGTAATATATCAAGAAATTTTAAACTTTATTCAACTAGAATAGTATTATCTAGCATATATTCAATTATTTATGTGTGAATATATAATTTAAGTTTTTTTATTAGTATATATGTTACACATTTCACCATATAGATAATTCAACCATATTTTAGGGCGAACACTACCACTTTTAGCTCCAAATCGTGATTTAGTTAATTTTTCTCATGGATTTTCAATTATGGAGAGACATATTATACCACCATGTCATTATAAATTTTGACACATCACAATAAAATATTTTATGAATCTCTATATATCAAAAACATTCTCCATTATAAGGTAGTGTGAGGATAAGTGAAGTGACCAACCTTCTTTTTAGTTCCATGAAATTTTCCTCACATTCATTTTTCTAATAGAACATGTATCGCTTTAGAGAAAATTTGGTTATTTGATTTGATATCTATGATAAATTTATCATAAACCATTAATATTATCTAGTAAATCAAATAAATCTATAGATTTTAGTTGATATGATTGTTATAGACAATTTTCAATAACTTTTTTCTTTGAAGGATCCATCGATATACCCTCTCCTAATATTATATAACTGAATATTGAAACTTTCTATGTCCATAATTCTGACTTGGTAAATTTTGATTAAAAATTACCATTCCTCAGGGTATTCAACATAATAGTCATATGATATCCATTATCTTCATTTAACTTTGAATATATAAGAATATCATCTAGCAATAATACCATAAATTGATGACGGTAATATTAAAAAACTATATTTATTAGATCTATGATTATAGTTGAGGCATTCATATGTCTAAATGGAATCAATATAAATTTGTAATTTCAATAAATTATATGTAAGGTTTTCCTAGGTATATACTCTTTATTAACCCTCAATTGATGATATCAAATATAAAGATTATTCTCAAAAAATAATTGAGCTCTTAATAGTTGAGAAAACATGTCATCAATATAGAGAAGATGATATTTTTTATAGTGATGCTATTAAGTTATTGAAAATCAATTCAAAGACACATTGAACCATATTTCTTCTTAACAAAAATAATAGGTTCCCCCAAAGGGGCCACACTCAGGTGTACGAATCCCTTTTCAAGATTCTCCTGAAGTTGATTATTCAATTATTATAATTCAATTGGATATATTCTATATGTATTATTTGAAATAGGTATATCACCATGTATGAGTTCTATTGAAAAATAAAATTCCTGATTCTGGGAAGGACTAGGAAATTATTTTATAAATACATTAGGATATTCTTTAATAATATAAATACCTTCAATATAGAGTTTATCCCTAACCAAGTGAGATAATTACCCCTCATTAAGTGGTAGTAATACCCATATAATTTAAGTAATTTCAATTTGAAGTTCATGTTCATCCTCAAACCTATATACAATCATATGTCGATTTTGAGTACAATCCTTCATAAAAAATTGATATAGTTTATATATAAATAGAGCCAATTGATTCCCAATATCAGATAAAACATGACAATAGGTAGAATAAAAATATTTAATGTAATCAAACCCACACAAACTTTTACAAGAGAGGAGATATATACTTGAGATGAAATCATCATACCCTTATGAGTTTTCACTTCTAACAAAACATATAACCGTTTATGATATGAATTAAAATTCCTAGATACTTTACAAGATATAAAGGAATTTATAAGACCAAGATCAAATAATAAACTTCAATATTTGAGCATACCTATCACCACTTCAATTTCATTATTCTATCTTCAACCCCTTACTAAAAACTAAAAATCACAATGTGAGTATTACGAATCATTATTAAGAGTAAGAAATAATATAAAAAGTAAATAAATCCTGATATGTTCCAAATTGTGACACCTTATTATAAACCCATAAAACTTAAGGTTGATCCCCAGGGTTTTCACTAAAATTTTCTAATCATTATATCCAAAAATAACTAAAACATACTTTTATACCAATTGAGGAAACCTAAGATTTGTTACATAAATATTACACATTTTTAGATGAATATTTAATACATCTCACAATAATACATGTCTGAGGATGGTAAATGTTTAGTGTCATTGGAGACTAGATATATAACAAAACATATTTTCATAAAATATCTTCAACATCTCCCACAAAATTTTACAAATATAATAATATTTCCGGATTATCAAAAAAATATACTTCTTAATATCCTAAGGAAAGTAAAAACATATGAATGGGTGAGCCCAAATGCTTAGTATGGGTAAACTTGGGAGATATCGGTCAATGATCTTATGTGATCATACGATAATCACAATGAAATGATAACATGGTCACACATTATGAAAATCATACCCAATATACCAATAAGATATGTAATGATTCATGGGATAAGGAATTTATCCTAACATGTGACATGTGTATAATAATGGAGCCAAAATCATAATCCATGGAGCATAAATTGAGTATATATTATAAGAATGTGGCATAAGAAAAAAAGGAAATCATATCATTATTAATATGTATAAACAAAAATATTTCCACTCATAATATTATAGACATGTAATCGTGAACATATATAAAATTATTGACATGAAATCATGTCATACATAAAATTTTGAACATGTAATAATTTTAATAGGTTTATGCTTAATGATGTGAACATGAAATCATGTTCAAGAATAACATAATTATCTCATGTGATGTAATGATTTAACGAATTCAATAGAGGGATATATAATACAGGTCCCACCTATCACATTATTAATATAACAAATAAGTGTTCCATAATGTCATGAAAAATTTCATAATTTCATCATATCATAACCAGTTGAAAAGGAATGGATTTCATAAATATTTCATCATAACTTAATTAATCTGAGGGAAAGAAACAAGTTTTATAGAATCATAAACATCATCATAATAATCCATTGAAAGAAATAAATTTTATGCTATTATAATATAATATCCCCAGTGAATCACAAAAATCCTTAATGGTTTTTAAATAGATTAAAAATACTTTTAAAATGTAATTTTAATAATTATTTGAAAAGATTGAAAGTAACATTTTCTTTCTGTATTTTTGAAAACTAAAAACTCCCATAATTTGGAGAAACATATTTTATTTTAAAATAAAAATTGAAACCTTTAAATTAATATTCAAGGAAATGGAAAATCATGATTTTGGGAAAATATATTGATTTGATAAATGTTAAATAAATGATTCTTTTCACACTTTTATAAAAAATCATAAACAGACTGTCCAGAAAAAATTATGAAAATTCATTTTTAAAACCTTTTAAAATAAAATGAAATATGGTTGAATATGAATTTAAAAAAATATTTTAGAAAATAAAATAAAATTCTTTGAAAACAGTTTAATGAACACAGACATGTAAGAAAAATGTTGTTCACCAAAAAGGAAATAAGGACAGTTTTTCTTTAAAACATTTTGTCAATAATTTTAAGTAAAAATGAGAGGAAAATAATAATAATACTTTTAAATTCCTAGAAAAAACATATGATAAGAAAATATATATTTTTTAAATGATAAAGATCATATAATGTCTCTTAATGTAAATTTAACATAGATAATCCCAAAAATGTGATTATAACATAAACCCTTACCTCATGTACTTTTTTATTTCACATGCATTAAAAACTCTTTTATAATAAATATAGATTTATTATAACTATTTTATAGAACCATATTAATATACATATTACTATATATAATTCCTTTATTGTTTATAATTACTATTTTATTAATAATTCTTCATTGAAATGAATATCAGGTGACAAATAGTCCATTTCCATGCATGTTTCGATTAAAAATGTCAGTAATTGTCCCTTTATCATGACTTAATAATATAAATAAAATTAATAATTTCATATTTATTATATTAATTAATTATATACACTTTTATAATCATTTATATAAATAGGTGTTGAAAAATGAATTAGATAACGTTTTGGAGATAGTAGTTTGTAAGTATGCTCGGGCGATGTTTTCACTTTTTGATGGATGGAATGAAAGAAAGGTACAAAATAATACACCTTTAAAAAATAATTATTTTATAAAAAATATAATATATATTCATTAAACATATTCCTCATTACCATCCATGTATATAATAACTCCGAAATGAATCACATCACTTCGTTGAGGTGGTAGTCCATACACATGGACAAGTGATATTATCATTTTCCAATAGATGGTAAATAGATAAAAAATGGTTTCCAAATTAACTTAAAGATATATAAGTATCATAAATATACTTATTAAATCATTATTATATTTTTATAGAACATTTGGATGAGGGTTAAAAAGAAGGAAACATGAAAAATATTGGTAACAAAATATATCCCTTCTTTTGGTATACTCCTTTTAAATTAACCTTAAGGCTTCATGGATGGGCATTTTGGGAAGACCAAAACCTAAATTTAGTGGAAAATTATGTTTTTAAAGTATTTGGGTAGATATTTTTTTAGATAAATTGATCAATTTGTGTGGTGAACAGAGGACATGAGGTTCCCTTTTATAAGTGAGGGGAGTGTCACTCTTATAATTACTAAAAAAGTAAAATATAATAATGTCACTATCAATATATAGTGGCTCTTAATTATATCAATTTAAAACATGGGATGATATAAGATTTAAATATGGTCAATTAATATTATTGAGATAAATATTTAGGTCATTTTAACCCTTATCTATTTAATTTAACCCCTCATTAACCCTTTTAACCTTTACCACTTTAAGGAATTTCTTCCTCAATTACTATTCGTAATGAAAAATAGATAAATTTGACCTCATTAAAAAAATTTAGAAATGATTATTATAAATATTGATTTTTTTATTATATTTAATTTATATAAGTAAAATAAATTGATTTTAAAAGAAATGTGTTAAACGCAATGAAAACCATTTTTAGAAAAATGCATTTTTAAACATAAACATGAATTTATTATTATTACTTACATAGTAAAAACTATTTAATGATTTTAATATATTTTATTGAATATTTGACATAAAATTTTATTAAAATAATTCATTAATTATGATTGATTCAATTTATTAAGATGAAATACATTGTACACAATAAAAATAGTTTTCAGAAATAAATATATCACATTTGACCTTTAAATGATTTTATCATCATTTATAACCAATTTGTATTCAATGTATGAATTATTAATAATTTTTTTATCATTTAATATTAATATATTTTCTTATAAACATAGTTTATTAGTGATCAATCCACATAATATATTGGAAAATACCATACATTGAAAATTTAATTTTTGACATAAAACAAATTTTTTATAAAATTTAAAATTAAATACTTATTTATGTGGAATTAATAAATTCCATTTAATTAAAGTAAAATTTTATAAATACTTTTCAAAATTTGGTTAGTTCTATCCATACCATCCAATCTAATGGCTAAGCGATAACTGTCAAATTTAATAATAATTTTTCAATAGTATATCGTCGTTTGTTTATGTTCGGTGTTTCATGTAAAGAAAGCTATCAAAAACATAAAATTTATTTAAAGATAAATAGATCATAAAATATTTTTGTGTTACACCATTATTTTTTAAGAGATAAAAAATTAATTTAAATTAATACAAATTGATTTTTAGCATAGATTTATAAAAAATATTATATCAATTGACATAGATATCATTTGAAGTATGATGTTAGAGATGGAATTTTTTCATAGTATCAAAAATGTTTGGAGATTAAAACACTTGGAATCAAGGAAATTTAATTACAAGTTATTTTATATGTTTTTAAATTATATAATGAGTTAGTGAAGTATGGTATTAATTGGTATTATCGTAATGATATGTGGAAATCCATAACATTTTCTATGTACCTTAATTAATGATGTACTTGTATAATGAGTCCAATGTCTTTAATTAGGAAAAACATGGACTAGATACTAATATATAATATGTGTAAAACCAAATTCAAAACATGAACTCAAGGGAAAATATTTTAGAGCAAGTATTATTCCATTGGTAAAATATTTATGGTGAAAATGACCATTTGAAGAGGAGGTTTGGGAAAGATAAAATTATAAAAAAAGTGGCCAAATATTTTTGACAAGTGGATCCACCTAATTATATTTTGGAGAATAAAATTCCCATTGTTGTGATAATTATAACAACGATGTAGTTGAGTTTTTAAAAAAATTGATTTTAATTTCCATCTCTTTAATTAAGTGTTTTAGATATGAAGTTGTTATATAAAATATTCTTGTTTTAAATATAAAGTCTTGATGAAATAATTATATAATAGGATATAAAGAATTATTTTATATAAATTAATTGGTAAAACATGTTTTATATATCAAAGGGTGATATAATGGATTTAATATTGATATGAATTGGGAAATTTATGATGGTCAATTAAGTGGAGAAAAACATTTAGTGGTGTTGACTGGGATAATTTTTTCTTATGTTATGGGATTTAATTAGCTATCTTAGCATTAATTTGGATATTTCCATAGTTTATAATAGAGGTATAGAGAGAGAGTGATGTTTTAAAAATAGATAATTTAGATTTGTAGAATTTATGAGGGAGGTATTATGTTAATGAAATATTATAATGAGGTAATTTTTGACTCATTTATCATAGTTTTCATGGTGAATTTATGAGGAGTTAGGTGAAGATGTCTATACATAGTAGGGGTGTAAAATATGCTATCATTTTTTAGATAACACTTATAAGCTTGAGAAACTGGTAGAATTTAGATGGTCAGGCGTATAGATAGTGATTAAAAGTTTACAAAAAAGAATAGAACTATGGTTTTTAGATTGAGTTGTTTTATATGTTTTAATTAATTTATAACTCATATCTATAGTAGTTTATATATCATGAAACTACCATTTTCATTATTCATTAAAATGAGACGTGAAAGTGGGTTTTTGTATCATTATTCATGGGTCACACCTAATTGGAATTGAGGCAATTTCCATAACAAGTAAACTTCACTTTTGACTCCCCTCTTTCATTTTGTTTCTAGAGACTTACACAAGGATGAAACAAGTGGAATGGAGGACATAAAACTCACTGGGGACCATGAAATCTTTGATTAATAGTTACATGGGGACATTATAATATAGGACAGGCCATTCCAAATTACCTAAATGTGGATAATTATGAACTCTTATTCATGAATTGGTATTTATAAAGTATTTTCATGACATGACTAGAAGATAAAATATATAAAGATAATTCATTCGAGAAATTAGGGAGAAAACACAGAATAATGTCAAGGTAGTTTGCTTCAATACTTTATATGATATAGATAATTCACTTATTATTTGTAGATTGATTATGATCATGAGATGATTTGTCTCCCTAGTTTTTTATAAACTATTATTTTGTACATAATTTTGTTTATGATAAACGGATTAGTGAAAATACATGGTGAATGGTTTTATTTTGTTAAATTATTTATATATAGTTTATCTAATATTATAATGTGGTGTGAGTGCATGGGTGAAACTGATTTTTCTGAGACTTATTTTGAAAACCATAAATAATACTCAATGATAAAGTGAGGAACTTATGGATCAAACATTAAGATGAGATATAGTCATATGGAGAACAGGCTAGTGCATAAAAGGGTTTTTACATCGGTTTTCTTGGTTTTTCATTTCAGTTTTTAGGCGATGTGGTTATAGGGGATGTAGTAAATAATGTTTTTCATATCAGTTAAATAAAACCGACATTATAAATTATTAGTGTAGTTGATTTATTAGATAAGTTATTAAATAAACGATGTGAAAAAAATATTCTGGACCATTTATCACGTCAGTTATGTTGAATAATCAACATGAAGAGCATATTATGCACCATTTATCACAACAATTATGTTGAATAACTAACTTGAAAAATGGGTTTTCACATCAGATATTGGATAAAAGATGTGAACAATAGATCACATGTATTTGTCACATGAGTTATCCAATAACCAATGTGAAAACAACATTTTCTTAAAAAAGGTAAATTGATTCTCCTCTTCCAGCAGCATGAGCCAAGAAACGAAAACAAATAGGAAAATTATAGAATACATCACAATAGGTAGAATAAAGAAAAGGAAGCCAAATACACATACTATTAAAGTTTCAAGTAAAATAATAACCAATGTACATTGATTTAACTCCTCTGCCAACAACATCTAGAAAACCACACAAGGGGCAGCCCAAAATCCAAAAAAATACACAATACATTGAACATTCAAATAAACTAAAAACCTATCAAAACTATAAAAGTATTTTCTAATTAAAATTTTAAATTCCTCAACTTATCTACACTATTTGACCAAGAATCATAAAAAAACTACAAAAATAATGATAGAAATCATTTTACGTGAATTTTCAATAAAACATGTTAAATATTATGGAATGATTTATTAATAAATCTAAACTTATGAAACTTTGTAACTGTTCCAGTTGAAATTATTTCATACATGAATCTTATAATATAATATCCACATTCAGTTCCACGTTGTTTTTTATGACACAGTTTCAAAGATATTTTATTTAAAAATATTTTTTTAATTAATGTATCCAAAATATAGTAACTGTAAATGATAATTCACCTTAGCTTCTACATATTTAATCTTAGAAGTCTTAATGTTCTTTTTTTGTTGTCTCTCTAAAGAAATCCCTACCCTGTTTGAAAATAATACGAACATTAATAAATTTTATTCATTATAATATAAAAAATTATTAAAATAATAAAACTTACATGTTCAATATATTCTTAAAATTTTCTCTCACATCACTATAGATAGAGCATAGCCAATACAATGTCTTCTCTCTTTGGAAAAAAACCCAGCATCCAATGACTACTGATATAAAAGAAATTTTAATATGATTTTTTAATATGTTAAGTGATATATAATACATTGTGATACAAAATATTTCATACCTTTCAGGATATGGAAACTTCCAACACTGATTAATGATATTCTGATGAAATCATTCAACTATATAAACTGTTCTCTGAGCATGGGTCATTGTTTGAGCTATTGGAAAAATTAACAGTTGGTCCATAAATCCATACAAATATGTCTTATCATGCTCTGTACAAATTTTATATATATACCTAATATAATGAAAAAATAATTAGAAATTCTTAATAACTTAAAGGAATTAAAAAAATTAATCGACTTACATGGAGGAAACTTGTATCTTATTGATTCCCAATTTATCTAAATCTATAAACTCCATGATATAACTTCTCAAAAGTCTCATAGTCATTTCATGCCCACAAATAGAAGCATCAGATGGAATCTTATATACTCCCAATTAAAAATTAGAGTATGTTGAAAATAGATTAAGACCAGTGGAATCTGTATCTAAAGTCACGACACGTTGAATTTTTTGTTGTCTATACAGTAATTCATTACCATTAATGTATTCCTGAAAAATAATAGAAATATATAAACATTAAAATGAGTAAACAAATTTACTAAAAAAATGAAATTAAATATAACATATATACATTCCTAAATGGTAATATGTTGAATTAGTCTAGATAGATAAACAAAAAAACAAATGATACTTTGTCCAACTATACTCACTTAATCTGTAGCAAATGGTATTTTTGTTGATCAATATATAATATCCTGAACAGTGACCCTCTAATGATCTATCTCAATCTGTAAATGATGAATGGTTTCATTGATATAATATATAATCCCATATGTAAAAATTTTATGAGTATCATCAATAAATAACACATAGTAAAATGTAAGCTATGGAGGAGAGGTGTTGGGGTAGGATAAGAAGGAGTGGGATCTGCTAGAGGAGGTGGAGGAGTGAGAACAGTAGACCAAAATTGTCCTTGCATGTCAGTGAACATCACATGTACCTAAGATCTGATACTATCCTCTATCGTTGCTTGAATATCCTAAACTTTGGCATCAAAAGATCCTACTTTTTTATAAACATCCCCTTTGAAGAAGCATCTAAATGTGGAAACACTTTTCATACCGACACACCTATTGGCTGTCCTCATACATGACCTTAGTGTTTAGGATTTCCTAATGATTCAGCTAAGATATCCTGTGTACCCAAAAAAATAAAGAGCACATGTGTTCTCTTCTCCTCAAGATAATCCTATATGGAATATTTGCAAAAAAAACTATAATTAATCACAATATAAATAATTTTTTTTTAACTTCAATAAATAAATAAACATCTCTCAATTTTATTATCTACAAATATAGACTTGTTCGTAAGATATTGGCCTTTTTTCTATTCGATACCTCTTACTTTTTTCATGTCTAGCGGGGGGGGGGGGGGGGGGAGGGGAATATTATCCAGACCTCATGACTTAGCTCTCAATTATTAAAGTCTATCATCTAGAATGTGTTCTTCCAATAATGTATATCCTCCCTGAGATAATGTATGAGGGTATATATTTTTATCTTGAATATCCTGATGAGATCTCCTTACTTACTATAAACTAAGAATTAAAAATAATAAAATCAATAACATGGTCATTAATATGAAAAACATATAAAAAGGAAACATTACACTTAACAAAAACTCTTCTCGTTATCTACTTTCAAAAAAATGTTTCCATGTATCTTTATCTATAAATGGATATATGTCACCTAGATTTTCATGCTGTCTAGTCCAAAAAATGAACTATAATGTGAGGGATGTTTCAAAATCCCTCCATCTCCTAGCCACCAAAAACATATATTTCCTCCTTACTCCTCCAATGTTAGTTATATCACATATTTTCTGATAAGAAGAGAAAAAACATATATTACTATAAACATTAATTCAAGATAAGTAAAATAATAACAAAAAAACATAAAAAAATAGTCTCCCGTAATATTGATAGCGTCTTTTTCTCAACACTTCACTAATAATCAAACAATATACTAAATTTTATTTTAGATTATACTGATACAAAAGTCTTTAATTGCTTTTCCTCTGGACCTTCTGGAATCTCATTATCATCAATTTCCAATGGTATCCTCTATTCCTGGCTATGAGAAACTGATAATTTTGGTAAATGTGTGGTGTCATGTTTACCAACCCTCGAACTCATTTTCCCCCTTGTGGAAGTAGATGCCTTGGGTAAATAAGGATGCATAGGCTCATTAATAAGATCATTTTTAAGTTCCTCCCTAGATGTATTAGTATGATCATCTATAGAAATATGTGGTGGATGATAGGATTGATCTGTCATCCTATAAATCAAAGAAACATCAATTAGTACAAAATATAAAAATCCAACAATTATATTCAAATGAAAATATAAATTTAACAATTATCAAACAAAAAGAAAAGTAAAGTAAACGTAACACATTTTTATTCAAATTTTTTATAGTTAACTAAAATCAGAACAATATTAATGATTAACAAAATGAAATAAATGAATTAAAGCTAACAATATTAATGATCAATTGAATGAAATAGTAAAAATTCACCAACATCATAAATCATTTTTATAAAAGAAATAATTCTTTTATAATATAATCTTATAAAATATATTTTTTTATTTAAAATGTTAAATTTAAAATAATTGGTTTTCAAAAAAATCAAGTAATAGATAAGATACTTAAGGGTAAAAATGAAAAAGAAGACAAAACTATATTAATATAAGAAACAATTTGACTTATTCGTTTTGATACACATTTTAATAAAGAAAATAAAATTAAAATAACTAAATTATGAAATTTTGAAAAGTAAACCACAATTAAACATATGTTACCTATAATATTAGGAATGTACTAAAGATTATTTTCACAAATTAATTCTTTGTGATCGTTCTGTATGACACAAACAATGTATTTGACATGTTCATAAATATTATTTATTAATCATTCCATGCATGTAGGTATCTCACATAAATCAGCACCTACGTCAAGTTTATCATCACCAACATAATATTTTTTCTCTGTAAAACAATATCCCACCACATATTAGATTGATAAAAAACCTAGAAATTTTTTTCATGTGTTTCCATGATGAAATTATCATTTGTGTAATCCAATTTTTTCATATTAACTAGCGTCATTCCAAATTCATCTTGTCAGAAACTGTTGTTACCAATAAACCATTTACACTTAAACACTGGAACATGAAATTTAATGTAATAAAACACCCATATTTATTTAATTAATCCATCTTATGAGGTTGATGGAAATAATTTATTTTTGTCTTTATCACTTGAAAAATTCATTGCTTTTGAAAAAAACAACACACTATTATTCCGAACTGCACTACTATTGTCCTGATCCTTTTTATGAAACATATAGCTATTAATGTCATACATGGACCATGTTATTAAATTTAAAATTTGACCACCCACTAATCATCTAAATTTTCTTGATACATCTGGTTTCATGGTATCTTTAAACCATGGAAAAATGTTCTTTTATGCTAAACAGAAATCCACATATCTTTATTCTTTGGATAACTTTGTTTCTAATCATTCATATGCATTATTATATATGGTTGATCATCATCTATGTTATTCAAGATGTGTAACTATATCCTCTTTATCTGATCACCTATTAACAATTTGAATTTCAATCCAAAGATCCCCTTTCCACCAAAAAGTAACTCATTTATAGCGAGAGGTAGACAAACCAATGTACTCCACATCTGACAAATACATTGTACATAACTCTGAAACCTCCTCAGAAATAAACTCCTCTATAATGGATGCATCTGGTAGATATTTATTCTTAACATACCCCTTCAGTATCTTTATATAACTTTCAAAAGGATACATCTAACATAGATATAAATGTATGAAAATCTTAATTTCTCACACCAAACGTACCATTAAATGCATAATTATTTCAAAAAAAAGATGAAGGAAAATACATTTCCAATTGATAAAGTATAAAAACCAATTCATTATAAACAATATTCCTAGAATTCAAATCAATCACCTTATTAAAAATTGGATTAAAAAGATAACACACCTTCATGATAGTCATTCTGCCACAGGTGGGCATTATTCCACGCAATTCAATTGGTAAGATTTGTTGTATCATGACATGACATTAATGAGATTTCATACCTATCAACTTCAAATCCTTTAAAGTAAGAAAATTGTTTTTACATTTTAAGAATAGCCATGTGGCACTTTGATATCATGAAGAAATTAAAAAACTATTTTTATTCCTCTTGGATATGTTATGACAAGCTAGGGGTTGGAATGTTGTTCTTCCATAAGGAGTGGGAGACAACTCCAAACGTATTCCCATTGAGAGTAAATCCATTCATTAATTCAACCCATATTTAGTATTTCCTTTAATATCTAACAATGTTCTAATCAAAATCTCACAAATATTATTCTCTGCATGCATGACATCAATGTTATGTTTCACCTCATGATATCTCCAATATGGTAGCTCAATTTTTTTTGACCATTTCCTCCAAATATTTCTATCATTACATGATTTATGTGTCTTTCCAAATGTCACGTCAATGTTTTATCCCTGTCAAAATATTGATCAGTGGATAAAGGTTTTGGAGAAATATAAAATTCTTATAATCCATTGAATAACCTTTTCAATCTTCTACAAGAGTGACCCATAAGAATTTTTTTTGATGACCCACATATATTGTTTTTTCCCATGATGAAGTTCCCAATATAAATTCTTCTTTTCAAAAATTTATCAATCTTTATTCCCCTTAACACAGTATCTAGAAAAAATTCCATATGTTGGGAATTCATTTATAGTGAACATAATCATTTCATGTAGTTGAAAATATTCCATTTTATAAGAAGCATAAAACCTTATACCTTTCTCCCATAATAGTTTCAAATCATCAATTAATGGAGAAAAGAAAATGAAAATATCATTTCTGGGCTATTTTGGTCCACTGATCATTAAACATAACATTACATATTTTCACTTCATACAAAATTCACGAGTTAATTTGTAAATTACCAATAAAAAAGGCTATTAACTATGTGTGCTACTGAGGCTTCGATATAGATTCATTCCATATTTGTATAGTCCAGGTTTGAGATTTCGAACATCATTTTAGAATGTTGGAAAATGGTGATCCATGTTCTTCCACTGTGGATAATCAACTGGATGACATATTTTTCCATCACATACCCACTCATTAGAATTCCATCTTAACATTTTTTCATCAAGGGAATTAGTAAATAAAGGTCTCAAATGAAGAATTATAGGAATACTACAAAATTCTTTGGAAGGGGTCTCTGAAACTTTTGAATCATCATGTGATGTTTCTTTCAAATTACACAGTAATGTCCCAAATTTAGGACACTGTGATATAAATTTGTAGTATTTAAAATATATCATATGATTATTCAATCACACACATATTTTCTTGTTCCCTAATCCCATTAGTTACAATATTTTCTTGGCATTATAATGTGAATCTAGAAGATCGTTGTCTTTAGGAATAATTTCTTTCAATAATTATAGCATCTCTATAAAACTCTTGTCACACCATCTAGGTTTTTCCTTTAGGTTTATCAATCATAACACCATCGATAAAACTATATATTCCATATAACCTGGATGAAATGGTTTTTTGGAATCTCCATATATATGAAAAATTTATGGTTGTCTCTCAATTGTCTCTACTTCAATATGATGAATCATTTCATCAATTTTATCAGATTTATCATCTTGCAAAGCACCATCTTCAATAGATCTAAAATTATACTTGATTTAACCATGCCAAATCCAAGTTCTATATCTCACATTAAAACCATGAAAAATTAAATGGTATTTTATCTCTATTCTTTTCAACTTGTTCAAATTTAAACATTTTTTGTATGGATAGAAAAACATGTCGTTGTTTGGAAACTTGCATTTAGAAAATTCCAAAAATTCATCGACACCTTCCTCATATTCAGAACCTATTTGAGGTGAATTAATCCAACCTTGATTCATTATCTATAACAAATATCAAAAATAAATATAAATAAAAAGGTAATAATTTATAAAATATTGAGATTAGAAATGACATCGAAAAATAAAAAAAACAAGAATGGAAACATTATAAGGAAAATAGAAAATTTTGATGAGAAAATACATTCATACAGAAAGAATTAAATGATAGATTCCTTTAAAAAATGTATCAATTAAAAATAAATGAATATAACTAAATGAAATTATTAAATAATATGTACAGTGATATCCAGAAAACAATATCCATAAAAAATTAAATAAGGAGAAACAATAATTCATAATAGATTATTAATGAAAATAAATAATTTATTATATATTTTAATTAAAAATTTAATATAATCATAAATTTAGTATTAGTTTAAAAAACTCTCACAGTAAATAAAATCAGGAACTAATTAACACATTATAAAATAATAAGTAGAATACATAGTCTTAATCATGTGAGGCATGCACTGAGAATTTGACTTTAACTTGTTTCAATAATCTACATACCTAAAAAATAGATACCACATCTGACTTTATTATTATGTCACTTTATTATAATGTTACTTTATTATAATTGAATAAATCAACTCAGAAAACAAAAAAGGTAATTATAATTTAAAATATAATTTATATTACAATGATCTCTATGATATAATTATTTCAAATTCTACACATCATAACACCTTCTATTACCATTATATTAGGTTGTATGATATCAAGATAACATTACTTACTATAAAATATATGGAAGATGTCTATATGACAAAATTAGATGAGTTATTGAAACCAATTAAAATATATAAGGTATTCACATTTTTTAAATCCATTTAGGGATCAAACAAAGAATCGTAATAAAAAAAAAATTTGTTTGATGAATCCACTTGAGAGTTTGGTTTTATTAAAAATAAAAATTTCCCAAGTAATCAAATTACATTAGCTAAGTGACTCTTACATAAGGGATACTGGGATCTCTTATGCATCCCAATCCTTTGTTAAATATTAGAAATTGTATCCTCCAATTTGACCATCCATAAGGTTTTACCCCTTCGAAGAACAGTTTTCACAATTTTCTAGTGACTTATGGATTTCAAATACACCATCACTTTTCCAAATTCATTTATCTTATAGAAGTTCATCATATTATATAAGGAAATATCATATTTTATGTATCTTAAAATTCAATAGAAAAGACTCAATGTTTTGGAAAAAAATAAAGGATACACTAATTAATACCTCATTTAAGTACTAAATCACTTCTTAGAAATAATATTTATATTTAAATTCCAGATCATTCAAGGTAAAAGCTATCAAATCTGGTGCAATCTAAGGAAAATTAGAATTGAATCTCCTCTAATAAATAGATAGACTGTATGAACTATTACCCACTACAAGGATCGTTTTTTCCACCAATTAAATAATCCCATTTATCTTTAAAGGTTTTAGTATTACCCTATACTAATATATTGATTAACCAAATAAATTCAAAATAATGTTTTTTATATAACATACTATGAATCAAACACCATAAATCCAAATAAAAACACATAAATAACAAAGAAAAATGTATATAAAATTCAAAATTAAAGTCATGAAACAACTAATTAACATAATAAAAATATATTCAAAGCTTCAGGAAAGGAAATTAGAGATGAAAAGATCTATAACATAATGCACAATGATGAAGATGAAAAACCCCAATGTATGAATTTGGAAATAAGAGAATGAAGAACATCTCATTCAATAATACTCTGTTATAAATGTGAATCCAAATAATAACTGAAAAGAGAGAAACAAAATAGTTTGAGGATTACTTCAGATGTGTAAAACAAGGCCGACAAAACCCTATGGTTTTATTTAGATCCCAAGGTTATATTTCTACCACTAAAAAAAGAAACCAACAATTTAGGGCTTTGTAATGAGAGAAATAAGAGGTCCTTCAGGAAATAGGCAGACTGCATAATGGAACCTTTGAGCGGTACATAATTTTTTAAAAGGTTTTTTACATTGGTTTTATAATAAGCGATGTGAAAAATGAATAGGAAATATTTTTTACGTTAGTTATAGTATAACCGATGTAAAAATACACTCCTTCATGTTAGTTAAATTATAAAAATGATGTAAAATAGTGGCGAATACACACTTTTTCATCTCAGTTTTTATAAAACCTTGGTGAAAAAGTAACATGTAAAGATTTTCATATCCATTATAAATAAACGACATGGAAAATAAGTAATGAATTTTTTATAATAGTTCCAATAATTAATTTTCATGGTAAAGTGGAGGGTTTAGAGTTAAATGTGAGAATGGGTAATGAAATGGTTTAGATAGAAACATGCTAGCTAGTTACTATCTGATATGAATTGATTTTTCTATTTTATTTTTATCACAAAAATATTTTTGAGGAAGAATAGAGTTTATAGTTAATTTTAAGAATTAGAGATATTCTTTCATTTTCATAATATAAGGAGTTTTATAAAAGGGAGTTTTTATAATTAAAAGGTGCTTTGAAATGGATATAAAATCAGGGTTTTATTTAATGTTGTTTTTCTGTGAAATGAGGATCATTAAAAAATAGATTAGTAATCATGGTATCTTTTATCTTGGTTTTAAAATGAATTTCTAAAATTAATGTTTTGAATAAATTAGTTTGATTTATCCTTTTTGGTTAATATTAAATTTATTGAATTATATCATGCATAGATTCTTATTTGAGTTTAGACGAAATCCTACTAAGTTCATACTCAACCCCTATATCAACACCTCAGTGGGTATGCATACATGATAGTTAAAGATAATGATTATGTAAATTTATAATAATTTGTAATTTTAGATTCATAGATCCTTTTTGGAGACATATAATGAGTTTTTGGATTGGATGTGATATATATTTATCTACTTTGAGTCTGTATAATTCATGGTAATTTTATCTGATTATTCTAAAATTATTTTTTTAGTAATCTTTAAAAGGTATTAAAAAATAGAAACTTAAAGTCCACTTGACTTGCTACTCATTTTGGATTATTTCTTTTCAGACGAAGTCATTTCCTAATGAATTATATAAATCCTTTTCACTAGTTCATTTCCCTTAGTAATTAGATGAATGTGTTTGTGTCTATGTGGAGATTTACTTTAGGTATTGGGATTTTGTTATTAGTTTGGGTCATTATAGATATTATCTTAACAAACAAATCAAAGAAACTAATAAAATTTACCATTCATAAATACCCATCACGAGGACCATTCTCAAGTCCATCCAATGGATAGAAATAAAAATGATCACCTAGAGACTAATATCAAATGTAATTAGTGTGGATTATCACCCATCTATTCAATAGTAATTAAATATTTTTTCACACACATTCAAACCATTTTGTTTCCCATTTGAGCCTATATTACCTACTTTACCATACAAAAACAACATAAAGTATATATAAAACACATATAAAATCAATTAGACTTCAATATACCCCATACACTTTTCCATCATGAGTTAACTTATCAAAGATAGAATGTTGATTCTCTCTCTACCAATAGATATGAAAAAACATGATAAAAATACACCAAAATATGGATTTAGATTATTGAGCCACCAAATGGACAGATTGACCTGTTATTGAATGTTTTGCATGATTATGTTTACCTCATGAAGATCAACAGAACTAATGATAATCAATTTTAAGACTAAATGAGATGTTGGGATCTAAAATTATATAAAAATACCAAGATTGAGGAGTTATATGTTGGGTGACTACAAGTGAAAGGAAGAAATAAGTGATTTATAAGATTTATCTCAAAAAATAACACAAACATCATTAGTGAGTTATTCTACAGATGACCACCAAGTTCCTTGGGGGTCCTAATAGGGATAAAGTATCCCATTAACTACCTCATTCAAGGCCATTAGATAACTGGTGGCTAGTTTAAAGGAATTTAGAATCCTATGGATTTCTTATTAGGTACACAATGACGTCTAATGAATTATTATTGAAACATCACTCATTTTCTCCATTTATAAATAATTTAACCCTTAAATTTATTAAATTAAACCATCCAAATATATAATATCCTGGTTTTAAAAATAAATATTAAATCTTATGAAAAAAGTTTACACCACTAAAAAGTTTATACCATAGGGATTCTGGTCCCTAGGAAACATAATTGAAAATAATTTGTGAATATACACAGCCATTGGGATCTCATATGCTCCTCTTAGTCCCACATCTCTTCTTGAATACACCCATTCTACCATGGAACTTGTAATCTATGAAATATCTTATGTAAAGAAATCTCCACACATCAATTTTTTATATGTACTAGACATTTCCTGAATGATTCATCAATATACTACCCATTATAATTTACACTAATTAATCATGGGGTCTGTATCATATAAATTATGTTGTGATATATGGAATACATCATGTATCATATTATATCTAAGAGGTGGTTCATATCGATAATCCAATTTACCAACTCTTTTTATAATATCAAATATTCCAAAAAATAGTGGATCCTACATTACATACATTATCAATAGATAATTTCCCAACTATGACTATGCAAGTAGGAATACCCAAAAACAAATAGTGATAACTAATGGTCATTATTTAAATTCATCATATGGTTACTCACTACTTTGAGTAGTAATAAATAACTTCGAGATCAACTACGCCTGCTCTAAATTCTCCTACATTATTCTCAGTGTAATCATCATTGACCAACCCACTGCTATCTTTTACAAGGTAGAATGAAACAAGGTTCACTGACTCTTTATGAGTGCCTAATACTTAGTGATTAATAGGTGGTATCCGATGGTACAAGACTTATGTGTTATTATGAGTGAATATTTGGGGGAGAAAGAAGATACTAATTGATTCTATATATGTATGGAATAATTATACACAGGGAATAAATATCAATAATGAGCACAATGAAGTATGTATGATCCTTTTTTTTCCTCCTCATGTTCCTCCATTCCATGAAATATTTGTGAAAATTATTATTATCTCAACAACAAACCATTTAAACCTATCATTCTATCTTGACTGTTTGTTTGTAAAATTTTCAAACTTCTTTAAGTGAAACTATATTTATTTATAGAGTCTCGAAAACTATAGTGTAATACATGGTATTATAGTAATTTTTTTATTAACTTCATATTAAAAAATTGAGGATTAGATCTCTAAATTATTTCCAAAAAATTCTTGACCAAATATTCCAAAACTACATTGATATTGAACGCATTATTATATTAAAAATTTCATCTTGGTGTAATTAATTTCATCATTCCGAACCTCATTAAAACTCTTGAAAATAATTTCTATATAGTTCTAAAATAACAATGATGAAATTCCTTAAATTCTAATATATTAGTTTCACCCAGTTTTATAGCCTGTAGATTATGGAATAATTGTAGACTACTGCATAAATTTAGAAATTGAATCATTATTTATGTAAGATACTGAAAACTATGATTTATTCTCAACATCGTCAAAATTATTAATTTTCATAATGTTAAGAACTGATTTACACATTATACATCATAAAATACTTCCACAATGTTTTTTTAAGACTAAGATAATTATCTTCACCTATATCAATATCCTTGTAATTTTCACCTTGGTATTCTCAACTAAAATTCTATCAAAATAACCAAATAATAACCATACAATACAATGGAATTATTTACACACATATAGGAGAAAAATATTCTTCTTAAAGATAATCTCACCTCCTTCTAAAAAATGAAATCCCTATAAAAAATTTATCATAAAAGGGATTTATAGTGTATTAAAGTTTTATTGCATGGAAAAACCTAATAGGTTCTCTACATTTTTTCAATAAAAAAACAAAAAAATAGAATGTGGAAAATCTAAACCATGTACTTACAATGATTTTGGTAGATAATTCAGTGCAAAAACACTCCATAGTGTTTAAAAAAATACTTTATCAAGGTATAGGTTAAGATATATATAAATTTATCTTTTATTTGAACATAATAAAAGATAATCTTTCCATACCCCACCTTATCCTTGATGAATTAATATTATTTTTCCAATATGATTTTACCTAAAATATTGTATCATATTCTTTAATAAATTAATTATAATTTTGTTTTCACACCCAACAACCAATAATTATTTGGCTTCCACTATCACGGTTTCATGAAAAAATTTCATCTAAATTTATTGAGTTTTATCTTTTGATGTGTTATAATAATTAGGTTCCCTTTCAATAAGTGTGTTTTATTTTTCTTCTAAGATTAACAATAAACAAAACTACCTCTAATTAAATACTACTATACCAAAAGTAGTCGTTCACCTTCCAAAATCACCTACCTAATAAATATAAAAACCATAAATTTGAATAGTTCTTTTCATACCTAAATCCATAGTCAAGAGTTCCATTAACATAACACTAGATCTATAGTGCTACCATGAAATATTATTACATTAAATTTCATTAAATTTAAGTACATTTTATAGAAACATAAACAATTTTATGTCCCAACACTATTAGGTAAAGAAAACAATTAATCAATATTCTGAACTCCTTTTGATCCATCCACATTATATCATTATCATTCGATAATTTTTAAATATAGATATGTTTAGATACTTTTAACATCCCAAAATATCAATATATATTTTTATAATTTTTTACCATAAATTATATATGAAAATTTTAATGATTTTTTACTTTTAAATATGATGATATGAACTAAAAATTTATACATATTTATCACGAATTATTAAATACAATCGTGTCTATAAAATATTAATTCATTTATAATGTGATTATATAAATAAATTTAAGACATCATAAAATAAACAATCATAATTTTATTTACTCAACAAAATAATTACATAAAAATAATAAAAACACCCCATAAAATTTAAAACCGTTGAATAAGATGATAAAAACAAACAAATAACATAATTATAATTTCAAAATCAATAATGTAATGATATGATAGAAAAATCAGAGTTTAAAATAACATTATAAAAAGACAATAAAAAATTATAATTATAATCATAATTTTATAAATAAAAAATAATGACATAGGAGAGAAAACATAGTGAATGATTAATTACCTTAATATATTGTATTTATAAGAGGCATAGTTGTTATATAACCATTATAGTATTAGCTGACCATTGAAATAAATACTTACCATTGAAATAGTAACCTAACTATTGAGAGTAGTAAAATTTCAAATAGAAAATATATATCATTTATGAATAAATAAATTTAAATATTATAATATCAAAAAATTATTTCATAAATAATTTAACATAAAGTATATGTAAGAATACATTTTTAATAAGGTATGTTTTAGACTATTTAGTAAAAAATTTATCTTTATGTGGAAATTTATATATTAGAATTACTTAATTTAAAATTAATTTTTAATAAAATTTATTTTTTGAATAATTATTATCATATAAATAAAATAAAATAGACTAAAAATGTAATACCTCAAAGAAAAAGAAAAAATATTCACTCGTGATAATTTTGTTTTTTCTATGTATTATAATATTTCATTTAAAATTTAAATTTATACTATTTAGAATTTCTAATATGATAAAATATTTTTATTTTCTGGAATAATCATGTTGAAATTATATTAGGGTAATGTTTTTGTAATTTTTTTACTAAACTTTTAGTTTTATGTATGTTTTAAAATTTTATTTTTTACGTATACCTTAACTTTTATGACATCACCATGATTTAAATATGAAAAAATAATTTATTAAACAAAATTCATAACTTAAAATGTAATTAATGAGTAAAATTATTCATTTAGAATTAATAAAAATAATTTATAATCCCATAAATAAATTTTCAAAACCTATGTTATATTTTGTTCAAATAAAAATATATATTAAATTATTTACATTAAATAAAATACTTATATGATTCCATATGGGTTTGGGTTTGTTTTAATATAAAATAATCCTATATTTTTTATTTAAACACTGATAAATTTCATAATAATTAACACTGATCACTTTCTTTTTCATAAATAATAAAATAATCAATATTTTTTTCAAAGATACCCACCCTACCTATATAATCACCGATTCTCCACCCATCCATAATCACTCCAAAACATCCTTACATTAACTAATATATACCCAATTAACTCCTTAAACTGTCCTAGACACATACTTTAGTCTTTGGTATAACCAAACATCCCTTATCTGAAGGCCTTAAACACAATCTAAAGGAGACAGCTCAAAGAGTAGGATAATTGTTCTCATGTCTTTCTTCCCATACCTTATTTGAGATTATTTTTTATCTTAAACTCTCTTAAAAAACTTTTTAGTTTTATCCCATGATTATATTTTAATATTAATTATTTCTATTTTCTTGTTTTATTAATTAGATATTATTCATTCACTCTCATAAAACACATTTCATAAGTTGTTACAATGTTAAAGTTAGATATTTAAATCCTATGTCTTCTCGTTGACATTATTCTATTACCCCTTTTGTAATATAATTAATAATTAAAAGTAACTCCAAAATAGAAGTTCAAATCTAATATAATTATTTTATGAAACTCGAATATTTATTATATTTACTATACTCTTAAAATTAATTTAAAATTTTTTCCATAGTGGTAGATTAACATTGCATAAGTGAATGATAATATTTTATTTTTTACTTATGAAATTCATAGATATTTAAAAAATATATTTATTGATTGAATATAAAATTAATAATAAAATAATTTATTGTCTATGATTATGAAGTGACAAAATCGACATGTTAAAATGGTATTAAAATTAATCAATCAATGTCATTTTGGGACATCTAAAAAAGAATTTGAATAAATGATTGTTGATTTGAAAATATTTTGTTAAATATTTAGTACTATTTAAGATTATTATTTTTTGCAACGACCTCATCAAATTACCTTTATACTTATAGAGATTATGATTTCATTGGATAAAGAACTTTGATTATCACCATTATACCAATTTGTTTTGGAACTATAAACCTAACATCATTTAATGATCGATATAAGCAATATAAAATGAATAAGAAAATAATTAATAAATGAAAAAGAATAATAGAAATTAAATAAAAATGAAAAGGTTTCTAAATAAAGTAATTTAAATTTTAAATTTTATTTTAGGGTGTTATGGGATATATGAAATGATCTAGGACACAAGGTATGGTGTTCTCATCTTAATCTCCTTATGTTTCATAAATTGCTACTCTACTGTCTGTCTCCACTTCTATGTAATTTCCAAAATGTTTAAGAATGTATACCCTATTGATTATACCTTTATTTTTTGATGGATTCTTATTTAATTACCACTATTACTGATTTATATCTCTAACATTACATTGATCATAAGGGGACTTTTAAACTATTTTTTATTTTCTTGGGATTATATTCTTTATGAATCTATAAATACATTGAATTTACCTTTATATTCTTTGTGAATTTTCGTTATCCCGTGTGTATATTCTATAAAATTACACTATTTTTATTATTTCTTTAATATTGAATTAATTGTATACCCTTTACTCTATATAGTGTGAATACCCTATATTTCACAATCCAAATTGAAGGATGTTTACCTAGAAACTTATTCAATTTACATTATTGGGAAAATATTGAAAATCCATAAACATTTTATATTTATACTGATAATTATTGATAACATAGAAATGCTACTATTTTATTTACATTTTTATCATAGTGTTTTAGGGTAAAACAATGATCCTGATTAGAGATGAAGGCCCTTGATCTATAAGGATTCACAATCTCATCCCTATAATGTATTTCAAAATAATCCATAATAGTAAATTACTTGATTTCTATGAAATGAGTCACCTTAATTAGATAATAAAAAATCACCCAATTAGAATAAAATAATCCATGATATTGAGGTTGTCTAGTGATGAAATCCATCAAAATTTCCTCCCACACCCACCTTAGTATATCTGATAGCTGCGAAAAACCTCTAGGGACATAATGCTTTATCTTCACCTACTAAAAGAAAAAACACCCAAACACAAACTTCACCACTGAATCATAACCCCTAGAAACTTAAACTGAATATAAAGGGAATGATACATCTTGGAAACACTAGTATACACAAATGAGGGTGAAAAAATGGAACTCATAAAGAACTGATTCATGCATCATTGATGGAATGAATAACTTCCTATGAAACAATACTCGATGTTCATCATCCTCTAAAAATATATTAAGAGAATCGCCAAAAATGATTCAATCACCACAAGATCATAAAATTTAGTCTCATAAACCTACTAAAATAATGATTATTTCTTGGTCATTTGATACACATAACCTATACTTATATATTGCTATATACTAATATGAAAATATGAAAGCTCCTCTATCACTCCTCATAAACTTCCAAACTCCCAAACATAATCTCACCATGAATTACCATTTAGTGAATTAGGAAATATATTTCCTTTCACTCATTTATAAGAGATATCAATGTCATATCCCAAAAAGAACTCCATCCACTACATATTTTGAAAATTAAAATATCATTAATAGAATATAAACCATAGGATTTAATGATCTATGGTGACTATAAATCATTCAATGATGAGTTAATTCCACCACAACTTAGAGCGAACATCATTGTGGAAAACATGAGATCATTGGTGGTATAATTATGATAATGTGAGAGAAATTTCCAAGACCCATATGAGATCACTTACCTCCAGTGCATCAAGAATAAACCTAATTTGAGATAAAAAACATAATAAAAATCCTCAAATGCTTTCGAATTGATTTGTTCATATTAATGAACAATCCTTCTTAGTCAATTATTTTAGAGGAGATACAATACAAGAGAAATCAAACATGAATCCACAATAATTGACTACAACACTTGGGATGTTACAAACTTTAACCGCATTTTTAGGTGCTAACCAAGAAATAACTTCTTAAATATTTTTTAGATCCACTAATACCCATTTGCAAGACATAATGTTCCTAAGTAAATTCACCCCTCATATAAATTTTTTTTCACTTGGATAAATTATTATAGATCTTATAGTACCAAAATACTTGTAAATCGGTTGTCAAATTCTCATCATGAACCACCTCTAAATTCGAGTACATGATGATTTCATTAATGAAAACCACCATGAATAGATTCCAAAATGCATAAAACAAGGAATTGATGAATCCCCTAAGAAAAACTGTGGTATTCTTGACATTAAGTGACATAACCATGAACTCCAACTATCCATAACAATATATAAAGGTTGCCTTCAGGATATGTTTCTCTATCAATATCATAGGATGATATCTATAACATAGATCAATCTTCAAAACCCATCTATCCCCCTTTAATTGATCAAATATATCATCTATAATAGGAATGGGTAAGTTGTTTTTAACTACTAACTAGTACAACCACTAGTATATATACAATCTTAGACTACAATTCGCCTTTATGAAGAATAAAACTGGGATACCATAAGAAAACACACTAGGTTAGATTAAATCCTTATTCATTAATTAATTACCCATAATACTAAACCTCCTTAATTACAAGGGTTAAATCTGATGTGGAACCATCAAAATTATAGAGAAAATAAGTTACAACTCTCTAAAACTTGATTTCACATTGAGGGGGGTAACATCACTACCTATTTGGGGAAGATAATCGGAAATTTATCTAAAAATATTGAAAACCATTCCATCTAAACTTCCAAGAAATTGAAAATAAATTCCCATATTTGAGAATACAATTTATCCAAGAACCAGAAACCCATATGGTTTCCTCACTCACCAAATAACATTACACATTGGAATTATTTATCAATAAAGATAAATCTCTCCCAAAAGAAATTGATAACTATACACATAAAGTATAACCATTACATTCCATAAATTATATCATATTATTGTATATATATAGGGAATATATCCCAATATCATTGATTCTAACCCATAATTTTCTCATAACCCAGACACATATCAGTAAAACTAGACTAACTCCCAACTTGCATAGGTAATATCAAAGGAATTAGAAGTATCTCTATCAAAAGTCTCAGAGCATAGACTACGGTATAAGTAACAAAGTTATTTGAGGATAATGAATCAAATAATTTATTGGATAAGGTAAAAGATAAGTATATGGTACCCTATATGATATCTAGAATAACTAAAAGTAGAATCTATATGGCATGTGACTCACTAGTACTAACTATTTTTACTCACTGACCTTGATGAAAATCACCTCCCCAAGAAGACTCAAACCCACATCTATGTGGAAGGGGAACATCACAGGGCTATCCTCAACCTTTTCTATCTCCCTTAAACTAACCAAAATTCTACAAAACCTAATACTAATATGGATTTAGAGGAAAATACTACTTAAGATAAACTGGATTCTAACAACTTAAATCACACTAGACAATGAGAATGGTTGGGGACTAGAATAGATGAATAAAAAAGCCTTAACATTCAATTCACACTATAATAGAGCTACCAATGATACTCAAGAACTGAAAACTCTAGATGAGCATAAAGAGGGCTGAGACCAACTCCCTTCTAGAAAAAACCTTGACCTTCCTATCATTCGAGAACCTCTATCACTATCTATACTCCTAAATATGTTTTGACGACTTCCCTCCTAAGATGACCCAATCTACACATGCATTATCCCAATCACCTCTACATTATCTAGAACCTCCAAACACATAAAGAATGTAAATTTGGTGACCTTATTCTAAATATCATGGAAATATAAATCCTCAAAATTATAATCTATTAATTCCTTATAAGGTAAATGGTTAGGGGAATATCAAAGAATGTTCTTGAACTAGAATCTAAGCTCCAACACACTCATTATCCATTTCAAAAGAGAGAGAAACTCATACTACCATCTTCCTAAAATTTCAATGAATCAAACTATGAACTAAAATACTTTTTAAAATCATCTAATGATACCTTTAACAAATCCAATCACTATGATATAGAAACCAAAATTGATGAATTTTCCTTCTAAACTAACTAATAAAAAACATAATCCAATACACATTTCATGAATGAATTAGATTAAAAAAATGTCACGTTCTTATAAATACTACTCTATCTATAGATTTAAGATAATACGATCATGATTTACAAGCCTCTAATGCTAAAACTCTTATAGAATTCTCTTTCAATACCGATACTCCTCTACCAGTTCAGACCTCCTTAGTAAATCCAAGCATTCTGGTATAACTTAATAGCCTAAACTACATGCATATTATGACCACCAACCATATATATAACACAAAATAAGGTAACTCCTATAACTGGAAACATGGAATTTATTTTGGGATATTTTAATTAAGTTAATTTTACTTTCCCGACATCAACCACATAAAAAAAGAGTATAAAATATGATTCATGTACCATTCTTAGGTCTCAAACCTATAAGTATAATCATATTTCCTAGCATGTTCATAATACTTATGGATAGAAGGGGTACTGAACTCTTTTATCCAAGTTGTTCTCTCCTACTACATTTCAATTTCATTTTGGTAGACCTTATTTCCCTACCAAACTCAGGAAACACTCACTAGTCCCTAACTCATGTGTCTATCCAAAATCTCAACCATAACTCAAATACCACTCTGTCACGATGTTCCCCTATTTGTATGAAGGGTTTTGAATAATTCTAATAAAAATTATAAAATTAAGAATAAGTGATTAAAAACCCTTGTCCTAGGATATCCCATGAACGATAAATAAAAATGTGATAAAAAAGAAATATAGAACTATTGTAAATGTGTTTACGTCACAAGAAAGATCCACTACATCATCATTGAATTCCCTCACAAGGGTTTGATAGAGATCACTCAGTGGATTCCAAATGATATCCCACCTTTAGAGTGTATGCATAGAATAAATGAGTCACCCAATGTTTGGATAGGATCTATCCTTCCTCTATGTCCATCTAGAGCCTCTAATGGAATGGATAAGGATAAAGATAGATTATTATGAAAAAGTGTATCAAACATGCATAAAGTGTAATAAAAATATCATAAAATGACAATAATATATAAATACATGAGAAATATTATTAGGCTACTGTATTGACCCATTCATTTATAATGCATGATTGAATGCTACTCTAGACAAATAAAGCCTAATATATAGGAATTTATAAAACTCCCTCGTATTTCCACTTATAAAAAAATTTCATTATATGATTACTCACGTGGCAGAAAAATAAACAATATCATTTTATCATTTGTTTGTAATTTTTATGGAATAAAAATCATAATTTTCACGAAACATGAAATTTCCTATATATATATCATATATGTACAAGGATTTAGGGCATATCTCCTTTATTCTCCCATTTACAGTAAATCCCAATAGACTCTATTCCATTTAACCATATACTGTATAATATATAAAAACAAGTGAAATAATATCAAAAATTACTTTTAGATATCTTCTAAAAAATATTTTGGAAGGATATAATTAACTTCACCTTGTGTCACATAATATGAAATACCATGTGAACACCTATAGAAAACACTTATGGATTACCTCTAAAATAGTTTTAAGAAGCTATATGAGTTAAACAGAATCCCTATTCAGTTAGCCACAAAGTCTAATACCACAAGACTGTATAACATTGATACAAGAAATTAATCTCCACATCCCTATATATAAGAAAAGAGTGTCTTTAGTAAAGAGTCAATGATACTTAAGCTATAAAGGGATATGGAATGATCTCAATCAAACACATGTATCTAGAAACATGTTTCCACCACTCTATATCATTTCAATACATGCATTCTAAAATTTTCCCTTTGTAAAACACATAAAGTGACCATGGAACATAAAGTATGTCAATACCATATGGTCAACTCATATGTTATTGATTATAAAAGTATAGAATAAACAATGAGATGAATAAATTACATACCATTCATTTTCCTGCGTGATTATATCACATTTTACTCATCCAGATATATAATCACATCATATTTACTTTCTATTTATGAATGAACAATCCAAAATATATCTAAATTGAGGCGCCTATTGTCATAATCATCATATGATATGGAAAATCCTATATTGGTTGAACTCCAACCAATGACATGATTAGAAACATACCCAACCACTTCCCAGATTAGCCAAATCAACATATATAACTGCATAAGTAGGGTATAAAATTATTAAGGTTCTCATTAAAGGTATATCTCCAACCTCAGGTTATGAGGACTCAAATATGATCCATGCACCAAAAATATACCAAATACATCTTTATGACACTCCATGTGGTATACTTAGTAGGTCATACAATGGACAAAAACAATTTTTATGCCTCATAATCAAATTCTATATCTTTATACATGAATCCAAATCATGGTAACCATAACATTTATTCATAAAATATAATACTTCATTACAACCATCAGCTTGGGATAACTCAATGTCTTACTTTGAGTGGTTAATTATCGTTAAATTTAGGTAATAATATATTTATATATACATTTATATAGACAACATGAAATTATGATAAAGTGGAGATTTATTTTTAAATATAATACATTCAATAATCTTAAAACCATTTTAAAAATATTTAGTAAACCCAATATAAGAACTGGTTTATCATATCATATATGATAAACTTACAAATCAGACATATGGCCACTATAAATTATGTGTTTTGTTTAATCATTACATCATTTGTAATTTCTATCACATATCTATGAAACTATTTGATAAAACCCTCCCACTATGCTCTTTAGTGTATAGAATCTACAAATTAATCCGGTTTGATTAATAGTGAGACTAAATAATCAAATTATTAACTATTCAACTATTTGAACATATTCAAATTTCGTAACTTCATAACATCGAATGTTATGGTGCCAAAATCTATTGGATACGTATACATCATTCTAATTGAAACATCATCATCCTTAGAACCCTTTTTCATCAAAATTTTCCCTTGAAATAATGTAACTACTTATATTATTTTTTATCATCACATATTAATCTCTTTTAGGATAACATGATATTTATTATGTTATGATAACCAATGTAACTATTTACAGTTTAGTTTACTATCCTACCCTAAACTATTTTAGGAAATACATAATTACCTTAATATTATACTTGTAAAAAATATTTATTTGTTAACATTGAACTTCCCCAGGTTCAAACATACTCTCACTAGCCTCTTAGACATTATTTCTTTTTCAAAATACAATTCTGAGAAACACAAACCACTTTGTGTAAAGAAAATAACATTTATTTCCATTTAGTGGGAATATTTACCAAATAAACTATTACAACTCTATGGTATTATATGTGTTTGGATAAAGTTACTTTGAAAATAAAACCTTATTAAAATACACCACTAATGGGAGTCTGGAACACATTCCCTCATAAATTAGCAAATATCAGCATAAAAAAATTATCCTAGACAATATTTTTACATTTTTATCCTTCTCAAAATATGTGAATGAATTTGATGATTCATATACCATGTGTATACAATTACTAATCTCATTTTTTTCATAACAACCTTTTATCAACTTAAAACTTATCTCATCATAGAAGAGAAAAGATAAAGATACACATCCTTAACTTAGATTCATTTGAGATTATCACATACCTTTAAATTGATGAAGAAACTATTTTCTTCATGAATGTAAAACACACAATAATTCAGTTATTTCCTTGATTTTGAACTCATGTACATTTATTACACTTTTTAAAATACCCATTCAGTATCAAATACCTTCAAAAATTGAATAATTTATGTTACATACATACCTAGCATAGACATTCCATAGATGTATAATTCCATCATATGGAATTATTAAGTTTCTTTCATGAAAATACTAGGTTTCAATAACCTTGACTGGATTCTCATAGATACACTGTTTATCTTTTAAAACTATTTTTTGCTCTTTTTGATTGAACTTTCATACACATGTATTATCTATATAGTTTATGTACCTAGACATCATATTGCAAGTTCAATTATTCTCAACATATTGGTAATATCATGTAAGATTTTCATAAATCCATTCATCTTGATGGAACATCTCAATCATTGATAATAAGATGAATTCCCTAACCAGAACAAGTAATTTCATATATCCTGTAAGCAAGTCATAGAATAAAACAAATCATAAACTATGTGTATTTAAAATAGCCATCTAATTTTACTAAACAAAAATTCCTTACATTCTCTTCACAAGAGAAAAAATGAGATAAAAATACACATCTTATGAAAAGTTTATCCAATATTGAATTATCTATGTTATCAATGGAACAAATACTTTGCTACATTATATAAAGGAAACATTTAAGATCCAATCATAAATTTTTCTCATATTCTAGCCTTTATATATATTTCAAACTTTTTTAAAACATACATTCGATATCATATATCTTTCAAATAATAGAATATAATTCTATAACTAATAAAACATTAATAAAACCTTTACTATCATTGAGTCGTTAATATATTCAATAATATTTAATATCAGTCATCATACCGAATCATATTGAGTATATATGTCTAAAATACCTTAAATCATTGACATACTCAATCATATTGTGTACATGAGTACACATTGAGGTTTCATTCATCATTTCATATCTAACTCCTTTGAAAACCTAAGTGAATCATTTTATTCTTCACATAAGCTTCTAGATTCATTTTTATGAATAATTTAAACACTTTGTTTCTTAGGAAGGAATTTTTTGACACATATAAATTTTCTCTTACTTAATAACTTTTTCATAAATCACTAGTCATGGTTATGAAATTTTCTTAAGTTAAAAGTCTTGTCAGTATCTTAAATTTGGATTCTACATTCAAGGATTAATCTCAAGGTCATGTTCGATGGTGATTCTAATTGTATATTACAGAAGGTTTTATCAGATGATTATCATTATTTATAAAAATTAAATAAGGATATATATTTAATTATTTCCAATAAAAATGACAACCATTTAGAATATTCATCATAAATATTAGTGGTCCAAGATGCACATTTCAATATGTATTGATTCCTCTTTATCAATCATCTCATTAGTTAGAAATTTATGTCGGGTGTCATCCCAATCATATCATATATGAATCGTGGATAGTCAAGTGGAAAAATAATTGTCCCATCCATGATATAGATAAACTCAAATCTATTCCTCTAGTATCCTTCCTAAGGGTTTAGTATATTAGTGTAACATAGAGAAAGTATTAATAATAGTATAACAAAAGACAATCCCATGGAACCGTACTTTGGTAAAACTAATTGAAGGTTGATCCAATCCCACCAATTACTTCTTTTTCCTAACACAAGATAATATTGATGCACCCTGCTTTGGTAGAACCTACCAGGATGGATTACCAATGTCTTGAAATGTGATTTTTATAAATAATTTGATATATAGTATTTTAATATGATTTAATCTCAATATCTTATCTCATGTTATTCCCTTTTGTATGCATTACTCTTGTGATTTAAGTTAAGAATAATATTCTCTCTATCAAATAAATATGTTCAAACCATATTGATGTGTAAAATGTTAAAAAAACCCTCAATTTGTGTTACTCACCCAAAATTAGATGTAAAACATATTTATAAATATCCAAATTAAACATATTAATTTTAGGTTCTGGGGACAACAGAAGTGTGAGATGTGTCATGAATAACGTTTCATTTATCATGATCAATTATTAATATAATATTTACAAAATGATAAACATTGTTATCAATATAATTGAATCAAATAAAAAATGGATGAAACAAAAAAATAGAGAGAGAATCATAACATATTATTTATAATTAATTTAATCAATTAAAGATTCTACATATTATAATTATTTCCTCATTGATGAGTCTAAAAAAAGACATGTGTTGTTCTATAATTATGTTGTAGTAATCAAGACCAAATTCCCTCTAGATATGATCCACACATGCTCCACAAATCTTTGAAAACCCCCATAGGGTTCTCTTGGTTGTAGCACGACAATTAATTTTTCTTCTGTCGTCCTCCATGGATATCCACAAAAATCACAACCAAAGAATTATACTTGATCTCTCTAGACTTGAGAGTGGGTGGTGTAGGAAGATCACTCTCTGTTCTTAGGATCATTCTTGGGGAAGGGAGATCTCTTGGTCTTGATAGGATTCACCACTTTTTGTGTGTGCATAACCAAACAAATGAATTCACCATCATTGAAAATAATATAGTTGGGTTTATATATTTCTATGGTTATAAATAAAAAATTTCACAAGTAAACCATATTATTTTCTTAATCCTTTTTGGAACTCCATGTCTAAAATAATAATAATATTTTTTATTTCTTTGACATGCACTTAACTTATGAATTAAATTAAATATTATTTAATCAAATAATATTCAATATACATAATTGTAACACCCCGAGATTTTATGACAAATATTTTTTTTAATTTCATTAATGTCTTGTGTTACACGCTACACCAAAAGGAGCTTTCACAACACACATCTCTGACCTGGCTTGAATTACACGCAATCGCGACCTTCCACGATAGCGTGTGTTGTACACAACACCAAGTTTCGCTAAACAACGATATGCTATTAAAATATTATCAAAACTAGCCGTTATGAATAGTAATAATCACTTTTTGAAATTTTGTAAATTTTATTTTTCAAAATGGAATTCATTTTTGGATTCGTAATATCGAAATTATCTTAGGGTGAAATTTTAGTGATTTTCGGATAACTTTCATATTTTGATGAATAATGAAAATTACTAAATTATAATTAAAAACAACTTTTTCAATCGAAATAATTAATAGTGATAAATTATTAATTTGAGTGGTTTTAAAGTATATTTAGAATATATTTTTACAATTTAATACAATGTTGGTCATTGGATGTAATTTCACATTTAAACCAGTTATAAACTAGTGTCAATCTTTTGATAGTTATTATCTCTTAAAAACACGCTATTTGTTTTAACGACGAGAATTAATTTTTAAATTAGTTAATGCAACTGATATGTTTTGAATTTGGTAAAATAGACATCATTTTTGAGTTCATAATATCAAATATAGCTTAGTCCTAATTTTTGGTATTTTTCTGAAAACTTTCAATTTTCTATGAATAGTGAAACCACTAAGTGGTAGTTAAAAAAAACTGAATTGTTCATAAAACTTAATTTTACCGCTTCTGTGAGTGGAATTTAGAAAATCCGAGAGACACGGTTAATATCAAGGACTAAAATGTGGTTCAATGAGATGAAAATAATTTTTGGTGAATAGTAACTTTTTACTTTTCTTTACCACGGTTAAAAGTAAATAGGGTAATTAAGGGTAAAGATGATATTATTATTACCCTAACACATGTCCTAATTCTATTGGATAAGTCTAATTCGACCAAAAACAAACTTAGGAATAAAATATGACCATTTAGGCCCACTTGGATTAGATTAGGACATTTATAATTAATTTATTTAAAGAAGGGTTAAAAGAGTTAAAATCAAAGTTTATTTACTAAAACATTTTTAATATGGGGTTATACATAAGATAAATTCGGCTATAAATATTCATTAGAAAGATAAAACGATTTCCTACATAATGGTATTTTATTTGAAATTTTTAGACATTAAATAATTTAATTTATTTATGACACAACGATGATGCAGTAATTATCTTATTAATAAGATATTGACATAATTGATGTAATAAATACCAAAATAAATATAATTTGAGACTTTTTATGAATTCCATTAATTTTCTAGGTTACTATGATATATTAGTGTTGATTTAATCAGCTTGGTTTGAACATATAATTCTGTTATGACTTTCACAAAAATCATATATCAAATAGTGTCAAAATTGACACAAAATAGTTTCTAAATCAAATATTATATTATTAATTGTTATTTTATTCCTAAAAATCTAAGGTTCGGCCAAATGACTAATATAAGGATATATATATTAATAATAAACAATTTGGGGTTCGTTTGGCATGTTATAGTAAGTGTATTAACCATATAGTGTATGAAAACAAAAAGACACGGTAAAAGTTAAATTATTTAACTTAGAGTTAAATCTAATTGATAAGGTTAAAATAATAACCTAAACTTGTCTAAATCCTATTGGTTGATAGGAGTTCGACCCATACCCACTTTAGCTTAGAAATAATACCCTTTGGAACCATTATAAACCGATTTTGACTTTAATATAAAATAATATTTTGAGATATTCCTAAGGTGCCCCTCTCCTCCCTTATAAAAGGACACCTCCTGCCCCTCCTCCTCACACCAATTTGAGCACTCAAGCTCGTCCAACCCCTGCCAAAATCCCTTATCCACTTCCCTAGAATAATCCTAGAGGTCCTGGTCTTCTTCAAAGACCAATCTTAGTTCCCTAAGTGGAGGATTCAAAGAGGCGTTTCAAAGAAGAGGTAATATCCATTACCGATCTTTTCAATTTCTTTCTTCTTCAACTTCTTCTTCTTTAGTTGTTTCATGAAAAAGTAATAACATCAGTATTACATACATACTGATATGTTATTATAAATATGAAACAACCCTAATTCACCTTCTATCCATCCTACGGAAAAATGAAATCACCGCGCGTGCGTACGTACGGAATACCGTCTCCACGCCGTGGTGTAATCTATTTTCCACCACCACCTTAATAGGATGGGTATAATGGTGTAATGAGTAACTATATATGATTATTATAAAGTGATATTGATACTGAAATAGTCTACATAAACTTCAACACAATTCCACGACCATGGGAACGATATCATCGCTCGTGCGTACGTACGGACTACCGTCTCCACGACGCGATGAGATTCATTCTCAATGATTAACCATTCATAAATGATTATAAAGTATATATAATAAGTACTAATGAAATATATGACATAATAATGATACTGGATTTATGTAAATTTATATGTATGTCATCTACTTAATTCCATTCACTTCAATAAGGAAACGAAAATAGCGTTCATGCGTACGTACGGACTACCGTCTCCATGAACGGTGTATTTCATTCCATTTATCGATATTATATATATATATTCTGAATATATATTATATATAAATCATGTTTTAAATTCTTGATATAAGTAATCATTATCCAAGTAATCATATTAATAATTACAAGTTAAAAACACGAACGACAAATGAGACGATTTTACCCAAAACGCTACTTTAACATGAATTTACAAAAGAACAGGTAATATAAAGTCATAAGTGTACCATATATGATATAATAACAATGAATATGATTCTGGAATAAGTCAATAACATGATTTAAATCATTATACAAGTGGTTCAGACACTTACAAAGCAAGTCGGACCTAAGGTAAGGGAAAATCTCGCAATCTCAATTTTTATCCGAGATTGTTTATACTTTTCCATTTACTGGGGTGTATTTTATCATCAAAATACATGTTTCCTCAATATGTAATATTATTTCCATCCAACTACAATTTTTTAAATCCAATTTTACCCTTCGGTGAGTTTTTAGTAAAAAATATGAAAGGAATCTTTTGACGTTTTTCGTACGAGGTGCTTTTTGACTTTTCCGACAAAAGTACGAGAAGAATGTTTTTTTAACTTATATGGCATGAATGGATTTTTAAAACATTATTTCCAAGAAGCTTCCTTTAAAAGTTTTCAAGATTATTTTTAATCAACTTCTTTTAGATTAAAATTGTATGACATGTTAAGAGAGGAAAAATGTATTTGAAGTAGAAAGGATATTTTCCTCAAGAATGGAGTTCAAATGTTTTATCAAAATTATTTTCCATCTAAGATAATATAGGGTTTTGTTTTTATCCCTATTATTACATTTATTTGATTATGTTTTGAGGGAATTATTTTTATGAAGTCATTTACCTTATATGATTTGTTTTATGATGTCATGATGTTTCAAGAATCCCATTTTTGTTATATGTGTTATGCGATGATGTATGATTTATGATTATGTGGCACACATAAGAAAGGATTCATTATAAGATGGGTGGGACCTATATCTCCCTCCAATGCATTGGGTAAAGATTTTATATCTCATGAGATAGACATGGCTGAAACGGTAGGTTATACCTGTTCAGTGAAACAGGACTGAAACGAGGGTTACTCGATTCAGAAATGGACTTTTTCCACTAAGATAGTCTTGGAAATGAGTCTTGACTAATAAGATATGACTATCTATGATTATGTGTGTATTCCAAAAAGTTTAATGTTTTAAGTTATGATTATTGTGATTACATTTCACTGCCATGATTTACCCCATGTTATGAAATTATGATCTCTTTTGCAGGTTAAGATTTCTAAAAGTTATGTGCTTATGTATATGATGCGATTGATATTTCTTTTGTTTACCCTTACTGAGCATTTGAGCTCACCCTTTTATGTTTTCTTTTACCCAGGATATAAATAAAGGTTTTAGGTATAAAAAAATAAGATCTTTATGGAAGATGTTGAAGATCTTTCACCACGATTAGAAGATTACGTTCCGAGTTTCCAAAGACACTAAACTATTACGATCCTTATGTGTGTGTTTTTGTTATGTACTAAGTATTCCGCAAATGTAATGTAATGTCAATGTACTTCAGGCTTCGGGTCTCTACAGTTGGTATCAGAGGAAAGGTTTAGTCAACCTTTGGAAACTAGGATGCGAGAACTTTAGTGAGATCCCTAGAGATATTTATAAGGTTTGTCTAGGGATGTCCCTAAGGATAAGTATACGTATAGGATACAGTCCTATAACTACGGTAACGATCTTAGAATTTAACCTAAGAAGTTAGATATTGAGGATACTCCCCCTTTATAATTTTGTTTTCCTTAGCATGATTTTTGCCTCTCACACTATTCTTTTTGGGTTTTAGACGATGGCTGGAACCCGAAGGAACCGTGTTGATCAATGCAATGGAAAATGCAATGATTGTCCTCCTGAACAAGCAAATGTTATGAGAGATGGAGTGAAAAATCTTATTTCTATACTTACACAAGCTATGAATCATTCTGGACTTCCAAATGAACAGAGAAGGGAACAATATTCTATTGAGTCCTTCATGAGGCAACGTCCACCTTCTTTCAATGGGTCTTCCGATCCACTTGTTGCTGAACAATGGATCAGTACCACTGAAAAGATATTTTCATTTCTTCAATGTTCTGAACATGATAAAGTCATCTTAGCAGTATATCGTTTGGAAGGTGAAGCTGATCAATGGTGGAATCTTATCAAGAATACGAGGCCAAGAGATGAAATTGAGTCCATGGAATGGGACGAGTTCAAGAACTTGTTTTTCAGTAAGTACTTCCCTCGTATTCTTCGAACAAAGATGGAAAAGGAGTTTCTTGAGCTGAAGCAGAAGGATGATGAATCTGTTGGTATATACGAAGCGAATTTTACAAGACTTGCAAGGTATGCATCTGGAATTATCATCCAACCTGAAAGTAAAGTTGATCGATTTTTCAGTGGCTTAAAACCAAGTCTTCGAAGGGCATTAGCTATAAGAGACTTCAGTAGCTATGAAGAAATTGTGCGTTGTGCTATCAAGGTAGAAATGGAAGTTGGTGTTACATATCCATCTCATGGTTTTGACAAGAAACGAAAGATGGAGTTCAAGGAGAAATCTCAGAATAATGGTGAAAAGAAGATGAATTTTTCCTTATGCTCAAAGTGTGGAAAGAAGCATGGTGGAGATTGTCTTAAAGGGAATAGAAAATGTTTTAAGTGTGGAAAAGAAGGTCATCGAGCAGCTGAGTGTCGAAGTAATGGAAAAAGGGTTTCTAATGATGTGAATAATGAAAACACTGCAGAGAATGCACCACCAACACTTCAATGATTCAAGTCAAGGAAATGGGGCATTATGCTAATAAATGACCTAATCCAAGGGTTAGTGATGATCAACATGAGCAACCATTTAAGGAAAAGGACAAAGGGAAGTCACATGCGATCACTATTGGCGATGTTGAATATGACAACGATGTGGTGGAATGATTAAGTGTTTATGTAATGAGATTCCAAAATAATGTTGTATCATAAAGTATTGGAATATTTATGTGTTGGTCTAATGTGGTGCTTGAGATATTTTTGGAAATAGGATGATATGCGCATAATGAAGGGAAACGAGAAAATGAAATATTTGACAGTATTCATGATCTCATGATTGATATAAGGACTAAGTGATGTCATGGTTTGAGTATATAGAATTTTGAGGATTTTGGTATGTGAAAAGTGTTAACTTTTAACTATATTCAAGTTTTCACAATGGTTCAATGGGTATTCAAGAGAATACATGATTAAGGTATTCACATGTTTGTAATTTGACCAGCAAGATATATCTTAAGATATATGGGGGATAAATGATGGCATTCACATAATTGTTCTGTGACATTTCAAGTAACCATTTTCTTTATACTATGAACTTGGACCGAAGTATTTTAGATAAGCTTGGAATGGATTATGTTAGACATAAGTTAGTATTGTTTAAGGATATAAGTTTTTTTCGATATTATTGATGGGATCTTATAGTAATATAGTTTTAGAAAAAGGACAACCTGCTGGATGGGCGACAGCCCAACGCGTCGGACAAGGCTGTGGGAATCGAACCCACAACCGAAGTGTGACTGGCCTTTATCGCCTACCACTGGCCTACAGGAAGTCCCTTTTTAGTAGAAACTAGTTTTATTATATTGAGCAGTATGATATATGAAGTATAAGTCCATTTTAGGAACCATATAGGATTAATCTCACTATAGAATGACTTATGTATATTTAATAACTATTTGCTAACCTTTTGTTTGAGACAGATGGAATGACTCATCATTCTATCACAAGATATGCTAAAACTTCACGAATAAAAAATTCAACTTCATTTATTTAAGAGATGAAGTGGAAATTGTTCAAGGCACAAACAACAGTGAGATTGTACCAAAATAAAGTAAGTATTTATTCTAATTCAAATTCTTCAACTTTAGGGAAATGATCTTGAAAACCAAAAATTTTGTCCTAGTGCCCTTATATCCGATGAATCAGATGGTACCCTAGATCGTCACAAATTTATGGATTTGTGATTGTTGGCTTTTCCATAGCCATGTTCTCTACCACTCTCCATCAGAACATGATGGTTAGATTTTTCTTCCATATCCATATTTTCACCTATGTGGAAACCCAGTGATTAGTTTATTTGGGTAATCATTACATTTCAAACTTTAGTTTTTAAAGACATGTTTTGGTATTCCTTTTTACGATGTGGGTTTCTATCAAAGAAAATTTCAAATAGTAAACCATTTATAACCCCGACGAATTTCGAGGGCGAAATTCATTTTAAGGGGGGTAGAATGTAACACCCCGAGATTTTATAAAAAATATTCTTTTTAATTTCATTAATGTATTGTGTTATACGCTACACCAAAAGGATCTTTCTCAACACACATCTCTGACCTGGCTTGAATTACACGCAATCGCGACCTTCCACGATAGCGTGTGTTGTACACAACACCAAGTTTCTCTAAACAACGATATGCTATTAAAATATTATCAAAACTAGCCGTTATGAATAGTAATAACCACTTTTTGAAATTTTGTAAATTTTATTTTTTAAAATGGAATTCATTTTTGGATTCGTAATATCGAAATTATCTTAGGGTGAAATTTTGGTGATTTTCGGATAACTTTCATATTTTGATGAATAGTGAAAATTACTAAATTTTAATTAAAAACAACTTTTTCAATCGAAATAATTAATAGTGATAAATTATTAATTTGAGTGGTTTTAAAGTATATTTAGAATATATTTTTATAATTTAATACAATGTTGGTCATTGGATTTAATTTCACATTTAAACCAGTTATAAACTAGTGTCAATCTTTTGATAGTTATTATCTCTTAAAAACACGCTATTTGTTTTGACGATGAGAATTAATTTTTAAATTAGTTAATGCAACTGATATGTTTTGAATTTGGTAAAATAGACATCATTTTTGAGTTCATAATATTAAATATAGCTTAGGCCTAATTTTTGGTATTTTTCTGAAAACTTTCAATTTTCTATGAATAGTGAAACCACTAAGTGGTAGTTAAAAAAAATTGAATTGTTCATAAAACTTTATTTTACCGCTTCTGTGAGTGGAATTTCGAAAATACGAGAGTCACGGTTAATATCAAGGACTAAAATGTGGTTCAATGAGATGAAAATAATTTTTGGTGAATAGTAACTTTTTACTTTTTTTTACCACGGTTAAAAGTAAATAGGGTAATTAAGGGTAAAGATGATATTATTATTACCCTAACACATGTCCTAATTCTATTGGATAAGTGTAATTCGACCAAAAAGAAACTTAGGAATAAAATATGACCATTTAGGCCCACTTGGATTAGATTAGGACATTTATAATTAATTTATTTAAAGAAGTGTTAAAAGAGTTAAAATCAAAGTTTATTTACTAAATTTTTTTTAATATGGGGTTATACATAAGCTAAATTCGATATAAATATTCATTAGAAAGATAAAAAGATTTCATACATAATGGTATTTTATTTTTAATTTTTAGATATTAAATAATTTAATTTATTTATGACACAACGATGATGCAGTAATTATCTTATTAATAAGATATTGACATAATTGATGTTATAAATACCCAAATAAATATAATTTGAGACTTTTTATGAATTACATTAATTTTATAGGTTACTATGATATATTATTGTTGATTTAATCAACTTGGTTCGAACATATAATTCTGTTATGACTTTCACAAAAATCATATATCAAATAGTGTCAAAATTGACACAAAATAGTTTCTAAATCAAATATTATATTATTAATTGTTATCTTATTCTTAAAAATATAAGGTTCTGCCAAATGACTAATATAAGGATATATATATTAATAATAAACAATTTGGGGTTCGTTTGGCATGTTATATTAAGTGTATTAACCATATAGTGTAAGAAAACAAAAAGACACGGTAAAAGTTAAATTATTTAACTTAGAGTTAAATCTAATTGATAAGGTTAAAATAATAACCTAAACTTTTCTAAATCCTATTGGTTGATAGGATTTAGACCCATCCCCACTTTATCTTCTAAATAATACCCTTTGTAACCATTATAAACCGATTTTTACTTTAATATAAAATAATATTTTGAGATATTCCTAAGGTGCCCCTCTCCTCCCTTATAAAAGGACACCTCCTCCCCCTCCTCCTCACACCAATTTGAGAACTCAAGCTCGTCCAAACCCTGCCAAAATCCCTTCTCCACTTCCCTAGAATAATCCTAGAGGTCCTGGTCTTCTTCAAAGACCAATCTTAGTTCCCTAAGTGGAGGATTCAAAGAGGCGTTTCAAAGAAGAGGTAATATCCATTACCGATCTTTTCAATTTCTTTCTTCTTCAACTTATTATTCTTTAGTTGTTTCATGACAAAGTAATAACATCAGTATTACTTACATACTGATATGTTATTATAAATATGAATCAACCATAATTCATCTTCTATCCATCCTACGGAAAAATGAAATCACCGCGCATGCGTACGTACGGAATACCGTCTCCACGCCGTGGTGTAATCTATTTTCCACCACCACCTTAATAGTATGGGTATAATGGTGTAATGAGTAACTATATATGATTATTATAAAGTGATATTGATACTTAAATAGTCTACATACACTTCAACACAATTCCACGACCATGGGAACGATATCATCGCTCGTGCGTACGTACGGACTACCGTCTCCACGACGCGATGAGATTCATTCTCAATGATTAACCATTCATGAATGGTTATAAAGTATATATAATAATTACTAATGAAATATATGAAATAATAATGATACTGTATTTATGTAAATTTATATGTATGTCATCTACTTAATTCCATTCACTTCAATAAGGAAACGAAAACAGCGTTCATGCGTACGTACGGACTACCGTCTCCATGAACGGTGTATTTCATTCCATTTATCGATATTATATATATATATATATATATATATATATTCTAAATATATATTATATATAAATCATGTTTTACATTCTGGATATAAGTAATCCTGATCCAAGTAATCATATTAATAATTACAAGTTAAAAACACGAACGACAAATGAGACGATTTTACCCAAAATGCTACTTTAACATGAATTTACAAAAGAACAGGTAATATAAAGTCATAAGTGGACCATATATGATATAATAACAATGAATATGATTCTGGAATAAGTCAATAACATGATTTAAATCATTATAGAGGAGGTTCGGACACTTACAAAGCAAGTCAGACCTAAGGTAAGGGAAAATCTCGCAATCTCAATTTTTATCCGAGATTGTTTATACTTTGGCATTTACTGGGGTGTATTTTATCATCCACATCCATGTTTCCTCAATATGTAATATTATTTCCATCCAACTACAATTTTTTAAATCCAATTTTACCCTTCGGTGAGTTTTTAGTAAAAAATATGAAAGGAATCTTTTGACGTTTTTCGTACGAGGTGCTTTTTGACTTTTCCGACAAAAGTACGAGAAGAATGTTTTTTTAACTTATATGGCATGAATGTATTTTTAAAACATTATTTCCAAGAAGCTTCCTTTAAAAGTTTTCAAGATTATTTTTAATCAACTTCTTTTAGATTAAAATTGTATGACATGTTAAGAGAGGGAAAATGTATTTGAAGTAGAAAGGATATTTTCCTCAAGAATGGAGTTCAAATGTTTTATCAAAATTATTTTCCATATAAGATAATATAGGGTTCTGTTTTTATCCCTTTTATTACATTGATTTGATTATGTTTTGAGGGAATTATTTTTATGAAGTCATTTACCTTATATGATTTGTTTTATGATGTCATGATGTTTCAAGAATCCCATTTTTGTTACATGTGTTATGCGATGATGTATGATTTATGATTATGTGGAACACATAAGAAAGGATTCATTATAAGATGGGTGGGACCTATATATCCCTCCAATGCATTGGGTAAATATTTCATATCTCATGAGATAGACATGGCTGAAATGGTAGGTTATACCGGTTCAGTGAAACCGGACTGAAACGAGGGTTACTCGATTCAAAAATGGACTTTGTCCACTAAGATAGTCTTGGAAATGAGTATTGACTAATAAGATATGATTCTCTATGATTATGTGTGTATGCCACAAAGTTTAATGTTTTAAGTTATGATTTTTGTGATTACATTTCACTGCCATGATTTACCCCATGTTATGAAATTATGATCTCTTTTTCAGGTTAAGATTTCTAAAAGTTATGTGCTTATGTATATGATGTGATTGATATTTCTTTTGTTTACCCTTACTAAGCATTTGAGCTCACCCTTTTATGTTTTCTTTTACCCAGGATATAAAGAAAGGTTTTAGGTATAAAAAAAAGAAGATCTTTATGGAAGATGTTGAAGATCTTTCACCACGATTAGAAGATTACATTCCGAGTTTCCAAAGACACTAAACTATTACGATCCTTGTGTGTGTGTATTTGTTATGTACTAAGTATTCCGCAAATGTAATGTAATGTCAATGTACGTTAGGCTTCGGGTCTCTACAATAATTTCTCAATAGACCATTAAACTTGGCCCTCCATTCCTTCCCATCATTTATCAAGCCTTGAATAATGACTATTTTTTTATTAAATAAATATCACTACATTATTTTCCAACAAATAAATAAATATTATATTCACTAAATAGAAAATAAATATTTATTAAATATTCTTCTCACTTTATATTCTCTTGAATAACTGGTGATTAAATATATGTGATCAAGAAAACATGAATAATTATTAAACCATGTGAGGTAATAATATTTATTCCACTTATTAAATAAAAAAAATATTATTTAAATGATATTTTAGATACACTTAGTGTGTGACCCTCTAGGACTCTTTCTCATTGACATTAGGTGTAGAGGCAAAAAATCCATGGTTAGCATTTAGAAACATTCTAAGGCACCCATAGAGAAATATTTTAATTCTTAAATGACATAATACTTCATATAGAATCTTACTGTATAATTTAATTCCTTTATCATGATATGTCTAATCAAGAAAGTTGCACGCTGGTGCCATCAACCTATGTTCTAGTGGTATATTTCTTTGAATTTTTGAAAATTGAACATTACTATAGAGAACCATGGACATGGATTTATTTTTTCTATATCATTTCTATTAAAGGACTTAAGATATTAATTTCTATTAAAGAACAAAAGGGAAAAATCCTTTTCTCGCATTATTCAATAATGAAATATTACTCATGATGCACCCAACATATCCTACCTCACCACCAACATATGTCTCACAAATTTAATCAATACATCAAAGTACATGACTTTTAATAAATATTAAAAATAATATTAAATTATATGTATAAATATACACATACCCATATAAGAACATCCAATGACACATATAAGTGAGGATTTCCTACTGGAGGGTCTCATTCTCTATATCCTACACTGGATATTACAAAGGGAATACATGATGAGAAGGTTCCTCAATTTCCTATGAGTCTCCAACCCTGATATCATGTATCATTTGTGTCCCTCAAATGATATCATCTATATATAGAACATATATTTAAAAATAGTGTTGTAGCACCTATGGGTTCTCATCGTAGCGAGGCACTACTATGAACTTTGAGCACGACAGCTACTCTTAGTACATTCTCATATACTATGTTACACAGAATAACTACAATGATGTGATAAAGAGTTTCTTAATTTTCAATACTATGATTAAAAGTTATCCTAATGTACAAAGAATTTGGTTCTAGAGAAAAAACTCCAATAGAATCCCAGTTACACTAAATCCAACTCCTAAAAACCTTCAATCTACTAGGTCTCACATGATACTCATGATCTTGCTGATATTGTCCTTTAGTAAAGGGTTCTGTCACATTCTATTTCATGGGTACTCTTCTTAATTCAAATTCACCCCTTTGATAAAAATCTCCCATTAGGTGATACTTCAAGAGTATATGATTTGTCTTTTGGTGTGACCTTGGATTTTTTACAAGATCCACCATAACAGTATTATCACAGTACAATGTGATAGGGTATTTACTATTAGGTACCAAATCATGGTCTTAGAAAAAGGTTTATATCCAAATGGATTCCTTGGATGCATCATAAACTGCAATATACTTAGACTCCATTTTAGAATCAATGACAACTAGTTGCTTTGTACCCTTCCACCTCATATCTCCTCTATTGAGACAGTAAACATATCCTGAAAGTTACTTTAAATCATTATATTATCTATAAAAACTATAATTAGTATAACATATAATGACCAACTCCTCATATCCTCCATAAGAGAGAAACATATCCTTAGTTCTTCTTAGATACTTAAGGACAACATTAACAACATACCAATGCTATTTGCTAGGATCTTCTTAATATCTTTTGACCATGGTCAATCCATAGGAAAAATTAAGACCAATACATAACAAGGAAGACATGATTGATCCTATCCCTAAAGTTCCTGGGATATTACTAATTTTCTCTTTCTCTTTTTGTGTCTGAGGACACATTTTATTAGAAAGATGTAAACCATGTGACATTGGAACCAACACCCTCTTGGATTTTTTCATAATAAAACTATTTATTATCTAGTCAATATATTTAATTTGACTTAGTTTATGAAGCCTCTTGGATCTATCAGGAATGATATTGATCCCTAGAATATAGACTACTTCACCTAAGTCCTTCCTAGAGAAACACTTGTTTAACTAGTCCTTAACAGACTATTAGACTGGAATGTCATTTCTAATAAGAAATATGTCATCAACATAAACTTCTAGGATAAATAGTGCATTTCCACTAATCCTGTTGTAAACACATGTCTCATATTCATTCTTAATGAAACAAAATTCTTTTTTTAGCTTCATAAAATTGAATTTTTCATTACCTGGATGATTACTTCAATCAATAAATGTATCTACAAAACTTGAAAATCCTATTGGAATCACAGGGAGTAACAAACTCTTCTAGTTGTGTTATATGGACATCTTCATGAAGGTTACTATTACAAAATGCAGTTTTGACCCCAATATTCAAAATCTCATAGTTATGGTAAGATGATATAGAAAGTAGAATTATGATGGATTTAAACATGGAAACTAGTGAAAAAGTTTTCATTATAGCCAATTACTTGATGTTTTTTAAACCCTTTAGCCACAAACCTTGATTTATAGGTATTTACTTTACCTTCTATGTCCAATTTTCTCTTAAATACCCATTTTCACCCAATGATCATTACATCAAATAGTTCATTGATGGGAAAGAGAACTTGATTATGATACATGGAATCTATTTCATAATTCATCCCTTCTTTCCATATTGAAGATTATGAGCTCTCTATTGGATCTTTGTAGGAGAGAGGTTCATCATTTTCAACCAACAATGAGTCACCATCTTCGGTAACTACAAAACCATATCTCTCAATTTCTCTTAAGTATTTTGCGTTTCAAGAACTACTTCTTCCACGGGGGCCTATGGAATTTGTTCTATTACCAACTCTTGTGTATCTTTAGAATCAACTTCATTGAAGTCAATCTTACTCCCAGTATTATTCTTTAGGATGTGCACCCTCTCAAGAAAGATGAATTTACTAGTGATATTTTCCTTCTTGTATGAGTGGTTGTATAGGTGTTATCCCTTTGTTTTATTAGGATACCCTATAATGATACACTTTGTGCCCCATATGATAGTTTGTTTCCTATAAAGGCCTTAACAAATTCCTCAAAACCCCATACACATGTATAAAACAAAACATGTTTCTTTACACTCCATAACTCAAATAGAATTTTGTTTTCTAATTTATTTGGTACTTGGTTTAAGGTGTATGATGCAGTTTATAATGCATATCCCCAAAAGAATACTGGAATTTCTTTATGAATCACCATTGAACTCACCATGTCTAACAAGATATAGTCCCTCCATTCACTAATACCATTCCATTATGTTTTATAAGGTGCATTGAGTTGATATATAATCACAAACTCCAATAAAAATTTGATAAAATATTTGTTAATATACTGAGAACCTTGATTCGATTAAAGCTTCTTTATCTTCATTCCAAGATAATTCTCTACTTAATTTTTTAATTCCTTGAATTTCACAAAGGACTTGTACTTATATATCATCAAGAAGAAATATCCATATCTATTCAAGTCATCAATAAAAGTTATGAAGTAATAATACCCACCTCTAGCTCATACTATAAATATTCCACACACATCAGTGTATACTAACCCTAGAAGATCTATTTCCCTTTCACCCTATCCACCAAATGATAGTTTGTTTATTTTTCCTTGTAAACAAGAATGGCATCTTTTAAATGGTATTTTATTAGATTAGTCTAAATAACCATATTGATAGAGGTTTTTAAAATAATTCTATTTTTCATGATCAAGACAATGATTCCATAACTGGGTGTTATATGAGTCACGTGAACATGATTATTTATCAATTTAAAATACCTTGTTTTGGTAATTTAGTAAATAAAGACCATTATTTAAATGTTCCATAACATACCATATGTTGTCCTTATTAAAAAAACTTATATTTCCAAATAGAAAAATAAATCAATCTACATATAGGCATGATATAGAAATTATGTTCTTGGTTAACATCAGTACATAATAACAATCTTTAAAAAAAAATAATTCATGTTGAAAATGAAAGGTGGTAGTCACCAATAGATAGAACATGTATCCTCATGCCATTAGTATCTCTCAAGTCCACCTATCCTCAAGAAATATTTTGAGATCTTATTAGTTCCATAATTTGTATACAAATGTGAGAACGAAAAGATGTCATTTCAGATGCTTTCATCGGGGCACACATCCATTTGTCGAGGATGTGCTATGCTATTTCCCCACATTCCCACCTTCCAAAGGCGGGAGGAATCCGTCACTTATTCTGGGAAATTTTCTCCTTGATTGAAACAGGATGATGGAATGTTGGTATCTCCTTCTGTGGATTCCTCCTTGGAACTCGTTACCTAATTCGGGTCTCCCTTAAATATTAATACTTTGTTTGTAAAACTATTCCTAGTGCCATGTCTTCATGGATGTTGGTTAATTACACTGGTTATGTCAAGAAATTCCAAGGGTTTAAGTTAGGGAAGCAACCTTCGGTCTGGGGAGTAGTCACATTAGAAATCACTGGAGTGTCTGGATGCTAAAACACTGAGGCAACTAGGTTTCATCCCCTTATGATAGGGCTTCTCGAGGGCGCGGAAGCTCAAGGCATCCCACGTCAGGTGTGAAGAATTATATTACGTAGGCATGTCTATGAGGTTTTCCTCATTTTACCATGTTTAAAATAGGGTATTCCATGGGTTCAACATCTAGAGGAGATGGATCAGACTGATCATTACACTGATGGGAGTGGATCAGATGGGTTCAGCCCTCGGAGGGAGCACCTGAGAGTCCTAATAGATGGGTAAATGAAGATTCCCTATGAGGACAAATATATGGATGCTTGGGTCCATCTAAAAGTAATTCCATGGTTTAAATATTTTATAGGATTGAACCTTAGGTTGGTTTCCTATGTACCCTATCCCGTGAGATATGGATCTAATCCATGTAGTTCGTAGGGGGGATGAATCAGGATGTGCACAGAGGACAGCGACCCGGAGACATGTTGGGGATTATGCATGGTTAGTGGCCCATCACAAGAGGAGATCTCTTGGTTGGATAGTTATGGATTTTATGGGACTTTTGCATGGTTATCTACCTATGGTGCCACAAGAAGCAGTGAGGAAGTGGGTGGTATGACCTCACTGGGATGTGGCATCCCAAGTAAGAATCAGGATTACCGGTAGGTGGTTGAATGAAGTGGATGGTGAATGTGATGGAACCGACGTAATGACAACATTGATATTGGGTATGAGACTTGAAGAGAATTCCTATGTATCCACGTGGCAGGGAATCAATGTGCACAGAGTTCGGTGGGGGTAACTGACACCTGATGAGGTGGCCCGTGAGAATGGATACATGGATGGGACCCAGAGGTAGTAGAGCCTCTAGGTTGGGGAGTGACCTTACCGAAACAAATAGGATCATGGGAGATACTGGTATGAGGTATGGATGATGGGATTGAACCTCAGGGAGGCTTTTTTACATATCCCCTTGGAAGGGAATCAAAGTCCACATAGTTCATTATGGGGAATTGAATCGGGGTGTGTGCAGAAGACAACTACTAGATGACGTACTGGGGGGCTTACACATGGTTAGCAGCCCGGGTTGGTCTAACGCCAGGGGGGGGGGGGACTAGAGATATGGTTCCCAAAAAATGGGAATTCAATGGATTGCCATATATTGTGGACCAAAATAGATTACCATTGGTTAGGGACTATAATAGCTTACTGCTGGTCGGGAACTACAACGACATACCGCTGGTTGGGGACTACAACAGCTTACCGCTGGTTGGGGACTACAATGAATTACCTATAGTCGGGAAATACAATGGATTAACACTAGTTGGGGACTAAAACGGATTACCATTGGGTGAGGTTGAACCTTAGGGAGGCTTCCTACATACCCTGTTCAAAAGATAGGGATCAAAACCCATGTAGTTTGAAGGTATAAAATTTAACATCATGCTGGACGAAAAGGGGGAAATAAAGTTTAACATCATATAGGAAAAAGTTGAACTAACGTGGAGTGGTCTGGATATGCTGGTGTTTGGATTGAACCTTAGGGAGGATTCCTATGTACCTTTCTAGAAAAGGGAAAGGATTAAAGCCCACGTAGTTCAGAATAGAGGATACAATTTAACATCATGCGAGAAGAATGTGAACTAATGGGGAGTGGTCAGGACAAGTTGGTGTTGGGCTTGTACCTCAAGGAGGCTTCCTACATACCTTTATTGTAAAGGTAAAGGATCAAAGTACATGTAGTTTGTAATAAAGGATACACTTTAACTTTGTTCAGGATGAAAGTGAATCGACAGGGAGTGGTTAGGACAAGTAGGTATTGGGCTTGATCCTCAAGGAGGCTTCTTACATACCTTTCTTGGAAAGAGCAAGGATAAAAGTCCACATAGTTCGGAATAGAGGATTGGGGCTTACATGCTAAGATAACCTAGGAAGGATTCCATGGTTGATGCTTACTCTAAACCCATGTGAGTCATGCACAGTGTGAGAAACAAGAGAAATCAAAGACCTGATGATCACGCCACAAAAGGTGCATCTACGAGGAATGGAGAGGAGCATCTACAAATCTTGCATCCCAAAGAGGAAACATGGCAATACACTTGGTTAGACACCCAGAGATATGGGGATTGGAACTTACTCCATGATGGAGGCCCGATGGTGATAAATCCCAAAGGGAGAGGGACGGGGTAACCAAGGCCCTTGTTCCCATCTCTCCTCTAGATTTTTTTCACCAAAGAAGAAAGGAGGAGTAGTGATGCTACCTCCCACAAGAAAGTCTAGGGGCTTAAACCAAGATGGTTTCCCTTCCCTATGGACAAATGACACTCCAGTAGAGAGAATATCATTCTATGTAAGGAATGATCTCACTCCCATAGAGACCAGTGGGTGTAGAGAATGTCCGAGATATGGAACCCTATGTATATTACATGGGGTGAAGCCACAGTTTAACATCATGTGCTGAGGATAATGGTGATTGGCAGTTTAACGTCCTGCATCTCGCACAAGGCGGGTTCACTCGGCACCCCAAGGACATACATAACCGACCAACTATAACCCTTGTGTGAAGGGAAGGCACATGAAATTACATGATGAGGCAGTGTTATGGAGTGATCCATTGAGGGGATTATGTTATCATGGCTATATAAAGAAGCAATAGTCATTAGCGTGCCTATGAAAATAAGAACGAGGTGAACCAACGCAACATGAAGTGCTGCCTAAGGGACCTTGAAATCATTCCGTACAAACCTAGAGGGTCGTATGGGAGAAGGGTTCATGGTATATTTGTTTTTCACATAAGAAGCACACAAATATGGTTTTTGGGAAAGCGACATTGAATAAATGCTCAAGGGTGCACACAAGGAGGGAGGATTTCCCACAAAATAAGGATTTTGCATGCAATAGGCCCGCAAATGAGAACTGTTGCCCACAATAGGATACGTGCGTATGCAATAAGCCAGGGTTTCATAGATAAAGGATTACTGCGCACAATTGGATGAGTTTTGCACGCAATTTTAGTATTTTTACATGCAAATGTCTTATTAATAAAGGAATGGGGTGAGGGTCAAGCCTGAAGACAGACCCTTTGGAGACCTGTTATAGAAAATCATGTACCTGATTGCTATATTTTGCACGTGGAAGGGATGTATTACACGCATGAGAGATGGTTCAAATTATTCAGCCACAAAAATTGAGGGGGGTATGCTTCTATTTATAGGTGATTGGTAGCAGTGGGGGGGGGGGGATCTGACCTGCATGGAAAAATGTACCCATCAGTCAACCACATGGTAATTTTTTCCCCTGTGCGCAAAAATACACCCTTGTCATGCAAGTTTGCGCAAAATGGAGTAGGTTTACACGAAAATCCTTGAATTTTCTACGCATACTTTCGAATCATCCTGATACGGTTTTATGAGTTGAAATATCCCTTCAGTTTTCTCAATAACACCTGCCTGAGCCCTTCGGTGGATTTCGGAAACAAAAAATTCCTCTCTTGGGATCAGAACTATGAGGGGGTGCATATGTCAGATTCCGAGGGAAACGTCGAGACACCTGGACACTTTTAGGGCAGTGTGCGAAAAATGACCCATGTGGAACACAATCCCTTTTGTGCATGTGGAGTACCCGATTCACACCCATAAATACCCACAAGGTCCCATGGTACGTAAAATAGTTCTCATGCGATAAGATTTAGATATATCGTGTATGTAAATATATCCTTCTTTTGCATGAAATCCATTCTATTTTGTGAATAAATCCTCTAATTTGGCCATAATTTTGTGAACACCGACTATTTTCCACCCAGATTTCCTGTTTTTTGCACAACCTCTTGGTTGATTCCAGAATTTACCAAAAAAATGGCTGCTGATCAGAGTGACGCTGGGAGAGATGAAATCTATGACACTCGGAGGGTTGAGATGATTATGAACGCTGATGTTTATGGTTAAATGAGAGTTATATATGATAACCAAGATCTCTTTAATATTTTATCCTAAGACCAGAAGGATTATGTTCTATCTAACAACCTACCGATATAGGACTTTGGTACTTTAGAGGAGGTACCAGTTCATGGATTTGATGTCGATACACTACGGTCATGGGTGACATGCAAGTATGATCTTCTTGATACAACATTAAAAACAATGGTCATACTGCCAGAGATAGTAGACACATGGCCATTTATGTCCTCAATCTATAGACCATAACCATCATGATAAGTGAGCCAGTTTCCAAGGATTCTCAGGCCCATTATGTAAGTACTTTCAGACATAGCATCACTAATGAGAGTAAGGGTTGGCTGCAGGAATGATACCTAAGGTTTGGAGGAAATTTCAATAGTGAGTGGGCCTGGGAATATTGGGTACGCAAATCATGTGAGCAATTTAGAGCTGACACATCTGGCTGTTTGAGGCAGTGTGGATGTCGCGATTCCATTTTTAACACTAGAAAGATGTTGGACCATAGTTTTTTAGCTGTTGGTCCCCTAATACCACACCTTCCATTTCCATCATGGGGAGGTTGGAATCAGTCTTTGGGAAGTTCTTTTCATTAGGGGTATCCCTTTAGATGGGCAGTAGTGTGGTGAATTTCTACTGATAGAGAGTATCTGGGGGAAAGGTCACGAAATCCCATCCCGACATGGCATCAGTTAGTGATAGAGAAGGAGAGGCATGGGATCAAGGAAATTTTGGAAGACATACCCTAATCAAAGTGGTTCTACCTATTTCTGTAGAAAGAACCAAATATAAAGATGTTGGGGTGAGGAAAGCGGTGTCCAATAGCAGCGTAGAGGAGGAAGAGCAGGTCATATTGGAGGATCATGGAGTGGGGGAATATTGATCCTAGGGATTTTGTGTGGATGAAATCCAAGACCCGAACATCTAGTGTTCCAGATTTCTTTCCAAATTCGTTAGTGGAAGGATACTTTCAGTAAGGGATACTATAAAAGGAGTCTAACTAATAACATTAGTGATGACTGATATCATGGAATCCGATTAAAGTTTTAACATGGAGGTCCCTATATTCACCCGACTATATGCCATTCTGAGGCGTATTTGAGGGGAGGCATGCCGAGGAGGATATGTGGCCTTTTACAAATCCTTCATGGTTGGATCTTATCTCACTTTGGTGGGTAAACTTTTCCAAAATCCATTCATCCCCAGGTAATAGTCTGTGACCCTCTTTGTTAAATATTTCTAGGATCACTCCATTGATGCTTAATGAAAAGGGGCTGAGGATCAGGACCTATAATCATGATAACATTACCTTTAGTCCATTCCCCAACCCATTTTTCCAAATGGTAGATGATGAGAAAGGAACACTAGAGAAAAGAGAGTACTTTAAAAGCATAATAGGTGGGTGCTTGTGGCCCGGGTTGATGGGTAGATCCTTTGCGAGACCTAGGTTCAGTCATGGTTTTACAGGCAGTTTGGATGCATCCAAAGAATATCAAATAATGTGTATACATATGTATGAGGAGATAAATATCCTTGCATTCTTTGTCAAATGTGGATGATGTTCACAAATTAAGGTTCTGGTGAGGTTATCACCTTTCCCCCATTGGAGTTTATGTTGGCCTCTCAACAATGTATGTTAATCAATTGGTGGAATCATATCTTGAGGGTCTCTTGAAGAAGTGAGTTCGGTAGCTCAAGGTGGCCAGTGTGGAACCTGGATGATGAGAGAGAAGAAAAGGTTATACTAGGGAGGAGAGGCTTGGAAAAAGTTGAGTATCTGGGTCAGTACAGGATCAGACTTCAGCGATGGGAAATTCACAGGGTGTGGCCATAACCTTGTCATCTGGAGGAAGAGGGGATCGTAAACAATCTTGCGGAGCAGCCAGAGAGCTTTCTGGGAAGCATATAAAGTATCTTCTTTGACCTTCTGAGGATGGAATCTTTCTGGAGTTTTGGTCATCCTGGTTGACTATATGACATTCAATGAGTCCCGAAGCCCTTTGGATGAAATTGGTGTGAGATGGGATCCAACTACTAGAAATTGGGCTCATTCGGATTGATGACAAGGTGAGCTTTCTACGTCAGCACACATATTTGATGGCCATGGATGTATATGCATGCAAGGGGGAGAGACATGAGGAACCACATCTCCTGGTGAAAGTGATTATCAACCATGAGCATGATCTATAAATAATTCCATCTGAAGATGATGACAGTGATGAGGAGACATAATAAAGTGAATCAGAAGAAGAAAAAGAAGAAGAAAAATAAATAGGGTAAGCTAAAGATGATCTTGGAGATGAAGGGTCTTAGGGGATGGACCACCAAGGGAGTCCTCAAGAGATTAGTGATATTGTTGGATCTGGCATGGAAATGGTTTAGAAACTCAAGGAATGCCTCAATTCTTATCCTAAATAATCCTCTTTTCATCATTCGTAATCACCAATAAAACTTTTACCATGTTCAGGTGCATATTGGCACTGGTGGTTAGGAAGCTCCACTCATGGGGGGTGAAGGTGCACTGATAGAATAAGGCGGGGAGACAACACACATTATTGAGTTAACAAGTGCTAATGGATCTCCTACAAAGGTTGCTCCTGCAGCGACTAAAACGCCAGAGGTTCATGTGCAGAGATCTTGTATGTTTCATTCCTTATATACCTATATCCGTCATCGTAGAGGTCAAAGGGTCAGAGAATTCATTTTTTATGATGTAATCACGATATTGGAGGCTTGATAGACTGTTGAATCCAAACCATCTATAGGGAATCTGATGGTGACCATAACCACCCACTCAGAACCCACTTCTCAAACTAATCTAGCCCCAACACCGGGTGAGAAATGGGTAGTGGACACCAAAAATATCACTTCTGAGGTAGGTTATGAATTTGGAAAGGAACAAATTTATGAAATGGAGATGAACAAGTAAGGTCACCCACATATTGAAGAGGCTAACCACTTATGAAGAATGAAAGAGGGATACCCTACCACTCATATTCTGGATACTTCCAAAGAATATCAGGCAATAGACCCTAAGGAGATAGATGATTCTAATCTTGAAGCAGATGAGGAGAGCCGTATGATGCATCACAAGGGGTTGAAGTGTATCGGGATCTTACTCAATCATCCAAAAGAGGAATGGGTGCCTCGAATGCAATCACTACGCAACTGGTTGCGCCTTCTCTACACCAGAGGGGTGGATCCTCATTATCTTCCCACGATGATCTAGGAATACATGGATGATAAGATTTGAGAGAGAAGACAATGTCTCACCATTGAATAGTGTCTAAAAATATCTGTGAACATGTATAAGTTCCATGAGGTTGAGGGAAAATTTCGACATCTTGAAGTGCAAGAAAATGAGTGAGCCATATTCATCGCAATCCAATCTGAGATTATCGAACAGTTGAAGGCCCACCTGGTCGGACCATTGGAAGTGAGACTCTTCCAAATGGGTGTAAACCTTGACCCAATCCATAAACCCACATGATCCGTGCTCGATATGGTAAACAAGGGTGAAAAAGGTCTTAGTAACACGTGGAATATTGGAAAAAGAGGGAAACCGTTTGGAGCCTCGAATGACTCCTCACCATATCTTTGTCTTATTAACGTGCAAACACGCAATGTGGGATAATACCAAGAGTGTCAAAATTTCACTTGGACATGATGTAGTGTAAAAGGATGTGAATCATGTAACCGATATTTAGGGGTTAATGGGGGTGGAGTGACAATGGAGGATAACTGTTGACTGTGTTCGTAACACAACATCCATATCGTGTGACCTAAAATGAGAGAAATAAATGAGCATATAATGCTGATGATATTCACAACATGGGACTTGTACCAATTTTTCATTCAAAATTCTTGGGGATGTTGGCCCAACATGGTAGGCGAGCACTGGGGCCTAACATCCATATTGTTCGAGGGTCCTTTCGAGTGTGAAAGATGATGAAATCCCAAATAAAGGGGAACATGATTAATAAAAATGGGAGATAAAATGTCTATGTAGAATCCAACACTCCAGGTCATGAACTAGAGTGCTCATGGGTACATTGTTGAACTGCCAAAGTGGTTCGAGTGGCCAAATTCAAGAGAAACTGACTCAAAAAGATGAGTGGAGAACATGGGGAGGAAGATATCTCAAGAGGGAGAGGTACGTGGCATGGATATTACAAACCTGATGTGGATGAAGACATAATCCCATACCACAACACATACCCCCATCCTGGAAGACTTAGGCCAAGGGGCCATAGATATGAGAAGGTTTCTAAGAAACAGTGTTGGACTCAAAGAAGAAATGTCTAGGAGTTCTTATGTATCTTGTGGGGGTAAGAATCAAACAACAAGTATTTTAGAAATATGGAATGTAGTTTAACATATTGTGTTAAGGACAATTATATGAGGGGGATATTGATGAGGAATGTGTATGGTGTGGATAATAACCCAATGTGAATGAGGACATAAGCCCACATACACCACACCATTCATAATTCCCAGAGAGAACTCGGTCCAAGAGGCGAAGGGAAAGAATAAATTAACCTAGGATGGACCAAAAGACAAAATGTATGGGTTTTCCTACGTATCCCATCAGGATGTCTATCAAGACACACATTGTTCTAGGAGATTCTGTATAGTTTAAAGTCACGTGATAAGGATGTGGAGAGATCGTAGTTTGAGGTCGTAGAGTTCAGACCAATTTGAAGTCTATCATAATGAGGGACGTGTTATGGTTAGTTTTATGTCCTTCATCCTGGATGGATCGCACATTTTAACATCATGAGGCATAGATGGGACAATTTGAGGTTATGTGGGACCAAGATGGTTACTTAGGAAAAGTACTGCTTGATAAATTTGGCACTGGTGGGAGGGGTGATCTATTCTCCATCCAAGGTAACAAGAGAGTACACGCCATTGGGGAAAACCTTGTGAATAATGTAAAGTACTTTCCACTTGAGTTCCAGTTTGGGTGGTTTCCTTCCAGGTATCATTGGTGTTCTCAGGGCCAACACCATGTCACCCTATAATAAAGAGTGGTGGTGAACCATCTTGTTAAATGATCAAGTTATCTTCTTCTGATTCCACTCCAGATTGTGTAGGGCACAAAGACTGTTCTCATCGAGTGCTTCCAGTTCAACCAGACTGATTTGAGATACTTTATTTGGTGTATGTTGATCGTATACAGTTGAGCATAATGAAGTAAAATGAATCTTGATGGGATATACTGCCTCTATTTTGTACACTAGGGAATATGGGGTGACCTAAGTGGAATGGCGAGTCATCGTCCAATAATCCTAGAGCGCGTTGGGGAGTTTATCCGGCCAACTCTTCTTGTTATAACCAACCATCTTCTGCAGAATTTTAGATAGGGTTTTATTGAATTCCTCAATATACTAATTTTCTTGAACTTGACAGTAGAAGGTATGGTTAGAATGGATTTTTTACTTTTCATACAACTTCCTTAGTTTGGTTTCACAGAAGTTGTTGTTGTTATCGGTGAGGATGGTGTGAGGGAATCCAAATCGGTAGATGATATTCGAGCTCCCAAATTAAATGATGGAATAGGCCCTAACCTCATGGATAGGAATTACCTCTTCCCAATTGTAAATGAAATCCATAGTGGTCAGGATGAATCTCAATTGGTGAGCTCTCACCGGTGGAGATGGTCCCATGACATCGAGTCCCTAGACTATAAAGGGACCAGAGTACATGGTAGTATGGAGAGGCTTTGGTGTCCAATACACAAAGTTATCATGGATTTGGAACACATGTAACCTCTTAGAAAACTCGATACAGTCACAGATCATGGTGGGTCAAAAATACCCCATCCTCTAGATCTGGTGAGATAGTTTTGGCTCGGTCTGATGAGCCCTGTAAGAACTGGCATGAACCTCATGCATGACCTGAGAAATATCACCTCCTTGAATACAATGGAGGAGAACCCCATCAAACCTGAATCTGCAAAGGATCTGCTCAAGACCGGGACCACTTTAGAGGCTAAACTGTAATACGTGATGTTGTATTATCTCACGCTCGGCTCAAAATAATAGGATATTTTCATGCTGGAGATAGTCAATGAAGGGTGTCCTCCAGTTGGGAGTAACCTTTTGCACATCGGTAGGGGAACTTGAGGGATCTAAAGTAGAGGCACCAATGGTATGGTGAATTACCTTTGGGATATCATCATCATCTATAGTGATGGGAGCGATGACTCTCCGGTGTACCGAATGAATAATAAAATCATCCCGGATAGCTTCTGCAAGAGATAAAACCAAGATGGACAAGGTGTTGGCCTGAACGTTTTGTGAATTAGGGACATTAGTAGCTTCTAGATGAGATGGGAACCGGGCCATCAACTAGAGGGTACGTTCCAATAGTTGCACGAGCTCCCTCTTTCTAATGAAATAGTCATCATTGATATACTTTTTGACTAGTTTGGAGTCCCCTTTAACATGTAAGTGGGGAATGTCAATCTCGAGGGCCATCTTGATACCAATAATGAGAGCCTGGTACTCTACCTCATTGTGGGTGCAACCCTCTAACAACCGGAATGAATATGGTAGAACATCTTGCGCCTCTGTGATGAAGATAATACAAAAGCCCCTTCTATTGAGTCTGGGGTCATTGATTCTTATGCATGTAGGGATTCAGGAAGCACCATCAAAGTGCATTAAACAATATGGAATGGATTGGTCTAATGAGAGGATTGCCTCATTGGGAAAATAGATATCCAGAGATTGGTCCGTCAGAGCTGGATGGGTGAGAAAAAATAGGGCCAACACGAGTACCTTAATGGCCTTCTAGGGGAAAAACTAATGTTGAACTGCTGGAGGATCACTGCCCACCAATCTAGACGGCCTGTTATCATAGGTCGATTCAGAATGTAATTCAGTGGATCAACTCAGGACACTAGTTGTATGTCATTATGCTGCAAGTAGTGTTGTAATTTCTGAACTGTGAATACCAGCACGAGGCAACTCTTCTTGATAGAGAAATATCTTGTATGTGTATTGAGTATCATGCGGCTGAGATAGAAAATACTATTCTCTATCCCTTATTTGTTTTTATGGGTGAGAAGGGCACCGATATATTGCTCTAGAGTGGTCATATAAAGGACCAACAGCCTTCCAGAAATTTGTGGCATCAGAATCGGAGGTCGTAACAGGTACTGCTTGATTTCCTCAAAAGTAGTTTGACACTCATCCCACTGATAATCAGTACCTTTATTCATGATCTGGGAAATTGGCTTACACTTGCTATCCAGATTTGTGATGAATCAATGTATATAGGCTATGTGGACTTGAAAGCCTTGAATCTCCTGATTGTTTCTTGGAGGAGACATCTGGCTGATAGCCTTGATCTTTTCTGTATCTATCTCGACACCTCTATATATAACAATGAATCCAAGAGACTTTGTAGAGGTGACCTCGAAGGTGAATTTAAAAGTGTTCATCTTATATATATGGGATCAGAGGAAGCTAAACACTTTCCCAATATCTCTAATATGGTCTTGGCACTGGTGATATTTGACCACCAGATTGTCCACATATAATTCCACTAATGTCCTAAGGTTTGGCTTAAATATGCGATGCGTGGCACACTGATAGGTGGCACCTGCATTCTTTAGACCGAAGGGCATCACCTGGTAGAAGAATGTACATTGTAGTCCCTTAAAGGCTGTATATTCATCATCCTTAGGGGCCATTCATATTTGATTATATCTAGAATAAACATCCATGAAGGAGAGATCCTGGAACCCTACGGTGGCATCAATCAACAGTTCTATCTTAGGAAGGGGAAAATCATCCTTCGGACAATGATGGTTGAGATCCCTGCAGTCTATGAAGACTCTGATCTATCCATTATTCTTTCTAATGGGAGCAATGTTTCATAACCATCTGGGGTATTGGACCTCCTTGATGAAGTTGTCTCTAATGAGCTTATCAACCTCAGCCTTGACCATGGCACCATGAGATGGGTGCATGTTTCTGGGAGGTTGTTTGAACCTGTCATGATTTACTAGAAGACCGAGGTGGTGGATGAAGAACTGAGCTTCTAGTTTTTTCATCTCATTATAAATCTAGGAAAATACAACATAGTGTTTCTTCAGGAAGTCCACATATCACTATTTCTCATCGACATGCATAGAGGCACTAATCAATATGGGTTTTGGATCCGTCTCGTAACTGAGGTTCACCTCTACCAACTCATTGACTGTGTTGGAGATACCCCCTTATAATGTGGTAGGATCATCCTACAAATATTTTTATTCACTTATGGAGGAGGTATCCTCAGCAATATGTGATTCTTTCAAGTTGATAGATCCTAACGGGACACTGGAACTGACCTGAGTGATGGTGGACATCACATCAGGGGGCTCTTGTACTACTGAAACCATAATGATGAAAGATGTTGAAAATATCCCATATGGAAGCTGGCCTTAGGGGCCACGCTAGATAATATCAAAGTAATAGTGGAACATCTTATTGAGACGGTTTATCCCATCCTAGTGAAACAAGAAAGTATTCCGTATTGTCGTTGCCATGGGGCATACATCTCGATACCTTATTAGAGTAGGGGGCTCTGGGATCACCCAAGCCTGATTTGTGTAGGAATAAGAGGTGATATTTCAGCATCCCATAGACTTGGGAATGTTTTTCCCTCTCATCCGCAATATAGTAAAGAATTTAATCATATCCATATTCATGGGTTCTAATCGGTTGATCGGGCAGATGTAGGCATCATTCAGGTCTGTCCATGGGTCGGTCGAAGCCGTAGTGTGTTCAACCTCATTAGTCTTGATTTGCTTATCCATTCTCTTGTTGTATTCATCATCCAGATAGTAAGATTCACAAGAGCTAAAGGGAGATGTTCCACTCTAGAGTACTCCTACTAGACCATTAAGGGAGTAATTAAGGAATTGGTGATACAAAGAAGGGACTGCCATGTGCAGGTGGAGCAATGGACCACCCATCAACTTGTTGTATACATTGTCCTGTGAGACAACCATGAACTCAGTACTATAAACTAAGACACCAAACTGGGTATTCAAATATATCTAGCCGATTGGTGTCTATTTAATCCTATCATAACATTGAATCTTCATGTCATAGGGACTCAGATCAGCCTCCAATAGCCCCATATTTTTGAGTGTCTGTGTTGGGATAATGTTGATCCCAGAGCCTGTGTCGACAGGATAGTGGCAGACCTCCACTCCATTGAAGTGGCTAGTGGTATATACAGTGGGAGGATATTCCTCCTCATATAGTAGAGAATTAATATTCTCCAGATAAAGAGATAACAACCTAACATTCTGTGTGCTCGGCTAACTCAGTATGGAAAGAATCTACAACTACTACCTCCTTCTCAAACTGGGGGGGGGGGGTTCTTAAAGCCTCAGTAAAGGATTCACACATATCTGTCGATAGTAGGAGGGCCTTAAGGATAGATATCCTCTCAGTAATGTTGGCATGATTTTTGAGAATATCATAATTTCGTACCAAGAATAAACTTATGCTGATAGGAGGTCGTTCTGTGGCTGGGGGTATAACAGGAACTTCTGGATGAACAAGCAGCCGACTGGTGCTTGGAATTTATTGTTGTTCACTAGTCAAAACTTGTGGAAAGACTAATGAATGAGGGATATATTAATGAGGTTGGTCCATAACAGAACATGGATGATCGTGGCATGGTTGAGATAGCTCTGCCTGATCAAGTAACACAAATAGTGGTGAAGGAAGACCTCATGAAACAAGACAAGAAGGCTGCATGTGTTGAGATTCCCGCCAAGAATGTTGTTTGGTTTCGGTGGAATGCATATTATTCATATAAGTATTGGTCAAGGAATTCTAGAATCTCACATAACTGTGGCTCCATCAACGCTAGCGATGTCTGGAGATGTTGGGAGGATCTGTTTGGTGTTCCTTGTCACCAGGAATCATGTAGAGTTTTACCAACTCCATGGTGTTAACTGAAGCATACCCTTGGTCATCACTTGAAGAATCCTCCACCACTAGATGGATTCTGAGGGTAATATTTATATTTCAGGGAATAAAGTCACTGAGAGTATGGGATGATGATGGAATCAGTGGGGGGCCTTGTTTTGCCCTTACCTCGTCAATGCTTTCTACTCTAGGAAGAGGAAGGTTGGGACATCGATGCAGATGTAGTGGCTGCATGTGACATGGTGAATTATGAAGGTTCATGTTGATTAAAAAATGAACAGATACTTCTATTGGAATGGGTTACTACCTTATGATCCATCCAATCATCATATTGTTTAGACCCATGGTTAGGAACCTGCTTCCACTCACCTTCGCTGTCACTATCCCTGTCGGACTGTATGAAAACACACACCTCTTGTGCCGGTGCTGGGACTAACCTGACTATGTAGTTATCGACCTGGTCTTGAAGATAGTATTTAAACACATATCACTTATTGAGGGTGTGCCCCAGGATCTGGTGATATGGGAAGTAATTAGGGTGGTCCGTGAGATCCACCTGTTTGGGCCTCCTTCATTCCAGCAACTGTAGGATTCCCCATTTCAAGGATATTTGGAAATAACCGGGGACTTGGGAATCATTAAATTATTAGACCCAATTCATTCTATCCAGGAAAGGTGCTCTACGGTTCTGTCCCTGAAATGGGGGCCATAGGATCCTATCGAGGAGGTGGAAGCTGGTTATCACACCTAGGTGTTGGTGGCCTGTTAGCTGGGGGCACCTGTTGATTCTGAGGCGGGCAATACTGGGTTGGAGGCTACGCCTAAGGTGGAGGGCCTCTACGAGGATATATAGGTAGCTCCAATGGTAATTAATATAGCTATCTAGGGGCCTCTATTTGGGCTACCATGGTGGGATCGACCTTGGAAACCCTTCTTTCCCTAACTACATGAGGTAATGGACATGGCTGATTCGCCTGCTGCAGGGCTTCCTCTAGACGCTGGGCCTTATCAGAGAAATCTTAAAATCCCCTGGGATAACTCTGGGTGATAAGAGGGGGGACCAGTTCAGTTTTTACATTCCCCACACACATTTTCAGTAGTTGTTCCTAAGTCAGTAGCATATTCAGGGAATAGGTGAGGCATTTCCACTAGGTGACAAAGTCCACAATGCTCTTGTCAGGCCTTTGCTTACACTTGAAGAGGTCTGTAATAATCATCTTCTGGGTGGTGGTGCTAAACTAGTAATTAAACTGCCTACACAGATCTTCCAAGCCAACTACTGACCCAATGGGTAACTAGTTGTACCAGACAAACATAGGCCCTTCCAATGTTTGTACAAAACACTAGAGTTTGGTGGCCTCCTGCTGCACTATAATTACCATCATGGGTCCACACCTTGAGATTATTTGGAACAGATGATGAAATGGATTTCCTCTCCCACTAAAGGGGGGGAAAGTTGGATTTTCAAGTCTAGGGGGTGTTGGCATATCGTCCACCCATGCTGGATATGGCTTGCCATCAAGAGGAATTTTCACCTGTCGATTTTCTAATGCCTTGAGGTGAGGAATGAGTGCCTCCATTGGATCATATGGGTAGTGATTCTTATCTTGATGAGGGTCTGTAACCAATGGTGAATTGGAAGGTTCTTAAACATGATAAGTAGGCCTAGCGGCTCATGGAGAAGTTAGTGGGATGACCTTTGGAGTGGCTGGGGGGACCATAGTTGGGTCCTGAGGAGGGTTTTACCATGCAATTCAGGTGGATTTGGTGAGGTGTATAGTGCCTTCTTTCCATAATATGTAGCCTCTATCATGTCTATGTGGGAAGGATGGTCAGGGTTACCTAGAGGAAACTCAAGGGGGGGGGGGGGAGTTATACCTGCCCTTGCTTCCCTAGTCGAGGATCACCGTAGTCTGGTTGTCGCTCCACAGTATATTTAGCAAAGAGGTCATCGACCATATTTGTCTGATCCATGAGCTGTTGATGCAATGAAAACCTTTTTGGGATCATCTTCCATCTTCTATACTGAACCAGATGGGTCACTGGGTTTGATGGACTCAAGATGCTCTTTTCCCGAGAGATAATGACTCGTTAGGCATGAGAAGACGTAGTAGATTTCTCTACTGGCGAGTAACCCTTCCTAGTGGATACAATAAGTGTGGAACTCCCCTATGGGGTATGTTCTCTTCAAGGAGTTATATCTCATTCTCTTCCTTTAATAGGTCAAACTTGTTAACCACAACTCTACGAGGAGGCATATCCTCAATATTGCTGGGCATGTAGGGCGAGGTCCAGATATAAATGAAATTAAGGGATACATACTGCCACCAACCACAGACCTAAATGTGAGGGGAATCCTTCTAATAATCCTACAGAGCACTTTAAATCTCTCAAGGCATCGTTTCTAGATGGTCTGATGGAAATCGGGTGACTCAGGGTGCTGGGTCACAGGGAGCGTGGACAAGTCGACCATATGGCATTTTTGGACAATATCATCAAAGTGTTCCTAGATCTTGGGGTAATACACTCACCAATAAAGGATGTAGAAGTGAATCACCCAGAGGGTTTGGTGAACACACATGACTTCATCCTGTGTAAGTGATTCTGGAACACTGATGTTCGTGGTTGCAACTAGCTAGAACATCTCTAGGAAATGGTCCACCACAAGGATGTACCAGAAGCTCCTCAGCTCAGAATCAGGGTTCGACCATTGGTTTCACCGTTTGTCAACTGAGGGAGGATAGGGAACCAATAGCAGCACTGAAGAAGACTGCTGAGATGGTAGACTTCCTGGTGGAGAATATGACCAATGAGCTAACAAGACACCGTATCTTGGTATGTCTTGCGAAGAATGAAATGACTGAGCTACCACATCTCTGTATGACGAACTATAAATCGCAGCATCCTAAGTAGGGAATGTGGTTAATAATGGTGGTTTAGGATACTTTTTATCCTCTATCAGTCCATAGAATAACTCTTCGTGATCTCTGGCTGAGGTAGAGAATAAACTTGTTGATGATAGGGAGGATTACACAACATGCCATGGAATGTGGCCAAATATTCCACCCTTGGATATATCTTTAGAGGGATATGGGAATCTAGTGGAGCTCATATTATAGAAGGATGAGTCTTATATGCCATATTCCTACCCTAACCCTTGGCACAGATGATCAGGGTGAGGGCTCCATTATCAAATTTCATTCTGCCTCGGAATCTGAGAAGCATATGGGTTTAATCCTCGTCTGAAACATCTCAGTATTCTTCTTATAGTAGTAGCAGCCCACCCACCTACCCTGGGGTTGTTCTTTAGGATAGGGAAGGGTTTTGACTCGGTGAGGGCCTTCAGCCAAACTGATGCTGGGGAGGAGAGGACTTTCTTCTGGTTGATATGGGGTGCGAGGAGCACCTAGAAAAATGTCTAAGGGAACATGGGGAAGACATTTGTTTCTTCTGGATGATGCGTGGAGGGAATCTTTTCATGGAATGTTGAAGTGGGTAGGACCTCCGTTGGAATTTTTAGTATCATGGTAAATATCTCAATGTTTGTTCCTTCTAACAGTGATGGTAATAGGGGCCTACGTATCGGTTAAACTAAATGTTAGGAAGACCTTTGCATTGGACGCCACTAAAGTAGGGCATACCTCCACTTCTCTGATTTCCGGGGCAAGGAAGACCTTCTTTGGCTACTGTAAAAACATGGGTAATCCACCCATGCTAATGGTTGACCAAGAAAGTATGATCTTCTCATCGATGATCTATGACAGGAGGAACATTTCCATTATTTGGATCATGGGTGGGAGGGAAAACTCAGTGCTAGATGTCAGTGTAGCGGGGAGGAACTTCTCTTAGTCTGATGGTGGAATGCAGAGGACTTTTACACTGATCTTGGGAGTAGGGAGGACCTGCACTCTTGTTAGTAATGGCATGGGGAGGACCTCCGTACTAGATTTCATCGCAGCGGGTCGGCCCACGATAGACGCCACCTGTGCCAGCAACCAAGAGAGTCATCCAAACCTGCCTGTGGGGTGGTTGGGGCCTTGATCAGGGTCGGGCATATAATTAAACCTATTTAGTATAAATGGTGAATTAATGGTATAATTTAGCTGTGGCATGGGACAAAATATCCATTTTTGATGATTCCCCCTAGTGGGCATCCTCCTCAGCTTGCGCCTGACCTTGGTGTCAGGTTTACCAAACAGGGACCAGTGGTGCAGGTGCATAATTCACATTCTCTTTAGCTTATGGGGATAGGTGGTGGCACAAACGTGGCCTAGTGGGAGCCCTCTATAGCATCCCCAGAAAATGGATTATATATGGGCTAGCCCGAACATCCCTTACCTCATTGGTGTAGGGGAGTGAGTTGTTGAAGCATTCCAGGAAGAGGCTTTGTAAATAGTTGTAGGTTGGAGTGGGGAGTAGAGGCTCCCTGCATGGACATTGGGGGTGGAAGTGATGATGAGGTGCAGAAGCCTCTAGGTCTTTTTAGGCCTTATCTTGGGTTGGGATAATCCCATATTCTTCTTCATAACACTGAACGAGGTCATTAATAACCCTCCTATGAACGATTTCATAAGGTGAAATAGGTTGTGGGAACCCAAAAGCCATGAATTTCAAGTCCATCGAAGAAGATAGGAGGTTTTTCGGGATTGTCGTGTTGGTCTTGCCTCGACCCATGCATCAGTGGGTTGGTGGTGATTGGTTTCCTATCATGACAACTTGGGTCCTGCAAAGCAGGGAGATTCAACCATTAGTTCTAAAAGAAAGAAAGCAATGACCAGTGCCTCACCGCCATTTCGTCTTCCACGGTTGGTAAGAAGGATCCATGCTGACAATTTCGCATACTAGGATGTCCAACATTCAACTCCCCAAATCTCTGGTGAGTTTCAGGCCAGGCCCACTATTTTTCTTGGTGGGACTTGGCGCCGGATAGGTGGATCCAGTGATATGCATATCCTCTGATATCTTGAATGATAGTAATCTCCACATTGAGGAGAATAATATCTCATGGTTTCACCATATCTATTTACAATGATTTCATCGGGGCGTGTATCCGTCTATCGAGGGCGTGATGCGCTGTTTCCCCGCATTCCCGCTTTTGAAAGGAGGGTGAAATATGTCACTTATTCGGGGATGTTTTCTCCCTGATCAATATGGTATGATGGAATTCCGGTCTCTCCTTCCATGGATTCCTCATCAGAACTCGTTATCTAAATTGGGTCTCCATTAAAGATAAAGACGTTGTTCGTAAAACTCTTCCCAGTGATATGTCTTTATGGACACCGGTTAATTACACTACTTCTGTAAAGAAATTCTATGGGTTCAAGTCAGGGACACAACCTTAGGTTGAAGGAGTAGTTAAATTTGACATTGGTGGCATGTTTGGATGTTGAAACATTGAGGTGTCTGGATTTATTCACATTATTATAGTGCTTCTCGAAGGTGCGGAAGCCTGAGGCATCCCACGTCAGGTGCGGGGAATTATATGCCATAGGTATGTATCTGAGGTTTTTCGAAACTTCCCATGTTTGACACAGGTTATGCCTCAAGTTTAACGTCTAGTGGAGATGGATCAGACTGATCATAACACTAATAGGAGTGGATCAGATGGGTGCATCCCTGGTTGGGAGCACTTGAGAGTCCTAGTAGATGGGCAGATCAAGATTTCCAATGAAGACGAGTCTGAGGATGCTTGGTTCCCTCTAAAGGGAATTCCAGAGTTTACATATTTTCTAGTATTAATCCTCAGATTGGTTTCATATGTACCCTATCCTGAGAGATAGGGATCAATTCCACATAGTTTGTAAGGGTGATGAATCAGGATGTGCATAGAGGATAGCGACCCTGAGATATGTTTGGGCAGATGTGTGGTTAGCATCCCATCAAAATAGGAGAGATATTGGTTTTATAGTTATGGATTGTATGGTACTTATGCATGGTTATATTCTTGGGGTGTTGCAAGGAGCAGCGAGGAAGTGGGTGGCATGACCTCACTACGATGTGGTGGCCCAGGTGAGAATCAGGATGGCTGGCAGGTGGTTGAATGAAGTGGATGGTGAATGATATTGAACCAATGTAAAGATGAAATTGATATTGGTTATAATCCCTGAAAAGACTTCCGACATATCCTTGTGGTAGGGAATCGAAGTCCACATAGTTCGGTGGGGTGATGGGACACCTGATGAGGTGGATCATGAGAATGGACATACAGATGGGACCCGGAGGAAGTGGAACTTCCAGGTTGGGGCATGACCTTCCCAAAACATAGAGGCTCAAGGGAAATACCATGATGCGGTATGGATGACCGTATCGATACTCCTGGAGGATTTCTACGCATCCCCTTTGAAGGGAATCAAATTCCACGTATTTGGGTATGGGGCATTGAACCATGGTGTGCGCAAAAGACAATGACCTGATGACGTGCTGGGGGGATTACATGTGGTTAGCAGCCTGGGTTGGTATGACAGCTGGGTGGAATAAAAAATATAAGGGTCCCAACAAAGAGGACTTCAATGAATTACCGTATATTTGGGACCACAATGAGTTACCATCGGCCAGGGACAACAACAACTTACCACTGGTCGGGAACAACCATTTCTCACTACTGGTTGGGGACTATATTGGCTTACCACTGGTTGGGTACTATAATGGCTTACCGCTAGTCAGGAACTACAATGGATTTCCGCTGGTTCGGGACTACAATGGCTTACCACTGGTTAGGGTTGAAACTCAGGGAGGATTTATACATACCCTATCCATGATATAGGGATCAAAACCCATGTAGTTTGAAGGTATACAGTTTAATGTCATGATGGACCAAATGGGGGGCATACAGTTTAATGTCATGTGATACGAAGGTGAACTGGCATAGATTGGTCAGGACAAGTAGGTGTTGGGATTGAACCTTAGAGAGGATTCCTATATACCTTGTTTGTAAAGGGAAAGGATCAATGTCCACATTGTTTGGAATAGAGGATATAGTTTAACGTCCTGCAGGGTAAAAGTGAACTGATAGGGAGTGTTCAGGACAAGTAGGTGTTGGGATTGAACCATAGGGAGGCTTCCTACGTACCATTCTTTGAAAGGGAAAGGATCAAAGTCCACATAGTTTGGAATGAAGGATACAGTTTAACATCATGCATGATGAAAGTGATATAACTGGGAGTGTTTGGGACAATTAGGTGTTGGTCTTGAACCTCAGGGAGGCTTTCTATGTACCTTTTTTGGAAAGGGCAAGGATAAAATTCCACGTAGTTTGGAATGGAGGATTGGGGATTACACGCTAAGAAAACCCAAGAAGGATTCCATGGTTGATGCTTACTATAATCCCACGTGAGTCATTCTCAGTGTGATAAACAAGAGGTAGAAAATACTAGAGTATAAATCCACAAAAGGTGCATCCATAAGCAATGTAGCAGGGCTTATACAAAGCTTGTGTCCCAAATAGGAAACAGGGGATTACGATTGGTTACCCGCCCAGGGAGATAGAGATTGGGACTTACTCCAGGATGGATTCCCGATGGTGATAAATATCAAAGGGAGAGGGATGGTGTAACAAAGGCCCATGTACCCATCTCTCCTCTAGCTTTTTTGCACTAAATAAGAAAGGAGGAGTAGTGATGCTACCTCCCACAATAAAGGCTAGGGGCTTACACGAAGATGGTTTCCATTCCCCGCAGACAAATGACACTCAAGAAGAGATGGTCTCATTACATGTAAGGAATGACCTCACTCTCATGGAGACTAGTGGGCATGGATAATTTCCATGATAGGGAAACCCATGTATATTTCATGGGGAGAGGCTACAATTTAACGTCATGTGATGAGGATGATGCTATTTGGCAGTTTAACGTCCTGCAGCTTGGATGAGGCAGGTTCTCTTTTCACCCCCATGACTTATATAATCGGAAATCTTTAACCCCTGGTGAAGGGAAGGCACCAAAAATTCCATGGTGTGGCGGTGTTATGGAGTGATCCATTGAGGTTCTCATGTTAGCGTGACTATATGAAGAAGAAATAGCTGTTAGCATTCCCATGGGAAGAGGCATGAGGCTAAGCAATACCACATGAAGAACCACCCAAGGGACCTTGAATTCACTTTGTACAAACATGGAGGTTCATATGGGAGAAGGGTGAGTATGATAGGTGTGTTTCGCATAAGAATCACCCAAAGATAGTGTCCGAGAAAGAAACATTGACGACATGCTCAAGGGCACACACAAGGAGGGGGGATTGTGCACAAAATAAGGGTTTTCTGAAAAATAGGTGCAAAAATGATAATAGTTGTGTGAAATAGGAGATATGTCCTTGCAATAATCTGGTTTTGCAGAGATAAAGGAGGATTTCATGAAATTGGAGGAGTTTTGTGTGTAATTGTATTATCAATAATAGAATTGGACAAGGGTCAAGACCGAGTGGTCTTTCCTAAAGGTGGACCCCTGGGAGATCTTTCATAGAAAATCCTATATCTGAATGCCATATTTTGTGCATAGAAGGTATGTATTACATTCACATGATATAGTTTGAATTCTTCAGCCACTGAAAGTGAGGGGTTTTTCTTTTATTTATAGGTGATCAACGACAGTGGGGTGGGGGGGGTCAGGCCTATGTGGAAAACCTTATCCATCCATCCACCATGTGGGAATTTTCACATTGGTGTGAAAAAATCCACCATGTTCATGCATGTTTGCATGAATTGGTGAAGTTTTATGCACAACTCCTTGGCTTTTCTGCAGAGACTTTCGACCCATCCCGGTAGGGTTCTCTAAGTTGAAATATGCCTTTTGTTTTCCCAATAATGCCCGCCTAAGGCCATTGGTGGATTTGGACACCTACAGATGTATCTAATACCCAATGTATATATGCTAAAATATTACACTTGATAACAAACACACTTATAGCTTCAAATTTCTTCTAGGTTTAGTTCCTCTTCCAGTGGCCTTGATTTCCACATGCAAAACACACTACCTCCTTTTCCTTGCCCTACCTATAGATAGTCTTCTTCTTAGAAGGACGGTTCTTGGGATATTTATACTAATTTTGATTACTGGGCCTCTTTTACTTGTTCTTAATTTTCTTATTTACCATAAGGACTGTAGGTTTTTCATTCCACATGTCCTTATCCACATGGAGAATCAATATAAGAAGTTATAAAATTCCCTTCTCATTATTGATCATACTGTAATTTACAATAAAACTAGATAAGGTCTTTGTCAGTGTTGAAAGTATGAGATATGTGAGAAAATAATTTATGAATTTAATCTCTATGATGTCTAAGCGTTCAATGTTCCCAATAATCTTGACTACACGAGGACCAATTAACACAGAATCTCCAAGCATAGTTGTAAACAAAAAACTAGATATCGTATTTCTCTCTTATCTTCCCTTATCTTGATAGAGATCTTGAATGTGAGACATCATGATATATGCATCAATGCTCTCATGTTTTTTCAAAATCTCATTGTTAATGGATTATATCTTGAAAAATTGAATGTCTATAGAATCATTCAAATATTTCTCATAGAGTGATAACTCTTCATCACAGCATCATTTCCAGGCCCTTTAAGAATATGTTCTTCCTGCACATACAATTTCCTTTCATGGAGAATGATGACACACAAGTGCCTTTGCCACCCTTGAAAATTTGTTCCAGTGAGAAGGTTATCCTTCTCAAGTATGTATCACAGTGATATGTTTGTTGTCATATTATTATTGTTTCTACAAATAAGATAATCATAATTTTAGTACTTTATCTAATAAAATTTAGAAAAATAAATAAATTTATATTTATTAATCTCCCACTATTTTATCAAAACCCAATATCCCTCGCCATTGGCTTCAGAATGTCCTATTGCTTGTAAATTCTAGTGGAAATGGTCCATATTCACCTTCTCATTACCCAAAATTTTCTTCATTAAGAAACATAAATGGTTTTAGGTAGACATTAAACATTCCAACCACATTAACTCATAGTCCCTTGATATATTGTGTGGAATCCCCAATCCTAAAATCCAGTAATTAGAATTCCTAATAATTGCATCTTATTTACACAAATTACTACTTTTGAAGTCAACACCTGATGTGAACTAAGTTATGTCAACCCAAAAAATCATGTCATAATTCCCCAATAATTGAAATCACCCCATCTTTGGCTGGACAAGCACTTTGAACTATGGTTCGATAATAACTGAGGCAGTGTAATGCTATACTGAATTAATATATATTATTGAGGGATTTTATCCTTTTATACACAAATTTTCAATTATTATCTTTATCACATGCTTGTTAATATTAATTGGATTCACTTAATTGATTAACCATTCCATAGATAATATTTATGCATAATCCAATTTATTTTGGTTTTATCTTGCATGCTTGTTAATTCATTAATTCATGTGATCATGAAAAAAATCCCTAATGAAATTAATATGAAACTTGATAGAAATAAAATAATAAAGTAGTATGGTCATGATATTTTACTAATGATTAGTTTATATAGAGGTCGATAAATTAATAGTTGACCTAGGGGAAAACACCTTGAACTAATTAAGGTTCATGTTACAACTTTCCACATGTCCACCTATGTATCTCTCTTGGATTGGTTTCACCTTGGATCCAAACTTGAACCACCTCCACTTGCTTGGGAGCTCCATACATTACATAATATTTTACTCACATGCAGGTGAGGTGAAAAAAATTACATAAAATAAACTATGGGCACTCATGACCTTATATTATAAGAGGAGAGATGGAACACATGACAATAATTTAATTTAATAATAAATTAATCAAAAAAAAATCACATACAAAGGTCTATTCTATGATCATGATCATCTATACGCATGAAAAAAATTACACATTTAATAAAAATAGCATTTAGTTCATAATCATTAAATTTTAAGATAAATCTTGCTCGAATCAATTAATTATCTTCTTTAACTAATGATTTATTCTACCTTAATTTTCATTCAAATTTCCTTGAGATTATCATCCATCTTAATTTAAAATAAAATAAATAATTTTATTTAAAAGTAATCATGTACATAAATATATGTTGGAGTAAACATGGTGAATACCCATCCGAATCTACCAAACATGTATTATAATCATATATTTTTTACTCTTGTGAAATATAGAATACATGAGTTATCACACACTTTCATGATGTGTACTATAAAATTTTTTATTACACAAATTATATGATTTTACTATGACATGTTTTGATTCAATGCACACAGTGTAATATCTATAATATGACTCATAAATGATATGAAGATCTGAAAATTATGCAAAATATTAATTAAACACACACACACATATATATATTAAAACCAATCAATTGGCACGTCATATTAACTTAATGACCACACAAGAGTACATGTTGGTACGGTTTACTTAGTATAATAAATCAATTTTTATTTTTCATAATTTGGAATAAGTACATGGAATGTACATGTGAGATACATGTCATGTACATCTCTCAATGTCTATTAGAGGCACATGCCTATGGTCTCAATGTGTAAATCATGCCTCAAAAAAATGGAGTACATGAAATGTACAAAGGGATACATGACATGTGGTTTCAAATTACATGGTCACCAGTTAGGTATGCCATGTATGTAAATTCAAAGACTGTCTGTGACTTTAAAGGAATACATGTTATGTATTTTGGAAACACGACATGTACTCTAGATGAACTACAATAGGATGTCTCGATCAACATGTGATGTAATAAATTAAATGCACCATGTGTAATCAATGCACATAGTTTGAATTAATTCCAAATTAATTCTTGATGCATTGAACACTAGTACACTGAGTGTAACTCATGTTACATAGTGCGAACTCTTGTGTTATTTGGACAGAATCTTTGTCAAATGTGGATGAAAAATTCAATTCAATTTAATTTATAAAATAAATTGTTTTTATTAGATCTATGATAAATGAAAGAGGAAGAAGAAAATATCACAATTCATATTAAAATAACAATTAAACTTTAATTGAAAACTAAATGAAAAATGTGTAAATAAATCAATGATCATTAAATAGTTATAAATAATTATGTGACTGCTATGGTACCACATGTTGGTTTTGGGAACATCGAAAGAAAGTGATTGGTCATGGCTAAATTTACGTTTTTCATGATCGATGATAGATCTGAGATTTACACAATGATTAACATCATGATCAATAGAATTTAAAAAAATAAAACAAACAAGGGATAAAATTATGGAACCAGAGAGAGGATCAACACATATTATTTATAAATAATATAATCAATTAGTGAATTAGATTTCTAGAATTATTTCCTCACTGATGAGTCATAAAACATATTTTTATTTTACCAACATTTCATTGTAGGAAGAAAGAGAATATTCCATCTAGTGGTGATCCACACATGTTCCAAAAAACCATCGAACATCGTCATAGGAATATCTAGGTTCTAGAATAGAAGATCCTATTGCTTGAGTTGTTTGCCTTTTATCACCATGAGAATTTATTCCAAAGAATTATTCTTGATCTCTTAAGACTTGAGAGTGGGAGGTGGAGGAAGATCACTCTTCGTTCTTGGGATCGTTTTTGGAGGGGTGAGCACTCTAGTACTTGAGATGATTCTCTAGATTTGTTGTGCACAACCAACCAAATTAATTGGATCTCTTTGAAAATAATTTAATTGATTTTATATATCAATTAGTTTAGAAATAAATAATTGAAAAAGTGCCCCTTATTATTTAGTGAATCCCCTGTAGAATCCCATTTATAACATAATAATAATATTATAATTTTATTTACATGCACATAACTTACGAATTAAATTAAATATTATTTAATAAAATTATTTCCAATATATATTATTTCTCACCAGAGAATTAAACTCAGTATTCCATTCCTCTATAATATTTATTTGGGCTTGAATAATGACTATTTATATATTAAATAAATATCACTGTATTATTCTCTAATAAATAAATTCATATTTTATTCACTAAATAGAACATAAAAATTTATTAAATATTCTTCTCACGTTATATTCACATGAATAACTCGTGAAAAAATATATATGATCAAGAAAACATTAATAATTATTAAAATATGTGTGGGAATAATATTTTTTAAACCTTTTTAAAAATAAATAATTATATATTATTTAATTGAGATTCTAGGTAAACTTAGTTTGTGACCTTCTATGCCACTTTCTCAACGATATTAGGTGAAGTGGCCTAAAATATAATGTTAGAATCTAACAACCTTCCAAGAAACCCATAGAGAAAGATGTTAATGCTACAATGACATAATACCTCATACAGATTCTTACTGGGTAATATAATCCCTTTATCATGAAATCTCTTACCAAACAGGTTCCATGCTGGTACCATCGACCTATGTGCTCGATGTCTCTTTTTTGACATTTGAAAAATTTAATTTTCTTATAGAGAACTATGGAAATGAATTTATTTACATTATATTATTTCCATCAAAGGGCTTAAGATATCGACTTATGTTAAATAACTGAAAGAACAAATCCTTTCTCTCATTATTCAATAATGTAATATTACTCATGACACGCTCAATGTGTTCTACATTACTGCAAACATATGTTGTCATAGTTTTTGTCAAGACATAAAATTATGCAGCTTATAATATTTATTAATAAAAATCTTAAAGTCTAAGAATCAATACACATGTAACACCCCAAGATTACACAACACGCTTCATTTTAAAAGTTTTCACTACACGCGACACCAAGTTTGAGTGCACCACGACCTATCAAACTAGCCATTTAATTAGTGGTTATGAATATTATTACCCAAATTTTTAATTTTATATATTACATATAAATTTAACATTCATATTATGTATTTTCTAGGCATGATATAGGAATAAATCCTTTTTTTCGGATAAAAGAAGTATTTTCCAAAAAATAGAGTTCTGCTGCCTTTTGATGGAACAACCATTTTAAATCATATTTTTGATAGTTTAATATATTACATTAAAAAATAATTTTCTTCTTTTTAAGCAGGATCTGAAAATTTACTTTGGGGGAATTTTTGATATTTTTCTGATAAGTTTTAAATTTTTATGAATAGTAAAAATATACTAAATTTTAATTAAAAACAATTTTTTTTCATCCAAATAATTTAATTGGATAAATTATATTATTGAATAGTTTTAAATTATAAATATAATATTTATAGATTTTAATATAATATGTGTCATTATTATTAATTTTACCATGAATTTCATTGTAAAAACATTTCAATATTTTGCAATGTTTTGACTCAAAAAACTCGTTTTTCATTCTGATGATGGGATTAATTTTTAAACTAATTACTAAAAAATTTTTGTTTTGAATTTTGAAAAATTGATTCCATATTTTGAATCAGTGGGTCCAAATTATTTAAATAGATTCTTTTTATTTTTGGGAATTATGAATAGTAACTTAGGTAATTATTTTTATTACCATGGTTAATGCTAAATCTAGCAATTAAAGGAAAAAATAATATTATAAAATTACCTTAAAACTGGTAAAAATCCTATTGGATGACTAAATGTTACCCTTATCATCTATGGTTCTAAATGGAATCACTTAATGGACACCTTTCCATGAATATGACATGAATATAATAAAAATCAATGAATGTGACAAAACGTCACACTCTCATTTTATATAAGTATATTAACTTTAATATATTAATAACCCAAAGATAACATCGATTATAAATAGTATATGAAAATATAAAAGAATTACCTACATCAAAGAAATTTATTTATAATTTTTAGAGATTAAACAATTACCATTAATCATGACATATTAGTGATGCATAAATTATTTTATTAATGGAGATATCAAATATATGGGTTTAAAAATATTAAACGAAATATAATTTGAATTAATTATTATTATTCATGAATTTTCAAAGTGATAATGAAATATTGGCTGTGTATTAACTGGTTTATTTCAAAGTTATATTTCTTTTTGTATTTTATTCAAAGTCAATATAATGAATAGTGTCAAAATTGACACTATTTGTATTTCCGGAAAGTTAAATTTTATCAAATTATTTAAAAATCATAAAAATATTTAAAAATTAAAACGTGATAATGATAAGGTATATATTAAAATGTCTATTTATGTTTTAATGACATTATATAATTAAATATTTATAACCATATAATTTTTAGAATATTATTACCACAATTAAAATTACATAGATTAAATAAGGATAAATCAAAATGATAAAGTTTAAAATTAAATAAAAACATATATAAATATTATTGGTTGAGATTATTTTTACCCATACTCATATTATCTCAGAAATAATCAATTTTAGAGTTTTTTAATTTTAAAATTAAATTATAATAATATAATAGTTTTGGTGTTTCCAAAGGTTCCCCTCCCCTCTCTTATAAAAGGGAACCTCTCCTTATCTTTTATTTACACATTTAAGACTTTTTTCTCAGCCAACCCCTGGCCATTTCCTCTCCACACTTCCCTCCCTACATCCAAGATTCCATACATTGGGTATAAATCCATCCTAATGAGTCCTTTTGTTCACATCAAATAGAGATACCCGAAGAAGAGGTAATCGTTTTATCAACTCTTCCAAAGTTCTTTTATTATTATACTTCCACTTACAATGTTGTTTCCATAATAAAGTAAAAAATACTATATCAATTATATACTAATATTTTATTATAATTATGGGATAACCATATTAATCATTTTATCCATCCTACGAATAACAATATCACCATGTGTGCGTACTTACGACGTACCATCTCCACGTCATGGTGTAATTTGTTATTCAACAATAATTTATTTGGATGGGTATAATGGACATAAATAATGAATATAATGTGATAATTATTCTGTTTAATTAATATACCATCCAATTCTATACAATTTAACAATCAGGGGAATGATATTGTCGTTCATGCGTATGTACTTCCAATCATCTCTACAACACAATGAGATTCATTCTCCACATTAACCATTCAAGAATGATTAATTCATATGATGATTAAAAATAATATTTTTGAACTTCATATCATTATGTATTTTAATAAAATATATCCTATGCCTAAGAAATTGGACTTACATAAGAAAACATGAATAGTAAAACAAAGCAGTTAACACCCGAAATAATGGCAATACTAAAATATTATTATAAAAACGATATAAGAGGATCATATATGATGTCATAAATATGGATATGATCCAGGTATAATTTTATAAAAAGATTTAACCATTATATAGGAGTTTAACTCACTATTTACTAAAGGAAAGTTCAAGGTATGGGTTAATTTCCCAATCTCATTATTTTCCATGGTTGTTTATACGTAAGTATCAACCTAGAAATATTTATCATCCATATCCTTGTTTCGAAGAAAATTTATTTTCCAAATACTATTACTATTCCTAGACAATTGTTTAAAGTCATTTTTACCCATCTTTGAATTTTATAATTTTTTTTTGAAATGAATCTTTCAGTCATTTTCCAAACGAGGTACTTTGTGACCTTTTCGACAGAATTTAGGAAAGAATGCTTTTTAACTTATATGGTGCAAGCGGAAATTTCCACTATCATGACACCATAACATTTTGAATATTACCTTACAAGAATAAAGGTTATTTTTAATTAAAATGTTTTCTTTTATAATTACACAGGATTTCAAATAATTTCATAGTATGAAGGGATATTTCTCTCAAATATTGTTTACGATTATTTTCATCTATGTCAACATATTTTGTTGGATTTTATGCTTGATTGAGGTTGATTTATAATGATAAAATATTTCATATTATATTAATGGTTTTATGAAATATTTGACTATGGATATGCTATTTTTATAACATTAATGTTTTACGGGTTAAATTATTAACATTTTATAAGCATGATTTAATACGAATGTTTATATTCGTTATGTTTCACCCTTTTCATATGAGTAATGCATTGGACTTAGTAAGTAATGGGCTGGGGACCGGTTAATGAAATCCATATGGGTTGGGGACCCATTAATGAAAGACCTCTGGGTTGGGTTCCGATTAATGAAATCCCCTCGATGCATCCATAGTTCTCATGAGACAAACTAATTCAGGTTTTGACTAACATCTTACCCGTATGATCTAGGCATGAGTCCTTGATGGTATGTCTAGAATTATGCATTCCCACATCATGAGATTAGTTATTGATATTACATGTGATTATTTAACTTGTATAATAGCCATGTAAAATTTTAAATGGAATTTTTTGATTTATTATTTCCATATTATGATAAATATTATGTTTAAAAAGCCTATGTTTTAGTTTCTGTACCTTGAATTATAAGTTTATTCTTATTTATGATAGATTTATCTATATTGTTCACCCTTACTAATCATATTAGATCAGACCTTTATTATGTTTCATTTCTCCCCAGGATGTGAAGAAATATACTATGAATTCCCTTCAGGGATAGTCTAAGGTATTTGTGAGTATTCAAATGGGATATTATGATGTTTTTCATTTCAAGATGTAATGTAAAATTTATGTTCTTATCTAGTATTTCCAAGTCTACTAATCTGATTGATCCTTTGGGATTTTACTTTCTGGTGTTCATGCTAATGTAATAAAATAATGCACCAACTCTAGGATTCTGGGGTCGAAGTTTTACAGTTGGAATTAGAGTAAGTTTAGTACAAACTTTGGAAACTATATTATGAAAAACATGGATTAGGGAACTTTACCCTAAGATGGAATTTGAGGATATTATAGAGGAACATCCTAAAAATTTGTGTAATTTAGAGATTATGTATATATTCATATCAAATAAATCCGTATCTGGATACTACAAGTGGACATGGTTCTGGAACAATTTTACCTAGGGGTGATAACTCTGACAAGGTGTTCCGGGATTGACTCAGGGTAACCTGGTACATGGCAATGAGACTTAATGCACACCTAGTTTGACACTCCCAGGGAATATTTTTAAGGTAATTCATATTTTCTATTCAAAAAATTAAGAAATATTTATGATTAAATATGCCTTATGATGGAATTATGATTAACTATGTCCTCACATACACCATGTTTATCATTATGGATTAGATATGCCTAAAAATTTTAATTTATTTTATGTATTTTACTAGTTTAGAGTTATGCATTACGATTTATAACACAATATAGTGTATAAACCTTTTTAGAAATAAATCCTAGTGGAAGAAATGAAAATCATATCAATGCCCGTAATCCGTGTAGGGATTCCCCTCCTATGAAAGATAATGACAGTAGAGCTGGTGATACAACTAGTACTGAACATATTATAAACCATACTAGGACAACTGACTCAGGTTATGAATAATAAACATACCCATATAAAGCACCATTATCCAAAATGAACTGGATAAATGTTAGCTCTCTTCATGAGATAACAACATCCAACATTCAATGAGACTAAAATCCATTTATAACTGAGAAATGGATAAGTTCCATAGAAAAAATATTTCATACTTTGGGGAGTAACAAAAGGGAGAAAGTTTTCATTGTTGTTTATCATATCTCAGGAGATGTGGATCAATGGTGGTAAAAAATTCAAAAAAAAATGATGAAGAAGAAGTAGGAAATACAGAATGGAGGGAGTTTGAAGAACTTTTCTTAGAAAAATACATTCCTCGTGAATGAAGAGAAGATATGGAAATGAAATTTCTGAGGTTGAGGAAAAAGGGGGAGGAAAATTTTCCAAAGTATGAGGCTAAATATAAAGGTTTATAGAGGCATGATACAAAATACATAAGTAACCCAAGAAGTAAAATTGATAGATTATTTTATGGGTTAAAACCATTCCTCTGATGGACACTAGTCTAAGAATATTTCTCATCATACAAAGATATAGTCTCATGTTCTATCAAGAAAGAAAAATAATTCTATAAGTCTTATTACATTAAAGTAATACAAGAGAATAATAGGGCTTTTGAACACTCTATAAAATTAAATAAGGAGAAGAAGGTAAAATATGACATTCCATCTTACAGTAATTTTGGGAATAAACACCTAGATACTTACCTAAAAGGAATGTGAGTTTGATATAAGTGTGGAGAAAAAGGCAACCAAGCTCATAATTGCAAGGGGAATAAATAATCTACTAATGTTCAATTCTATAATTGGAAAGATATGGGACATTATAAAAATGATTTTCTCAAACTTCAAGGAATGTTTCCCTAGAAAAGGCCAAGGGAGAAAGGCCAAGCTTATACAATAACAACTACTGATGTTGAAGTTTCCAATGATGTGGTGGAAGGCTCTATAACTATCTCCACAAATTTATCCAAATATCTATTTTATTCTAAATCCTTAAATTCCATTATATCCCTCCAGTTTTCTTTTAAAATTATATATTTCCAATTCACTTTAATAAGGGATTTAATATTCAATACCTCTAAGGGAAGTCTCATTGAAGCAAATATATGTCAGGTGGTTCCCATTATAGAATTTAAACATGATTTATCTACTGAATTTATCATCATACCTATGGTAAACATTGATATAATACTTGGTATGTATTGGAAATCAAAATATGATGCAACAATTTATTACAGGAAGAAGGAAGATATGATTTGTGAGGAGGATGTAGAATCCATTAACTTTAGAGCAGAAATTTCATCATTTGATTCTTATCTAGATCCAACCCTAGTATCTCTTTTAAATGAAATTATTGGAGAGGAACAAAAAACATCATCCATGGGTGAAGAAAGAAATATTCAAATTGTGGATGTTACTATTGTACAAGAATACATTGATGTATTTTTCTAGGATTTACCTATACATCCTCTATAGTGTAAAGTTGAGTTTTGTTTTGATTTAATCCCTAATGCAAGATTAGTATCAAAGACTCCCTATTTAATGGATACAATGGAATTAGTAGAGCAGAATAAACAACTATAGGATTTGAGTAACATGGGATTTATTATCCCTAGTGTTTCTCCATGTGGAGCCCCTTTCTTTTTGTTAATAAGAAAGATGGATCAATGAGTTTGTGCATTTATAATAGAGAAATCAATTCTATTACAATAAAGAATAAGTATCCTTTGGCTCACATTGATGATTTTTTTGATGAACATAATGGAGCTCAATATTTTTCTAATATTTTCCTTCATTTTGGACATCATAAACTATGTGTAAAGAAGGAAGATATTCTAAAGATATCATTAAGAATAAGGTATGGTCATTAAAAATTTATAATAATTCCATTTGGATTGACTAATGCACCCTCTATTTTCATGGATATAATGAATAGAGTGTTTATGGAATATCATGATGATTTTTTGTTATATATAATGATGATATCTTGGTATACTCCAAAATCTATGAACACCATGAGAACCACTTATGGATTGTTATAAAGACTTTTAAAATAAATGAATTATATGGTATATTTAATAAGTGTGAATTCTAGCTTCAGGAGATTTCTTTTCTTGGAAATATTGTTTCAATGGATGAAATCTATATTGATCCTGGAAAGATAAAGGAAATCCAAGAATAATCGGCACCGATGAGAGTAATTAAGGTACATAGTTATATTGGTTTAGAAGGTTACTATTGAAATTTCATCCATAATTTTTCTAGATTGGCCAACCCATTAACCAAGCTCACACGTAAAGGGGTTAAATTCATTTTGAAAAAAGTGTGTGAAGAATGTTTTGAATAATTAAAGAGGAGATTAGAAAATTATACTATCTTAACTTTACCATCTCGCAGTGATAGGTTTTGGATTTTTAGTGATGCATTAATGAAAGTACTTGGTTGTGTACTTATATAGAATGATAGGGTTATTGCATATGTATCATGTAAATTAAAAACTCATGAAAAAAAACGATCCTACTCATGATATTGATTTAGCTGCAGTAATATTTTCTCTAAAGATATGGAGACACTATCTCTACGGTGAAAATGTGAGATATATACTGATCACAAGAGTTTGAAATACATTTATTCACCCCAAAAGAACTCAATATGAGATAAATAATATGTCTTGATTTACTCAAGGATTTTTATTGCACAATACACTACGACCATGGAATGGAAAATAGTGTAGAATATGCTTTAAGTAGGAAGGAACATGGAGTTATGAATAAGATGAGAGTTTAAAGGATCTGATGTTCATGGATCTAGTAAATATGGATATGCGAATTATTGTAGAAGGTGAAAAATCACAACTTTTTCAAATGGTTTCCAAACCTTCTTTACTGGAAAGGGTAAAAAGTACTCATATTGATGATGAGGAGTTTCAAAATAAGATTAAAGCTATGAATGACATGATATTGATTGAATTCACATTTTATGATAACCATTTTAATTTTGAGAAGATGCTTTGTGTTCCCTCTATATCTGAGCTAAAAATAGAATTATTGGATGTTTCTCATAGCTCCAATTTCTATACTCTCTGGTAGCACTAAGATGTATAGAGATTTTAAAGCACATTTTTGGTGGGAAAAAATGAAGAGGGAGATTGCTGATTATGTATCTAGACATTTGGTTTTTCAATAGGTGAAGGCTAGAAGAAAACATCCATGAGGATTTATGTGACCTATTCCTATACCTATGTGTAAATGTGATGATATTATGATGGAATTTTTCATTTGGATACCAATTAATCCCAGAAAAAATGACACGATATGGGTTATTATTGATTATCTTACCAATTCAGTACATTTTCTAACTATAAGAGAAGATTTACCACTTGAAAATTTATCAAGACTATATATTAATAAAGATTGAAGACTTTGTGGTGTACCCCTATGAATTTTTGTGATCTTCACCCCCATTTTATATCAATATTCTGGAAAACTATTCATAACTCCCTAGATACTGAGCCTCATTTGAGCCCTACTTACCACCCTCTAACTGATGGACAATCAGAAAGGACTATTCAAATATTATAAGATATGTGGAGATCTTTCACACTTGATTTTCAAGGAATGTGGGATTAATATTTACCCAGAGTATAATTTTCATATTAAAATAGATTCCACTCAAGTATTTAGATGACACCATATGAAGCGTTATATGTAAAGAGATGTTGTAAAACAACTTGTTGGAATGATGTTGGTGGAAGAAAACTCATAGGCCTAGAAATTATTGAATAAACGATGGATAAGTTAAACACTATTCAAAAACACATCAAAACAAATGAAAGTAGGAAAAAAATCTATACTAATAACTGACAGAATGGTTTGTAATTTCAATTAGGAGATCATTTTTTCTTGATGTTATCTCCATGGAATGGTATTATAAGATTTTGTAAAAAGAGTAAGTCAAGTCCTAGATACAATTGACCCTTTGAAATTTTATAACAAATTGGAGTTGTAGCTTACCATTTGGAAATGCCTCCAAGTCTCTCTGAAGTTTATGATGTGTTCCATGTATCATTTTTATGGAAATACATGTCATAAACAATGCATGTAATCCCATATGATGAAATATAAATAGAACCTGATCTATCTTATTGTGAAGAGCCTATCAAGATTCTTGATACTATAGAACAAGTGTTGAGAAATTATATTAGTCTTCTGGTAAAATATATTTTGGGAAACCATAAAATGGAAGAGGCAACAGAACAATATAAAGAACATATAACAAAGAACCACCATAATGTTTTTATTACGTGATATACCATAAAATGGAAGAGGAAACAGAACAATATAAAGAACATATAACGAAGAACCACCATAATGTTTTTATTACGTGATATTGTAAAACTTCCAAGTACAAAATTATTTTAATTAGGGAAGATTGTAACACCCCAATCTTACATAGTACACCTCTTTTTAAAAGCTTACACTAAATGCTACACTGAGTTTGAGCGCACCACAACCTATCAAACTAGTAGTAAAATTTGAGTTTGTGAATAGTATTAACCACAATTTGAATTCTATATATTCCATATAAATTTAACATTCATATTATGTATTTTCTAGACATGATATAGTAATAAATTCAATTTTTCAGATTAAAGTAGTATTTTTCAAAAAAATGCATTTTTTTACCTTTTGATGGCACAACCATTTTAAATAAAGTTTTTTACACTTTAATATACTATATTTAACAAAATAAATTTATTATTTTGAATAGGGATATTAAAATATAATTTTTAGGAATTTTGGATATTTTTCTGATAAGTTTTAAATTTTGATGAATAGTACAAATATACAAAATTTTAATTAAAAACATCTTTTTTCATCGAAAAACTTTATATGGATAAATTATATTATTGAATGGATTTAAAATATAAATAGAATATATTTTTATCATATAATATAATTTTAGTCATTGTTATTCATTTTACGATGAATTTTGATGTAAAACATTTCAATCTTTTGTAATGTTTTAACTTTAAAAAAAATTATTTTCCATTCCGAAAATGTGATTAATTTTAAACTTAATTACTGAAAATTTTGTGTTTTTAATATTGAAAAACGGATTCCATATTTGGAATCATTGGGTCCAAATAATGTATATAAGTTCCTTTTATTTTTGGGCATTATGAATAGTAACTTTAGTAATTATTTTTATTACCATGGTTAAAGGTAAATCAGGTAATTAAAGGTAAAAATAATATTATAAAACTATATTAACACCTATAAAAATACCATTTTATGACTAAATTATACCATTATCATATATGGATCGAAATGGACTCACTTAATGGCCACTTTCCCATGAATATGAAATGAATATAATAAAAATAAATGAATTTGAAAAAATGTTACACTCTCATTTAATATAAGTATATTAATTTTAATATATGGATACACAGAAGATAAAAGTTATTATAAGTAGTCTATGGAAAGATAATATAATTAAATACATCATATAAATTTATTTATAATTTTTAGAGATTTAATAATTATGATTAATGATGACATAATAGTGATGAGTATAATATTTTATTAATAGAAATATAAAATAAATAGATTTAAAAATATTAAAAGAAATATATTTCAATTAATTATTATGATAAAAAATTTTATAAGTGTCTATTACATATTATGTTCCCATTCAATTGTTTTTTTGAAGTTATATTTATTTTTTTATTTTATTTAAAGTCATTATAAGGAATAGTGTCAAAATTGACACTATTGGTTTCTCATAAAAGTAACATTTTTAAAAATTATATAAAAATATTTAAAATATTTAAAAATAAAAATGTGAAAATGATAAGATATAAAATTTCATAAAGTATCTATTTATGGTATAATTATATTATATAAGTAAATATTTATAACCATTAAGTATTTAGAATATTATTACCACAACTAAAATAAAATAGATTATATAAGAATAAATCAATCTAATAAGGTTTAGAATAAAATAAAATCATGTATAAATTTTATTTGTTGATATAATTTTTACCCATACTAATATTATATTATAAAAAATCTATTTTGAGTATTTTGTATTTACAAAATAATTTATAATAATTTAATAGTTTTGGTGTATCCAAACGTACCCATCCCATTTATTATAAAAGGAAACCTCTCATTTCTCTTTTATTCACACCAATAAAGACCTATTTCTTAGCCAAACCCTAACCATTTCATATTACAACTTCCCTTAATACATCCTAGAGGCCATACTTTGGGTAGAAATGTACCGACCCGACTCTTTGGAAAAGGTACAGATCGTTAGTTTTCTTTCAAATCTATCCTTTAAGCTTGTATAATGTTTGTAACATCCTAAGGAAGGTCCAAGAAGTGTCAAGGGTTGGTTTGGTGTAAGGGAGTTTGAGAAATGGGCTTACAGGTAGTGGTGCACGGCCTACGCACAGTCTGCACACAGTTTGGGATAAACCGTGTGACTGTAGACAGGGGCACCTGCATGGGCGCACGATCATGCAGACCAGGCCGCACGACCTTGTGGCTTTTGTCTAGGAGGTAGGGAGGTGTGCATTGTTTGCGCACGGTTTGGGTAAACCCTGCGCCTAAACCGTGCGACCCTGTTCTGGTGAATTTACCATTTTCCCTTACTTGTTTTAAAAGCCTAAAAGCCTTCTCTCTTCCTACTTCATGTTGACAGAACAGAGGGGAGCCCTCTTTTGAGCTCCAAAACCCTCCTCCCTCTCTTTTATTGGTGTATTATTCCCTCAGTGTCTGATTCTTGATCAGACAGAAGCATTGTATTGCCCTTGGTAAGGCTTACCTCACACACCCTTCTTTCCTCAGTGAATCTTTCCTTCCATCTTGTTATTTTTCTGCAAGCTCATATGTCCTATTTTCAGGGCATTGGACTGAAACTCAGATCTCTTCCAACCTACTGTGAATCTGAGGTCGATATCAAGCGAGCCTACATCTACAGCTCTATGGTATGTGGTCACGTGGTTTCCATTTCGGGTTTCTGCCTTTTTGAGTTATTATTGTCAAGTCGTGGTTTGTCATTCGCTGAACCCCTTATTTGTAACGAACGATTCATATCTAAATGACCCATGTGCTATGCGATTGATGAATCTAACCTTGTTAGAGTGTTTAGATTCGGTGTGGATCAGGAGTGCTAAACCATAGGTGATATGCCTTGAGATTTTTCCACTTTTTTCCTTTGGACCTTAATGCGATGTCTTGAACGGGATTTACCATATTAGGAAAATTAGATGGTTTGGTTATAGGTTGGCTAGGATGAGAGAGCCTGATCCCTTTAATGATTTGAGATGTATGTTTTCCTTATAAAGTGATTGGGAAATTCCATGCTTCATTAATGTGATATGATATAATATGGATAGCCTTATATGTTGTGATGTGAATGGTTATACCATACTATGTTGACATGCTTGTGATAATCCGTGTATGGGTGGGAGGCATTCTTACCCCATGCTAGATGAACCTATTTTTATGGATGGGAGGCATTCTTACCCCATTCTAGATGAAGCTCTGTTTATGGGTGGGAGGCATTCTTACCCTATGGCAGATGAATATCCATGTGAGGGCGGGAGGCATTCTTACCCCGTGCCAATATATCCTTTATGGGTGGGAGGCATTCTTCCTCACGCCAGTTATAGTGCTTGTGGATGAGAGTAATGCATACCTCGTGCCAGTGATAACCTATATCTATGTGATTATACCCCTAGTGATTGTTCAGAATACCATCCATGAGATGAAGTAGGTAGACCCGCCAGGTGTCTTTCCGGAACTTGATCAGGAGGGTTTTTTATTAATTTGCATTACTTACTTGCAGTTTACTACACACTATTTGTTTTGAAAACACCTATTTGGATTACAGGTAGACCCCATTGGTGGTGTCCTACTGAGACTTTTCTCACACCGTACCCAGGAAGCCTCCATGGCACCCATGTAGACTTTACTGATGCAGGTACTAGTAGGGGAAAAGGCCCAGCTTCAGGTTGTTGACTCATATATGTTCTAGCGGGAGATCCAGAGCAGAGGACCAAGCTTGACTAGAGATTCTCGTGGACTACTTTTGTTATATTTTTGTATTATTGTTTCAGCATTCCATACATACATTTTTTATTAGACACTACTTATGTGGCTTTTGTATATCTATCATGGGTTTTCTTACATCTGTTGTATGGTTTGTATGTTGCCCCTTTTTTTCTTCTGTTTAGCATTGGTTGTGCTTCTGCTATTTTCATTGCTTTTCAGCTATACGGCTGTGTACTCTGACATGGGGGTACATTCTCCCCACTGACATACCATTACACCCCCGTGGCTAGTCGGAATCCCCTGGCCTATGGGGAGACAAGCCAGGGGTCATGTGGACAACAGGGCTCGGGGCTCGGGTTGAGGGGCAACTGAGTCCGGGATGTCACAAAGTGGTATCCGAGGCTTTCTATCATTATTACTTTACTATTTGGAGATGATATAATTGGATACTGGGAATGCATAGGGACTTATCCATGAGCTATGTTTGGGAGTCGCGAACCCATGTACAGGGTATAGGCCAAGTTTCCTATTTTATGTCATTATTGATTCTGCTAATTACTGTTGATACCATTTCACTATTGGGTGATTCACATGTTTTATGATGTTATTGGGGTTTTCAATGTTAGAATTTTGATTTCATGGTTCGACCTGATGAAATGAGGGTTATGCATTAGAACATGCATCACAATAGGCACAATATTATTAGGCCATGCATCTTGCCATGCCACGTTTAAAAATTTTCTGTGAGCATTGCTTGTTGTTTATTTCCATTCCTTGTTAATATGTATACAAATGTTCTTACCCTTCTTGTAGGTTGTGTGTTGGGGAATGATGTGGTTTTGGTGGGTGTCACTCTTTGGTTCATAAGGTGTATGGGCCCTTGGATCAGAAAATGACATTCCAACTAAAGAAATCATTTGATTTAAAGGACATTCAAATACTTGATTAGCATAGGAAAATGAGAAATGACATCCAAGTGTGTGTCATCTTTTAGCTCATGAAGAGTATGGGACCTTATGGGCTGGGAAATTCCATATCACTGGATTAATTTAAATTTGAACAGTTGTTGGTTTTACTAAGTATTCCTATGAGTGTGTATAGGTGATCTTAGGGGTAGGAAGGATTAATACCTATCATAGCTTCTAGATTTCAACCATTAATTTTTTGGTTCCTTATTTTTAGATGTTTGTTTGGCATTGTAGCACTATGCCTCCGAGACATCCTCGAGTCACGCACACTGAAGGAGGAAACGACCACATTCCTGAGGTGGTGGGCCCTAAGACGCTAGTTGATCTTTCTGTCGATCCACCTGTGGCTCCTCTTTCTATTCCTGAGATGGGCACCGATGCCGAGTTCCATGAGAGATTCTTGCATATGATACAGAGTATGCAATGAGGAGTGCGACCTGCCCCAATTATAGAGGAGTTGGCCTACAAGTTTCAGTCACAACATCCTCCAACTTTTACGGGATATGGAAGAACACTTATTATGGAGTCCTAGTTGGAAGCTATTATGACCATCTTTGAGCACCTTGAGACGCCTCTAGAGCGAAGGGTCAATCTAGCAACTTATATGCTACATGGTTCATCCAGGAGGTGATGAGATATCATCAACCACTCGGGACAACAGAGAGATATGATCTGGGCTGATTTCTAGACTGTCTTCTACGATTATTTCTTTCCCCATACATTGAGGGCTGACAGAGCTAGGGATTTTATGAATCTGTAACAAGGGACCATGACAGTCATGGAATATTCATCCTGTTTCCCTGAGTTACAACATTTTGCTTCTACACTAGCTGCTGATGATCTCATGACTGCTAGGCGTTTTGAGGATTGGCTGTGTTACACCATCTGGTCACAGGTCTACATGTTCAGGTTGACGACCATTCTAGAGAGTTTCAATCAGGATTTGATCACAGAGAGGAATTTGAGAGAATTGGACAATGTGAACCAGGGTGGTTTGACACCTAAGGGTTCTAGTGGATTTTCTTCTGGGAACAAGCGACATTTTTAGGACTCTCGTGGTGTTAGTGGTGCTCAGACCCTTTTCTCAGATGGTATTCCTATCTGTCCCCAATGTGGGGTGCTAGGACATTTCATGAGGTAGTGTACGTGAAATCCAATGGAGTGCAGAGGTTGTGGTAGGTTGGGTCATCTCCAACGTTTATATATGAATTTTCCCCCAGGGCCTAGTGAGTAGGGATCTGTACCTACTCTATGATCTGGTGCTGGATCAGAAGGATAATGTCAGTCAGGCTACTAGAATACTGCCAACCGATCAGGTGGTGGAGGTAGTCAAGACAGAGGTAATTAGGTGTATGACTCTCAGCACCATCAGGGAAGGTCTTCTCAGGGTAGCCAGGCTATGACTCAGGGCCGTGGTACCGGCTAGTTGTATGTAGTCGAGCCTATTCCATAGGAGCAGTACGCCAGACCATCTACTGTACAAGGTATGATTATAGTTGCCTCTACGTTAGTATCAGCTTTATTTGATTCAGGTGCTTCTCACTCTTTTATATTAGAGGTGGTTATTGGAAGTTTGGGCCTCAATGTTGAGTCATATCATGGAATAATCACGTTAGATACCCCATTAGGTATCCGTTTAGAGGGAATTATTTGTTATCAGAATTGTCCCCTCGAGGTGGGTGGTTACCTTTTCATGTGGAACCTGTATGTTCTAGATATGACATGTTTTGATGTAATAATTAGGATGGACTGGTTAGTTCCCTATAGTGCTCGGATTGACTTCTATCGTTAGAGGGTGGCGTTTACGTCACCAAAGGGTGACACACATATGCATAAGGGAGAATGGGATCTTAGTGCGACACGAGCGGGGCCAGAACACCTGAGTTTAGGTGGTGTCACAGTATAGGTTTCCAGTCTTTATCTCGATGACCAAGGGTTACAACCCTCTGTTTATCCTCCCATGGTGGAGAATTTCAGTGATGTATTTCTTGATGATTTATCTGGTTTAAATTCTGTGCAAGAGGTAGATTTTTCAATTGAGCTTATACTAGGAGCAGAACCAGTGACCATTCCTCCTTATAGGATGGCACCTAAGGAACTTCTGGAGCTCAAGATTCAGCTGGAGGACCTCGATGCAAAAGCATTTATACGTCCTAGTACTTCTCCTTGGGAATCACAGGTTATCTTTTCCAAGAAGTCATATGGAACCCTTCATCTTTGCGTGGATTATCGTAAGTTAAATCAACTGACTATTAAGAATCGGTATCCTTTACCTCAAATTGATGACCTATTCGATCATCATCGGGGAGCAAAGGTGTTTTCAAAGATATATTTGAGTTCGGGCTATCACCAGGTGCATGTTAGGACTTCGGAAAAACCTCAGACGGCGTTCAGGAGCAGGTGTGGTGTCTATGAGTACCTAGTCATGTCGTTTAGGCTCACTAATGAACCTGTAGTGTTTATGGATCTCATGAATTGGATTTTTCACCCTTACCTTGATTATTTTGTGGTTGTATTTGTGGATGATATCTTAGTCTATTCACGCTCGAGACACAACCATGCAACCCATCTTGAGATCATGCTGACTACACTAAGAGAGCATCATCTTTATGCTAAGCTCAGTAAATGCCACTTTTGGATAAATAAGGTTCACTTCCTGGGTAACATTATTTATGAGTCTGGAGTTTCAGTTGACCCTAAGAAGGTGAGTGGTGTAATTTCTTGGGATCATCCCAAGAATATCTTTGATATTAGGAGTTTATTGGGGCTTGCTTGATATTATAGGCAGTTCATTTGAGATTTTCACGCCTAGAAGCACCACTTACATATTTGACCAAAAACTGTGTGAGATTCGATTGTTTAGAAACTTGTGAAGTATCTTTTTATGAACTGAAGGAAAGACTAACATTAGCACAAATACTGATCTTGCCAGAGCCTGGCAGAGCTTATACGGTCTTTTGTGACGTGTCAGGTATCGGTCATGGAGAAGTCTTGATGCAGGACGAGCGAGTCGTTGCATATGGTTTTCATTAGTTAAAGCCTCATGAATGGAATTATCTGACGCATGACCTCAAGCTCACTTCATATGTACTTGCCTTACGATGTTGGAGACACTATTTTTTGGGAGAGAATTTTGTGGTATTCAATGAACACAAAATCCTCAAATACATCTTCACTCAGCGGGATCTAAATCTCAAGCAACGCAGGTGGGTTGAGTACCTGCAATCCTCTGATTTCAAACTGGACTATATTCTTGGGAAAGGAAATTTAATAGCTGATGCCACGAGTCAGAAAAATTATTCACAAGTGGTTCAGGAATCTAATGAGGAGTGGAAGATTATGACCCTATTTTCAGAGATGCACGTTGAGGTTTAGGAGGGTCGGGGTCAAACTGTTCTCTCATCCTTAGTGGTGACATCTACTATTTTGGAATGGGTTAGGGCAATAAAATTATCAGATCTAGAAGGTCTTGTTCTATGAGAAAGTGTCGCTGATGATGCCTCTACATATTAGACCTTGGATGAAGGTGATAAATTGTTGTTCCATGGGAGTGTATGGGTCCCAGCAGACATCAGAGAGGAGCTGATGAGGGATTTCCATGCCTCAGCATGGTTAATTCACCCGGACATCACCAAAATGTACCATGATTTGTGATGACAGTACTGGTGGCCTAACATGAAGTAGGAGATAGCTGGTTTTATCACATGTTGTTCCACCTGTCAGCAGGTGAAGGCAGAACATCAGTGTTCGACAGGGATTTTTCAGCCATTGTCCATTCTGGAGTGGAAATGGGATGATGTTTCTATGGGATTTGTAACTAGTTTACCCAGGTCACCTCATGGCAATGATGCAGTATGGGTTATCATCGACCGTTTGATGATGGTCATGCATTTCTTACCTATGCAGGAGACCTTCATGGTTGATGACTTGGGAAGACTATATGTCAAGGAAATAGTGATCCTTCATGGAGAACCTTGTTTTGTTGTCTCAGATAGAGATCCTCATTTTACATCTGGTTCTGGAAGGGTTTACAGAAGGCCTTGGGTATGCAAGTACTTTTGAGCACGACCTATCACCCACAGACTGATGGACAGACCGAGCGGACTATACAGGTACTAGAGGATATGTTGCGTGCATGTGTTCTCAATTTTGGAGGTTCATGGGAGAAACACATTCCTCTAGTCGAGTTCAGTTATAACAATAGCTTCCAGGCCACCATTGAGATGGCTCCATATGAAGCCTTATATGGTAGGCCTTATCGCTCACCTTTGTGTTGGATTGAAGTAGGGGAGGTAGCTATTCTAGGACCATGGAATGTGCAGGAGACTATAGAGTAGATACAGCTTATTAGGAAGCGTATGTAGACAACTCAGTCTAGACAACAGTCCGATGATAACAAGCACCGGCGAAGTCTTGAGTTCATGGTTGGGAACCGAGTTTTCTTGAAGGTCTCACCCAGGTTGGGGAAGAGACGTATACGAAAGCAAGGTAAGCTTTCACCAAGGTTCGTATGACCCTTTGAGGTGATGAAGTGAATCAGACATGTAGCTTACCAGCTTTTACTTCCGCAGAGATATCAGGCCATGCACGATGTTTTTCATGCATCTCAGCTATGCCGGTACTTTTCATATCTGACTCATTTTTTTCAGCCTGATGAGGTTGAACTGGATATGGATGCTTCCTTCTAGGAGTATCTGATAAAAACTGTTGACCGGAGTGTGAAGACACTCTGTGGCAGGTCTGTTCCTCTTGTACAGGTGCTATGGCAGCACGACTAGGTACATGAAAGGAACTGGGAGAGAGAGAGGCTAAAATACGTTCTCAATGGCCAAAGCTTTTCATTGATGACACCTCAGTACCTTAGAAGGCCAACTCGGGGACGGGTTACTTTAAGGAGGGGAGGTTTTAATGACCTGAATCTTTGGAAAAGGTACGAATCATTATTTTTCTTTCAAATATTTTCTTTAATCTTGTATAATGTGTGTAACATCCTAAGGAAGGTTCGGGAAGTGTCCGAGGTTGGTTTAGAGCCCGAGTGTTTGAGAAATGGTCTTACAAGCAGTGGTGCACGACCTACGCACGGTCCGCACATGGTTTGGGATAAATCATGTGGCTATAGATAGGGGAACCTACAGGGGCGCATAGACATGCAAACCAGGCCACACGGCCATGTGGCTTTTTTCTGGGAGGCAGGGAGGTGCGCACAGTTTGCGCATGGTTTGGGTAAACCATGCGCCTAAACCGTGCGACCCTGTTCTTGGTGAATTTACCATTTTACCTTACTTGTTTTAAAATCCTAAAAGCCTTATCTCTTCCTCCTTCATCCGGATAGAATAGAGGGGACCCCTCTTTTGAGCTCCAAAACCATCCTCACTCTCGTTTCTTGTTGGATTCATCCCCGGTGTCCGAATCTTGATCCGATGGAAGCATTGGATTGACCTTGGTAAGGCGTACCTCACACACCCTTCCTTCCGCGGTGAATCTTGCCTTCCATCTTGTTATTTTGCTGCAGACACATATGAACTATTTTATGGGAACTGGACTAAAAATCAGATCTCTTCCAACCTACTGTGAATCTGAGGTCGATATCAAGAAATCCTACATCTACAACTCTAAGGTAGGTGGTCACGTGGTTTCCATTTTGGGTTTCCTCCTTTTTGAGTTATTATCGTCATGTTGTGGTTTATCTTTCTCCAAACCCCTTATTTGTAATGACTACTTTATATCTAAATGAGTCATGTGGTATGATATTGATGAATCTAACATTGTTAGGGTGTTTAGATTCAGTGTGTACCGGGAGTGGTAAACCATAAGAGATATGCCTTGAGATTTGGCCCCTTTTTACCCTTGGACCTTAATTCTATGTCTTGAATGGGATTTTCCATGTTAGGAAAACGAGATGGTTTGGTTAAAGTTTGTCTAGGACGAGATATCCTGATCCCTTTAATGATTTGAGATGTATGTTTTCTTTATAATGTGACTGGTAAATGACATGATTTGTTAATGTTATATGATATAAGATGGATTGCCTTATATATTGTGATGTGAATGGTTATTCCATACTGTGTTGACATGCTTGTGATAATCCATGTATGGGTAGGAAGCATTCTTACCCCATGATAGATGAACCTCTATGTATGAATGGGAGGCATTCTTACCCCGTTCCAGATGAACCTCTGTGTATGGGTGGGAGGCATTCTTACCCCGTGCCAGATAAATCTCCATGTGAGGGTGGGAGACATTCTTACCCAGTGCCGATATATCCTTTATGGGTGGGAGGAATTCTTCCCCATGCCAGTTACAGTGCTTGTGGATGAGAGTCATGCTTACCTCGTGCTAGTTATAACCTATATCAATGCACTTATACCCCTAATGATTGTTCAGAATACCATCCATGTGCTAAAGCAGGTAGACCGGCCAGGTGTCCTTCCGGAACCTGAGTTGGAGGGTTGTTTATTACTTTGCTTTAATTACTTGCAGTTAACTTCACACTGTTTATTTTTCAAACACATATTTGGATTACACGTAGACCCTGTTAGTGGTGTCATACTGAGGCTTATCTCACACCCTACCCAGGAGGCCTCCTTGGAAAATGTGTAGACATTACTGCTGTAGGTACTAGTAGGGGCAAAGGCCCGGCTTTAGGTTCTTGAATCATATATGTTCTAGCTGGAGATCCAGAGCAGAGGACCGAGATTGGCTAGAGATGCTCGTGGACTACTTTTGTTCTCTTTTTGTATTACTGTATTAGCATGACACACATCCATTTTGTATTAGACACTACCTATGTGGCTTTTGTATATTTATCAGTGTTTTTTCTTACGTCTGTTGTATGGTTTGTATGTTTCCCTTTTTTTTCTCCTGTTTACTGTTGGTTTTGATTCCACTATTTTCATTGCTTTGCTTCTATACCATAGTGTAATCTAACATGGGGGTACAGTCTCCCCACTAACTCACAATTACACCCCCGCTGCTAGTCGGTATCCCCTGGCCTATGGGGAGACGAGCCATGGGTCATGTGGCCAACCGGGCTCGGTGCTCGGGTCGAGGGGTAGCCGGGTCCAGGACGTCACAAGATATCCATACTAAGGAGTCATTTTGATCAAATCAATAGGAGATACCCTATTAATAGGTAATCATTTTATCAACTCTTTCAATGTTCTTTTATTCTTCTACTTCCACTTCTAATGTTGTTTACATACTAAAGTAATAAAATAGGTAATATCTATATTAGGAGATGTTATTATGATTATGAGATGACCATATAATTCCTTTTATTCTTCGAATGAATAACAATATCACCATATGTACGTATGTATGACTTACCATCTCCACCATGTGGTTTCATTTTTTATTCAATACTACATTATTTTGATGGTTATAATGATGAATATATTGGACATAAATAATGAATATAATTTTATAATTATTTTTTAAAATTAATATACCATCCAATTTTATATCATTTAACTATAATTGGATTGATACCATCACTCATGCATACGTACGACCTACTGCCTCCATGACATGATGACATTCATTATCCACATTAACCATTCAAGAATGATTAATTCATATGATGACTAAAAATAATATTTATTATGACAACCCTGATTTGTATTACACAATTAAACATTATTTATTACATAAACATCAATTGATACAACATAGAATATCGAGAGGTCTAGTGTATTTGGGGATTAGGATCATTACATAACATCTTAAAAAATTAAATACAACATCTTTATTTAAAACCTCATTTACATGACCACTACATTCCCTCATACTTAGCATTGAATGGGATAACCCGAGGGCATGCATAAGGAAATGGTGAGCTATAAAGACCAGTAAGGGAATAAACATGGAATAAAATGAGGAATACAATACTGTTTGACAATAGGCATATTAATATAGAACAAGATAAGCATATACATAAAGGCATAATAAATCATGATAATCATAACATGGAAATGTGTCAACAACTCTTAACATGGAATTAGCATAAGCCAAGGCTCATTGCACATAGAGCACGAGTAAACCCTCATTGCACATGAAGCATGAGAAAACCCTAGTTTCACTTGAATTATCATGAGTAAACCCTCATTGCAAATAACATATCATGATACTATACTTTACCCAATGCATTGGAGCGCTATCAGGGTGCACCCTTCTTAAACATTTCATTTCATGCATAAGTGTTCCATATGGATCATAAAACATTGAATCATTCGACAAAATAATTTATTCCATGATAAACGAATGTGGAATAAATACATGAAACTCTTTAAACAATAAGTAAATGTGCATAAAGGTGAATACCCTTAATAGAGAAATGGGCATGGTATTCACTACACAATAACTTTGGCTTGGAAAATCACGGTGCAATTTCGGTAGCATAACAGCGTGACATAAGAACTCATAAAAATGGTTGATGAGAGAGAAAGGGGTGTCTCACCATATTTAAATTACATGGACAGTAAGGGGGTCATATATATACATGTACCGACAAATGTATTGGAATTTAGATTCATGGTACAAAATAATTTCTTGAATATAAATGAGGAGAGAGAAATTCCTTTCGGAATTTCAGCATAGTAATGGGTGTACATGGGAGGAATTTAATGAGAGAGAAAGGGGTCTACCAACATTAAAACATAAAGAGGTCATTATGGGGGAGGTGAAAACCATACCCCAACATTTATAATAGAAATTAAGAGGGCATAACAACTTAAAGAATATTGGAAAAAATGAGAAAGGAAGAAAAAACCCTCTTTGGAAGTGTGCTTCCAAAGGCTTGATAGAGGCCTGAGAGAGGCTTATTGGGAGATTGGGGCACCTTGGAAGGATTATAGAGAGAGGAGGGAAGAGGTTGGATGAACTCCAAAGGGTTTGAGTGAGGAGTAAGTGGGAGCTTGGGTGGGTTTATATAGGAAAGGTGAGGGAATTCTTTATTATTTAGGTTTGGGACACCTCACATTAAATTAATCCAAACCACAAACCAACCCACGGTTTTTGCCTAAGGTTTTTGGAAAAGGGTAGTGGGAAAAAAAAATTTATAAGGCCAAAATCCGAACATCTTAAAATAATGGGGTTGCTTATGTGGATGTGAGTCACACTCCCAAGGAAAACAATTTAAAAAGACTAGATGTTTAATAAGTTTTGAAGGGTCCATTAATGCTTTGTAAAATAAGTCAAACAAACCCAAAACCAAATTATTTTAATGATAAAAAATATATTGTCCGAAGATAAATCTTATAGTATTTTGTTACATCACTATTGAGTCATTATGATGTCATAAAACAGATTATATATTTAAACAGTATTTAATTTTTATCCAAACATTTGATTGTCTCAGAAAATTATGAAAAATTTACCATTGGATAAATTCGACATCCTGATTCCAGAAATAATATTCATTCTATCTAAATAATTTTCTAAATATGTTAATTTTCACTTTTAAAATAAAAACGTACATTTATCGAAAATTCACTAGTTTTGGAAAAAACGGCTTTCAAACCTTAATAAAAATTACAATTGCATCCATAAAATTATATGATAATTTATCTTTAAGAAAAATTAATTTAATAATAATAATAATATTTTATTAAAATATTATTTAATTCAAAAATCCAATAATTCATCAAAATATATTTCTTAGTTGAATATTAACTAAAAATACTATTTTTTCATTAAAAACTATTAATAAGGTAACAATAATAAAATGAAAGTGTATTCATTATTATATAAAAAAATAATGTACATAACCATAGTACTAGGGTCTTGTTACATAACCCCTTAAAACAGCTGCATAAGACCTAAGGGTAAGGTGCGCGATGGTGATAGACTCTTGGGGTGGATCGGATAACATTGCACGCATGGTGATCTCTACCAACTTACACTTCCCGTAGATGGTTTCGTTCGAGCTTAACCTGTTGAAGCTCAACTTGGGATTGGTCAAGAGTGAATCCCAATGACACCCCCTCCTTTCCAAGATCTGAAAAATGGGCTTCGTATGGAGCAATTCTACTGGATGATTCCATCAATTCCTTTGTCTGAGTAAATTATATTTTTAAAGCCCATATTTATACTAATCATGTGATCACTGTTTAACCGCTATATTATAAAAGGTCAAAATTATTAATGGTATCTTAATATCCAAAAAAATAAAACAAAAGACGTGCATATGTTGTATGACTATTTCACATATTGAGGCATTTAATTAGATCAAGAGGGATTTTCATTAACCAAAGTTTGGGTCGTTACAATCTTTCCCACTTAAGAAATTCCACCCTCGAAATTTCATTTTACATTCTAGGAAAAAAATAGATGATGGTACTTTTCCTTCATTTCTTACTCATGTTTTCATGTTGCTTCTTCATTCTTATGGTTTCTCCATAGTATCTTGACCAGATGAGTAGTCTTGTTGCGTAGAACTTTGTCTCTATGATCCAAGATCTTCACTGCCACTCCTCATAGGAAAGATCATCCTCCAACTGTACCACCTCGAAAGAGAGTACATTTGAAGGGTCTGGTATGTACTTTCTTAAGATGGATACATGAAAGGCATCATGTACTTTGTCCATAGTAGTTGGAAGTGCTAGTCAGTAGGCCACAACCCCAACATGATCAATAATCTAGAAGGGGTCGATGTAACTAAGACTTAACTTCCATTTCTTTCCAAACCTCATGAACTTATTCCAAAGAGATATGCATAGAAATACCATGTATATAACTTTAAACTCAAGGTATCATTAACGGTTATCTTCATAACTCTTCTGTCGACTCTGGGATTCCTTGATAGCCGCTGAATGGTTTTCACCTTCTCCACCATTTCATCGACCATTTCTGGTCATAGTAGCTTACGCTCACCGAATTCATCCCAACATGCTGGTGTTCTGCACCTCTCCCATACAAAGATTCATAAGGTTCCATTTGGATGCTTGAGTGTAAACTATTGTTATAATAGAAATCAACCAGAGGAAGATGTTGATCCCATCCTCCATTGAAATCCATTGAGCACGCTCTCAACATGTCCTCAACTGTTCGGATAGTCCGCTCAGATTGGCCGTCAGTTTGAGGATGATAGTCTGTACTAAAGTTTAGTTTGGTGCTTAGATAATGTTTAAGACTCTTCCAAAACATAGAGGTGAATCTAGGATCACTGTCAAATACAATAGATAGTTTTACTCCATGCCACCTTAACACTTTCCTGATATATATCTGTTCTAGTTGATCCAATTAGAAATCCTCCTGAATAGAAATGAAGTGTGCAACCTCTGTAAGATGATCCAAAACAACCCAGATTGCATTGTTTCCTTTGGATGTCTTCAAAATTCCAGTGACAAAGTCCATGGAGATATTCTTCCATTTCCATTCTGGTATGGGAAATGGTTGCATCATCTCTTTAGACTTATGCCTCTCTGCCTTCACTTGCTGACATACCAGAATCTTTGATGTATATTCGACAATCTCCCTTTTCATATTGTCCCACCAAAAGTTTTATCAGAGACCTCGATACATCTTTGTGCTCCCTGGGTGGATAGAGAAGGTCAAGCTATGTACATCATTAAATATATCCTTCTTTATATCTAGATTGGATGGTACACATAATATCCTACCAAATCTTACGACTCCTTCCTCATCAACTTTGAAATAAAAGGATTTCCCATTAACAACTACCTCCCTTTTCTAAATTTTCAGATATTTTCTTTGAGCATCTTTTATTCTCTCCAAGAGGGATGGTTGACCAATCATTTGAAAAAGGATTGATGATGTTCCTACCTTAATTATTCCCATGCCCATCATTTGAAAATCTAAGAAGATCGGATCCTTTACAATTCTCATCATTGATAAAAATGTAGGATCATTTCTACTTAGAGCATCTGCCACCTTTTTTGCCATACCAGGATGGTAGTGGATTGAGCAGTAATAATCATTGATGAGCTCTATCCACCTTCGCTGGCGCATATTAAGCTCTTTCTGTGTGAATATATATTTTAGACTCTTGTGTTCAGTATATATCTCACATTTCTCCCCATAGAGATAATGTTGCCATATTTTCAAGGTAAAGATCACAACCTCCAACTCCAGATCATGTGTTGGATAGTTTTTCTCATGGATTTTCAATTTCCTTGAGGAATAGGATATCAATTTATCATTTTACATCATCACACAGCCTAATCCCTTCTTAGAAGCATCACTATACACCACAAAGAGTTCTCCACCTGTAGGGATTATGAGTACTAGCATAGTGATAAGACTCTCTTTCAACTCCTTGAAACAATCTTCACATTCATGTGTCCATAAAAACATTACTCCCTTCCATGTCAGCATGGTCATTGGGTTTGACAATCAGGAAAAGTTCTTCCCAAATCGTCGATAATACCCAGCTAGACCCAAAAAGCTACGGATCTCCGTTACAGAAGTTTTCATGGGCCACTCTTCAATTTCCTTCTTATTGGTAGGGTCCACAGATATCTCTTTGTTGGTAATAACATGCCCTAAGAATGATACTTCCTCCATCCAAAACTCACATTGACTATACTTTTCATACAACTTCTCCCTTAGAAATGTTTTTAACACAGTTTTCAAATGATCCTCATCTTCCTCCTTGATCTTGGAGTATATCATAATATCATCAATAAAGACTACCACATATTTGTCAAGTTAATATCTAAAGACTCTATTAATTAAATCCATAAAAATTTATAGAGAATTAGTGAGTCTTAAGTGAATCACTATGAAATCAAAGTTTCCATACCTCATTCGAAATGCAGTCTTAGGAATATCTTCCTTCCTCACCTTTAATTGGTGATATCCTGACCGAAGGTCTACCTTAGAGAAATAACTGGCCCCAAGAAGTGGATAGAACAAGTCATCTATCTGTGGAAGGGGGTACTTGTTCCTTATCTTGATTTTATTGAGCTCACGATAATCAATGCAAAGGCACATTGATCCATCCTTCTTCATGACGAAGAGGACCGACACACCCCACAGTGAAGCACTCGGGCGTGTAAGACCCATCTACATATTCTCCTATAACTGCTTCTTAAACTCTTCCAGCTCTAGAGTGGCCATTCTGTAAGGTGTATTTGATATTGGTAGAGATATAGGGATAAGTTCAATTGAGAACTCAAACCTCTCGGTTCGGAGGAATAACAGGAAACTCATTAGGGAATATGTCAGTGTAATCCCTCACGATGAGCATGTCTTCAAGCATGATTCTCTCCATTGTCTCAAAAATTTGACCTAGATATGATTTCTCATAAGGAAGAAATATCCATACTTGAGACAATGATTCAAAAGGATATTCATCTTTCTCCTTGCATTTGTAAATAATTGGGGGATGCTTTGGGATGTGAAGAGTGATATCCCTTTCCCGGTAGTTGATATTGGCTTTGTATAAGGATAGCCAATCCATGCCCAAGATAGTGTCAAACTCCAATAAAGGAAGTATGATGAGATTTTCAGGGGGGATCAGTCCACAAAAATTTACCAGGGATGAGTTATGAACCATGGACGCAACGACTACCCCATTCGGTGTTCTCACAGATACATTTTCCCCCAAATTTTGAGGTGGTGTTTGAATTATTCTACTAAACTTTCAAGATATGAAAGAATGCATAGAACCAGAATAAAAAAGAATGTTCACTATTCTTGAATGAATAACTAGCGTACCTGTCACCACATCATTGTCCAAAACCACCTCAGTAGTAGTGATAGCATAAGACCTTCCTTGTTGCCTTAGAGGTCATTGTTGATTTCCTCCGACAACCCTCAGTTTAGGGTAATTCTTTGAATAATGACCAAGTTCCCTGCAGTTTTAACACTGCACTTCTAACTAATTGTTGATCGGAACCTTCAGTTCTTCTTCAACATTAGTGGGATTTTTCATATCCCTTCGGTAGTTCTTGGATAGATGACCAAAATTTCCACATTTGACGTTCCCTTGAGACAGTTACCAGGATGTTTCTTCCCACATATTTTTCAAGGGGAAAAGTCAGGATTCTTTCCATCTTGGAATTTGTTTGATGGACCACCCATGTTGTTCTACATTTTCCAATTCTTTTCACTAGGCCCATGAGATAACTGAGAGTCTTCAATATCCATTTCAACTTTGAGGGCACAACGGAGAATATCCTCATAACTGTCTAAGTCTCAAATCTCCAATGATTTTCGTAGAATCATATTTAGTCCACTAAAGAATAAATACACCTTGATTTTGGTGTTCATGATAAAGCCAGATGTGTAACTTGAAAACCTTGTAAATTTTTCTTCATATGCCCTGATGGACTCATCTTCCTTCTGCTTGAGTCTGAGGAACTCTATTTCCATCTTGAGATGGAGGGTTAGAGGAAAATATTTGTTGAAAAACATCGTCTTGAATTCCTTCTAATTCATGGAATCAATTTCCTCTTGGGAATTTGTTTTCTTGATCAATGTCCACCACTGATCAGCTTCCTCATCAAAACAATAGACTGCCAGTACAACTTTTTCTTCTTCGGAGCACTGGAGGATAGAGAATATCTTCTCAAAGGAGTTAATCCATTGTTCTTCAAGGAGGGGATTAGAAGATCCGCCAAACATGGGAGGCCTTTTTCGTATGAAAGATTATATGGAAACTTGATCTTTTTGTGTAGGAGGAGGGATTTCCACCTAATTCATGTTACTATTCATAACTAGAGCTAGTTGAGTAAGTACTGTCATGAAGTTTTGAGCACCCCCTCCCATCATATCAGGAAAATCATTAGGCCAATCTTTACATTGCCTATCACATTGGTTGTTGGAATGTGTTCTTCAATTTAAAACCATTTAATAAGTAAAATAATGTATAATTAGAGGTCTTAAAAAGTTATCCATTGATCCTAAAAAGGAAGAATTTAACATAAAATTATAAACTTGTAAAGAATAATTATATCGTAACTTGTGATTTATTATGTTTAAATCTAGGTTATCCTCAATATATTTCTTAACTTATATTCTTATGGGATCTTTTTTTTTTGTCCCTTAATAATGTTTTTTACGAAGCTCATGAATCTACCAAAGCATATCCCCTGGGAGTGTCGTAACCAAGAGTGCATCAAGGCCCATTGTCATGCACCAGTTCCAGTTCGTGTCTAACTCAAAGCCATGTTTTCCGGTTTTACCCGTAGGATACATCTGTTCCCGAGCCACCTCTACCTAGTCATATCCAGACAGAGATGTATTTTCTTGATAAACCACTTACTCAATACTCACCAAAACATAGGTATGTTTTATTAGTCTTGTCTCTAAGGCTTCCCTAGGGTTTTCTAATCCTAATCCCCAAAATAACTAAACCTATCCTTTGATACCAACCATGACAACCCTAATTTTTATTACACAATTAAATATAATTTATTACATAAACATCACTTGATAGAACATATAATATAGAGAGGTATAGTGTCTTTGGAGCTTAGGATCATTACATAACAACTTAAAATATTAAATACAACATCTTTATTGAAAACCTCCTTTACATGACCACTACATTTCCTCATACTTAGCATTGCATGGGATAACCTGAAGACATGCATAAGGAAAGTTTGATATATAAAGCCCAGTAAGGGAATAAACATGGAATAACATGGGGAATAAAATACATGTTAGAGAATAGGAATATCGATAGATAACAAGATAAGCATATACATAAAGGCATAATAAAGCATGATAATCATAACATGGAAATGTGGTAACAACTCTTAACATGGAATTAGCATGAGCCAAGGATCATTGAACATATAGCATGAGTAAACCCTCATTGCACATAACGTATCAACATACTATACTTTACCCAATGCATTGGAGCACTCTCAGGGCACACCCTTCTTAAACAATTCATTTCATGCATAAGTGTGCCACATGAATCATAAAACATTGAATCATTCAACATAATCATTTATTCCACGATAAAAGAATGTGGAATACATTCATGAAACTCTTTTAACAATAAGTAAATGTGAATTAAGCTTAATACCCTTGATAGATAAATGGTCATGGTATTCACTACACAATTACTTTGTCTTGGAAAATCGCGGTGCAATTTCGGCAGCATAACAGCGTGACATAAGAACTAATAAAAATGGTTAATGGGAGAGAAAGGGGTGCATCATCATATTTACATGACATGGAAAGTAAGGGGGTCATATATATACATATAAAAACAAATTTAATGGAATTTAGATTCATGATACAAAAAAATTGGTTGAATGTAAATGAGGAGAGAGAAATTCCTTTTAGAATTTCCGCATAGTAACAGGTGTACATGGGAGGAATTTAATGAGAGATAAAGGGGTATAAAATCATTCAAACATAAAGAGGGAAGTATGGGGGAGGTGTGAATCCATACAAAAACATTTATAATTGAAATTAAAATGGAATAACAACTTAAATAATATTGGACAAAAATTATAAAGGAAGAAAAAACACTTACTTGGAAGTGTGCTTCCAAAGGCTTAAGAGAGGCTTGAGAGAGGATTCTTGGGAGATTGGGGAACCTTGGGAGGATTCTAGAGATATGAGTGAAGAGGATGGATGAACTCCAAAGGCTTTCAGTGAGGAGGAAGTTGGAGCGTGGGTGGGTTTATATATGAAAGTTGAGGTAATTCTTTATTATTTAGGTCTGGGACACCTCACATTAAATTAATCCAAACCACAAACCATCCCATGGTTTTTTCTCATGGTTTTTGTCAAATGATAATGGAAAAAAATATTTTATAAGGCCAAATTCCGAAGTTCTTAAAATAATCTGGTTTCTTATGTGGAGGTGAGTCACACTCCGAATGAAAAGAATTTAAAAAGACAAGATTTTAAATAAGTTTTGAAGGGTCCATTAATTCTTTGTAAAATAAGTCAAAAAAAGCCCAAAATCACATTATTTTAATGATTAAACATATATTTGCCGAATATAAAGCTTATAGTATTTTAATACATCACTATTGGGTCATTATGATGTCATAAAATAGATTATATATTTAAACGGTATTTAATTTTTACCCAAAAATTTGATGGTCTAAGAAAATTATGAAAAATTCACCATTGGATATTTTCGATGTCCTGATTCCAGAACTAATATATATTTTTTCTAAATAATTTTCTAAATATGTTAATCTTCAATTTTAAAATAAAAACTGACATTTATAAAAAATTCACGAGTTTTGACAAAAATTACTTTCAAACCTAAATAAAAATTACAATTGCATTCATAAAATTATATGATAATTCATATTTAATAACAATTAATTTAATAATAATAATAATATTTTATTAAAATATTATTTAATTCAAAAATCCAATAATTCGTCAAAATATATTTCTTAGTTGAATATTAACTAAAATTACTATTTGTGCTTTAAAAACTATTTATAAGGTATCAATAATAAAATGAAATTATATTCATTATTATATTAAAAAATAATGTACATAACCATAGTACTAAGGTCTTGTACATAACCCCTTAAAACAGCCGCATAAGACCTAAGGGTAAGGTGTGCGATGGTGACCAACTCTTGGGGTGGATCCGATAACATTGCATGTGTGGTGATCTCTATAAACTTCTACTTCTCTCGTAGATGGTTCCATTCGAGCTTAAATTGTTGATTCTTGGCTTGGGCTTGGCCAAGAGAAAATCCCAATGATGCCACCTACTTTACAAGCCCTGATAAATGGGATTCGTATGGAGAAATTCTACTAGATGAGGCCATCACTTACTTTGTTTGAGTAAATTAGATTGTTAAAGCCCATATTTATACTAATCATGTGATTATTGTTTAATGGTTATATTAGAAAAATTCACAATTCTTAATGGCATCTTGAAGTCCAAAAACATAAAACAAAAGATGTGCATATGTTGTATGACCATTTCACAAAATAAGGAATTTAATTTGATCAAGAGGTATTTTAATAAACCAAAGTTTGGTTCATTACATTTATGAACTTAATATCATTCTAGATTTTAAATATTATATCCTATGCATTATAAATAGGACTTAAATAACAAAACATGCATAGGTAAACAAAGAAGTTAACACAAGAAATAACGGTAATACTGAAATATTATTAACCAAATGATATAAGACGATCATATATGATATCATAAATATAGATATGGTCATTTTATAATTTAATAAAACAATTTAACCATTATATATAATGTTAATGAACTCTTGACTAAAGGAAAGTACAAGGAAATGGTTAATTTTGCAATATCATTATTATCTGTGGTTTTTTATACATAAGCATCTACTGGGAAATCTTTATCATCCATAACCATGTTTAAAAAAAAGTACTTTCAAAGTACAATTAATATTCCTTTAAAATCAGTAAAAGTCATTTTTACCCATATTTGAATTTTTTAAAACATTATCATTTTCCGAAGGAGGTACTTTATGACCTTTTTGAAAAAAAATAAGGAAAGAACGTTTTTTACGTTATACGATGCAAGTGAGAATTTCCACCATCATGAAACCTTAGAATTTTGAAGCTCCCCTTATAATATTTAAATATTTTTTTATAAGAAATGTTATCTTTTATAATCACACAGGATTTTAAATGATTACATAGTAAAAAGGGGTATTTTTGTCAAAGATTTTTTATGATTATTTTCATCTATGTCAAAATCCTTTAATATAATTTATGCTTGATTGAGGTTGATTTATTATGATACAATATTTTATATTTTATTGAAGGGTTTATGATATGTTTGATAATATTTTGATACCATTCACAGTTTATGGTTAAAGTATTAAAATTTCTTATGCTAGATCTAATAGAAATGTTTATGTTGGTTATGTTTCACCGTTTTCATAAGAGGAATACATTGGAATTAGTAAGTAACAGGATAGGGACTGGTTAATGAATGATCTATGGGTTGGGGACAGGTTAATAAAATCTATACTAGTTGGAAACTGATTAATGAAGCCCCTATATGAATTGATAGTTATCATTAGACAAACTGATCAAGGTTTTGACTAACATCTTACCCTTATGGTCTTGGCATGAGGCCTTGACGGTATGTACGAAATTATGCATTACCACATTATGAGATAATTTATTCATATTACATGTGACTATTTGAATATTATTATATCCATTTAAATTTATAAATGAAATTATTCGATTTATTCTTGACATATTATGCTAAAATTATGTTTAAGATGCCTGTGTTTTAGTTTTATACCTTGACTTAAAAGTTTATGCTTATTTATAATAGATTTCGCTATATTTTTTATCCTTTCTATGAATCTGAGCTCACCCATTTCTTATGTTTAATTTTTCTCCAGGATGTGAAGAAGTATATTATTAATGACATGTATGGATAGTCTAAGGGATTTGAGAGTTTTCAAAGGGGATAATATGTTGTTTTTCATTTCAAGATGTAATGTAAAAATAATTTTTGTATCTATAATTTCTAATGATATTAAAATGATCGATCCTTTGGGATTTGAATTTCTTGTGATTATTCCAATGTAATAAAATAATGAACCGAATCTAGGATTCTAGGTTCGGGGCATTACAACACACATCAACATATAGGAACATCGAACAAAAGATATAAATGTGGGTTTTCTATTGGCAGGTCTCATTCTCATAATATCCTAAAATTGATATTACTAAGGGCGTACACCATAAGAAGGTGTATCAAAGTCTTATGTGTCTCCTCCCTTGATAGATTACATCATTTTTTCCCTCAATGACATCATCCGACTATAGAACACATTTTTGAGAATAGTTTTTTTTAGCACTTATGAGTTCTTATCATAGATGGAAACTACATTAAACTTTTAGAATGAAACTTACTCTTAGGAAATTATCACATACCATTCTAATTAGAAGAACAATCATGATGTGATAAGGAGTTTATTAATATTAAAAAAAATATGAATATAGGTTTTCATAAAGTTCATAGAAGTTTGTTCTAGGGCACCAAATCCAACCCGTATAAGGCACATAAAATATTCATATAAAGGAATAGATTTATAGGTGATTGATAATATCTATATGAGTAATATTAGAGTGACAGATATCCAACCACATTAACTAGCCTAGGTAAGGTGTAACCCTTAATGTAAGTAGGTAGTCCAAACCCAAGTCCCTCTACCTGGAGATAATTTAAAGAGGATATAATTCAATTCATCATAAATATAACACCTAATATGTACAAACTATAACAAACTAGGCTATAAATGACATAATTTTACAACATTTCCATAAGTTAAACATTACATATCACAAATAATCACACAATCCGAAGAATTGAATGAATAATGTATTTGAGGACTAGCTTTATACAAAACTTATTTTATAACTATCATAAAAATTTCTCAATAATTGATCCATACTAGACTCCCTCATATAATTCTTATATATTATACCCCTGTTCATAACCTGGTAAAATTCTCAGCAAGGGTAAATATTAGTGATAATCATCAAATATAATAAGTGAATATAAGATGATCATATTCATATAATAATGATGCATAAGAAAATTCATACCCAACAAATAATATATTAGAAATCATGGCATATGACTTTGAAGAATATAAGACATAAATTAAAAGAGTGAAAAAACAAAATTCAATAAACATGATCTATGAGAGATTAACACAGTCATGAGTATACGAATAAAACTATGAAAGATATTTTAAATTTGGAACAAACATCAATATAGGCATCATTAATTTCATGAGATACACCGTTAGTTCCCTTGATTACAAGAAACTAAAATGTACTCATGAATACCAATCTCATGAGATATAATCTATAAACCAATGTATTGAAGTTTGATATTAGACCACCACCATTATCATCGATACTTATGAGTGCCACTTGAAATCATTCACTAATCACCTCAAACAGAACCCATGGAAATAAAATGGGTTTTATAAAACCTTACAAATGAAAATCATTCAATTTTATAGCATAAAGAACCAATGGAAATAAAATGAGTTTCATTTAACACATCTCAAAGGATCCATGGAATGAAGATGGGATTCATATGCATTCATATAAGGAAATAATAATCACAACATCATAAACCCATGTAAAATAAATGGTATCTAATGAAATCAAATAAATTTCTAGTTAAATACCATTCAATCAAGATAATAAAGCATATGGTATTTACACCATAAAGATAAAGGGTATTTTTTAAGTAAAAAATTTCCTCAAATTTATCTATGTAAGGAATCTAGGTTAACACCCATAAATAAAATGAATAAAAAATAGGGTATTACTAAAGGAAATATATTGTGTGAAAAGTTATGTTCATATATAGTGGGTGATTAGGTAAGGAAAATGAAGTGATGCAGCATTCCTCCAAAAGAGAATGATATTAAAAAGTTGTTACTTATAAATAATGTGGATGGTTAAACTTGAAGATATCATTGATCAAGAATAATTTATATCAAAGGATAAAGATTTAGATGGAAACCATTTTTTGGAACAGTAGAAAAAATCACTTTGGAAATAGGAAACATCCATAATCGTTTTGAAATTTTTATATATATAAATATTTTATAAAAAAAGGGGAATAATATTTTACTTAAAAAACATTAAATATTATAATATATGTATCATATAAAATTACACAGATGGTAGAAAAAGGTTTTCACATTGAAAACATTAAAAAGAGTTTAATTTTACACTTTAATGAAAATGACCCATATGTAAAACATTTCAAATTTATTTTAAAAAATAATGTAGTAGAATATAAAATGAGTAAATTATATAGGTATAGATAAGGATATTTTGAAAAGAATTCAATTATTTAGGATATAGAAAAGGGATGTTCCCAATCGAAAACAAGAGATGAGGTCAGCTTCACTTACAAGAAACACTTTGTGTAAAATATGATTCATGGGGAAATGAAATATAAAAGGAACATATAAAACAACATGATTATACAATGTAAATTATGATAGGTTTTATAATATATAAAAATTACTATGATAAATTGTCTATCAAAAAGTGTCTTTATTTGAAAATAATTTTGGTAACAAATCCCTTATTGTTTGAGTAATACTTTTTTTCAAAAATATTTTCAAGTTAGGAATCTTTTGAATATATGACCATTTAAATAAAGTTCATGATATGGCTCTTTGAAACAAAATTATATATTAAAATATATTCATTAGGTATTAATCAAAATATATTAAAGGTATCTTGGTGAACACCAGGAAACAAGTCTCTAGAAATTAAATTTGAGATAAATAACCTCTTACCTTATTTAACCTCTTAGTAGATTGAACTCTAAGAACTTATATAAAAAATAGAAAAATCTTAATATTTTATTTTAGAAACTTTTCATTTACAAAACCTTTTATAAACTTCATTTATAATTATTTTATATATTTATGTCAGTGTTTATCACCTATTTTTAATGTTGGGTGTATAACGTCTAGACTAGAGAGCCACTTAGAACAATACCCCAAGATGGATTTCCACTAGGCCTCAAGTGTGCCCCCCCATATTTCAGAGGATACCAACTACCAGTGAGTATCTAATGATTGTACAATGGGGATATTGTACCCTCATAATCAGATAATCACATTGGTATATCAAATATAAGTCAACAGACAATGAAGGTAGTATAAATAAAAGACATATTAGTAGAAGATAATAATAACTGATAAGAAGACCAATGATAAATATAAAACTATGAATTAATGTCTGGATGAGCCTAAATAACTAAAAAAATATACAAAAAAGATGAAATACAATATATTACATGCACGAAAATAATAATCAAATCCCAACGACTATCTCCTTGAGCATCCTGAGCTCCGTCTTCGTCCTATCCTCCTAATATCCAAAGTAAAAATGAACATCACAAGAATAATTCATAAACCTAAACCTACAAACATGAGGTCTATTTGGGTAAGGAAATGCAATGGAGGCCAAAACTGAGTGTGAGTTATACTTAGTAGTCTACCACTAAAAGTGTCTAAACAAATCCAATATATGAATATAAAATAAAAAAGTGTGTACTTACATCAATAAATTTGTAAATAAATAAAAATAAAACAAGCCAACATAGCTTCCTTAGGGACACCTGTCTGACAATACCTGCTTCAGCCTAAGCTAAAATATCAATATACAAAAGTATCCATGTGAAATTAGGCCCACACACATAGATATATATCTATGTATAAGCATGTATGTATATATATAGGTACTATTTACATGATAACACACACACAAACATAGATATATATATACATATATAAGAAGTATAAGCCTTGACTGGAGGCATAACTCAAGTGTCCATGAAATAGAGTCTCTAAAACCACTGTGGAATTCTAGGTAGTCACATGTAACTGAACATAGAACCATTAGCTGGTTGAGGACCAGAGGTATATACATAAGGTATCCTAGAAGAATAGCTATCATAAAAAGCTAAAAAAATTCATATGAAATTATAAACATGGATAATATAAATCATTCATCCTATGATCCCATCCTAGGTGTCCCATAATGAGGGACCTAAGTATCACCCAAGGAGTCAATTAATTACATTAATATATGAGTCTGTCCTTGGTGATCCATAATAAGGAAACCAAAATATCTTTCTTAATTTCCAACTTCCCCATGATATATTACATGGAGTTCACTAAAAAGGAAACCCAAATGTCACTCCGAGCATGTAGAAATTCATCTAGACTACGATCAAGTCCTAGTAATTCCATAATGGGGAAACCCAAGTATTTCTTACGGAATAACATAATAAAAGTAACCTCTGAGCCTGGAAAAGGTGTTACTCCTAAGGAACCTAGGTATCAATCAAAGAAAATTTAATCTCAATCATCCTATGATCCCATTCATGTCATTCCATAAATTGGAACTGGAGTATCACAAATGATGTAACATAATTCAAGTAACTTATGAGACCGTCCATTGAGTTTTGTTAAAAGGAACCTTGTTGACACTCCTTTTCGTCAAATTGTCTAAAATAATGGAAAGTGAAATGACTTAGCACAAATTGATTCATCCTTTGAAGAAAACATCAAAAATCGACAAAGGCATGAACAAGGCTTCAAATGCACAAGGGTTGCGCAAGTTCCATCACTATCACGCAAGTATACTTGTGCGCCACCTAATGGTCGCGCAAGTGAATTGTGTGCCCTAAAGGATAACCACCAGGGGTCTTCTCCAGCCTATAAATAGACCATGTGGTCCCCCCCATTCCAGGGAGGAATTTTTTCCAAAATTCAGATACAGAGCTCTAAACGCCCAAGTCTCTTCTTCAGGCCTTCCAAACACTTCTAGGGCAATTCTTTACCTAGAATGGAATGTCCAAACAAGAGTAAGGTCGAAGTGTTATAATTTACTAACACTTGCATGCCTAAAGTGTTTTACCCTTAAGGGAAATGAACATACTTGCGCACTGCCCTACTTATTCACCAAAAATTGCGCTCCTATCTTCTGGAAGTACTTCAGGATAATTCTAAAGGCTTTGGTCAAGGATAGCCCAAGTGTTACACTACTGGTTAACAATTGCGCAAGTACCCATGTGTCGCGTAGGTATACCTGCGCGACCAGGACATGCACGCCCACGCAGTACCTACACACCTGCCAGGACTTGCGCGCCCCTGCCCTTTTGGGTGCTCTTCTTGCCCATTTAACACCTCTTATACCATTCCACCTCTCCTATTCAAGATTCAGTCTTCTAGACACTCTTCAAAGCCATTTATGTCATGTTTTCTTGATTAACTTCCTTATCTGAAAGTAATTTTTTGGAATATCTCTCAAAACCCAGTGATTTACACATCTTTATGCCACTAAAGATTGAGATTTAATTCATTCAACCTCATCCTTTAAGATTAGAGAACCCCTTAACCTAAGAATCCTTTTTAGGAATAAGCCCCAGTCATAATTCTCAAATCTGGGCATCCTCCTTAGGAGTAATCCCCAAGTCCTCTTTAACCTGGGCCTACTTTTCAGGGGTAAGTCCCAGTCATAATTCCCATTAATTTTGGGCATCCTCTTTAGGAGTAATCCTTAATCATAAAATTCTTAAATATGGGCATCTTTCTTAGGAGTAAGCTCCAACCATAATTCTCTTAACCTGGACTTCCTTTTCAAGAGTAAGCCTCAGTCTCAAATATGGGCATCCTCTTCAGAAGTAAGCCCCAATTCCCTTAATTTTTCAAGTCCCTTAAACCTGGGCCTTCTTTTCAGGAGTAAGCCCCAGTCATGATTTCTATTAACCAGTCCTAATTTACTTTTGATTTGGGCTTCTTTCTCAGGAGTAAAACCCAATCATAAGTCCCCTCCTAACTTGGGAATCTTCCTTAGGAGTAAGCCCCAAGATTAGAGTATCCAAATCTCCATGAAGTACATATACCTTTATAGACCCTATTCCTGGATTTTTTCCCTGAAGTAAATCTTAATCCTCATCAATTTGGGAAGTTATACACATATAAGACCCACACCATTGCATCATTCATGGCAAAATTGTCTAGTTTCACTAATACCTCTTGTTTCTCACACCGAGCATGACTCACGTGAGCTAAGAGTGTAAATGTAATCATGACATCTTTCTTTGAGCCATCATCATGCATAAACATCATACTCTCTTATTCGAACTACGTGGGTTCTGATTCCTTTTCCAAAACAAAGGATACTTAGGTAGCCCATCAGAGGGTCGATCCCAACTTTGAAATAATCCATGTCCTTCTGAATGACAATAAACTTCAAGTACCCCACTAAGTGGATTTAAAACCAGTATGGTCATCATAATGACCAAGAGACTTTTATGTATCAAAGGATAGCATTGACTAAGAATCTCTAACAAATAAAGATGTTTCTTTATCAATGAAGAACCTCGAATACATATAAAATATTATCTAAATTTCCAACATATCAATCATTGATTGTCAGATCTAAAGGAAATCACATTTTTTACTTGGTAATGTAATAAGGATTCACGAACATAACTTAAATCTATAAAGAGAGTCCCGAAGTAAAACAATAATTCCCCTAAAAAAGGTGTGATGAGTCCGACCTCCCATCCTCTCGACCAATGCAAATTCCTAAGCCTCATCAGTCCACAACTAAGGAGAACCTACCTTTGGGAAGTAGGTTTAAATGGATATGGAATCATTGGATGTTTCCTGTTCTATGAAAAAAACCTTTAGAAACCACTTGTAATGTTTGAACCTTCAATCAATGAGGTCATCCCCAATTCCGGAGGGAAACAAAAAATGGTGAACCCGACGTGAATCCTTAAACAATATAAAATGATGTTTTACTTATTTGTTAGGCCCCTATTTAAAACACAATGAGAGGGAAAACAAAAACAATCATTGATATATGTGCTCATCCAAAAGATGTAGTGGCTGAATTTATCTTTATTACGCCTGTTATATCAAACAGGAACTCTTTTCCAAGATTTTCTGCATTCTAAGAAATGGATGCTTTCTAGTTCACACCTGTGAATACCGCTGCTGTGAATACCGCTACGACAAATACCACTGCTGCTACTCCTACTGGATTGTCACCCGCTCTGAGGACGACATCACCTACTCAGGGTCTTCAATGGTGGGTATCAAATGTGCTGGTTAAGGAGTACCGTCAAAACGGTACTATTACAACTATGGAGGTTGGCCGACAAGCCCTCCAAGTGAACAATTCACCCTGGTCGTCCAGACAGTGACAACCAGTGATTAAGAAGCAGGCGGTGATAACCACCATCTCCAACTGTTTCGGGTCTTTATCCCCGGAACACAATCACCATTTGCTCCCTTATTCCGGGGAGGTGAATGAGCAGATCCCTCATGGGATTAATTCAAGAAGGTAGGTGTTCTTCCCAAGGGCTCTTATCAATAATCGCCGCTAGACTTGTGCGGCAGTGCGCCCTCAACATGATGAGGGTGTCGACTCCAGGCATTCAGCTCAGGTTCTTCAAACCCGAGCAAGAAAGATGAATCGCCAGAGGTGAAATCCGGTTAACAGTGAGCAGGTTCTCATCTCTGCCATTTCCAGAGAAGTCCGCCAACCTAACTTGGTGGCAAGCAACGAGCGGGCACATACACCTACCCGTTTTAATTCCATTGTCCAGCAGGCTCGTCTGGCAGCATCACGCCAATCATGCCAGGCAATTCCGGTGGCGTACTATAGGCAGGAACATACACCTGTCTATACATCATCAGCTAGTCAGCAGGATCGTATGACTACATATGATGGATCTATTCAACCATGTTCGGCGAAGTGCAATCAGCAGGCACATACACCTGCTAGTAATGATTAATCCTACCAATAGTCTCGCTTGGTAGCACACAGAGAAGTCAGTTAGAAAGCTCCGTCGACAAACAGGAGGCAAAATCAACTTTCTACCCCTACACTTGAGTACTGCCAGGATTCACTGATAGGAAAAGGAGGATAGGAGTAGGCACATACACCTACTCCAATCACAGAATGGACGTATATCCCCGTTCTGGTAGCTGAAGTCACCAAGCATATTCTATCAATGGTGAAAGAGTATAAGTAAATCCCTACTCATATTCTGGATGCCTTCCAGGATATTATACCGGCTTCAGTAGCATCACATGGAAAGAAATGAAAATCTATCCCTACCAGTGGAGTAACACATCAACAGTTCACTCCAGAACAGACACACACATTTGTTCTAGTCCAAGAGGGTTGTGGGGGCATACTCCCCCATATCATATGGACAACCATGTCAGGCACATACACCTGATTTGAGTGGAGATCGTCAGCCTAACCTAGCCATCTCTCATGATCAGGCACATACACCTGCTCAGAGTAGCCACTTTCATCAACAAGTGGTTTCCAAGGTGATTAAGAAGGCGTCTAAGAAGAAGATCCACCAAGCACAGTTAAGAGATCAAGAGCCAATCTGTAACAAGGCCTTTCTCGATGATGGAGTTCTTGAAGCCCTCAGACAGTTATCTGTTGGAATTCAAGATTCTACTTCCACATTTCCCAATAGTGGGAACATTAATTTAGAAAGTCTTCAACATAAACTTTCTCATGAAGGCTTGCTTCATGATAGTTTGGTCGATCTTGAAGTTTCATCTTCAAATGAGAGCTAGAATAACCCTCTATGTGGCCAGAAGATCAAGGAGAAAGAGATCTCATCTTTTTTTGTAACCCATCATGGTGGTCCTCCACATGATGATGAATTTCACTATGAAATTCCACTCTGCAATAGTGATGCACATTGCCTAGAAAATGCTCCAGTGGACAATGTAGTGACAAGAATTCCCTCTTATCGTGAGGCACTTGCAAATGTGAAACCAGTCATGTATGATGCTTCATCGTTAGCAGGTGAAATACTTTCTCAATAGGAATATAGCACAGGGTGTAGGTCATTCTCCGAACCACCCCTAATTCATGCATCTTCTAGTTTGATTAGTGATTTCTATACCAATAGTTTTGAATCCGATGAAGCAACAAGGAAGCACCAGCTCTGGTCCAATCAGGTAGAAGAATCTTCATTTAATGATAAGGAGTAAATGCTGAACATGAGAAAACAACTGGTGAAATGTGAAGTGCCAGTCATGTTTTTGCATCTAGCTGATTCTCAGTATGACATTCCAGAGATGTTGACGGAAGATGGAATTCATGATATTCATCTCAACATATGGAAAACTCTCTGTCAGTTGAAAAAGAAATTATTATCTTATGAAGAATATGAAAATCATGTTAAGATAATAGAAGGGTTACAACGTCAGATTGATTTGGCATCTCTATCAGTCTCTCGATATTCGATGGCTGAAAAGAAACAAAGTGCCCTTCAACGTTCATGCCTTGGTGCATTAAGAAGATAGTACCAGTTAATTTCCAATGCCCCATCTGGTATTCATGTCAGAGGATGGGGTGTTCATAGATCACTACATTTCATTGTGCTCTCCAGTAAGCAAATCCCTTAGAAAATGGTCTCATGCAATGTTATTTCCCATGGCTGGCCACAGTCAATGGGTTTTTTTTGTAATCAAAAGCTTTCCCAAGAATAGGCCTCAACTAGTTCTTCTCAAAATCAATAATACAAGGAACAAGTTGTTGAATTACTCCTGCATAAAGAAAACAAGAATATTGAACATGCCTCTCGTATGGAGCAATCACATCATCAAATGACAGAAGTGTCGGAAATCATCCAATGGCCTTTCAAGCTGGGTGATAAAAGTGGATGTTGATTGATGAATCCAGCTAATTTCTGGAATAAGGTCCACAAGATCAGGTGAGTTTTTAAGAATGTCTCAGACATAGCATGTCAAGAGCCACCCCAGGTTTCCAGACTGGGGAATCTTTAAAACCAACCCTCGGAATCAACCAACAAGATTCGAGGAGTTGAGAAAAGATAGCAGAAACAGCCCCAGTCCACCGGACTGGGGACTTTTTCAAATCATCAACCCCCTCCTTAGAGAAAGTCGGTCTTTTCTCGATTGGGGAAGAAGCCTCAACAGGAACGAAGAGCCAAATTATCAGGAAAATCTATCCAAATTACGGTTCGCCAAGAAGTTTCTGAGGGATTGAATCAACGAAAGGCAATGTCTCATCAGAGACATGGAAGAAGAAAATATCACAGAAATGCTGATAGAAGGGATGAAATGCATTATTAATCTATTAATTTCATCAATTCCATTGTTACTGATCCACCAGATGAGGCTCACTCAGGGGACTCAGATGAAGAGGTTCCTACTCAAGAAGTTGTATGCACAGACACAAATGAAGAAGGTGTGCATACACGAAATTAAAGGCTTACCCAGAATCTAGGTTTTCCTTCAAGTAACCCACCTACCCCTCTCTGAAAGGGATCAAACAAGGGGAAGGTAAAGAATTAGGTTACATATCCTTCCTCTGGAGAAGGCCAATCGCTCTCACTAGAGAAAATATTTGCGCAACAGGAGGAAGAGATGAAGGAATTGAGAAGGTTGAATACAGAAATACTTCAGGGTAGTCTTCTTCCTAAACGTGCTGGAGTCAGTCATCCAAGGGAGTTTGTTGTAGCAATTGATATGGATCAAGAATATCCTCCTTTATTAGTACATACTCACAGGTCTAATCCTACGGGTCAATTGCAACAACAATTGGCAGTGCTACCATCATTTGCAGTACCAGTTGCCATACCTGTTCAAACTCCAGTCATTGCACCTACCCAAGTCCAAGTTCAACCGGATGTTTCTCAAAAGTTAAAAACTACCCTTGAGTCATTAGCAGCTCGGTTAGAGACTATGGAAGGGAAGAATTCACATGATCAACTAGAAAAGAAAGCTTACCCTGAATGGGTAGATTCAATCTCTCCCCCATCAAGTTTTGGGAACCCTGTATTTCCTATTTTCAATGGATCAGACGACCCGGAACAACATTTGATGCATTAGGTGTCTTATTGCGATCCTATGATGGGAACTTTGGAGCAGAAAGAAGCAGTAATACTTAGATGCTTCATGCAAACCTTGCAAGGACCCGCTTTTGTCTGGTATACAAGCTTGCAATTTCGGTCAATTACTGGGTGGGAAGATCTTCGCCAAAAATTCCTTCTTCAGTTCAGCTCAACTTTTCCAAAGACAACAGTTTTCGATCTTACAAATTGTATGAAAAGGGATAATGAAAGAGTCTCTTATTTAATTGCTCGCTGGAATGGATTAACATATTCCCTGTTCTTAGCACTCCCTCAAGAGGAACTGTTGCCAATATGTGTGGCAAATCTGCGTGATGAATTGCACACACCACTGATCCCTGTGAAATACACAGGAGGGTTTAGAGACCTTACTTAAATTGCTCAACAGATTGAAGATTATCTTATACACACTAAGGCTAAATCTCGTGTAATTCCATCAGATCCAGGAAGGAGAATGGGTAAAGCAGTAACTGCTATAGTTATGCTTAAAAAAGCATCTGTACCTGCTTCTACCTCAAAACCTTCATCTTCTCGAAGGGATCCACCTCCTGAGCGCCAACAACAAAGGCCGTTTTGTCAAGATGATCAAAGAGATCAGAGATGAAAACAATTTTAGGATCTGAAAAGCAAAACATACTCTTTCTGAAATAAAAAAGTTCCTGGTTAATTCATTTGGGTTCTGGAAAATAATTTCGTTCCCTTTAAAAGGCCAAAAAGGCCAAACAAGGAAGGAGATGAAGACCATCCCAATTATTTCCCCTTTCATCAAATGTTGGGGCATCCCATCCAGGAGTGTTTTGTCTTCAATGACCTGGTGCAAAATATGGTCAACTCGAGACAAGTCAAATTGAAAGGCTCTTTAGCCCATGTAGCTTTTGTAACTGCTATAGCTCCAAAGGAGGAAGGCGAGTGGCAAGAAGTCAAAAGAAAAAATACACAAAAATATGATGATTGGATGGTCAGAAAGACAATCAACCTAACTCATGCTATTTTGCGAACACAATTAAAGAAACCAATTGTGCCTTCTGCCATGAATGCTGCAACAAAATCCTCTTCAGAGGGCAAATCCTCAAAAGGGAGGAATAATTACACGAAGGAGGAAAAATCAGAAGAAATTGAGTATATGTCAAAGCCTAAGTTTTCTTTGACTCCAGAAGATTAACAGATCAATATGCCAGTTGCAGTTTCGATTATAATGAACCCGATTTCCCTATATCAAATAGAGGAATCAGAGGAAGTTCTAGAGGCTCAGGATATAGGGGAAGACATGGATCTTTAAGAATCCACTATTACAATTCTACCCCTTCTAGAACTGTGTACATAGCAGAAACTCATGGTAGATCCCTTCAGCTAGCTATGCAAGAACAAGCAAGTTCTTCTACCAATAGAAAATTTAGTCCTGGCACAGTTATTTTGGAAGATCTCTTGAAGGTTCCACCTTCTTCCTCTCATCAAGTAAATGGATCTAATCGGTCTTATCTTTCAAGACTAAGAATATTGCCGATTCCTATCCCAATACAAGATACAACAACTTCTAAATCATCTGCTTCCAAGGCACCTGCTAAACCACATGATCTTATTGGGAAACTAGACCTCTGGATCAAAATTATGATGTATTGAAACACCTGGCCCAAGTACTGGCCAAGTTATCAATTTTGGATGCTTTGAATCTGTCAAAGGATCTTCGGGAGGCACTCATCGAGGCTTTGTCAAGTTCTTAGGAGTTTGAAACTGAAATTTCAGTAGCTAAAGTCTATCACATATAGAATAATCCTGCGGAATTCCATGCAGTGATATCTTTCATAGATGAAGATGAAGATGATGTCGTGCATGGATATATTAGACCTTTGTACTTATCGGGCGAGGTCAATGGTGTAGACGTCCGAATATATTTCACTGATAATGGTTCAAGAGTCAACCTCATGACCATTCGTACACTTCAGCGATTAGGCCTCACAGAATCTGATTTATATCCCTCTACCATGATGTTACAAGGATATGATAAAAATGAACAAGAACCACTGGGCGAAGTTACACTCAGAACTCAGTTTGGAGATCTTGTATCCAATTCAGATTTCATGGTTATTGGTCAAGACTCAACCTTCAATATCTTTCTTAGAAGACCCTGGATACATCAACATGCGACTATCCCTTCATCATACCATCAATGTCTCAAGTATTGTTTTGATGGTCAATTTGGGACATTTTATGGTGATAAGGCACCATTCAAGACATGTGAGTCTCAATACATTGAGGAAGAATTCTATCACATGAAGGGAAGGGAGAAATCCACAACAAAATAAAATTACCAAAGTTAACGCTCCATTTGGTTTGGAGAAGATTCCAGTAAATCCATTTACACATGTGTGTACAGATTATGTGTTGCCTATTAGTCAAATTTACAAGATAGACCCAAATCAAAATACTCTTATGGAAAGAACCATAATGTCAATTACGGAAATCAAGCCAGACAACATGGGAGAAATTGGTAACCCACAAAGCAGGGATGAAAGCACAAATTGTGACATCTTCATTTCATTTGCTGAAATCCAACAAGTCTATACTTCGCCAATCAGGCCAGAAGAAGTTATAGAAACATTGGAGGTGAACAATGATTTCGATTCTCAATCCATCATCTCCTATTTATTAACCAAAGAATACCCTTCATCATCAATCGGGTCAGAAATGGAAGCTTTTTATTCAAGATGTGAAAATTTTGACATCTCTTCCGATCATTAAAATTCTACTTCATCATCTAATATGCAAGTAGAAATGGAAGAAATAACACATGTCAAAGAAGAAGAGGAAGATCTCAGATATGCTCCTCCAGCATTTGATGAGGGTATCTCTACCACCGTGGATGAACTCAGAGAAATAAATCTGGGTACAAAAGAAGATCCACACCCCAATTTAATCAGTTCGGCCATGGCTCTGGAAGAATAAGAGATGTATATTTCCTTTTAAAAGAAAAATCGAGATATTTTTCTTGGAACTATACAGAGATGCCCGGACTTGATCCTGATGTTGCTACTCATCATTTGGGTTTATGAGAAGAACATTGAGGATTTAAGTAAGCCGCAAGAAGAACACACCCAAATTATGCTTCCAAAATTGAAGTTGAAGTGGATAAGATTATCAAAGATAACTTCGTCAGAGAAGTTCAATATCCCAAGTGGTTGGATAATATTTTCCCTATAAAGAAGAAGAACAGAAAAATTAGATTTTGCATCAATTTCAGAGATCTTAATCGGCATTGTCCTAAGGATGATTTCCCAGTTCCGATTACAGAACCTTTAATTGATACCACAGCTGGCTATGAAGAACTTTCCATCATGGATGGATATTCTGGATATAATCAAATCTGAATGGCCCTAGAAGATGAGGAATCCACAGCCTTCAAATCCCCTCAGGGTGTGTTTTGCTACCGGGTAATGCCCTTTGGCTTAAAGAATGCAGGTTCAACATATCAGCGTGCCATGCATCGTATCTTCAAACCGTTTTTAGGGAAGTTTGTTGAATGATATGTAGACGATTTTGTGGTTAAATACAAACAATGTTCTAATCACTTGGCTGATTTGGAAGTCATATTCTGTAAGGTTCGACAACATAATTTGAATATGAACCCCTTAAAATGTACTTTTGGGGTAACCTCAAGAAAATTTCTTGGATTTTTTTTTATGCCATTGTGGTATTGAAGTCGATCCTGAGAAGACAAAGTCAATCCTTAGTATGTCAACTCCTCTAAATTTGAAATAATTAAGAGGACTTTAAAGACACTTAGCCTATATTCGGCGTTTCATCGCCAATTTGGCAGGCAAAAGTTTACCCTTCACCAAATTTATGAAGAAGGGAGTCACTTACCAATGGACTGAAGAATGTCAAGAAGCATTCGATATTCTCAAGAAATACCTATTGAGTCCACTGGTACTCATGCCACCTATTGATGGAAGACCACTTATCCTCTACGTGATAGCTCTAGAGCGATCATTGGGTGGATTTCTTGCTCATAAGAATGATGCTGGGAATGAAAACAACCTCTAATACCTCACTCGGACTATGATTGAAGCAGAAACCCGGTATTCAAATATTGAGAAGTGCTGCCTGACATTAATCTTTTTAGTTCAGAAGTTGAGAAACTACTTGAAACATCACAAGGTCCAATTGGTATCTCGCAATAACCTGATCAAATTCATCCTTAGTCATCCATTGTTTACAGGACATCTAGCAAGGTGGGAAGTTATTTTGCAACAATTCGACATTCAGTATGTGTCTCAAAAGGCAATAAAGGGACAAGTTCTGGCTGATTTCCTGGCTGAACACCCTTCCGTGGAAGACACATATTCAGAAGTTGAACTCCCTAATGAGAAAGTCTTCTCTATTTAAGAAAGTCCTCATGCATGGGAAATGTATTTTGAAGGTGCTTCCAGAAGTCAAACAGGGAGGAAAATGGAAAATCCTAAATTTAACAAAGTTGTCTTAGGAATTGTGCTCATTTCTCCAGAAAAGGCAGTGTTACCTTATTCCTTCTTATTGTTGGAAGGTGGTACCAATAATGAAGAAGAATACCAAGATCTAATCGCAGGCTTGGAATTGGTCCTTCAAGCACAAGTGAATCACTTAAAGGTGAAAGGTGATTCAGACCTGGTAATCAAACAAGTCAATGAGGATTATTCCATCAAAAAAGAAGAACTAATCCTGTTGTATGATTACGCCAGAGAGTTAATGGAGGAATTTCTTTCAGAAATGACATTTTCTTATGTCCCAAGATCAGAAAATGCCCAAGCTGATGCACTGGCTAATATAGCCACAACTCTGGCAGATCCAAATCGGGATGAGACAACAATCAGCGTTGCCCACTGTCATGAAATTTCACCTTATTTTCGAAGCAGAACAGAGGAAATTAATGAAATTAGTCGCATTCCTGAACTGTATGGTCATACTATAGGATGGATGTCACCTATCAGGGAATACCTTCAAAATGGAACACTTCCACCTGATAGAGCCGAGAAAGAACAAATCTGACGACATGTGGTCAGTTTTACTCTTTATGATAGCCAAGATCACCTAGAGAAAATTCTCTACAAACCTAGTTTTGATGGTGTTCTCTTAAGATGCATTGATGGTGAAGAGACAATGACTGTCATGAAAGAAGTGCATGCATGAATCTGTGGTGCCCACCAGTCTGGACATAGACTGTCTGATCAGATTCGAAGGCTTGGATACTTTTGGCCTTCAATGATACAAGATTGTGCTGATTTCACAAATAAGTTTCATTCATTCCAAGTACATGCCATCTTCATTCATGAACCTCCAGATTTTCTTCATACAGCAAAATACTCGTGGCCATTTTCCACATGGGGAATGGATGTGGTGGGACCTTACCCTTCTGCTACGACCAAGCAGTTTAAGTATATTCTTACTGCTACTGATTTCTTTTCCAAATGGGCAGAGGCAATACCTTTTGAGGAAGTCAGTTCTAAATGCATTGTTAGCTTCATCAAGTCTAATATCATTACTAGATTTTGTGTCCCTCATACCATATTGACGGACAATGGCACCACCTTCTATTCATCTGAGGTGAAGAAGTTGTATCAAGAATACAACATCAAATCCAACCATTCATCTCGGTATCATGAATCGAACAATGGAAAGATAGAAGGTTTCAACAAGACTCTGTCAAATATACTACAAAAGATGGTGGATAAAGATAATAATTCATGGCCTGATAAACTCTTTCATGCTTTATGGGATTATCGGACTACCACCCGCACTGCAACTCGGTCAACTCCATATTCACTGGTATATGGAACGGAAGTCGTCTTTCCCATTAAAGTTCAATTTCCTTCACTCAGAGTAGCCATTTGTGATCAGTAAACTACAAATGAACAATCTCAAAATGGATTGAATGAATTGGAATGGTTAGATGAGAAAAGATTGTGTACTTTGCACTACTTCGAAGTCTATCAGAATCGAATAGCACGAGATTTCAACAAAAAAGTTCTTCTTCATTCATTCACTCAGGGAGAATTGGTATTAGTTCTCAGATATCCAATGATACCAAGAAATAAACCTCCGAAGCTTGATCAAAAATGGGAAGGACCTTACTCAATACCTAAAGTCTACTCCAATGGATCTTATTCTTTAATCTAAATGGATGGAGAACTCATCACTACTCCAACCAATGCTAGATTTCTGAGGAAATATTTTTTAAGAACACAAAATACATCCAAGGTCCATACATATGACCTTAAACTATTTGTACTTTCTTCCAAAATGACGCTAAACTGTGACGTCCTAACTAGATGATGCTAAACTGTATAAAAGTAATTTACGTCCGGAAAGACGTTAAATTACATAAACAACGGTCCATGCATATGACCTTAAACTATTTGTGTTACTTTCGTCCCACACGATGTTGAACTGTGAAAAAGTTCCCTAATTTGTCCAACAAGATGTTAAACTGTGTCCCCCTTCATCGTCCTTTCTATATGACGTTAAACTATATAGAAGTCCCTTTTGTCCAACATGACATTAAACTGCATAACCAATGGTCCATGCATATGACCTTAAACTATTGGCACTTATGTCCAACATGACGCTAAACTGTATCGTCCCTTTTTCGTCCAACATGACATTAAACTATGAAAAAGTCCCTAATACATCCAACATGATGTTAAATGGTGTAATCTTTTGTCCTTACTGCATGAAATTAAACTTCATAGTCCTCTTTTTTGTCCAACATGACATTAAACTGTGTTGTCCCCATCGTCCTAACTACATGACGCTAAACTGTACAAAAAGTCTTTTGATACATCCTACATGACATTAAACTGTACTTTTTCCCTGCTACATGACACTAAATTGTGCAGCACTTACAGTCCTAACTGCAAGACTTTAAACTGCATAGTCCCTTTATATGTCCTACATGACATTAAACTATGCATCGTAAAGGTTGTTGTTACCTCTTGTTTCTCACACCGAGTATGACTCATGTGAGATTAGAGAAAACTTCAACCATAACACTCTCTCTGGGCTACTAACCATGTGTAAGTACCAACACCATCATTTTTAGGTCGTTGTCCCCAAGAACAACTTGATCATTAATTCATTCTTTGATTGAACTACGCGGACTTTGATCCCTGCCTTCCAGGCAGGGTACATAGGCAACCACCCAAGGTTCAAGCCCAAAACCAATCTCTTCACATCGGTTCACCTCCATCTCATACGATGTTGATTCATGAATCCACCCCTAGAATCAATATATTTACATTGGTTCACTTTCGTCCTTGCTATACGACGTTAAACTATACAACACTTTTGTCCAGTATGACAATAAACTATAAAATTATTTGATACCCTCACCTGGGAGGGAATCATTATTTACATTGATTTTCAATCATGTTTCATTCCTAAGACTACGTGCATACATGGAAATGCACAAACCTTTTATCTTGGGTTAAACCATCATTGCACTAAAGTACCCTTTCAACCTTCACATGTACGAACCAAATTTGTACAGAGGGTAGTTCTAGAACTATGTGGGCTTGATTCCCATCCTTATGGGATACGTAGTAACGTTCAAGTGTCCCTCAAATCCTGCCCCAAGTCTTTTGGGCCTAACCCCAAATTCCACTTTCAGTCCCTTGGATGAAAAGTCCCTATGAAAACACACACTGTGTATTTCTTATAAAGGTCTATCCTCTATGACACTAAACTAAGATCTCGAATCCTTTTCTCCCACATGAACTTAAACTGTAGTTCAAGAACTACGTATGGCCTGATTCCCATCCTTTTGGGATACGTAGTGAAGTCCATCATTTCCATTAAGGACCCAGCCACAAAACGATTATGGTTAGCATTGATTTGTGTATCTCTATATACATTGGAAAATACCCATCTTTATGTGTCATAATCCTAACCTTAAATATTTTCAGATCTTCATAACACTTTTCTTGACTTTTAGTCACAAAAATGTCAAATTTATGAGAGTTGTTTTACCTGAATATGCAGTACGTGCCCTTAGGCGGCCTTACATAAACAGTCTCCATAACAGATTTGTCAGCCAAAAGATACTATTATTTGACTATGAAGCCAATTCCCTTAGGTAGCCCTGCATAATTCAACCCCCTAACGGGTTTTTCAGATACTGGTAACTTCATTCTTGGGAAGAAAGGCTCTTTTGTCCTTATTTGTCTTAAATGAAAATATGTAGGGATCCGAAAAAATATCCATCCTTAACATACTTGTCCCATATCCTTTTTCATGATCTTAAAGCATTCATGTCTATGGTTTATATTCTCCTTCCCTACGTTTGGGTTAGACCTTCGTAGGAGTGATATTAATCCAGTTATTTGATAATCTTGTTTGGAAATATCTTCTCCATATTCAAGTACCTATTTCCATAAAGAAAACTCTATACTTTGGAAAATATGAATCTCCATAAACTTCCAAAGGCTTTTTAGCACTAGGAAAGTAAATTTCTGAGAGTTCTTTTGCCTGACTATGCAGCACATGCCCTTAGGCGGCCTTGCATAAATAGTCTACATAACGGACCTGTCAGCCAAACTATGCTATTTATTTGACTACACAGCTAATGCCCTTAGGTGGCCCTGCATAATTCAACCCCCTAACGGGTTTTTTAAGTAATGGTAACTTCATTATTGGGAACTACTTCTTCTAATGCCTTTTAGATCTTTTTCATATCATTCCTCAGATCCAAATTTTCTTAATTTATAGTTTACATATTTTCCCTCATACTTGAGTATGGTAATATGTTTTCAGATAAATTGTCAAAGAATTGAGTCAATTATAATTCATTCGATCAAAGCTATTTAGAACTTAAGCATTAGCCTCTTTATGTCCGACGTCCTTGACTTTAAACTACCCACAAAATAAAAAAGAACTTTAAATAAAAGAAAAGTTCCATCTCACTAAACATATATTTTGTATGATTTAGGTAATATTGAGCAATTAAAAGATTCAAAGTTTATAGGGTTATTTACATTAATCCTTGTATAAAATCAAACTATGCTTACTAGGCCCATTGGCTTAGGTAAAATTTAATATAGGGAGAAAAGGAAAATACGTGCACAAGTGATTAAATATGAACGAATTCTATCCATTTGATGTAAAAGAATTAGTGGAACATCCACAGATTGGAGCCTCTTCTCTTTTTTTCAGGAAATTACAAAAGGCTGCCGACATAAGTCTTCACTTGATGAACTGCATCCCGAGCTTCATCAGTAGCTACTTGAAGCTCATGCACTAGACCAACTTCACTCTTTTCAGCCTGATGGAGTGATTTATTGGCATCCGCAATGGTCTTCATACAATTCATTTTAACTCCCTCCAGTGAATTATTGAGTTGGTCAAGTTCCCGAGTAACAACATATAACTGTTGCTAAAGGTGGATCTTCTAGACGACTTTTTCTTTAATCTTATGCTTCAGCTCCTTCATCTTGGCAGCATAGTCAGCCTTAGCTTGGGATAACGAAGCCTCAAATTTTCCAATTTTGACTGATAGTTTCACCCTGTTCGGATCCTTGTGACACTTTTTCTCCTGCTCCCTCCTGAAGATGACTTGTTTCACCGTGGTATGGATCTCTTGGTATCCAAAACCGCCAAGTCCTAGCATGATGAACTGGGAAGAAAACTGGGAAATATTTGGTGACAGCTCTTCTAAAGGCACCTCAGATATGATTTTCCATATGTTTTTCCATGCCTTGCGTCGTGAGAAGCTAAGCACCTTAAGGACCTCTGGGTCTGATTCAACATCATCATCATAGGGGGGCATGTAATCTAGGATTAATGAACTTAAGGAAGTGCCATGTTCTGCTTCTTCCCCCATGACCCTGGTTGCTTTACCTTCTACTTCTGTTTGGGAGGAAGTTGAGACCTCACCTCCAGTTCTATCCATTGAAGTTGATAGCCCTGTTTGATCAATTAAAAGTATGGTTAGTTTCATAGAATAATGGAAGTTGTCTGTCTATCTTGAAAACTCAGTCCAATAATTACCTAACAGTAGATCAGAAGCTTAAGAAGACTCCTCCCCATCTTTCCCAGTTTCAACAGGATATTCAAGATGGGTCTCATGAGGGTTTACTGGGTTTATCTCCACTTGAGCTAATGTTTCTGCAATGGTAGGTTCGACATCAATGTCCACACCCTCTTCTGGCATTGGCAGTTCAGCAGCTTCTATGGATGGAACTGCATATTATTTTCAGTCATGATTAGAAGTGTAAATTATAAGATACTTTACTGGATGAAGGATAAAAATGATGCCAAAGGTCTTTTAAATCACATGATAACTTAGAATTATCATAAAATTCTACAAAAGACATTCCACGATTCATCATTTCATCCAATGATATTTCAGAATCCTGGTTAGTCTCACCGATGGGAGAATTTGATGTGTCCTCTTGGAGACCCTCATTCTGCGGCCCCTGAACCTAGACAGCTTCTTCAGGAAGGATGGCAGATTCAGTTTCTGTGGTCGCCAATGATTCTGGTGCATGTTATTCTCTACTTGTAGCAGCTGTAGGAGTAGTACTGGGAATAGATGTTGGCTCCTTTTCAGAAGCAGCCAAGTCAGCCTGAATTTGCGTTTGTTCCACATCACCCTCCATGGTCCTTAAGGGAGGATCAATCCATTCCCTTAGAGGGAAAATTGAAGAATCCCCTGCAATCCCAAGGAAAGTGATCAATCTTTTTCATGGTTTAAAATTCATGTTTATCCGAAGGACTTACCACTACTGATGAAGCATTTAGCGGTGGACTTCCTCCTTCGTCGTCTTTGTCCTTTTGGATTTTTAGGAGTATCAACAGTCTCCCTTATTGGAACTTGAATTGGTGAAAGGAAGGATATGTCCAACACCTCATTCATGGCTTGCTATCCAGGAGATATCTCGCTCGGTTCATGAGGAGAATCAGTAGCAGCCCCGATGGCAGTACCACCAGGGCTAAACTATGGTGAAGGAACCTCAGTTCCTTTTTTTGTAAGCTGCTGGATGAAGAAAATAACTTCCTTAAGTAACAAATCTTTTACTGGAATCAAGTTTCAAAGAAAATAAGGAAAGAAAACTTACATCATTAGGAGCCACATAATCATGCCACTCCTCATCTCCAGAACCACCAGACCCCTCAGTGGCGCCACGATCAATCATTTCCTTCACCCGCCTGGTGACAGGAACAGACTCATCAGTGGCATATATGAGCATTTACAACTCTCTGATGTAAGCCTTCACTTCATTGGGGTTAACCTCATATTGGATATCTGTAGAAGCCCGAAGATTCCCTATTCCAGGAAGTTGTAGGCCCTCACACAAATCTAACCAGGCAGTCTCAGTACCACAGTATAAACTCTGCCATGTCTGGATAGCCTCTGGTCTTAGATATGAAGGCTGCGAGGAATGTCCTATAATCTTTGACTTCAATTTCTTCCCGTCTCCTGCAACTGCAGATAAAGAATAATAATATAAGACTTATTGCTTTATAAAGTAGTAGTGATTAAATTACCACAATGAAGTAACTCACCATGAGTTGATGGAGTAGGTATCTTGATTCTAACCGGAGGATTATATCGGGCAAGAGGCCTCTTTTCCACTTGTTGTTCCTCATCATCCCCATCATGGAAGTCTGATGAATCAGTCCTAGAAGAAGAATCTAGAGAATCAACTTCAGGTGGGGAAACATCACCTTCATGAGGAAGGGTTTACTTCTCTAAAATCCTCTTCCTTTTCCCCACCTGATAAACTGGGTGATTCAGCACCCCTTTAGGGTATGATGCTATCCAGTGCTCAGCATACCATGTAGTCAGGTTATGTGCCAGTTTTTCAACTGGTAGATCAAATACCACCCCAGTCTTTTCCCTTGATGTCAGCAGCCACAGTTTCAGAGAAACCATTGGATGTTGCTCTTACCTGACATGTACTAGGGGAGATACGACAATCTGTTGCAGACACTTGAATTGACATGAAAATCTATATGGAGCATAGGCCTCTCATATAATTTCTCCATTAATCCTGGAAACTAGCACACCATCCCTACAAGCTAGCATATATTCCCTCAGATCCAAATTGGCGATTCCATCATCAAAAAACCGCCCAGTTGGTGGATTTCCATAGGGAACAAAGTTGAATTCATTAAATATGCTCAGCCTCACTTTCATGTCATAGGCATTAACATCTAATAGAGAAATTCCAGAGAATTCTTGCACTGCCAGCCTGAAAGAACTTCCAGGAATTTTTAATCCATTCTGTACATTGTAAGTCCTGAAGTGAGTGGCAATCCATCCCCATAAAACATGGAATGTTCCCACTATTATTAAAGGATATTTACCCATGAAGACATGAAGTAAACGGATGTGAATATTTGCTAAAATGGGGGTAGCCAACCAAACCATTTTTCCCTCATCCAACATTGCCTTAATGACAAAGGTCCCTGGCCTGACGCCTCCCTTTGAATCCCTGACTGGAAAGAGATAAAAGCTAATCCATAAAGCCAATAATCCCGCCAGACGAGTCTTCTTCGAGATCCTTTGATTCACCTCATATCCCCATTTCTCAAACTCTCCTGCTTATAGAGTTCACCAGAATGTTCCAGGAGCACCCCTCTTTTCGGGTTTTGGGCAGCTGGTAGGATGTTTGGGCCTCTTTTCCTTGGATTTCTTTTTCTTGGACCCTATCTCATTCAGCTCATTCTCCTTTGGCTCCTCTTTCTTCTCAATAAGAAATATATTCATCCACTGCTCCAGATGAATATCCTTTCTATAATGAGCTAACGAGGTCTCTGAACTGTTGAGCATGTGGAAGATTTTAAATAATTCCCGAGCTAAAGCATGAGTCTTCTATGAATCATTCCAAGTCACCTTGGGTGGAATGAATTCATCATATATGTCACCCAAAATTGGAGCCCATTAGATCTTGTGGACATCCCACATACTGATACCTACTTCTCCATGAGTCAGACGAAAAGAATTAGTTTCTGGGATCCAGTGGCTAAGTATCTCTGGCATGAAGTTATCATGTCTGAAAACATATTTTTTCCCAACCCAAACAGCTTCTTATATCGCAACTCCTTTCAGATCCTCAACAAACTCTGCACAGGTTTGTCGCACCCAATATTCCGACATCCAAGTTGGCTTCACACCTCCCCCAGGACAGAAGTCCCAAATTTTCTTCCAGCCTTTGGATTGATCCATGTGAGCATTTCAGAAGATTGAAGGATGATAATGTGGTTGCAGCTCAGGCTTATGAGGTTCCAGATCTGGAATACAAGGACTATGATGCATCATGTGGGCCTTATCCACTATTCCAACACTTATAAATACTCCTCCACATGAGATATTTTCTCATGCAAAGTTGGTATAATTATGATACCATGAAAATGGGAGATATTTCTTTGCTTTTGGAATAGTAACTTCTCATAGATGACCATAGCCATACAAAGGAAAATAAATGCTTTGGGGGAAGTTGTGATGATATTTATTCAGATACTTAGACAAATCTGGAAGAGTGCTACTTTTGATGGTATAATAATCATGGATAATGATGTTCATCATATCATCATTCAGGTTGCTAGCCAGATCATCAGCTATTCTGATTCTAAGAGCCATTAATTATGCACAAAAGTTGAATAAATTAACTCTTACGTAAGTTGATTTTTCATAAAATTTGTGAAGGAATTTCAGAAAAATGTCAAAGGCATTAAGGCGCGGAAGTCTAAACTTGGCACGCAAGTATGGATGTGTCGCGCAAGTTTTAATGTGCCGCGCAAGTTTTTGGTGCGCAAGTATCACCGCGCAAGTCTTATTACCTTGACAACAACATGATATCGAAGAAACAGTAGAAAACGAGCAACTTGCGCAGCGAAGGGGACCTGCACGACGAGAGATCGAAAATCTAGAAATCAGATGCTATGCGCGGAAAATGGCCATATATTTATAGGCCAGGCTGCCCATCTGCGTACCTATAGCTAGCGCACTCCATCCAGGGCGCTCCAGCCCTGTGCGACTCGCACCTGCGCACCTCTTTCCCTTTGGATTTATTCTTTTCCTCAGATTCACATCCTTATTCTTTTGGATCCAACTCTGAGGGGGGACTTTTTTTGATGCTCCTTTTCATCACATTTTCTAAAAGAATGGAAAGGGAAATGAATTTGAACAAATTGATTCATCCTTTGAAGAAAACATCAAAAATTGACAAAGGCCTGAACAAGGCTTCAAATGCACAAGGGTCGCGCTAGTTCTATCACTGTCACGCAAGTATACTTGCACGCCACCTAAAGGTCGCACAAGTGACTTGCGCGCCCTAAAGGATAACCGCCCGAGGTATTCTCCAGCCTATAAATAGACCCTATGGGCCCCCCATTTCAGGGAGAAATTTTTTCCAGAATTCAGATACAGAGCTCTGAATGACCAAGTCTATTATTCAGGTCTTCAGAACACTTCTAAGGTAATTATTTACCTTGAATGGAAGGTCTAAACAAGAGGAGTAAGGTCTATGTGTTAGAATTTACTAACACTTAAACTCCTAAAGTGTTTTACCCTTAAAGGAAATGAACATACTTGCGTGCTACCCTACTTCTTCACAAAAACTTGAACGCCTCACTTTTGTAAGTACTTCAGGATAATTCTAAAAGATTTGGTCAAGGATCGCCCAAGTGTTACACTACTGGTTAACAATCACGCAAGTACCCACGTGTCACGCAGGTATACCTAGGCGACCAGGACTTGCGCACCCACTCAGTACCTGCACGCCTTCCAGGACTTGCGCGCCCCTGACTTTTTGGGTGCTCTTCTTTCCCATTTAACCCCTCACATACCATTCCACCTCTCTTATTCAAGATTCAGTCTTAAATACACTCTTAAAATCCATTTATGGCATGTTTCCTTGATTAACTTCTTTATCTAAAAGGAATTATGTGGAATATCTCTCAAAACCTAGTGATTTACACATCTTCATGTCACTAAATATTGAGATTTCATTCATTCAACCTCATCCATTAAGATGAGAGAACCCCTTAACCTAAGCCTCCTTTTCAATAATAATCCCTAGTCATAATTATAAAATATGAGCATCCTCCTTAGGAGTAATCCCCACGTCCTGTTTAACCTAGGCCTCCTTTTCACGGGTAAGTCCAAGTCATAATTCCCATTAATTTTGGGCATCCTCTTCAGGAGTAAGCCCCAATCTTAAAATTCTAAAATATAAGCCCCAACCATAATTCTCTTAACATAGGATTCCTTTTCAGGAGTAAGCCCCAGTCTAAAATATGGTTATCCTCTTTAGGAGTAAGCCCCAAGTCCCTTAAATTTTCAAGTCCCTTAAACCTGGGCCTCCTTTTCAAGAGTAAGGCCTAGTCTAAATTTCTCTTAACCAGTCCTAATTTACCATTTATTTGGGAGTATTTCTCAAGAGTAAAGCCCAATCATAAGTCCCCTCCTAACATGGGAATCTTCCTTAGGAGTAAGCCCCAAGATTAGAGTATCAAAATCTCCATAAAGTACATATACCTTTAAGGACCCTGTTTTTGGGTTTCTTCCCTGAAGTAAATCTTAATCCTCATCTATTTGGGCAGTTATACACACATAAGCCCCAAATCATTGCATCTCTCATGGAACAATGGTATTGTTTCACCAATACCTCTTGTTTCTCACACCGAGCATGACTCACGTGAGCTTAGAGCGTAAAAGTAATCATGAAATATTTCTTTGAGCCATCAATCATGCATAAACATCATACCCCCTTATTCGAACTACGTGTGTTCTAATTCCTTTTCCAAAACAAAGGATACGTAGGTATCCCACCAGCGGGTACGATCCCAACATTGAAATAATCCATGTCCTTCTGAATGACAATAAACTTCAAGTGCCCCACTGAGTGTCTTTAAAACCAGTATGATCATCATAATGACCAAGAGACTTTTATGTATAAAAGGATACCATTGACTAAGAATCTCTAACAAATACAGATGATTCTCTATCAATGAATATCCTCGAATACATATAAAAGATTCTCTATATTTCCTACATATCAATCATTGATTGTCAGATCTAAAGGAAATCTCATTTTTTACTTGGTAATGTAATAAGGATTCACAAACATAACTTAAATCTATAAAGAGACTCCTCGAGTAGACAATAATTCCCCTAAAAAAGGTGTGATGAGTCCGACCTCCCATCCTCTCAACCAATGCAAATTCCTAAGCCTCATCAGTCCACAACTAATAAGCGCATACCTTTAGAAAGTAGGTTCAAATGGATATGGAATCATTGGATGTTTCTGGTTCTACGAACAAACCCGTTAGAAACTGCTTGTAATGTTTGAACCTTCAATCAATGAGGTAATCCACAATTATAGAGGGAAAAAAACATAAGTATCACTCATGGTACAAAATTAATTTAATTATTTAAACTCAATACATAAGTAATTCCACTTTTATAATCACGAATTAACAAAAAAAATCATTTACTATCCCATGGATTAATTCACAATTAACAAAAATCCATGGGGCATGGTCTTACCATTAACATTACATTCAATTCAAGTTATCCATTTCAATGAGAAAAAAACCCACTTAGGAGGTGGTTTGTTCATATAGGAACAATAAGGTGGAGTATCCATCCACCCATGATTTTGTGAAAGGCTATATAATTATCTCATTCACATTTGATAAGACAACACACCTCAAATGGTGGATTTATTATAAAGAGTACTTAATTAATAAGATAATTAAAGAACAAACCCTAAGGGGGGTGGTGGAAGTTGAGTTGAACAACCTACAATGAAACAATTTAATGATTAGTGAATATTTAATAAATTATATTAAGTTCTGCATAATTAATTTCCAATTTATGTGGTGATTCATGGTTAATCTAGTGCCTGACATAATAACTTAAATTATAAAACAAGTACTCCTTAAGGGAAAATCTATATACCATCTACCTCATGCTTAGGAAGATCTACTCATATAATATCAAGATTTTATTCATCGAGGTTTGAGATAAAATTAAGAAATTATCATACACCCTAAAAATAGGATGAATTATATTTTATGAAGATAAAATTTAATATGGCTAAGAAATTGGGAAAGGAGGAAGGAGGAGTTGTAGAATCACCGATATGCTTACAACATGATGAAAATCACTCATCAGAAGCTGGATGGTAAATATATCACCATGCCTAAAATAGGAGAGGAGGATCTCCATAAAGGAGATGTTATGTGTATATGGTAGGAGATGAAAAAGGGGTGAAACCCTTTAAAGAATATAGGGTAAAAACCAAAATCTTAACCATATTAGGATCCACCTGGTTTGGATACATGGTTTATAAAACTAAGAGCTATATGTGCACACCTATTAACGAAAGGTACTTGGTCTCACATGGTTTAGCCACATGGTTTGAAAAATAGTGAACCTAACTGTGTGAAACTATTGGTTATGTAGCACTAAGGGTGCGGGCTAGGAGTACCGTATGGGAAACCAATATGCAGTCTATGCGGGTCACCCTATGTTCACCTACATCAAGACACATGGCCACCTAGGACCCCTATTTAGTTTATAAAAACCTTTCTCCTTGAGGAATAAGGTCCCGTGGTCGACATGAATGGTTAAACTAATTGTGTGCTGACTGTGGACCTCGTGTTACCTCTCCAAAAACCATATCTATAGGAGGTTGGTGCTTCTGAAAGTCAGAAAAACTCCCGAGACACCTCCTAAGGCTTAAAACATATCAAAAAGTAATAATTTTAAGTCTTCCAATGCTTAGATTTATATTATGAATCCTTGTTTAGATAATGACACATCTATAAAAAGTAAAATTCAAATTCCTTTAGAAATTTCCATGTCTCAAAAAAGTAGAATGTTACTACCTCACCGCCATAGAAATTATTTTCTATAAGAATCCTTGGGGGAATAATGAAGACAACAACCAACCTACTTGGGTCATGAATATTCTTTCAATTAGCCACATTACATTTCAAAATTCCTAACACACCTCCAAACATCACATTAAACGTATGTAAACTTAGACGTAGAAATTCAAGTCAATGATCGAATTCAAAATTGAAACAACATGATGCTACTTACCCACTCTCATATAACTATATGCATGATCAAGCTATTGTATCTTTACTCATTTGACTTATGGAACTTCCCACCATAGGTTCTAACATTTAACATCCAACTACAAGCCATGGTATCACCACCATTGAAATATCCAACTCATGCATGCCCTTAGTTCTTTAACGATGCTTCTAAAATGATTATCAATTTTATCAAATGATAGACTCCCTTTTGAACTTAATCTTCCTGGTCAATCTAGCCTTTTCATGAAAATCCTAGACTAACATTTCATTGCACTCACACATCCAAATAATGTGCGATAAGTAGTTTCTCATCGACCACATGTAATATAAGAGAGACCTCTAGTTTAACCACTTATGGTCGATTTCACTAAAAAAATTCCCATCTTGGATAGAAAATTCATTCAAAATAATATCTTAATTCCTTTTGAACTATGGTACCTCAAGACTTTATTTGAGCATTCTCATTAAATCCCACAACCATATTCCTTTGTTGTCTCTATCCAAGACAACCATTTATGTAGTCATGCCTCAAGATGAACATAGAGATATAACCAATCCAACACACTTTGCTCATTACCTTAAAAAATGTCATCCAAGACCAAACAAATGTTAGGGTAAGCTTAGAATGATCAACTGGAGTCTAATGATCTCATCCATGGTAGTCCCTACTCTGGAATTTATAAGTGATACATTGGTTCATAGATGAGATTCCCATTTATAAAATCACTGACTGAGCCTAATAGAAGTTAAGTCAAAGAGTTGGCTAGTGTTTTTGAGTCTATCCAAGGTGGTCCAACTCGAGAACCCATGTACAACTCAGGACTGACCATGCCTCTATAACCAACCACACTTTCAAAGTGAAAATTCCACAAATTTTTCTTATAAAAAAATCTGGGAATTTTAAACTTTTATCTTTGTGTATAACCAACACATTATCAATATTACGTGGATGATATCATGATAGGGGAAATGATCACCACTAAGAAAATAGTAAACTAAGAGGATATCAAGAATTAGCCAGAAGACCATATAAACTAGCATAGTATCCTAGACGAAGTGCTTAGTAAGGATTTAATCCTACCATATCCATCTTATATAAGGAAGAATAATTGAACCATCTCTAGATGAACCGTTTTGAAATAGCTTAGTTGTATATGCTGAAACGTTGTAATAAATTTAACATAATGTATATACCAACCTAGGAATCCCATGATCACTCAAGAAAAACCACCATGGTCTATCCTGACTAACAGTGTCTTCCAAAGTGGAGTAAACATCTATCCATATAATCATCATGTTTCCTAAAAAGTACTGATTTATTTTAAAAATCACTATCCCTATTGGAATTCAAAAGAATTATTGAGCATTTTCAAATTTCACAAGTCGGTTTTTCTCCTACTACTAGGAAGGAAACACTAAACTAGTTTGATGTGACAGTCCCCACCTTAGGAGTGTTCTAGTTGTAATATTTTAAAAAAGAGAACCCATTCCACAGAACACACTTCATTGATCACTAATCACGGGTCATGGAAATGGAAAACACTCTTTTACCAAGATCCAACTTGAGAATAGAAGGAAACTTTCTAGTTAAAAGCACACTTGATCAAATTACTCTAGACATACGCTTGAAACTCATCTCAATTTATCTCATATCATTCCATATCATTACGAATAAAAGAAAAAAATGTTAACCAACATGTCAAAACACCTGGTCCTATTTGGAAGATCATCTTGATCATTTGGGAGGATTCACATTTCTTTTAATGCTTATGTCACTCTACCTTAGAGATGACAAGTCCTCGAATCTTAATAGTTCAATGAATAATTAATTATCACTAAACTCATATGGATTGATGCACCATTTTATTAACTTTTCAAGAATCATGTGCATCAATGCATACCAAACCTTGGTTTCATCAACAAAATAACACATACTAGATAATATCCATAGGCTTATCATTCCTTTACATTCAATATATAATGGACCGTACATAGGATCTAAGTCAAGAGTCATATTATTCCTTATGACTGTTAACCTGGATGATGAATTAACAATTCATCCATCACTGAAGAATAAGAAAGGTCACACAACCTATGAATTTGATGAACATGCCCTAGGAATGTCCAACCCGCTTGAACCAAGAATTAGATGATTCTCATGCCCATTACAAGGGTCAATTTATTTCATGAACACCCATCAAACATGGGTATCATTTTAGGAACTAAGAGTCCGGATCATGAAAAATGGAACCAAAAAATCACCACACATTTGAAATGGTTCATAATCATTTAGAATGGCTTTAAAGATATAAGGGAAATACCTACCTCAGTCCACCCCCCTTAAACAAGAATAAATAAACAAAACTATAGATATGTCATTCTAAAGAGATCACTAGGCTCTAACACTAATAATTTTGTTTCAATGAAACCTAATAAAAGTTAATCAGGATCCACAGGAAATGTCCATATTCCTATCCTAACCATTCAATGAGAAATAAGGTAAGTATGACCCTTACACGAGGTTTAAATACCTAAACACCTCTATGGGATTCATTTAAGTAATTTTAATCAATTAACATATATTTAAAACATTTTAAGGCTCAATTAAACCTTCAAGTACTCACTACAAGGAAAAATATACTTAGAGAAAGTTATTCAGCTGACACGATAATGAAAACAAGAAAGTCTTATTAAACTTTATTTAAAGAATTAATATTTAGCTCTCAGCTAGACATATTTAGGTAGTATATCTTATAATATCTATTTTAAATGCCATTTTTTCATTATAATTCAAAATTGGATTAGTTAAATAAAATGTCAATCTAATCTATAGATAAAAACACCCTTTAGGTTGTAATTGTAATTTTAATTAACTGAAACCTCATATGAGAAAACCACAAAAGTAGATAACGTGTTTTTTATTAATTAAAAAGGTGTCGTGTAAAGTAATATTATACCATATGTTTATGTGTAACAGTATATAGGCGGCTATAGACACTGTAAATAACCATTCTTATGTAACATAGCACACCCCCATGGGGTCATGTAATAAGGCATATAAAAATAAAGGTGACCTTTGAGGGTCCCATCTTGAATGAATAAAGGAAAAATGAAAGGGTCCCATTAAACCATTATGGGTTCATATAAATAAATCCTGAATCACTTTAAACATTAAAATTATATAAACACCTTAGTGATTTCACCCAATAAAAATTTATCATCATGACCAACCTACTCAGGTTGAGTCAAGGCTATCTCATATCCACATCCGGTCATGGTCGACCTACTTGGTTCATGTCATGTAAAATTTCCATAAGAAACCAATTCCATTAAAATCAAAATTTAATAGATTTTTATCTATAAAATGGCATTTAGGTATATAAATATCATAAATGATGGTTTGATTACATGGGTTACTATTTCCCATGTTATAAAACACCTATACACATTATAGATTTAAAATTTTCTCTCATTTAATCATAACCAACAATTTCTTATCCCATGTGACAAATGGACCATGTCTCCAACATGTATAAATCGATTGGTTAAATATAATTCCAACATCAATATATATTGGAAAACACCACTTAGATTAATGAAATAATTTTATTTATCCAACCATTTACTAAGATTATAATAAGGAATTCTATCATAAGTAGTAAATATAGGGAAACATAGAAATTAATTACCTAATTATGGTAAGAAAATAGACATGCTAGATAATCACACAACATTAATAAAATAATCACAAAAAAATCCTGTACATGTGATCATACTAAATGAATCATAGAAGTATGTAATAACACTCAAGACACAGATCACTATATCAAACAGTCTAATAATGCATCCTACATGGAATGGAATATTCATTGTATATAGATATCTATATCCCTATAATGATGCACATAATGCTATTTTCTTTCTATTCTAGGAAAATGGTAAAATATTGTAAATATAATAATAAGTAATTAGAAAAAGTACACTATTCACTCATGGTGAAATCCTAATCAACTATAACAACAACAAAAATAAATAATATATCCATCCCTAGTCACTTGGTATTTTCCCTATGTGTGGGGTGATCACTCCCAAACAAGAATATTTATCAAGTACTGAAACAATCCTAGTATACTATCTACCAAACAAAAAATAGTAAGAAAAAGGAAAAAAAACCTTTGTAACCACTTTGTAACATCCCAAACCGAGAGAAACTTAGAATGGTCCCCGAACCTGGATTTCCATTGGACATCAATTTCCCATCTCCATATTCTAGAGGCTACTGACTAAAAAAAGTGTCTAATGATTATATTATAGGGAGACAATACCATCATAATTAGAGTAGAACAGTTTTATATCAAATATAATTCAACAGATATCAGAAGCAGTACAACTAAAAGATAGAGTTATAGAAGGTAATAATAACTTATTAGATGGATGATGAAAATATACAACTATGCATGCATTTATGAATGAGGCTACATAAATAAAGATAAAACAAACAGTAGGTGATAAAATACACTACATGTATAACAAGAATAATAAAATCAGCAAGTCTATCTCCTCGTGCATCCTCGAGTGACCTAAACTCTAGCTCAGTCTTTTAGTCTTAGGGTTCTATGTACATATGAACAATATAAGAATAATCCATAAACCTGAAACTGCATACATGATGTCTATTTGGGAACCCTAGTGTAATGGTGGTCTGAACTGAGTGTGAGATACACTCATTAGTCCACCACCAATAGTGTCTAAATAATTACATTCCATGAATATAAAATATATCAGTGTGTAGGTATATCAATAACATATTAAATAAATAAAAATAAATTAATTCATCTCAGGTTCCTTTGGAACACCTGGCCCACAATACCTTCTTTGGCATAAGCCAGAATATCATTGAATAGAAGTCACCATGTTAAAACATGCACATATATATATTCATTTATGTATATTATTATTATCTATGTGCATAATAACATATAAAGATATATATATATATATAATTTTTATGAGCCTGGACATGACACATAACTTATACGGCATAAAAGGGAGTCTCTAAAATTGCAGAGCAATTCTGAGTAGTCACATGCAACTAAACATAGGACCATTAGTTGGTATGGAACCCCAGGTAAATACCCAAGCCATAATAGAATAAAGTCTATCATAAAGAGATAAAAAAGTCATAAAACTTGTAAAAATGCATAATATAACTCATTCATCCCATGATACCATCAAAGGAATCCTGTAATGAGGGATCCAAGTACCGCTCAAGGAGTCACGTGACTGATTTAATTTTTGAAACCATACATGATGATATGTAAAGTGGAAATTGAGGTATCACTCATAAAATCCAACTTACCTATAATTAGATCAATGTAATTATATAAATATAAAACCCATGTATCATTTATAGATTATGGAAATTCATCTAGCCTATGATCAAGTTCAAGGAATTATATAATGAGGAAACCCAAGTATTGCTCAAGGAATAACATAATGAAAGTAACCTATAATCCCAGACAAGGCATTACATGTAAGGAACCTGAGTATCACTCATGGTATATGTAATAAAAATTATCCTAAGAGTCTATTCATGGAATTACGTAAATAATTACCCAAGTATCTCTCGTGGTGTAACATAATTGAAGTAACCATGGAGCACGTCCATGGAATTCTGTAAAAAGGAACCTACATATCACTTAAGGTACATAATTTATTTAATTATTTAAACTCAATACCTAAATAATGACATGTTTATAATCATGAATTATCACAAAAAATAATCTACTAGCCCAAGGATTAATTCAAAATTAACAAAAAGTAACTTAACATGGTCCTACCATTCAAATTTCGTTCAATTCAAGTTATTAATTTCAAATGAGATAATTCAAAACCACTTAAGAGGTGGTTTTGTCATAAGGGAACAATATGGTGGAGTATCCATTCTACCCACATTATTAGTAAGTCCATTTAATTATCTCATTCAGGTCTGATAAGTCATTACACCTGAAAAGGTGATTTTATTATAAAAACAATTACTAATTAATAAAACAATTCAAGAACAAACCCTGATGGGGGTTATCTAAGTTGAGGAGAAAAACCTCAAATAATATATTTTAATTCTAAAAAACCATATAATCAATGGTATTATGTTACAAATAATAAATTTCTAATTTAATAGGTGACACCTGGTAAATATGGTGTATGTCACAATGGCGTAAATTATAAAACAACTAGATGCTAATAGAAAATCCATAGAATAAATAACTCATTATTATGAGGGTCCAATTGTCAAATATAAAGCTTTGATTTGAGTTAGTTTGAGAGAAGATGAAGAAACTGTCAAAATCCCAGAAAATAAGCCAAATTAGATCACATGAAGATAGAGTTTAATACAAATAATGAAACTGAGAAATGATGAAGGATGAGTTGTAGACTCACTAATATTCTTCTTACATAATGAAAAAACTTGAATCAATGTAAGAATGGTGAATATATCACCATTAATATAGGAGGAGAGGAGGAGCTCTATGAAGGGGTTTTAGTTTGCAGATGGGAAGAGAAGAGAAAAAGGGTGGATCCCTTTAAAGAAGGCACGAGAAAATTATCATTTTCCACATTTTTAAGAGCAACATGGTTTCAAAAGTAATGTCCCAACCATTTTCACCTACTTTAAAAAGTTAATTGACCACAAATTTTATTTCTAAAATATTTTAAAAACCTTGTGCCTAACCATTCAGAGCTAATAGTTAAGTGGCACTAAGGGAACTGGCTCGACACACAGTTTGGGAAAACAGTGCATACCCTATGTGACTTACCCCACTCACACCTAATACAAGACACAAAGTCTCCTTGGAACCACACATATTTTATAAAAACCATTAAATTTGAGGAATTGTGTTTCATGGTTGACCCACATAGATAAAAAACCTTTTTCCAACTGTGCACATCATGACGCCTCTCCAAAAACTAGATCTTTTGGAGCCCTATGCTTTCGAAACTAAATATAACTCCCGAAATACCTCTCGGGGGATTAAAAATTTTACCAAAATAATCTTCTTAATTATTATAATTCTCTATTTTAGATTATATATCTTGGTTTATAGAACAACCCATTTACAAGTGGTAAAATTCAAATTCCCTTTAAAATTTCCATGATTCAAAAATAAAGATATTACAGGTTGTAGGAAATCTTGATCATTTTGAACTAGTTTCATAATAGTGGTCTAGTTATTTATTTTATACCTAATTTAATCATTAAAATATCATTAAAGTTACGATAATTTTTGAATTATATTTATTTATTGAGCTTAAATTTCCTTTCATGAGTACTTTAGTCTTTATCCTAGAAGATAGGTAACAATCATTTTTTGGTGATGTTTTACCAATGAAGGGGTTTTTCTTAATTAATGAGTTAAATATTGATGTATATTTTAAAGAAACAAAAAATTAATTATATAAATATATATATATATATCATATTATGAAATTAATTATGTTTTAGTAATCATCCATGATATAATTTTATAGCATTGTTCAAGTAGGTGGTCAAACCATCCTAAACATGAACATACCACTCTTATTAATGACTATGGGGTGATGAAGTTGAAATATCATTAAAATATTAGTATAAACATATAATTTAGTTCCAATTAGTGTGATATATAATAATTATAAATGTTTTAGAAGAATAATAAATAGACATGAAAATATTACCTAATTGTAATTTAAAATTTTCCTCTTAGTGAACTTTTGTTAAACGATTGTATTAATGATAATAATTTATTGATAAAATAATTAATAGGTTATACAATTTTTATAATATGTACTCAATGATATAATAGAATAAATATTTATTTAGTAAACCCATTCTAATGTCCATCCATGTAATACGGTGATGAAAAGAAAAATAAAAATCAATTGTTCAATGGAGGCGGTAGTCCACATGTATGCATCATTAAAAATTTTGTTTTCAATTGAACGAGTGAATTGAATAATTTTATTTATAATTTTTAAATCTAAAATATTTTATAGATATCATAATAATTTATTAAATTAAATATTTTGACTAGTTATGTATTTTTGTTAAGGAAAATGAAACATGACATTTTTTGGTGGCGGTAGTCCGCACACAAGAAAATGTCATTTTCTATTCTCTTTGTGAAAATGGAAAGGGTGGTTAAAACTCATACCATAATTATATTAACATATCGAAATAATAAGTACACTGATGACATAATCTTTTTATCATGAAAATAAAATTTATAAATAATAAATTCCTACAAGTAAACATGAAATGAGAAAGAAGTGGTTAGAAATGTATACCTCACTACCTCGGTTATCTCCCTTACGAAGGGGGTTAAAACATTGATGTTGGGTATTTTGAGACAACCAAAAACTCATTAAGGTGGGTAGTAGTGTTTATAATATGTTAGGGAATATTTTAGGATGAACTAGGGGGGTTGATGTGAGTGGATTTGAGGAGAGGGGATCCCCTTTTATAAGTGAACAATATTAATAGTTTTGTAAATACCCAAAATTTTACAATAATAGAATGTAAAGCTAGGGTTAAATGGCTCCAAAATTTAGATTTAATGTCAAAGAGAATAGATAAGGTCTATAGAAACTCAACCACTAATTTAAAACCTATTTTTATCTTGAATGACCATTTACCTCTTAGGTTTCTCATTTGTACCATTTTGGTTTTAACCACAGTGAATAGTTTTTACCTTGGTAATTTATCCCTTATTACTAAAAATAAAATGCAAATTAATATAAAATTTTTACCTAATGATTTAAAATTTGAAATCCATTTTTTTAATTTAATTTTAAAGTGGTAAAACTAATTTTAAAAAACTAAATGTATAATGTATTAAAAACTCTTTTTTGAAAAATATAACTTAATTATAAAATGTTAAATATGGGATTATAAATCAAAACCAATAGTTTTTAAATTATAAATTCAATTATAAAATAAATATTTTTTCTTAGAAAATGGTTTAAAAAATTTACAACCCATACTTATACACATATAAAGTAATCAAAGTTATATTATTTGATAAAACAGTATTCATCACTATTCACCTAAAAATTTATCTTTTTAGAAAAATCCTAAAAATTCATGCTAAGATAATTTTGAAAATTTTAATCAGAAAATTATTTTTAAAAAAAATTAAAATACTAAAATTTATAAATTATCTTTTAAATGAAAATACAATACATTAAAAATACTAATTTTATTTAAAAAATGACTATTTAAAACTTTGTGTGTTTTAATAATATTTCATATAGATTTGTAAATAATAGAATATTTATGTATATATTTATAAATATAAATGTTTCCTATTATGTTGAAATTTTAAATATGATAAATTTAATTCATTAAGGTAAAATACAATACCCCTTTTGAAAATGTTTCATCTAAAGTAAATCTTTATTTTAAAATATTAATCAAAGAAAAAAGAGTCTATAATTCTTTTATTTTATTATTAAACTTTTATTTACCAATGATTATATTTTTCATGTAATTTTAATATATATAGGTTAATTTTAATTAGGTTTTGCATTATTTTGGTGATTTATGTGATAAAAGCTATCAATGATTATATCAATTTAAAGGATCCATAATCATAGGTCATTACAGTCTGTCTCCTTAAATAAATCATGTCATCATAATGTTATTTATTATGCACTGATGAAAGTGGGTGAGAGTAATATTAACATATCCATCATTGAAGATATAACCTATAATATGAAATCTACCTTCATTTATTAGGCTATAAGAAGTTATTTACCTTTACTCAAACCTCAATAATCAACCATATGATTATATACCCCAGTATACAGATACATTAATCAAATATTTTCAATTACATACCTTTCCCAAAACCATTTTGAATTTATAGGATATTAAACCATTGGGAAATAATACATATATCTAAAAATTAAGTCTATATTTATCCCTAAAATTTATTAACCACTAATTCATATAGTCACACATTAGTCAATACATATCATAATCCAAAATAGTTATCCTAAAAAACCTAATAGTTATCCTCAAAACATAATGTCATGTAAATTCAAAATAGTTATAATTTGATTCATAATAGTTATCCTCAAAACATAACCTTATCACCAACTATAACTTCAGGGTAATTTATACTATTTAATTTATGTTTTAAAACATTAAAATAGAACTAATAAATAAAAATCCTTAGTTGTTTCACATAATCCTCATAACTTTTAAAATATATTATAACATCATCCATAAATATCACTCATTAATAAAAATATCCCAGAGTACCAAGACGAAGTTTCAGTTAAGGTGTTATCCTCACTATGATAGATAGGACAAGGACACTAAAATTTTCCATTATAACATTCATATACTAATATTCTTAGACATTTAAGTATTCTTCTTTATTCAGTTATAATACATAGTGGGTTCTGGATACATTCCTTTCTCAACTTTATCTTCATAACCATGTGTCAACCAAATAATAAAACCAAAATGATTTTGACAACATCTAAAATAATCAAATTATATTAATATTAAATATTATTCCTAATAAGACTATCCATTTAATCCTTTACTTTAGACTATGATACCTTCATTTCAACTATGACACAGTTGGTTAATCCTGTAACTCTCTTAGTTCTACCTAGGTTACTATAAGTTTTGTTCTCTCATACTTATTAACCCAATCCATAAGTTTTGAAGGAAATAAATTCCTTATAATGGTACATAAAGTGAATGTGATTGGCCAATGCATATCCAATGAGAGTGTCTAGAAATGCATGAAGTTATGCCTCAATCGTGCAATAAGTCATAATTATGTAAATACCCATCAAAGCCCTCTTCATGGTTATTTCCAATTGGTAGAATTGTGATAGATCTAGTATCAAATTTCCAATATCTAGAAAGGTATTATTTTATAGGAAAAACACCCAATAAAAACATTACAAATATTTAAGGATACAATCCTATACATAGAATCATACATAGGGTTTTCATTAAGGTTCTCTCATCCTAATCCCCAAAATAACTAAACTAATACACATAAATAATTAAACCTATCTCTGATACCAACTATATAAATGTTGGTTAGACATGTCTTTATTTTATAAAATTTCAAAAATTTAAACATTATATTTCCAAAACAATCACGCAATCCAAAGAACACAAGGATTAGTGTCTTTGTGTACTTGCTACATAATAAACTTATTTTAAAACCCTTTAGAACATTTCTCCATAATTCATCCACCCAAGACTCCCTACTATACTTATTATATGTTATACTCCTCATCATAACATGAGGAAATAGAAACATAAGAAATGAGTGAGCTCAGATACTCAATAATGGTAATCAAAAGTGACAATAATAAAGTATCATAAGTAAAGATAAGATAATCATAAGGGTATAATCATGATACATAGGAAGATTTATTCCAAAAAAATCACAGATCATAAATCATGGCATATGACATGACATAACATAAGAAATTAATCAAAATAGTTCAATATCGCGAGTTAATAAAACTGATTAATGATATCATATCCAAGTCATGAGAATAATACTACAATTATGAAACATATTTCAAATTTGGCACAAAAATTAGTATAGGAAACATTACCTTCATAATCCATCCCATAATTGCCCACACTTATGAGCCACTATAATGAACTCATTAATAATTATATAATGAGATATAAACTTTAAACAAATGAATTTATGGGTGATTTATTACCACACCCCTCATCATCCATACTTATGAGTCCTGCTTGAAATTAATCACTTATTACATAATAAATAACCCATGGAAATAAAATGGGTTTCATAAAATTTTCCAAATAATAATCACTCACTTTTATAGTATAAAGTACCTATATGAAAAATGGGTTTCATTAAACACATCCTAAAAAACCATTGAAAATAAAAAGGGTTTCATATGGATTCACATAATGAAATCATTAATAAATCCATCACTAATAATGACATGATAAACCCATAAAGAATAGATGGGAATCCAATGACATAAAGTTACATTCTATGTATATACCATTAAATCAAGATAATAAAGAGTATTGTGTTTAAACTACACATATAAAGGATATACAGGTAAGTTAATAATTTCACCAAATCCATTGATATATGGAATCTAGGTGAACTAGCTTAAATAAATAAAAAATAAGGTATCTAGAAAGTAAATGAAATTGGTGAAAAGTTAGAATCAAACACAGTGTATGATTTGGTAAGGCAAGGGAAATAATGGATTATTCCACCAAAAGAGAAAGATATTACCTAGGTCTTCAAGAGAAAGAAGTTGGAAGATCATACTAGAATAATATATTTAATAAATCATAATGTATGTCAAAGGATGTGGATTTAGATGGAAACCATTATTAATATCACTATAAAAAATCACTTTGGAAATAATAAGAATCCATAATATTTTGGAAAATTTTTTAGCTAAAAATATTGTATAAATAAATTAGAATAATATTTTCATTTATAAATCCATTAAATTATTGAATAGAAGTATCATATAAAATTACAAAGATAGATGAATGAGGAGTTCACATAGAAAATGCTAAAAATTAATTCTCTCTATAATTTAATGGAAATGAGTCATACAGAAAAAAAATAAAATCTATTTAAATTTATTAAAGTAATATAAAGTATTAAAAAATTAACACAATCAATTATATATGTTTATATAAGGATATTTGTAAAATCATCCAATGTTATAGGACATGGAAAATGGGAGGTTCCTGATCAAAGATAAGAGACAGGGCCACTTTCACTTACATGAAACACTTCAAGTAAAATATGAGTCAAAGGGAAATGAAATATAAAGAGATCATATAAAACACCATGAATATAAAATGGAAATTATGGTAGATTTATATGGAATTAAAATACCCTATATGTATTATCTTTCAAAAACAATATTAATTTGAAAGTGAGATTGGCAACAAAACCCTTACGATTTGAGTAGTAATTTGATCAAAACTTTTTTCAAGTTGGTTATATTTTGTATCAATGGTAAATTTAAAGAAGTTAAAAAATATGGATATTATAACCAAATGAATATGTTAAGATAAATTCATTTTTTAGTAACCAAACATATTAAATTTATCATAGTGCACATTAAGAAATAAGAATTAAGAAACTGAATTTGAGAAAAATAACCACTTACCTCATTTCTCTACTTTGTTGAAAGAACTATATAATCCTATATAAAAAAATAAAAATATTAATAACCTATTTTGGAACCTTTTAACATATATAACTTTTTTTTAACTTTATATATAATTATTCTCTATATTTATATTAGTTAGTTATTAGCTATTTTTGATGTTGGGCATGGGTAATATTGATTGTTTTGAACTAGTTTTGTAATAATGGGGTAGTTATTTGTTATTATACTAATGTTAGTAATTAGTTTTTTTATTAAAGTCACTATAATTTATATGTTATAATTATTTATAAGGTTTAAATTTTCTTTCATGAGTACTTTAGTTTTTATCCTAGAATATGGAATTAACAATGAACAATTTGGGTGATTTTTAACCTACACAGTGTATTTTTTAATTAATGAGTTGAATATTGATTTATATTTTCCAAAAATATATATTTATATACATATTTATATAATAATACACATTTAATTTCGTTTTCATAATCATCTATTATATAATTTTATTGCATTGTTTAAGTTTTTGGTCAAACTGACCCAAACATGAACATACCATGATTATTGGTAATTATAAGGCTATGTAGTTGAAATATCATTACAACTGTAGAATAATGATATAATTTATTGTTTATTAGTGTGATATTTATAAATTAGAAAGGACATAGAATAATAAATAATTGATATTAAAATATTACCAAGTTTGAATTAAATAGTTCCCTCATAATATGCTTATTTTAAACAATTGAATTAACGATAATAATTTTTTGATAACATCAATAAAAATAGATCCAATTTATCAAAAAATAATGATATTATAAACATCATATTTACACATAAAAAACATTATCATGACCATCCATATAATTCAATGATGAAAAAAAGAAACCAATCATTCCATGGAGGTGGCGGTCTACACATATGCATGGTTGACGATTTCATTTTCTATATAATTGGATAAATGAATAATATGATTCATAATTTCAGAATTGATAATATGTTATAGATATAATAATAATTTACTAAATTAATCATTATTAAATTTCTTTGAAGGTGGTTAAAGTAAAAAACATGCTGTTTTGTGGAGACGGTAGTCTGCACACACAAAAATGTCATTTTCTTGTTTCTTTGGGAACAAATGAAGGGTGTGTAAAGATTTTATCATCATTATATTAACATAAATGTACAGTTATTATACTGATGTTATAAATTTGATATGGAAGAAATAAATTTTAGAATTAATAAATGCACAAAATGAGAAAAGAAAAGAGAAAGAATCGGTTAAAAATATAAACCTCACTACTTGAGTTATATCCTTTGTAGAGGGGTTAAACCTTTTAAGGATGGTACTATGAGAAGATAATAACTTCTCTAAGGAGGATAATATTATTTAGGAGAGTTTAGGAAAGATTTTGGGCAGAATAATGGGGTTTTGGTGAGAGGGGAAGTGATAAGAGGAGGGCCCCTTTTTATAATTGTAAATGAGTGTCATTTGTGTAAATACAAGAAAACATTTCAATAATAGAAATTCACTCTCAATGAAAATGACTCAAAAATTAAGAACTAATATAGAGAATAAAAGTTTCAATACACATCAATAAATCAATTAAAACTTTTTATCATTCATTCCACTTTACCTGTTAGGTAACTCATATTTTTCTATTATGGTTTTCACCACGGTAACTAGTTTTTACCTAGGTATGTTATCCTTTAGGACAAAAAATAAAATGATCATTGTAATATAATTTGGACCTAGTGATTCCAATTTCGAAACCAATTATTTTTATTCAATTTTTAATGTGAAAAATAATAATTATAAAATACTACATATATATACTATATTAAAAATTATTCTTAAAAAAACGTAAATTATAAAATGTCACATAAGGTTTAATAAATTAAAACCAACATTTTTAATATAATAAATTCACTTATAAAATACATATTCGGTCATTTAATTTTTTTTAAATTTCCAATTCATACATATATTAAAACAACGTCATGAAAGTCATGTTATTTGTAAAAATGGTATTTTTCTCTATTCACCTAAAAATAAATTTTTGAGAGAAATCAAAAAAAAGTAATGCAAGTATAATTTTGAATTATTTTTATCAAAAAATATTTTTTTTCTTCCAATTAAAATTCTAAAATTTATTAATTATATTTTAAACTAAATAAAAAATACTATAGAATACTAATTTTATTAAAAAACACTATTTTTAAACTTCAGTGGTTTTTAATAATATTTTATATAGATTTATAAATAATGGAATATTTTTATTTTAGTTTATAAATATAAATATTAAATATTATGATTAATTTTTAACTATGAGAAATTTAATTTGTTAAGATAAAATATAATACCTCTTTCTAAAATGGTTCTTCAAAAGGAATTATTTAATTTAAAATATTTATCAAATAACAATAATTAAAAATATTTATTTTAATTGATTATTACATTTTTATTTAATAATTATTATATTCTTCATGTTGTTTTAATATGTCTTGGTTCATTTTAGTTGGCTATAACATTAGTTTGTTGTTGAGTATGATAGAGGCTATCAAAGACAATGTCAATTTAAAGGATCCAAAATATTGAGTCATTACACAAACTATATTAAATAACTAAATTCAAGATAATAATTTCAATTATAATCAGAGGTCATGGTAGAATAAAAATTAAATTAATTGTATATTCATTACAAGCATGAAATGTTAGGCACTATCCTAGAATAAATTTATCATATAAAATTTATCAATCAAAAATTCATAATATAAAAAATTCTTAATTCTTAATATAAAATATAATAACATCTAAATAGATGAACAGTGAAAATATTTAAACATGTGGTAAAAAATTATGAAAAATTCATAAATAAAATTTAGTTATAAACACTTTTATAATTTTTTATTTATAAATTATGGACATTTTATAAATAGGAACATAAAAATTTTATATTAATTTCAATATGAACTGTATAATATTTATCATTATATGGAATTCTAATTTTAAATATATGATATTTTAGGAATAATAAACTACAACAACCCTTCTATTTATTTCACACTGAAACATAATTTATTAAATAAAACCTTCACTTGATACAAAAAAGAAGATGGAGTGGTCTAGTGTCTTTAGGGCATATAAACATTACATAACAACTTAAAAAAGGAAATACACATCCTTATTGAAAACCTTTTTTATATGACAACATAAATTAATTCATACTTAGTATTGCATGTGATAACCTGAGGACATGCATAACAAAAGGGTGATATACAAAGCCCAGTAAGGGATTAAACAAGGAATGACATGAAGAATAATGTACATGTTAGGAAATAGTTATATCAATGGAGCATAACAGAAACATGAATATAAAGGCATGATATAACATGATTATCAAAACATGGAAATGTGGTAACAACGTTTAACATGATATTAGCACGAGCGAAGGATCATTGCACATGGATAATGAGTAAATCCTCTTTGAGATTGAATTAGAAGGTGAAAAAACTAATTTCAATTGATGTATCATGATACTACTCTTTACATAATGCTTTGGAGTGCTATTAGGGTTCACCCTACCTAATCGTTTCATTTCATGCATAAGTGTGCCACATGGATCATATAACATCGATTCATTAAACATCGTAATTTATTTAATGATAAAGGGGTGTGGAATTCGTACATGAAACTCTATAATCAATATGTAAATGTGCATAAGGTGAATACCCTTGATAGATAAATGGGCATTGTATTTACTACACAATGACTTTGGCATGGAAAATCACTGTGCAATTTCGGCAGCATAATGACGTGACATAAGAATTCATAAAAATGGTTTCTAAGAGACAAATGGGTATCTCATCCTATTTAAATGAAATATACAGTAAGGTGGGGGGGGGGGGGGGGTTCATACAGATACATGTCCCAACATATTTAATTGAATTTAGATTTATAATATGAAATAATTTCTTGAAAGTAAATGTTGAGAGAGAAATCCCTTACAAAATTTTAGCATGGTAATAGGTGTACATGGAAGGAATTAATGTGAAATAAAGGGGTATCTCATCATTCAAAAATAATTATGGAATTATTGGGGAGGTAAAAAATGATACCTCAATATTTTTAATTTAAAATAAAAAGGTATAACAACATAACAAAATTTGGAAATAAAATGAGAAAAAAAGAAATCCCTTACTTGGAAGTGTGATCCCAAAGGCTTGGGTGAATCCTGAGGGAGGATTATTGGCAGATTAGGGAACCTTGGGAGGATTATAGAGATAGTACGACCGAGGTTGGTTGAGCTACATATGTTTTTAGTGAAGAGAATTGGGAGATTGGGTGGGTTTATATAGGAAAAGAGAGGGAATTCTTTATTATTTAGGTTTTGGACACCACACATTAAACTAATCAAAACCAAAAACCAACCAATGGGGTTTTCAAATTATTTTTTCCAAATGGGAGTAAAAAACAAAATTTTATAAGGCCAATGTCCATATTTCTTAAAATATAAGTATTTCTTATGTGGAGGTGATTCACACTCTCAAGGAAATCATTTTAAAAACATAAAATGTTTTATAAGTCTTGGAGGGTCCACTAAATCATTGTAAAATAAATGAAACAAACCTAAAATCACAATATTTTAAAGGTAAAACATATATTGACCCAACATAATGTTTATAGTAATTTATTACATCACTATTTTGTCATTATGATGTCATAAAACTCATTATATATTTAAATTGTATTTAATGTTTATCCAAAAATTTGACTATCTCAGAAAATTATGAAAATTTTATTATTATATAATTTCGATGTCTTGAATCCAAAAATGATATTAATTTTATCAAAACAATTTTATAAACATATGATTTTTTACTTTTAAAATAAAAACCGAAATTTATAAAAAATTCACAGGTTTTAACAAAAATAGCTTTCAAACCTTGATAAAAATTATAATTGTATTCATAAAAATTATACAATCATTTATATTTAATAAAAAAAACTAGTAATAATAATTTATTAAAATATTACATAATTCCAAAAATCCATTAATTCATCAAAATAGATTTCTTAATTTAATATTAAATAAAAATACTATTTTTTCTTTAAAAACTATTTAAAAATTAACCATAATAAAATGAATTTATTGTCTCTATAAATAAATAAGCTACATAATCATAGTTATAGGGTCTTGTTACATAAACCCTTATTACACCAACATAAGACCAAAGGTTATGGTGTGCGATGGTGTCAGACTCTTGGGGTGGCTCAGATAACATTGCTTGGGTGGCAATCTCTATCAACTTCCACTTCCCCCGTAGGAGGTTCTGTTTAAGCTTAATGTGTTGAAGATGGAATTGGGATTGGTCAAGAGTGAAGACCAATGACGCAACCTCCTTCCCGAGATTTGATAAATGGGATTCACATGGATCAATTCTACTGGATGAGGCCATTGTTTCATTTCTATGATTAAATTGGATTTTTAAAGCCCTATATTTATACTAATCATGTGATCATGATTCAACAACTATATTAGAAACGGTCCCAATTCTTAATGGTATTTTAAAATCCAAAAACATAAAACTAATGAGGTTTATATGCTATATAACCCTTTTACATAATAAGACATTTAATTAGATCAAGAGTAAATTTCATTAATGAATGCTCGGGTCATTACAATCTTCCCCCCTTAAGAAATTTATCCATTGAAATTTCATTTTCCTCAACTAAAATAGATGTGGGTAACTATGATTCATCACTTCCTCTGTTTCCCACGTTGCCTCTTGAAACTCGTTCCTTCTCCACGACACCTTGATGATGGGCATTGTCTTATTTAGTATAACTTTTTCTCTATGATCTAATATCTTCACCGGATTCTCTTCATAGGAGGGTTCATTCTCCACTGGTACCACCTATGGATTTAGAACATTTGATGGGTCAGGTATATACTTCCTCAAAAGTCATACATGGAATACGTCATGTACTTGAGATAGATTCTGTAGGAGTTCTAGTCGATAGGCCACTACTCCAATGCGATTAAGGATCTCAAAAGGGATGATGTAAGTTGGACTAAGATTTCCCTTCTTCCCAAATCTCATAACACTCTTCCACTGTGATATGAGGAGGAATACCATGTCTCCAACAACAAACTCTAGGTATCATTGATGATTATCAACATATCTCTTTTTTCTACTCTGAGAATATTTAATATACTACTGGATGGTCTTAACATTCTCCACCATTTCTTCGACCATTTCTGGACCTAGGAGTTTTGGCTCCCCAACTTCAACCCAATATGCCAGTGTTCTACACCTCTTCCCATACAGGTTTTCATAAGGATCCATTAGGATGATTGAGTGGAAACTGTTATTTTAAGATAAATCAACCAGAGGAATATGTTGATCCCATACTCCTTTTAAGTCCATTGAAAATTCTCTCAACATATCCTCAAGTGTTTGGTTAGTCCGCTCATATTATCCATTAGTTTAAGGATGATAATTCACACCAAATTTCAACTCAATATTCAGAGCATGTTGAAGACTCTTCCAGATCATAGAGGTGAATCTTAGATCTCAATCGGATACAATATATAGTGGTACTCCATGAAGACTTACCAATTCTTTGATATATATCCATATCAGTTGATCAAATGAGAATGCCTCTCAAATTTCAATGAAGTATACAGTGTTTGTAAGATGATCCACAACAACCCAGATATCATTGTTTCCTTCGGATGTCTTTGGAAGTCCGATGACAAATTCCTTGGCAATGTTCTCCCATTTACATTCTAATATGACTAATGGCTAAATCTTCCCCTTATACTTATACCTCTAATCCTTCACATGCTGACATACCAGACACATTGATGTATACTCAACGATATACTTCTTTATGTGATTCCACCAATAAATCTCTAGCAGATCTCGATATATCTTTATGTTTCCTAGGCGAATAGAGAAATCTAAACTATGTGTATCATCCAAAAGCTATTTCTTGAACTCCCGATTTGATGGAAGACATAGTCTTGACCCAAATATCACAATTCCTTCTTCATTAACATTGAACTCTGATGATATCCCTTTTCTAATAGTTTCCACTTTCTTCTGAATTCCCACATCATTATTTTGAGCATCCTATAACCTTTCCAAAAGAGACATTTGAGAAATAATTTTTGAAATGATTAATGATGTTCCATTTTTTTATGATTCCCGTGTCCATATTCATCAAATATAAGAATATTGGATCATTTTAAACTCTTATCAATGATATAATTACTGGGTCCTTTCAACTTAGAGCATCCACCACTTTGTTCATTTTCCCAAGGCGGTAATGTATTGAGCAGTCATAGTCATTGATTATATCTAACCATCTTCATTAGCGCATATTCAACTCTTTATGTGTGAATATATACTTGAGAAATTTGTGATCCGTTTATATTTCACACATCTTGTAACGACCCAATGTTTTTAATGGAAATTCCCTTCTTATAAATATGCCATAAATCACAACATAATGAACTACTAAGTGATAAGTGACCTTTAAACATAAGTTTATCATTTCTGTGTTTGTAGTTTCAACAATATGACATACACGGTTGTGTTCAAGATGTTTTTTAGAGCCCGATAAGAAAAACCTAACTTTTTGTGAATAGTAACCTACCCTTATGAATATTAACATACCCTTATGAATAGTGATATAGAATAATTAATAGTAATCTCACCTATGATAGTATAAAATTAATATTCAAGTTGGAAGTATGATATACCTATATTTTAGAATGAGTTAATGAGGGTTGTAAAACTGGTTTTTGATAATAAATTATGATTTTAATTAAATATTAAAACAATCATATTTAGAAAGTTATTTATAATAAATTATAAATTTAATTAAATATTAAAATAATCATATATAGAATTTTTTTTTGAAAAATTGACTTCATTTTTGGATTCTACATGTTGAAAAATGCTCAGGGTGAAATTTTGGGATTTTTCTAAAATACTTGAAATTTTGATGAATAGTAAAATACGGTAATTTACCATATATATAAATTATGAGATAAATAGACTATTACAAGAATAATGGATGATTTCACCACCCATGGTTCGAATTCACAAGACCCATTTACTATTCTTGGTAATGGAATACTTACTATTCCTTGTCTTGGGAAGAAATAATAAATTAATGATTATAATATTATGAAATCCCTCCTCTCCTCCACTATAAAACCCCCTTAACTCCCTCTTCTCTCCACTCCTCTCAAGCCTTGTGACTTGCCATTATTCTACCCAAATCTCTCCCCAAGGTCCTCCCCCACGTCAAAATTTTCTCATCCTCTAAAAAAATACCAAAACCTCTCCCCTTAAGAGGTTCTCAAAGGAGGAAGTCTCAAGAGGTAAATTCCTCTTCCCAATTTTTTCTTTTCTTTTAAGTTCTTTTCTTTTTTATTTCTTTCCTCACCTCCCTTCATCATAATAGTATGATAAATCTAGTAAAATACATGTACTGTAATTTTCTCATGATAGTGTTATATTTCATTGCCTTCTCTCCTTTCCCCACCCTTTTATTTGAAAGAAATGAAAGCATCGTTTGAGATGTGCTAATTTAGCACATTCATGGACACCAATTTATCAATTTATATTATTATCTTTAATTATGGTCATGAAACCATTTGTGTTATTGTTGAACTGGATTATTATATATATAATATATCCTATTCTTGGTTCTGTAATCCTTTGGTACAAATGTAATTAATTTATAAATCAAAACACATTCTTTGTAATCAAATCCACCGATTAACAAAAAACGGTTATCACAATGGTTATATATATAATAATTCGACTTCACCCTACGTAACCTAATTAAAATTAAAACCATGTAATCTCCTGTATATGAAATAAATAAAATAACTTCAATTCTGGACAACCACTTTCATATTTCTTATAATCCAAACTTGAATATAAGTGAACCGATCTTTTAAAGCCAAGTAAACAAATGAGCCCGGACAACATAATTGAACCTTGTAACTAATAAAAAAGGATTTGAATGAACTAAAAAGGGTTATAATAAATAAATTGAATATATAAGAGGTTCTACAATTATTAATTAATAATCCTAATTTGTTTATTTATGTCATTAATAACAAGTGGAGAACACCAATGGATTTAAGGTAAGGGATCCTCCCCTTTTTACTATTAATCAATATTGTTCTCTATGCTATGCCTTGTTGTGTAATACCAAGTGATGGGGTATGTTTATACACCTTCCCCATACTGCCCTAATGATTTATATGTGATTATAAACCCATTACCTCTCTCATCAAGCCCTCTTAGTTACACCCAATACCATGTCGATAAACCATAATGGATTCTACCCAAACTTCCTTTAACCCTTCGGGGTGCTCTATCTTTCTTTTTACCAAAAATGTTGTTTTCTTTTATTTTATGTAGAACTTAGACATTATGTTTATATTCTCCAAAATCATGTTCCAATATCCATCTCTTATTCTCTTTTGTGTATATATATTCTTGAAAGGGAATCTCTCTTCGATACTTCCCAATAAGCACACTCGTTTTAAGGGAACTTCCCAAAATTTTACCCAATTTCAAGTGCACTCTATCTTTTATTTTAAGACATAATTATCTTTGTAAATTATGTATTTTTATTATGAAAACCTTATTGGTTCAATTATAGTTTTAAATAAAATAATTTCTTCTTTAGTATTTTAAAATATCTATAGTATTTTCTTTAAAACCGCACAAAAATGTTTTAATGCTAATGTTTCTAAAATACATTTCTCATATGTTGTCACTTATGTTTGACACCAATTACCATGTTATATTCCTATTTAACCCTATGAACATCCATTTATTTTCTAATTATTTCTTTACATGGACACTTTCATGATACGCCCATTGGTTATGATTTATGTACCCAATTCTTTCCATGGGTACCCTTACGTTTGTGTAGGGTTGATTATGTATGATTTTATATTATGATTCTGCCAAATTTATTTGATTCCATGTTAATATGATCCCATGCTTATATTAAATGATTTTATAAGTTTCATGCTTTGGATATCATTATTTCATGCCTCCTTACTCATGTGCTTGAGATGTATCCTTATGTTCATTCCTTTACTGGGCTTTTAGCTAACCCCTTTGTTCATGTGTTCCCCAGGGTACCCCATGAAGATATAAGGGCTCAAAGGAAGTTAAAAGCTCTTTATGGAGATTAAATAAAGTTGTTTTTTAGCCCTATGTTTTATGTTATATGTAACTAGTATTCCAAGACACTAGTCTTAATTATCCTTGGATTGTACTCTGATTATTAATTATGCTTAAAATCATGAAATTTTTTTTATGTAAAAGGCTTGGGTCACTATAGTTGGTATCATAGGATGGTCTAGTTATTTTTGGAGATTAAGAATAAAACACCTTAGTGAGAACCTTAAGGATGAGACTAAGTATAAGAAAATAGTCTTAAATTTTGGTGATTATAGAGTAAGTGGTTTATCAAGAAAATACATCCATGTCTGGATACGAGCAGGTAGAGGTGGCTCTAGCACAGATGTATCTAGGGGTAAAAACCAAAAACACCGATTTGATCTAGAATTGAACGGGAACTATTTCAAGAAAACGGGCCTTGCTTCCCTCTTGGTTAAGAAAATCCTGGGGGATATGCTTTGGTAGATTCACGAGCTTAGTAAAAACCATTATTAAGGGACAAAAAGAATCCCATAAGAATATAAGTTAAAAAATAGATCGAGGATAACCTAGATATAAACCTAAGGAATCACATGTCAAGATATAATTATTGTTTATAATTTCATTCTTTTATGTTCAACGTTTTTTTATGATCAATAGCCATGTATTCAAGACCACTAATTATAAGTTCTTTTTCTTAGATAATGGAAGGATATATAAGAACACGTTCCAACAACCAATGTGATAGGAAATGTGATGATTTCCTTAATGACATGCCTGATGTTACAGAAGTGGGTGCTCAAAACTTCATGGAAGTACTTTCTCAGCTAGCTCGAGTTATGAATAATAACTTGAATCAGGTGGAACATCCCCCTCCTTCCAGAAAAGAGAAAGTTGTCGTATAATCCTTCATGCGACAAAGGCCTACCATGTTTATCGGGTCTTCTAATACCCTCCTTGTAGAAAAATGGATTAACTCTATTGAAAATATTTCATATATCCACTAGTTCTCGGAAGAAAAGAAAGTTGTACTAGTAGTCTATCATTTTGATGGGGAATCTGATCAGTGGTGGACACTGATCAAGAATACAAAGTCCCAAGAGGAAATTGATTCCATAGAATGGGCAGAATTCAAGAGGGTGTTTTTCAACAAATATTTTCCTCAAACCTTCTGTATCAAGATGGAAAGATAGTTCCTTGGACCCAAGAAGAAGGAATATGAGTCCATCGAGGTGTATGAAGATAAATTTACAAGGCATTCAAGGTAATCCTCTGGCTTTTTCATGAACACCGAAAGCAAGGTGGATCACTTATTTAGCATACTAAAGCCGAGTCTACAAAAAGTGTTGGCGATTTGAGACTTTGAAAGCTATGAAAAGATTTTCCATTGTAACCTAATGGTTAAAATGGTGATTTAAGACCCTCAGTGGTCTCATGGGCCTAGTGAAAAGAAGCGGAAAATGGGGAACAACATGGGTGGTTCATCAAACAAATCCCATGATGGAAAGAAGACTCACTTATCCCTTTGAAAAAATTGTGGGAAGAAAAATCCTGGTGACTGTCTCAAGGGAACCAAGAATTTCTTCAAGTGTGGAAAGTTTGGTCATCTGGCCAAGAACTGTTGAAGGGATATGAAAAATCCCACTAATGTTGAAGAAGAAATGAAGGTTCAGATAAACTCTCATCTTGCAGTGTGGTGTTATAACTGCAAGGAGCTTGGGCATTATTCGAACAATTGCCTTAAGCTGAGGGTTGTTAGAGGCAATCAACAACAACCTCCAAGGAAACAAGGAAGGGTTTATTCTATCACTATTACTAAGGTGGAGCTGAAAAACAATGTGGTGACAAGTATTCATGTTATTCATTCAATAATAGTGAACGTACTATTTGATTCTGGTTCTATGCATTTTTTTATATCATGAAAGTTTAGTAGAACTATTCAAACACCACCTCTAAATATGAAGGAAAAGTTATCTGTGAGAACAATGAATGGGGAAATTATTGCATCCATGGTTTATAACTCCTCCCTGGTTAATGTTTGTGGACTGAACCTCCTAGAAAATCTTGTCATACTTCCTTTAGTGGAGTTCGATGCTATCTTGGGAATAGACTGTTTATCTTTATACAATGTCTACATCAATTATTGGGAAAATGGAGATCACTTTTCAAATCCCAAAGCATCCTGTGATTCTTTACAATTGTAAGAAAAAAGATGAGTTTCCTTTAGAATCTTCGTCTCAAGTTTGGATACTGCTTCCTTGTGAGAAACCATATCTAGCTCAAATGATTGTGAAAATGGATAGAATCATTCTTGAATACATGCCCCTAGTTAGGGATTACACAGATGTATTCCCTGACGAGTTTCATGGTCTTATTCCTGACCGAGAGGTTGAGTTCTCAATTGAACTTATCCCTGCATCTCTACCAATCTCAAATACACCTTACAGAATGACCACTATAGAGTTAAAATAGCTGAAGAAGTAGTTACAAGAGAATATGGATAAGGGTTTTATACACCCGTGTGCTTCACCGTGGGGGTGCTCTAGTCCTCTTCATCAAGAAATAGGATGGACCAATGCGCCCTTGAATTGATTATCGTGAGCTCAACAAAATCACTATAAAGAACAAGTATCCCCTTCAACAGATAGATGACTTATTCGATAAAATTTGTGGCGCTAGTTATTTCTCTAAAGCGGACGTTCGGTCGAGATATCACCAAATAAAGGTGAGGAAGGAAAATATTCCCAATACTACCTTTTGAACGAGGTATGTACACCATTGGTTCATAGTGATGCCCTTCAAACTCACTAATTATCCATCAATTTTCATGGATTTAATGAATAGAGTCTTTATAGATTACCTCGACAAGTTTGTGGTGGTCTTTATTGATGATATTTTGATATACTCCAAAATCAAGGAGGAACATGAGGAGTATTTTGAAACTGTGTTAAATAATTTGCGAAGGGAGAAGTTGTATGAAAAGTACAAGAAATGTGAGTTCTGGATGGAGGAAGTATCATTCTTAGGAAATGTTATCACCAGGAAAGGGGTATTTGTGGAACCGTCCAAGACAAAGGCAACTGAAGAGTGGCCGAGGCCAACTTCTGTAATGAAGATCCATGACTTTTTAGGTCTAGGTGGGTATTATCGACGATTCATGAAGAAATTTTCACGATTTTCAAACCCAATGACCAAGCTCACACGGAAGGGAGTAAAGTTTTTATGGACACAGGAATGTGAAGACTGTTTCAAGGAGTTGAAAAAAAGTCTTATCACTGCACCGGTACTCACACTTCCTTCAAGTGGAGAACTCTTTGTGGTGTATAGTGATGCTTATAAGAAGGGATTAGGCTGTGTGCTAATGCAAAATGATAAAGTGATAGCCTATGCCTCAAGGCAGCTAAAAATCCCTGAGCAAAACTATCCCATGTATGATATAGAGTTGGAAGCTGTGATCTTTACGTTGAAAATCTGGAAGTATTATCTCTATGGGGAAAATGTGAGATATATACTGACCACAAGAGTCTCCAATATATATTGACACAGAAATAGATTAATATGCGCCAGTGAATATGGATAGATCTCATTAAGGATTATGACTTCTCAATCCACTACTATCTCAGTAAGGCAAGCAAGGTGGCTTATGCTCTATGTAGAAAGGATCCTGCATATTTATCAATGATGAGAATTTAAAAGGATATGATATTCTTAGATTTTCAAAGGATGGACATGGGAATCATTAAAGGAGGAACCTCATCAATCCTTTCTAAAATTATTTCTCAACCATCCCTCTTGGAGAAAATAAAGGACGCACAAATAAAGGATGTGGAAATTCAGAAAAAGGTGGAAGCTGTTAAAAATGGGAAATCCTCTAATTTCAAAATTGATGAGGAAGGATTTGTAATATTTGGGACATGATTATGTGTACCATATGATCAAGAGATAAAGAAGGAGCTATTGAATGATGCACATATCTCAACCTTCTCTATCCATCCTGGGAGTACCAAAATGAATCATGATCTCTGAGAACACTTATGGGGGGATAACATGAAGAACAAGATTGCGGAATATATATCAAGGTGCTTGGTATGTCAGAAAGTTAATGCTAAGCGGCAAAAGTCCAAAGGTATGATGCAAACATTGACTATACCCATGTGGAAATGGGAAAATGTTACCATGGACATTTTCATAGGTCTCCCGAATACGTCGAAGGGAAATAATGTGATATGGGTAGTGGTTGACTGACTCACCAAGAAAACCCATTTCTTCGCTATTCGGGAAGATCTCTGGCATGAACAACTTGCAAAGATATATGTGAAGTATGTGGTGAGGTTTCATGGAGTTCCAATCTCAATTTTCTCTGACTGTGATCCAAGGTTGACATCTAAATTCTAGAGGAGCCTTCAACATTATTTGAGTACTGAATTAAATTTCAGCATGGCCAATCACACCCAAACTGATGGTCAGTCTGAAATAACTATTCAGACGCTTGATGATATTCTTAGAGGATGCTCTCTAGAATTCAAAGGTGGATGAGATCAACATCTCCCATTGGTTGATTTCTCAAACAACAATAGCTTCCACTTGAGTATTCAAATGGATCCATATGAATCTCTGTATGAAAACCGACGTAGAACTACAACCTGTTGGGATGAAGTTGGATAAAGAAAGCTAATTGGACCCGATCTTGTTCAAGGGATGATAGAGAAGGTTCAAGTCATCCAAAAACAAATCAAAGATGCTCAAAGTCAGAAAAATAGCTATGCTAACAACCGTCGAGGGGACTTGGAGATAGAAATTGGAGATAAAGTCTTCCTTTGAATATCTGCATGGAAGAGAGTCATGAGAATAGGGAAGAAAGGGAAGCTAAGCCCAAGGTATATTGGCCCCTTTGAGATCCTTGACCGCATAAGAGACATGGCCTATCGTCTTTCACTTCCACCGAACATGGTTCGATTTCATGATGTCTTTCATGTATCCCTCTTAAGGAAGTACATATCAGGCCCTTCACATGTACTCTCTTCAGAGGTGGCACAGTTGGAAGATGATCTCTCTTACGAGGAGCAGCCAGTGGAGATCTTGGATCGTAGAGACAAAGTTCTTCGCAACAAGACTACTCATCTGGTCAAGGTACTATGGTGAAACCATAAGTATGAAGAGGAAACATGGGAACTGGAGGAAGCAATGAAGGAAAAGTACCCACATCTGTTTTTGGCCTTGAATGTAAAATGAAATTTCGAGGGTGAAATTTCGTAAGGGGGGAAGAATGTAACAAACCAATGTGTTTAATGGAAATTTTTCTCTAATAAATATGAGATAAATCACAAAATAATGAACTACTAAGTGATAAGTGACCTTTAAATATATGTTTTACACTTTTGTGTTTGCAATTTTGAAAATATGACATACACGGTTGTGTTCAAGATATTTTTTTGAGTCCGATAAGAAAAACATAATTTTTGGTGAATAGTAACATACCCTTATGAATAGTAACATACCTTTATGAATAGTGATATACCCTAATGAATAGTAACCTCACCTATGATAGTATAAGAAAAATATTCATGTTGGAAGTACGACATACCTATATTTTAGAATGAGTTAACGAGTGTTTTAAAACTAGTTTTTGATAATAAATAATGAGATTAATTAAATATTAAAATAATCATATTTAGAAAATTATTTTTGAAAAATGGACTTCATTTTTGGATTCTACATGTCGAGAAATGGTCAGGGTGAAATTTTGGGATTTTTGTAAAATACTTGAAATTTTGATGAATAGTAAAATACGGCAATTTACTGTACATATACATTATAAGCTAAATAGAATATTCCTAGAATCATGGATGATGTCACCACCCATGGTTCGAATTCACGTGACCCATTTACTGTTCTATTTCATGGAATAATTACTATTCTTTTTCTTGGGAAGAAATAATAAATTAATGATTATAATATTATGAAAACCCTCCTCTCCTCCACTATAAAACCCCCTTCACTCCCTCTTTTCTCCACTCATCTCAAGCCTTGTACGTTGCCATTATTCATCCCAAATCTCTACCCAAGGTCCTTACCCATGTCCAAAATCTCTCATCCTCTTCAAAAGACCAAAACCTATCCCCTTAAGAGGCTCTCAAAGGAGGAAGTCTCAAGAGGTAAATTCCTTTTCCCAATTTCTTCTTTTCTTTTAAGTTCTTTTATTTTTTATTTCTTTCCTCACCACCCTTACCCATAATAGTATGATAAATCCAGTAACATACATGTACTGTAATGTCCTCATGCTAGTGGAATATTTCATTGTCTTCTCTCCTTTCCCCACCCTTTTATTTGAAAGAAATGGAAGCACCGTTTCAGATGTTCTAATTTAGCACATTCAAGGACAAGGGTTTATCAATTTCTATTATTATCATTAATTCTGGTCATGAAACCATTTGTGTTATAGTTGAACCGGATTATTATATATTTAATATATCATATTTTTGGTTCTGTAATCCTTTGGTACAAATGTAATTAATTTATAAAGAAAAAAACTTTCTTTGTAATCAAATCCACTGATTAACAAAAACAGTTATCACCATGGTTATATATATAATAATTCGACTTCACTATAAGTAAACTAATTAAAATTAAAACCATATAATCTCATGGAAATGAACTAAATAATATAACTTCAATTCTGGACAACCACTTTCATCTTTTTTATAATCCAAACTTGAATATAAGTGAACTGATCTTTTAATGCCAAGTAAACAAATGAGCCCGAACAACGAAATTGGACTTTGTATCTATTCAAAAAGGATTTGAATGAACTAAAAAGGGTTATAATAAATAAATTGAATATATAAGAGGTTATAGACTTATTAATTAATAAGACTAATATTTTTATTCATGTTTTTAATAACAAGTGGAGAACACCAACAGATTTAATGTAAGGGATCCTCCCATTTTTACTCTTAATCAAGATTGTTCGCTATGCTATGCCTTTTTGTGTAATACCATGTGATTTGGTACATTTATACACCATCCCCATACTACCATAATGTTTTATAAGTGATGAGAAACCCCTTATCGCTCTCATCAATCCCTCTTAGTTACACCTGATACCATACCGATAAACCATAATGGATTCGACTCGAACATCCTTTATTCCTTCGGGTTGATCTATCCTTATTTTTACCAAAATGTTGTTGTATTATATTTTATTTAGAACATAAAAATTCTGTTTATATTCTCCAAACTCATCTTCCAAGATCCGTATCTCATTCTCTTTTGGGGATATACATGCTTCTAAGTGAATCTCTCTTCGATACTTCCCAATAAGCACACTCGTTTTAAAGGAACTTCCCGAAATTTTACCCAATTTCTAGTGCACTCTATCTTATATTTTAAGAAACCATTATCTTTGTAATTTTTGTATTTTTATTATGAAAACCTTCTTTGTTCAATTCTAGTTTTATATAAAAGAATGTCTTCTTTACTATTTTAAAATCTCTATAGTATTTTCCTAAAAACCGCACAAAATTGTTTTAATGCTAATGTATCTAAAATACATTTCTCATATATTGTCACTTATGTTTGAAACAACTTACCATGTTATATTCCTATTTTACCCTATTAATTTCCATTAATTTTCTAATTATTTGTTTACATGGAAACTTTCATGATACGCCCATTGGTTATGATTTATGTACCGAACTCTTTCCATGCATACCCTTATGTTTGTGTATGGTTGATTATGTTTGATTGTATATGTAGTAAGAATATTTATGTGGAAAGAATATTCATGAAAATGTTGATATGGGTGCGCCTAGATAGCACTCTAATGCATTGGGTAAGGTTAAGTCTCATGAGATGCGATGTGAAACGGGGTTGGCGGTTAGCCTTGACCCGTACTAAAATGGGAAACAGGATTGGCGGTTAGCCTTGGCCCATACTAAAGATATGATTTATGATTTTTCCACATTTATATGATTCCATTTTTATGTGATCCCATGATTATATTAAATAATTTTATAAGTCTCATGCTTTGGATATCATTATGTCATGCCTCCTAACTCATGTGGTTGAGATGTATCCTTATGTTTATTCCCTTACTGGGCTTTTTAGCTCACGCCTTTGTTCATGTGTTCCCCATGGTGCCCTATATAGATGTAAGGGCTCAAATAAAGTAAGAATATCTTTATGGAGATTAAATAAAGAAGTTTTTTAGCCCCATTTTGTATGTTATATGTACCTAGTCTTCCAAGACACTAGACTTAATGATCCTTGGATTGTACTCTGATGATTAATTATGCTTAAAATCATGAAATGTTTTTATGTAAAAGGCTCTGGTCTCTATACATCTCCCAAAGGAGGTAATGTAACCAAAATTTTAAAGCGAATATTACTATATCCAAATCCCGATTATGTGTTGGATAGTTTTTCTCATGGACTTTCAATTACATGAAGCACAGGCAATGAGTTTGTCATTTTTCCTCAACAAATAACACATACCCTTCTTCAAAGCATCACTAAATTCCACCAAAAGTTATCCACTTGTGGGTAATGTGAGCACATTCACAGTGATAAGTGAAGATTACTTTAGCCAAATCCAGATTATGTGTTGGATATTTTTTCTTATAAACTTTAAATTTCCTTGATGCACATACAATTACATTGTCATTTTACCTCAACAAATATCCTATACCCTTCTTTGATGCATCATTAAATTCCACAAAAAGTTATCCACTTGTGGGTAATGTGAGCACATGCACAGTGATAATCCTCTTTTTCAACTCCATGAAGTTTTCTTCGCATTCATCACTCCAATAAAACTTGACTGCCTTTCGTGTTAGCTTGGTAAGAGGGTTTGACAATCTTGAGAAATTTCTCACAAATTGGTGATAATAACAAGATAACCCCAAGAAGCTACAGATATTCATCATTGATGTTGGCCTTGTCCATCCCTCAATTTTAGCTGCCTTAGTGGGATCCACAAATATCCCATTTTTGGTGATGATATAACCCATGAATGAGAATTACTTCAACCAGAACTCACACTTTCAGTACTTTTCATAGAGCTTCTCCTTTTGCAAGTTCTCTAGTGAAGTGCTTAGACGCTTCTCATGATCCTCCTTGGTTTTGGATTATATTAGAATATCCTCTATAAATAATACTCCAAATTTGTTGAGGTAATATTTAAAGACTCTATTCATCAAGTCCATGAAGATTCCTAGAGAATTAGTGGGTCCTAAAGACATTACTGTGAATTCATAGTTCTCATACCTTGTATGAAATGTATTCTTGGGGATATCCTCCTTCTTCCCACTTATATGGTAATATTCCAACCAAAAATCCACATTGGAGAAGTATTGTGCTCCACATAGCTGATCGAAAAAGTCATCAATTCATGGAATATGATTTTTTATTTATCGTCATTTTTTGAGCTCACAATAATCAATGCAAAGGCACATTAACGCATCCCTCTTCTTGACAAAGAGGATTGGTGCACTCCCTGATGAAGGACTTGGGTGTATAAACCCTTAATCTATATTCTCCTGTAGTTGTTGCTTCAGCTCCTCAAGATCCACAACATCCATTCTATACAGAGTCTTGGATATTGGAAACTCTCCCGGTATAAGATCAATAAAGAATTCAACATCTCTTCTAGGAGAAATACTAGACAATTTCTCAGGAAAAACATCAGCAAATTACCTTACAATAGGCATGCCTTCAATGATAGTTTCTTCCTTAGACTCAATCATCTGAGAAATATATGTGTGCTCATAAGGTTTTAATATCCACGCTTGAGATGATGGTACAATGGAAGATTCATCATCCTCCTTGCACTTGTATAGAATCGGGGGCCGATTCTCCATATGGAGAGTGATTTCCCTCTCACAGAAATTTGTGTTGGATCTCTAAAGGGAAAGACAATACATGCCAAGAATTGCATTAAATTCTACAATAGGTAGTATAACGAGGTTCTCTAGGAAGTTAAATTTTCAAACTATGATAGGGGAGGAGTTATATTTGTGGGATACAATGATTTCCCAATTTTCTGTTCTAACCGACATCTTTATTTCCATGATTTCTGGTGTTGATGGGATTGTTCTAATAAAATTTTGGGATATAAAAGAATGTGTAGAATGATAATCAAAATGTATGTTCTCTATTATTGAATGAATAACTATCATACCTATTACCACTTTGTTGTTGCGGTTCACTTTGACGGTAGTAATGGAAAATTTTCTCCATTACTGCCTTGAAGGTTATTAGTCGCCTCCAAAAATCCTCATCATAGGGAACTATATTGAAAAGTGACCTGGTTCAATGAATTTGAAGCAATGAAAAACATCTTGAGGGTCGAATGGAGCATTCATCTTCTCATTCGTAGCCGCAGGTTTTTCTTATCAGCAGTTAATATCCAAGTGTTCTTATCCTCCAAACCTAAATCGTTTCCTCATCCCCTTAAGACAATTTATGGGGTTCTTATTTCCACACCTTTAGAAAGTGAGGTACTGGATTTTCATAGCACGATTGGATTTATCCATCGGACCGCCAGAATTAAAGTCCACCATAGGCTTCTTATCCCTATGATAGCTCTTAGATTCGCCGATATTCATTTTTTACTTTGAGGGCACATCAGGAAATTTCCTCATAGCTATCTAAGTCATGGATCACTAGGAATTTCCATAGGCTAGGTTTTAGCCCACCAAAGAAGTAGTCAACGTTGCATTCATGGGTAACGACAAAGCCAGAGGTGTATTTTGCAAGCCTTGTGATGTTTTCCTTATACGATCCGATGGATTAGTCGTATTTTTTCATGAGTTAAAGGAATTCCATTTCCATCTTAAGTCAAGGGGTGTGAGGAAAGTTTTGGTCAAAAAACATTTTTTGGAAATCCTTCCATTCCAACGCCTCGATATCCTCCACAGGCATCATATTTTTGACCAATGTCCATTATTGGTCAGATTGACCCTCTATATAATAAGCATCTAGAAGAACCTTTTCTTTTTTTGGAACATTGAATGATGGAGAAGACCATTTCAATGGAGTTGATCTATTTTTTGGAAATTGAGGGATCATATGATCCATTAAAAGTTGGAGGCCTTCATTTAATGAATCTCTCGATTGCGACTTGTTCTTTCTTAGGGGGGAATGGAGGTTGAATGTTCTTATTAACCAATATTTCTATTCAAAACATGAGTTAACTGAGATACTATCATGACAATGTTCGTAATTCACTCTCCCATCAGATTGGGAATATCATTAGAACAGTCATCACATTGATCTTCACATCAGTTGTTAGCCCGAGTCCTCATATTATCGGCCATTGGCTGGAATAAAAGTAAAGTTAGGGTTAACACGTAATGGGTAATCAAAAGACAGCAATATATGACTTATAAATTACTTTTATTTTTCGTAACTTAAGAATTTATAGGCTTTAATCTATGTTATCCATGATCTATTTCCCAACATATATTCGTAGTGGCATTTTTTTATTCTCATAATAAATGTTCATACTAAGCTCATGAATTTACCAAAGCATATCCCCCAGGAATGTTGTAACCAAGAGTGCCACAATTTCCATTGTTATGCACCAGTTCTCATTCGATTCTATATCAAAATGGTGTTTTCGGGCTTTACCCCTAGATACATATGTGCCAGAGACGCCTCTACCTGCTCGTATCTAGAAAAGGTTGTATTTTCTTGATAAACCACTTAATCTTTACTCACCAAAAATTTATGTATGTTTTTATTATACATAGTCTTATCCTTAAGGATTTCACTAGGGTTTTCTAATCCTAATCCCAAAAATAACTAAACCTATCCTTTGATAAAAACTATAACAACCCCACTCTTTATTTCACACTTAAACATATTTAATTACATAAAACATTCACTTGATACAACATAGAAGATCAAGGGGTCTAGTGTCTTTCGGGATTCTGAACATTACATAACAACTTAAAACATGAAATACACATCTTTATCGAAAAATTAATTTACATAACCACACATATTCCTTTGTACTTAGCATTACATGGGATAACCTGCGGAAATGCATAAGAAAAGGGTGAGATAAAAATACCTGTGAGGGAGTAAACACGGAATAACATTAAGAATATAGTACATGCTAGAAAATAGGCATATCAATGGATCATAAGAGAAATATGATGATAAAGTCATGATATCACATGATTATCATAACAAGGAAATGTGGAAGCAACGTTTAACATGATATTAGCATGATACAAGGCTCATTGCACATTAAGAATTAGTAAGCACTAATATCAATTGAATTATCATGAGTAAACCATTATTGAACTTTATGTATATGATACTAATCTTTACCCAATTCATTGGAGCAGTATCAGGGCACAACCTTATTAATCATTTCATTTCATGCGTAAGTGTGCCAAATGGATCATATAACATGGATTCATTAAACATGATAATTTATTACATGATAAAGTAGTGTGTAATTAATACATTAAAATACATAATAAATAATTAAATGTGCATAAAGGTCAATAACCTTGGTAGGGAAAGGATAGTGGTATTCACTACACAATAATTTTGTCTTGGAAAATCGCAGTGCAATTTTGGCAACATAGAAACGTGACATAAGAATTCCTAAAAATGGGTGATGAGAGAGAAAATGGTATCTCAAAATATTTACATGAAATTGATAGTAATGGGGGTCATATAGACACACATCCCAACATATGTAATGGAATTTATATTCATAATATAAAAATAAATGCTTGAATGTAAATGAGGAGATAAAAATCTCTTACGGAATTTCAGCATCGAAACAGGTGTACATGAGACACATTAATGAAAAATAAAGGGGTATCTCATCATTAGAACATAAGGAGGGAAGTATATTGGAGGTGAAAAATTTTACCACAATATTTTTAATTGAAAATAAATGGGTATAACAACATAAATAAATTTGGACAAAAATGAGAAAGGAAGAAATCCCTAACATGGAAGTGTGATCTCAAAGGATTGGGAGAGGCTTCATGGGTTCTTGGGACTCCTTGATAGGATTATAGAGAGATTATAACAGGGTTTCTTCGAGCTCCAAAGGTTTTGAGTGAAGTGAAGTGAGAGATTGGGTGGGTTTATATAGGAAAATAGAGGGAAATCTTTATTATTTAGGTTTTGGACACCACACATTAAACTAATCAAAACCACAAACCAACCCATGGTTTTTCCCAGAGTTTTTCCCAAAGTGGATTCGAAAACATTATTTTATATGAAAATTTCCTAACTTCTTATAATATGAGTCTTTATTAAGTGGAGGTGAGCCACACTCTCAAAGAAATCATTTTAAAAAGTTAAAATGTTTAATAAGTCTTGGAGGGTCCACTAAAGCTTTGTAAAATAAATAAAAAAACCTGAAATCACATTATTTTAAAGGTAACACATAAATTGGCCTAAACTTATGTTTATGGTATTTTATTACATCACTATTGGGTCATTATGATGTCCTAAAAAAATTATATATTTAAATGGTTTTTAATTTTTACTAAAAAATCCGACTATCTCAGAAAATTATGAAAAATTTACCATTATATAATTTCAAAGTACTGAATCAAAAAATGATATTCATATTATCTAAATATTTTTCTAAATGATAATTTTTACTTTTAAAATAAAACATACGTTTATAAAAAATTTATGGGTTTTGACAAAAAAATTTCCAAACCTTAATAAAAATTACAATTGTATTCCTTAAAATTATTTGATCATTTAAATTTAATAAAAAGTAAGTTAGTAATAATATTTCATTAAAATATTACTTAATTCCAAAAATCCATTAATTCATAAAAAATATAAGTTTAAATTGAATATTAACTAAAAATACTATTTTTGGATTAAAATATTTTTACAAAGTAATAATAATAAAATGAATATATATTCTATATAAAAAATTAATGTACATAATCATTGTTCTATGGTCTTGTCACATAACCACTTATAACATCGGCATAAGACCGAAGGGTAAGGTGTGTGATGGTGAGAGACTCTTGGGGTGGCTCATATAACACTACTCGGGAAGTAATCTCCATCAACTTCCACTTATCCCATAGGTGATTCCGTTCAAGCTTAATGTCTTGAAGATCAGATTGGGCTTGGTCAAGAAGAAATCCCAATGATGCAACCTCCTTCCTGAGGTCCAAAAAATGGGCTTTTTATGGAGCAATTCTACTAGATGAGACCATCACTTCCTTTTTCTGAGTAAATTGGATTTGTTAAAGCCCTATATTTATACTAATCATGTGATCACTATTCAACGACTATATTAGCAAAGATCAAAATTCATAACGGTATTTTAAAATACAAAAACATAAAACCAAGGAAGTGCATTTGTTATATAACCATTTTACATAATAACACATTTTATTAGATCAAGAGGAATTTTCATTAATGAATCTTTGGGTCATTACATAAATAATTTAAAATCCAATTTTATTTTAATTAAACTTTTTTACATAATCTAAATATAATATACTCAATAATTATTTAAACATTGATCTTATCATTCATCAATAATCTTTTTTTCATGGAATAAATAATACCCAAATACGACCCTTCTTATTTTGAACAATTCACAATAATTAATAATGAACAATTCATAATAATTAATTATGAACAATTCACAATTTCATATAAATATTTTTATACTTTGGCCTTATTTCATAATTTATAACCATTTCTAAATTATATTTCATATATCTAAATAGAACCTTTAATTTCTAGATCATAAAAATACGATAAAACATGTTGATGTAAAATTTAAATATTAACCATTAATATTTGTAATATTTTATTCATAAATGTTTCAGAAAAATTAAATATAATTAATTATAAATAAATTAAAATTAGTTAATTTATAAACATTTTTTAAATTAAAATATTCTAAATATTCAATAAATTTTTATTAATAACCAATTCAAAAATCATAAGAAAAACCAAAATATAAAAAATTTAAAGCTCATTCTATTTTTGGTACCCTTATACAATAAGGGGTTTTTGTGTGAATGTAACTCACTATTAGCTTCACAAATCCCCACTACATTTAGGTAAATTACTATTACCTTTATTTAGCCTTTCTATGTGAAGGTAACACTACAAATACCATCACATAGGCTAGTTACATGTAGGTAATATTGAGATTAATTTCACGTAGACTTTCTACATGTAGGTAACACTATGGTTAACTTTACCTAACCAATTTATGTGGAGGTAAAACTACAATTACCTCTACCTATCCTTGATATATATAGGTAACCCACACTCACATCAAGGTAACCCATTTTGTACATAGGCTCCATGAGGGAAGACATGCGCTAGCGTCAGGGTAGTCCATTTTATCCAGAATATATAAAAAAAATGATGCACTATTTTTGATTTCCACTTATTTTCAACGAACTATTTCATAAATATAAATCATGATTATCCTATGATATAACTAAAGGGAATTAAATGATCCAAAAAATGAGCATCAGATGAAGCAGAAGTGATTGAAAAACCTTGTAAGAGGCTATCCCATGAAAGATAAATGAAAACACGATAATACTAGAAATGAATAACTATTGTATAAATGTTTAAAATACACAAAAGAGCCACTAAATCATATTATGATTCCATCTCATTGGTTTTATAGAGATCCCTAAGTAGTATGAAAATGATATCCCACCTCCATAGTGTATGAATAGGCCAAATAAATCCTCTAATGTTAATATGGGATCTATCCTTCCATCAAAAAATTCTAGAGCATCTAATGAAAAGAAGAATGATATAGATAGATTTTAGTAAAGGAGAGTTTCATGAAAGCACAAAGTTTATCCCAACTTATAACAAATGATAGTAATATATAAATCCATAACAATGCTTCTAAGGACACTATATTTACTCAAGCGTTTATAAATAATGAGAGAATTATGACCTTTCCAACTCAAGTATAATATGAATGAATATATAAAACTACCACATTTTTCATCTTAGAAAACCATTTATTTAAATTTTATCTTATTTGGGAGAAGAATAAATGAAAATAATTTATCATTTTTGCTGTATGTTTTATGGAACGATATACCATGCATGAAAACCATAATATTCATACAATAAAGAATTTCATATACATACATACATACATATATATATATATATATATATATCATATATATGCAAAACAATTTAGGGTATATATCATTTATGGTACCCCTATTGGGCCATCAATAAGATGAGCGGAACCCCCAAATTCAGTTGGTGATGGGTTAGTGAATACCACTAAGGTTACAAAGATATATATATTTTTGTAATTACCCTAAAAATCCCTTTAATATAAATAATATCCATAATACACATCATATAATATAGTTTAGAACTAATATCTTATAAATTCATGTAATTTTATGCCTAAGGATAAACTCTCAGGAAGAAATACCAACTACAACTCCCATACCAATTAACATTAGTTATGAGCCCCACGAGCTTGTTATGTTTGGACCAATCATCAACCACACCATAAAATATGTAAAATAGATATACATATAATGGGTTATGTATACACATATACTCAGTTGTATCATCCCCTAAATTTCTTATGAAAATGTGGAAGAAACATACTAACTCCATAGAAAATAAATAATAAAACAAACTCACACATATATATAGTCAACTATATCCCAATTTGACTTAGACTCATTATCAAAATGATTCATCCATGTGTTGTGACATAGGATTAATGAATATATAAATAATGTACCTATAACTACTCCCTCATCGATCAAGTCACTCTCACACCACAACAACATCTGTCTAGGTGCTCCCATCCCCTCCATATTTATAATAGAAAATTATACCTATGACCACTTATCCAAAACCAATTTCCACACACCACACCACTAATAATTACATATCTCGAAATCACAACCATGCATCACATCCTCATCATAGTATGTAAACATGAAAGTGGTAAACATAAACCTTATTCACTCCTCCTACAATGAACATCCCCCAGAATTAATTATATCCCAACCTCTACTACTACATCATCGTCATATCACATCAATGTTACTATAACCTCAATCCATTAAAACATGTACAATATTACCTTAGAACATCACAACCTATCCTATACCTAACAAAGAGTGTGGGGGAATATGTACTAGTCATAAATTTTTTCTCTCTACATCATAGATGTTATGAAAAACACTTTTAACTCCAAAACCATATGGGAATAGATAAAGTTATTTGACTCAGGTGGTGGTCTATAATAAATAACCTAAAAAAATAAAATATAATAGTCACATAAAATATCATTCTGAATTTTCAACACACAACACATAACCTATTTTAAAACTATGACATCAATACATCCACCTCCCATTAACAATCACTAATGTAATTTCTAAAACACCATACCAAAAGACACAAAATATAAGTGAAATGAGAGATAAAATACCGATTCAATCACCCCATAATCATATTAACCTTTTACCATATACATTACATTCATTTATTCATATTTAATTTAAAAACATTCATTACCTATTAACCACATTTATTCCAACCCCTGATATATATTTTTACTATATTTACATTATTTATTATCATTTTTAATTCAATAACCCCTTTAATACTCTATTAAATAAACTAAAAGTCATCAATTTTATCTCAATTACCACTAAAATCTTCATTTATTCCAACCATATTAAATATCCAATCTGTTATCCATTCACTTATTAATCCTTTCCTAACATCAAGTTGTTAGGAAACGACTATACTATTACAACATCCTCCTAAAACCACTACATTAAACACCACACTATTCCTTCCAACAACTCAAAAAAGTAAAACCACCGACCACTAAACTATTCCACATCCTTCTCACATCTATAACACCAAACAATCCCAATCAGTAACATATCATCACCACCTAAAATTTCACCATGACAGCCACAAAATTCCACCACCATAAAACATCCACCAAATATCAATACCAAACCATAATAAAATAGAATATACCACTAAAAAATAGTGAAAAGTATCTTTCATAGTAACAAAATATAGTAATTTCAATAGGAAACCTCATCAAACTCTCCCTTTCAATCATTCATTAACATTAATTAATTTTTGAAAGTATACAAAATAACATCATAATTATTGATTTCCATGAACCCAATTCACTAAAACGTTTTAGTAATTATCCATTTATGTAAGGTGATTCAAACATATCAATAATATAAACAAAAGGCTCCATAGTAGCAAGTATAAAACAAGTAGCACCAAAATATAAACAATAATAAGGAATCCTAAAAAAACATGAGAATAGCTCATTTTGCCTTCAACTTCATTAGTCATATTAATTATATTATTTAGGATAATACACACTATCAATATAATGAATAAAAAATAATGATGAATCCCTATGTAGAAATAATTAAAGTAGGAGTAGTATCATATTAATCTCATCAAATAATATTTTAGTTTAAACTATATAAGAATGGATAAAATAAAGGATCAATATCCATGAAAACAAAAGGGCACCACTATATAACCTAAACATGAATTGTCTCATCAATACAATGAAAAAATAAATAAACTAACCCAATATAACCCACAAATAGGGATTCCATGAAATATGAACAATGAAGTGGAGAGGAAGTGAAATACACATTTGATCAAATGTAGATTTATTCCACTGTAGAAGATGATTTGATCTATAAGGGGATAATTAAGGAGTGTCAAACGAGTCAATGATGTTAGCTAGGGTTTGAGATACTGGATAAAAGTCAAACCAAATAAGTGGTCAAACCATAGTTATAGAGAAAATCCAAAGTACCTCAACTACATTGTGAGGGATTATAAAATGGACATTATGGCCTTATGAAAATATTGATATGAAAAATAATGTATTTAGAAAGTCATATCTGCCTTTCTAAGTAGTTGTTTTTATTGGGGTTGGCGTATTAGGACCAAATGTTTATATTGTGATAATACATATATTTGATGAATTGAAAATTAATAAAAACATATTATTATATATTGTTCATTTTCCTACGTTGCTCTAATGTAGTAATGTCTTATAGTATATGTCACATTAATAAAGTTATAGTTATTCCCTAATATGATGAGATCCTTGAAGTGATATGAAGATATTCTTAAATATAGTTTTGTTGTTGGATAACATACTATGATAGGATATAAAGTATATAGACTGTCATGTGAATGTACTCATAATTATATGATTATTCTTCTCATGAAGTTGAAACTTGGTAAACTCCTAGATGGGAGATTATAAGAAGAGAACTGATAGTGGGAATTTTTAATGTTTTGGTTTCATTGGAAATTCATATATGTGAGCATATATAATGGTACTTATAATTTATTATTATCATTAATACATGTCATGAAAAAAACAATTATATTTTCTGATGAAAACTGTGACTCCATATGTTTGGGGTGAGGTAGGGCATGTTGAGTGTGTCAATTTTGACTTGTCATTAATGGATAAGATGATGAAGTATTTATCCCTTCTATCTTTATGGAAGTTTACATGTCATCCATTTTATTAGAATAGATATTTCACATTAAATTCCATGGCCATGGTGAAATGATGCATTTATTTTAGATAATCAAAGAAAGACATATCAAGAATATAATTTGGTGACAAAGATGTGCAATCTACTTTATGATATATTGTTCCAAAGGGATTATATTACACAGTGAGAATTCATATATGGTCTTCATCATTATGAAATTATGTTATTTATATTGGATTCCTTAACCTATTGTTATATAGTAATATTTGACTTTTGGTAAGACCACATAATTAAAATGAGAAAGAAGTCTACAGGGTAACACACTGACTATTTATTATGATCTCGATTAAATTCAATTTGAATTTAATTAACTCAAAAATATTATTCTCAATACCAAGAAATAATTTTATTCACATTTTATCAGTTGAAAATGTTTATTGATGAATAATATATTTTAATTAAATATTTATTTGGGATTTCAATAATTGATAGAGGAGTTTTAATGGAACAAGATTGATTTTGGGGACAAATATTAATTGAAATGATGTTTAAATAACATTTATTATTGTGCAAGTTAGTACTCTCCAAATAATAATAATAATAATAATAATAATAATAATAATAATATGTGGCATGAGTTTTGTTAGGGATTATTATATCATTTAAGGGTCAAAATGTAATTAAATAATTATTTTACCCTAAATGATTTCTCTATAAATAGACCATTATCTGTATTGTGTATTGCATCCAAAAATCAAAACCTCAGAATCACTGTACACAATGTAATTATCTCACAACTCCTCCATTAACTCTTCCTCTCATGAAAGTGAAACATAAGAGTGATCCTTTCATGATTGGTGGAAAATAAATCAATAAGAATAATGCGAGACAATAAAATTACTATAGTAGCACATGGAGATCGATTAGAGTTTCATGAATATCAAAGGAGAACGTGTGAATCACTGTTAGAGGGATTCTATACTTGGATCCCCATAATGAAAAAAAGGAAATCCAAAATGGTCTTTTCAAATGATTGACATCTACACTAAAGACAGAATTCTGAGACCAGGTATTTATTTCTTCCAATATTAAATAAAGTTGTTATAAATTTGAAATACAATATCCTTGCTCTAGGTGTCAAAAAACGTAATATTAAAATAAATTTTAATATATTTACATCCACCACACACTTCCACTATGATCAGAACCTTCAGGTGGTATTATAGGGGGCACATTTGAATTTATAATTATTTATTTTATTTTTGATCCATACAAAATTATGTATGAATTATCATTTCATATTATTTGATATTTAATCCATTTTAAATTAACATGTTAATAACATATTAATCATATTCATTCAGTGTTTAATTTTATTAAAGGTCTAAGGAATAATGAAGAACGATTGGAGATGCAATCAAGAAATCCTAAATTTTTGGTATGTAAGATTCGTTTACACAACATATAGCCAGAGTACATATTGTCTACCATAGTACGCTGCACCTAGCCATGTTCGGAGATACACAACATACCACATAGTTATTACATGAATTTTATTCCATATATTGACCAGAAAACCTAGAAAATAGTATTTCAGATTACACAATGTGTATACAGTGTATACACCATGTAGTCTACATAGGGAGGTAGTGAAATTCACGTAATTTGTGTTCTCATTATACATGATAAACTAACATCCATAGAATTAATAACATAAAAATCATGTACCCATTTACACATTGTGTAGTTTATCAATTCATACAACTAAAAAACATGTTGAGTCCTCAATCATGTTATCTCGAAACATGACATTAGAGATATAAGATATGTAGCTTGAGTGAACATGTTATGTAGTCTCTCTCTCAAGAACACACTGAGTGTTTTCTATGACTTTCATGGGAACATGATAATCCGACAATATAGTGTGTAGCTGGCCTATACATGACTTGTAATCCATAGATATACAAGCTGAAGACCCAACCTTCTGTCGTGAGCACATGGAAAGTAGAACACATAGAGTGTAACTCATTAGTACAAAATGTGTATTCTGACTGTGGTACATGTCGAAGCCCGTAGCATGTTCTATGGATACACAATAACCGAGATACATGAGATATAGTTGGATGTTACACACTATTTAGTCTCCCAATAAATTCCTAGAATTAAATTACATTAAATTTAAAATTACAATATTAAAACCTTATTTTTATATTAGAACTTGTTGTTTTTTACAATTTAATAATTTTTTTAAATAGTTTGAAATGATCGATTAATTTTTTTAATAAAATATATAACTATTTGGTCCTCCATTTATTTTCCATTAATTCCATTAATGATGTATATCTCCAAAATAAATTCATATGGTCATTAAGATGAAAGGGAATTAATTAATTAATTAATCCAATTGTGTTTATTTTAATAACAAAGAATAAATAAAGAAATGAATGTTATCCATTTAATTTTGTGTATACGTAGAATATATGACCATTTATAATCCAGTCCAAGACTTGTGCATGTGTTGGAATTTATTTTATTTTATTTATTTCGTGGGATTGTAATTATTTATTATTAAATTAAATTTTATGACTTGTGATTCATCCAAGCCTATATTGTTATATAGGAACCATATTTCCAATTATATTTATATAATCCTCCTTTAATCAATACTTTTTCCCCTCACCTCCAGGTGAGTTATAAATAGTTGTAATTAATGGAGTTTCACAAGGCGTGTGGAGGCGGTTCATGATGGAACCATAGTGATGACAACCCAGGTGCTACACATGTGGACAAGTGGAATGATGTAACTCATCCTATGATTGGTAATATGATTTATTTTACCTAAGCCGTATGATGATTTAATGTACTCTCATTAAATCATCTATTAGAAAAAATTGTGAATGGGTCATTTAATTATTTATTTCTTTCTTTCTATGCATTATTTAGTTTTATAAATGCAAGAGCATAATCACATAAAAGAATGAATTAATGTGAAATGAAGGAATTTAAATAAATAGATTATGTGTAAATTTTTTATCCTTCCTGGTTAATTAATCAGTATCCTCTTAATAATAAAAATACATATAAAGGATAAAATAAGATACAATTTATGCATAATAAATTTAAATATGTAAAATATATATTAAGTTATACTTATCCCTTCATAACTTGATTATGAATACATTACATAAAAACAAATGTTTGATCAACCCTCATTAAAGTAATTGGTTTTAATGTGGAGTTATTATGAATGTAATGAGTTGAATTAGCCATATTACGTCAAGATAAGTAGGCCTCTTCAGACATGATGTAACTTTGAGGCAATTGTTAAGGCAATCCAAGTCAGGATTTCAGGATAGGACAATCTAATTAATGGATAAAGGAGTTGTAAGTGTGCAATTGGAAAAGACCAACCTACCTAAATACCTTTAAGTATCTTGACCAACCCACATTGTGGTTTTTCTAAGGGGAATATGGATACTTGCCAATAGAATATCCTAGAAAAAATGACATTCCAAGGTTAATTGTGAGGGCTATTGGTACTTAATAAAATAGAGGGATATTTAATAAAATCAAGTAATTTTTTATTTATAACATATTTTGTAATCAAGAAAAATAATAGTAATATAATATTTTAATTGTAGAATAAAATAAAAATTTTCAATTGACATTATCTCTTCAATCTATATTATAGAAATAAAGTCTTCTCACTGATAGTCACTTCCAGGGGTGGTTCAGATTCCATTAGGTTTTTTTCACCAGGAATAGAAATTTTACATGCTAGAATCATCACTTCCGGATCCACCTATACAAGAGGAAATTGATGAAGAGTTCCTCATCTATGAAAAATATTTGAGAGGAATATTCAAATTTTAATGTTTAATTCTTTTTTATATGTCTATTAGATCCATTATGTCTCACAAAAACATGTATGAGTATAAAATGTTTGAAAACCTATGTGGAATTTACCCGAAGAGTGATATAAAATAAAATTTTGAGATTTCCATGTTACTCTTTCAGACAAATTTTGGAGAGGGTTCCCCAACTAGGCCTCATGTAGTCAATATCATTGTCTATATTGATCACCTAGAGGTTCTAGGGTTTAAACTCCCTGAATAAATTGGCATTTATATCATTCTGGAATTACATCCTTAGAGCCTCTATAGCTTTATTTTAAATTTTAATATTAACCACATTGAGAAGTCTCTTCTATATCTTCTCACTCTTCTTCACCAAGAGGATGAAGAGATGATGCGTGAAAAGCCATTAGTCTTTATGGTGAACAAGCATAAAGGGACAAATAATAATTCTAAGACCAAATATTATTCATACCCTTTTAAGAAGAGTAATATCAAGGGTAAAGTAAGGGAATAAAATGTTTTTTGTTTGACATGTGGAAAGAAGGTACAATGGAGGAACAATTTCACCCAGCCAAAGAAGCATGGGGAATATTTAGGTTCATTTATTATCAAGATAAATTTATCTGTTTCTAAAAATTTTGTGTAAGATTAATTTTGTGGTACTCACATGTTTGTTCAAATATAGGAACCAAGTAGATTCCAAAATATTGATTGAGGGGAGGTAGATCTACAAGTATCAAATAGAGCTATAATTTTTACTATAACGATCTCGGACTATCACCCCACATTGTCGATTAGAATGATTTTTTTTAATGGGTTGTTACTATGTGACTTTAATTACCAAAAACATTATATCTATATTTTGAATTGATATAGATGGTTTAATTTTCTATTTTAGAAATAAATTTTTCTTCTTTTATAATGATAGAATTTTTTATGGTAAATCAAATTTAAATAATAGTCTTTATGAATTAGATCACATGAACCAAGTAATGAAAATAGATAACAAAACTACTTCCCATGAATCATAAAACACCCAACTATGGAATCACAAACTAGTTTATGTAAATGAATAGTGCTTGACTAAATTATACCAAGATTGTTATTTTGATTCTTTTAAACTAAAAACACGAGTTATATGTCATGCATGTTTACAAGGTAAAAGGGAAAATCCTTATTTATTAGAAAATCTTAAAGGGCCAAAGATATTATTTAATTATTTCATGTAGATGTTTGTGGACCATTTACTATTGAGTTAAGGGGTGGGTACTCATATATAAAAACTATTACTAATTATTTTAGTAGATATGGATATGTATACTTAACAAGGAATAAGTCATATTCTTTTGCTAAATTAATGTAAAACAAAAATAATGTTAAGAACCATCATGGTAAGAATACTATGAAACTCTGCTTAGATCATGGTAGAGAATATCTTAAACAATATTTCACTGTTTAAATAGAAGAGTGTAAGATCCCATATCAACTCACTCCTCCTAACACCTCACTGAAACTATATAAGTGAAAGGAGGAACCACTCCTAGTTAGACATAGCGAGATCAATGATGAGTCATGTATGTTTTCATTGTCCTTTTGGGGATACACTTTACAAACAATAGCACAAATATTAAAACAAGTTCCAAATAAATTGGAATATAGTTTGAGATACCATTTATGGAATGGAAAAAAAACCGTGTTTTAATAATTACATGTGTGGGGCTTCAAAGAATTTGCTTAGGCCTCTTCAGGTCCAAAACATGCACCTAGTCGCACAAAGTGTACCTTTATAGGATACCCCAAAGAAACAAGGTTATGTTACCTATATGAAATCTCATACAAAAGGGTAATATTGGAAGGAAATTTCATATTTCATGAGAGGGAGAACATATCTAAAAGAGATAGTGGAAGTGAGATATAATTTTTTGAATTTGAGTCTCATTCTATTCAATGGTGGTAACATGATCAAATTCTACAAAGCCATGTGGAAGAAGTAACTATTCCATAGACATAAGTACTATATATGAGTAAAAGAGAGGTCAGAGAAATAGAATGTATAGTTTTATATTCACTAAATATTGTGACTCATTATTAGTTGATAATTATATTCCTCTAACCTAAAATGAATCATTAAGTGGAACAAATGTTTCTATGTGGAAACAATCCAGGAATCGTAAAATAGATTCCATATACCAAAACCATGTCCATATGTTGATACATCCTCTAGTGGATGGAAATAAAATTGGTTGAAAATGGTTATTCAAGAATAAACTAGATAGAAAAGTAGAATTCCATACCTATACGGCGCGATTGGTTACAAAAGGTTGTAAAAATCATTGAGGAATTGACTACGATGAATCCTTATCACCAGCTAAAATTATGAAATCCAAAAGGATCCTACTTTCCCTTGTAGCTTACCCTAACTATGAGATTTGAAAAGTGGATATCCAAATAGGTGTCCTTAATTAGAACCTTCAGGAATATGTCTATATGACACAACTTGAAGGGTTTGTGACTCCAAAGGATGTCAACAAGATATGAAAAATTATAAAAATCCATTTATGGATTAAAGATAGTATCTAGGTCATGGAAAATTAATTCTGATGAATCATAATGGAATTTAGTTTCTTAAAGAATTAATGTGATCCTTATGTCTAAAAATATTTTAGTGTGAGTGAAAATATTTTCTTAATATTATATATTGATGAAATATTACTTATTAGAAACAAAATATTAGTTTTAATGTCTATTAAGGTGTGGTTGAATAAATTATTCACCATAAGAGAGTTGGGTGAGGAAATATATATTCTTTGGATCAAGATGCATCATGATAGATCCAAGAGACTGATCACCCTAAGAAAAAGTACATACATTGATAGGAAAATGAATAGATTCAGTATGGAAAAATCTAAGAGTGGATTTTTCCAGCATCACATAGAATTAAACTTTCCAGAAAGATGTGTCCTCAGACACATGAGGAATGAAATAGAATGGAAAGGATTTCATACATTTCAAAAACTGTTCTAGTCATTTATTCTATTCAATATAGTATTCTAATTGTATACTATGCAATAATTGTAGTAGGTAGATATCAAGATGACCTAGGTGACCGATATTAGATGGAATTCAAGGCTATCCTTAAAAATCTAAGGCATACTAAGGATATATTCCTAGTTTACAATGGATATGAGGAACTAGTAATCAGAGGATATGAATATAATAGTTTCCAAACAGATCAAGATGATATGAAGTCACAAATGGGATATATATTCACTTTGAATGGAGTTTCTATGAGTTGGAAGAGCTCAAAAAAGGATATGGTTTTATATTCTACAATAGATTTTGAGTATATTGTGGATTTTTAGGTAGATAAAGAAGAAGTAAAGATGAGTATCTTCATCCATGAACCTGAAATAATACTTATCAGTAATGATCCTATCACACTCTATTGTGACAATACATTAGTAGTGGATATCACAAAAGAGACAAGGTCACATAAGTGGATGAATCACATACCTTGAAAGTATGATATCTTGAATTATTTTTATCAGAGAGGTGAGTTTTTATATAGTATTATTTCTATGGAAGAAAACATTGAAAACCCTTTGACCAAATCCTTGAGTCATTAGAAACATGATTATCATGTGAGGTCTAGTGAACTAAAAGTCTTATGTAGTTATCTCTAGTCAAAGTCGGAGTTTTTTGGAGTTGTTTTGTTAGGAACAACTATTTTTACTTTGATTACATGTATATTAGATTTTTTTTAGTATTAGAAAAAGATTCTTATTAAATACTATTCATTGTCTTAAATTAATTTAATGTAATAATTTTCTATAGTATATATCTCATTAATAAGGTTATAGTTGTTCCACACTATGATGAGAACCTTGAAATGATATGATGAAATTATTAAATATAGTTTTGTGGTCAGGTAATGTACTATGATGGGACACATAATATATTGATTGTTATGTTCGAGTACTTATAATAATATGAGGCTCCTTCACATGATTTATGCATGTCATAATCTCCCAAATACGAGATTATGAGAAAATACTCACCAATATGAATTCCATATGTTTTGGTGCCTTCATAAATTCCTATTTACGAGCATGCTTAATGTTCCTTGGACTTAAATATTATCATTAATTCTTATCATGACTCATGCAATTATATTTTATGACAAAAATAGTGACACTATATATTCACGGTGATGTAGGGCATATTGGGTGCATCACAATGGACATTTTATTTATAAATACCTAGTCTTGAAATACATTAACATTACATTAAATTTTCATAATACTTAAAAAATTATACAAAAAAATTCCCAAAGATAGTACTAGTATAATGCCTTTGCAAACATGGAAACATAAACACCGGTACATAAGTTAGCTACATTATCTCCCACTAGGTTCTTATTGAATAGTACCCTTATTAGACAGATAAAAAATAATATGTACCTTCATAACTTGGGGGAAAGAAAATATAAAAATGGGTAATCTCAGATGCTTAGTAAGGGTTAAAAATGGAAACATATAAACCTAAACAAGATCATAGGGGTGTGAGAACATGATTAAAACATTGGAAGATCGAACCCTACACATCAAAGATCATAAAACTAAACATGGAATAAGTCTTGATAGTTCATAAGGCATGAATCATAAGTAAATAAAGAACATAATTCATGAAAGTATATCATAGGGATAAGATATGGAATTATGGAAAACACATAAGCATATAATATGAATTCCATAGTAGCCAAGGAATCACTTCTAAGACCATATTAGTGGGAAAAGTCATTTACTGAACTGGGTAAACCCCCATTCCAGCACTGTATTATTTAATTGAGTTTACTCCTCATTCCGACCCTATAATACTAAACCGAGTTCATTTCCTGTTCTAGCCTTGTATTACTGAATTGAGTTTACTCCATATTCCTACACTGTAATACTGAACTAAGTTCAATTTCTATTATAGACTTGTAATATTGAATGGATTTAATTTCATATTCCATCAATTTCTATTCCACAAGATATAAATATTTACCAATTCATTAGAGAGAGATATATGTCCCACCCATCTAATAATGAAATAATACACACTTATGCCACAAAATCATAAAAAATATACCATAACCCATGAAATGAAATGGGTAACATATACATGTAATCATATCTCAAAATTCAGACAAAGAAACATGTTTCATTATCATTTCATCATAAACATAACTCATGAAATAAGCATTTTTCAAACGTATATATCCTATAAAAGCGAAACAGGTTTCATAAAAAGCATTCCATCAAAATATAATCCATCAAAAAAAATAATTTGAATGGAAACATTGAATAATTTCCTCATAATAGCATGAGTAACACCAATTGATGTTGTCTTTGATGGTAAATAATTTTAAATGATATTTGAAAACTATTTGTTGAGGAAACTATTCTTTATTATTTTTGAATTTCTTTTAAAAACAAAATACATTTTAAATACCATTTTCATGAAAATAAACATTAAAAATTATAAAGGAAGAATTGAAAACATTTGGAAATACTTTTTACTTTCAAAACATATAAAGGAGATTTAAAACCTTTTTAAAATAGTTTTTCCTTTAAAACCTATAAAAGAATCTTGGAATCCTTTTGGAAAACCACATTCCTTGAAAATTACATTAAAAAAATATAATGAAATATTGGATATTATTTTAAAACCATTTCATTGAAAATTTATTTTTAAAATTGTTTCCTTAAAAATTATCCTCTTGAACATGTGATGGAAAATTTAAAGAAATGACATCAGGTAAATCCGTACATGTCATACGAGGTGAAAATAATATTCATTTTACCCGATAAAACGTTTAGAAAAGTGCCTCGACCCGAAAATGACCAGAAGATTCATTTTAAAAAAACCCCTTTGTTTAAAAGGTAAAACAAGGGTATTTTTTTAAATATCATATCATAATATTATAATATTCTTGGAAACCTTTTTAAAAAACATAGTCTTGAAGGAACGTGAATTTCCGACCTAAGAAAGGGTAAAGTCAAGATATCTTAAAAAACACATTATTAACTATATTATGTACCAAAGGTTTAAATATATGAATATATATCATTGAAAAACAAATAATAATAAAATTCATGAATTTTCTTGAGATATGGATCATAAAATTTCATTTAGGAAGCATAATCATTCACAATCTCAAAAAGTGATTATATTATATCAGTAAACATTTATAACTTGGAAACTTGGGATCATACTCCCCATGTAATAAAATTAAATTAAATGAATGTTTAAATACCGTGAAAATAATTAGATTCATGATATAAAATTTGAATGATAAGTCTATACACCTTGAAAAATAATTTTAAGTTCATAACAAAACATGAGTCTCAAAGAATGAAAATTCAGACAAAGATATTTTACCGATTTGGTATCTTTTGAAACATAAAACCCATGAAAGAAAGATCATAAAATGGATATGTAAATACCCATAAATTTAAGTATTATAATAATTTAATACAATCATGTTATGTACATACAACACACAAAAGGAAAGAGTGGTGAACATATCATGTATCTCACAGAAATAAAAGTTGAGATGGAATCCCCCTTACATTGTGTATTGACTCTAATCGTACTCGTTCAAACTTCCTGTAAAATAAAAATAAATTTATTATAAATGTTTTAAAGAAACATATTTTTATATATTATAACATATATGGTTTGATTATGACCTTATATTACCCTCATTTAACCATCCTATGTTATGGTTTCATTTCGGATAATATTCTCTTTATTCATCACACGTGTCTTAATTTGTCATATCGTTGGTCCTTAAACTTATATCTTGATTACATAATGTAAAAAATGATATTAATTTCATTTTTATCCATTATATGTTTATTATAATAATATATAGAATATAGAAGTATGAAACATAATACACCGTTCATGGAGACAACAAGTCATGTGTATGCATGAACGCTATTTCTATTTAATTATCGTGTTAAAAGAAATAAAGTAAAAGACATATATATGTATATATATATATGTATATATATCAATATTAAATTGCAATTATTATATCATATATATAATATATATTCAGTACATCCATTTTTAATTCATTCCATGTAGTGTATGAATGAATCACATTGCTTTGAGGGGGAAGTAGTCCGTACTTCCTCATATGAAATTATCATATTAACAAAAAATTAAAAGTATAAATATGTTTAATATATTTAAAGAAACCTAAAGACATAATAAATTTTATAATTAACATATATAAACAGTGTTTCCATCCTAATTTCCACCATGAGAGGTGGTTAGGGAAAATTGAACACTCATCATTTAGCGAGGCAGTAGTCCACCTACACGTAAACAGTATGTTCATTACCCATTAAATGGATTTGTCTATAAGTGATAGTATAAATATTAACATAAAAACATAATCATATATTTATTATAATTGTTTTATATTATAATGGAATAATAATATTTGAGGGGTGGAGAAAGAAAATAAAATAAAGGAGTTTGAGGGTTCGTGTTACCTCTTAATTAGGTAACTCCTGTTGGTTTTCACCAAAGGGTTTCCTTGGGAGTATTTCAACCAAAATATGGCTAAAAGTATGAATGGAGGAATTTTGGGGATATATTTAGGTAGAGTTTTTTTTGATACAATTTCACTTGAGTGGTGTGAGAAAGTGGGAGGAGGGGATGCCTTTTACAATGGAGGAGGGTGGCACTCTTGAAATATCTTAAAGGAAAGGAACCCCACACATGTTTTGTTATTTAAAGTGGTTCAATAATGGTTAAAAGTAGATAAAAGGGAGTAAAGGCTAAAATTAGTTCCATCCAATGGATTTAGGACAAGTTTTTAGGTATTTTTGGGACATAATGTTATGGTTTAGTCCCGTATTATGCTTAATTTTACCTTCATCGTTGAAATTAATTTTAATTACTTCACTAATATTTTTAGTCAAAAACTGAGTTGAACATATTATAAAATATAAATTATTATGATTCTAAATATGTATCCACGTTTTAAAATTCCAAAAATACAATTGGATGAAATTAATTTAAAACCAATCTCACGGTCGGGTCGACAAATCAGGTTTTTAAATTAAAAATGCTCAAAAGTTTGCTATGTTTTTATAGTAAATTTCAACATGAAATTAATTCAATGACCAAAAATAAATTGATTTATAAAAATATTATCTAATAAACTTTTAAACCAATTTAAAATATAATTTAATGTTAAAAATATTTTATATGAAAAGTGGTTTGGAGTTAAAATCCGTATTTTTAACAATTATTTCAAAAAATGAAACCTTGTAGGAAAATAAAAAAAATTATCTTAACATAATTTTTATGTTTAAATTCTAAATATGAAGTTTATTTTAACATATAAAATTTATAAGAGTTCCAAATATTAGATTTAAAATAATTTCTCCATTAAAAGGCAATAAAACCCCCTTAACAAAAATATTGGGTTTTATGCATTAAATTGGTTTTATTCTTATCTTATTCTTATAAAATCTATTGAAATATAAAAAATATTTACTTGGATATATAAAATATATAATATATTAAAATTAGTTAATAATTTTAATTTATTTAAATTATTATTATAAAAACAAATTTCTGTGTATCATAATGGTTTTCTATAAAAATACTCCCTTTATATTTAATTTGGTTCTTATATTAATTTCTAAATGATTTATAATTATTTAATTCATTTTAAATTCTGTGAAAACTACATATTTATATACGTTATTTAATAAAATTCATAAAATCTAATTTAATGTCAAGGTTATATATTATTATTATATAAATATATATATATTAATATATTATTGTTCTGTCACAGTCGATCATGCAGTTATGCAAGCCATCCAAGAAATTATTTGTTGTGTATAACATAAGAAAACCTTGTTGTTATATGTAGATAAATAAAAACTTTATACTATGTGTACTAAAAATAATTCAAACATTATGCTTTAATATAACAGAGACTATATTCAGTGTTGTGTGAAATGAATGATATCAAAAAGATTAAATTAATTCGAAAAAAATAATTCAAAAAATTTCAGGGTATTACATTATACCCCCCAAAAAATTAATTTCCCCCTTGAAATTAATTTGGGTTATCAAAGGTTTAATACATGAACGTTTCATTCATGGAAACCCACATCGTAAAAATGAATACTAAAACGTCCCTTTAAAATGGAAAGTTATACCCATAGTAGTTACCCAAATTAACACATAACTTTGTTTCCACATTGGATAACATAGGTGGATTATGAAAACATGGACATGGAAGATGAATCTGACCATCATGTTCTGATGGAGAGTGATAGAGAACAAGGTTAGGAGAAATTTAACAATCACAAAGCCATAAATCTACGATGTACTAAAGGACTATATAATTTATCATAAATAGATGTACTAGGATAATATTTTTGGTTTCATGATATTTTTTCCTAAATTTAAATAATTTTAATGAAAAGATAAACTTTTATGATTTTAGGAAAACCTCACCCTTTTTTCCATTGATCCACTTCACCTCTTTCTCTAATAACAAAGGTGAATTTTTCATTCCTGAATCACTAATAGATCAAGAGATCTATGAAATTACATCCCATATATCATTAGTTACCATCAAAACCATGTTTTTATAATTGGTTATCCAATATGCATAAATCCTCATGTGGTGAGATAATACTTTATTCTCAAAAATCTCATCCAAGTTTAGCTTAATGATTCTATAAATAGTTAAACTTATAATCCTTCCAAAAGTTTAAAAATAAAAAAAGGATAAAAGTGGTCATGAAATCATATTACCATTATTCTCTAATATATAAAAAATAGCACTTGGTTGTCACATTATAAACATGTGAATACCCTCATCGCATATGCTCTTAAAATATGGTAATAACTTGAATCACCATATATAATTTTGGAAAACATGCATGCTTACTTATTAAAAAGTATATTTGATCTATTCCTTAAATCCCAACATGTTGTAAAATTAATCAATGATAAAATAAACACCTTTCATTATGTCCTTGTTAAGTTCCTAGTTAATATGTACTATTCAATTTACTTATCCATATCCCACATATCTTTATCCAAACAACATTAGCTTAACATAAATAACATATTATGGGATACCTACCCTTAATCAAAATATCACAATTCCATGAAATCATTTTCTATGTCTTCATGACCATTAAACGTGTCCTTTTCAATATTTAATGAAAATTTATACTAAAAGTACTCCAAAATTTCACAATTTGTATAACATAATATTTTTATTACAAAACATAAATACTTTATCCATCCAAAATTATTCTCAAACCATCACATAGTCTTCATAAATGTATTAATTAGTTCCTATTTCCAATAATATGAAATGCAAATCATGTATTAACAGTTATCAAACTCAATTTAATCATGCTTATTAGCAATACTATTAAAACAACACAAACCTTTTATATTTCATTCGTGGTCTCTTCGTCATTAGTAGCAAAAACATTATCTGTACCACCTTTTATATTCTCTTCACAGTCATTCCATATAGGACATTGGTTTTCTTAATGTCCAGAATTTCCGCATTTAAATAAATCATTAATTGATAATACCAAAGGGAGGATAACATTATCATACAATATGTTAACTGAACACTTCATTTTTCCTTTGCAATTACTTAATTTGTGTCCTTATTTTCCACATTCAAACCACCTTAATTTTCCTCTAATACATTTACTTAGGTGGTTCTTTCCAAATTTGTGACATAAAGGAAAAAAAATTCTCTTTCCTCTATGGTCTCCATTACCCAAACTCTCAAAAAATTCCTTATTTCTCTTCCTTGGTGAGTTCGAAAGTTGATTATAGTACACATTGTTAATCATGTTTTTTGAAAAATGATTAGGAATGATCACAACATCTTTCACTCCAGTGATCATACCAATTGAATTATCATTACAAAATCATCCATCACGTTCAACATTAGTCTAGTTCTTTTCCATTCCTTCCACTAACTAAAACCAAAAGGATAGTGTGAGCATTACTTATCAGAGAATAAAGCCACATAGTCATGAAAATAATTACATATAAGATTTCTAAATCATGAAACCTTCCTTAATAAATGACACTATAGGTTCATCCTAGGTTATTAATATCCATCTTATATTTAAATCCTAAATTATGGTTCTTGAAGTGTTTTTTAATTCCCAAAGCATATCCCTCAGGAGTGTCATACTAGGTGTGCAGCAAGGCTATTTTTCGTGTACTAGATTACTCTGAGTTAGGCCTAAACCATCTTGTCGGAGTTGTTACTCCTATGTATATTTGTGCCAAAGCCATATCCACTTGTAGTATCAAGAGAGGGATGCATTTCTAGGAAACCACTGACTTTATCCTTTACCAAAACTCCAAGACAATTTCCTAAATGCTGACTCATCCTTATACTTATCCTTAGAGACATCCCTAGATATATAATTTTAAATAAACCTAGGGATAGAACTAATGTTTTCTCATACTAATTTCCAACATTTAATTAAAGCTTCACTCTAATACCAATTATAACAAACTAGTCTTGACATACATTAACATTACATCACTTTTTTTGGAATTATCGAAACATTATAAAAATAAACACCCAAAGACCGTATGATTATAGTGCCTTTGGAAACATAAAATCATATGATCGGGTACATAAGTGATCTAAATTATCTACCATTATGTTCTTCATGACTATAACCCTTATTAGACACATCAAACATGTTATGTAACTTTATAACCTGGGGGTAATGAAACATAAAAGGGGTGAGATCAGATGCTTAGTAAGGGAAACTAATGGAAATATATAAATGTAAACGAGATAATAGGGGCATGATAATGTGATAAAATCATTATAAGATCATACCCTTTATATCAAAGTTCATAAACATACATCATTGAATAAGGCTAGATAGTTTATAAGACATGAATCATAAGGAAATAAAAATAATAAGCCATTAAATCATATCATAGTAATTAATCATGTAATTGTGGAAAACACATAATCATATAATTTGATTTCCATTGTAGCCAAGGAATCACCTCCAATACTATATTGGTGGAAAAATTCCTTTACTGAACTGAGTAAACCCCCATTTCAGCCATGTATTACTAAGCTGATTTTACTCTTTATTCCAGCCTTATAGTACTAAATTGAGTTCATTTCCCATTATAGCCCTGTATTAATGAACAGAGTTTACTCCTCATTCCTACTCTATAATACCGTATTAAGTTCATTTAATATTCTATCCCTGTAATATTGAATCGAGGTAATTTTCAATTCTATTCATGTCTATATAATGAGATATAAATCTTTACCCAATTCATTTAAGGGGGTATAGGTCCCACCCAACTCATAATGAAATCATACATACTTGTTCCACAAAATCATAAAAAATCATATAATTACCCCTGAAAAGAAATGGGTATCATAGAAATGTAATCATATCTTAACATGTGGAAACATATAAAAGTTTTACAATCATTTCATCTAATCATAACTCATGAAAGAAGAAGTTTTAAAAATTATATCACATATGAAAGAGAAAATGGTTTCATAATCATCAAAACATAATCCATCTAGAGAAATAATATGAATGGAAACATTAAATAATTTCCCCATAAAGGCATGAGTAACAATAATTTATGTTATCTTATAAGGGAAATAATTTTGAAATATCTTTTAAAACCATTTATTGAGGAAAATATGCTTTCTTCTTTGTAAATTTATTTTCAAAACATAATGCCTTTTAAAAAACATTTTCAAGAAAATAAACTTGAAAACTTATAAATGAATCATTGAAAACATTTTGAAATAATTTTCCCTTGAAAACTTATATAGGAGATGGAATTTTTTTTTAAAAAAGTATTTCCTTTAAAACTTATTAAAGAAGATTGGAAAACCTTTTTGAAAACCACCTTACTTGGAACGTACATAAAAAACAAACAAATAAATCTTGAAATTTTTTTTAATTCCATTTCATTAGAAATCAATTTTAAAAAAAATCTTAAAAAATAACGCCTTAAACAAGAAAATGAAATTTCAAATAAATGAAGTCATGTAAATTCGTACATGTCATATGCGGTAAAAAGAATATTCCTTTTATATGGTAACAAGTTTAGAAATGTTCCTTGACCAGAAAAGGACATGAAGATTCCTTAAAAAAATCATTTTATTTTAAAGGTAGAACAAGGGTATAAATGTCTTTTTAAGATCATTGAAGAATATTAGAATATTGTTGTAAACATTTTTAGAAGACATAGTCTTGAAGTAACAGAGATTTCTGACCGAAGAGATGGTAAAGTCAGGCTTGATTAAAAACACATTATAAGATATCTTATGTAAAAAGGGTTAAATATATTAATATATATCATGAATAACCATAAGATAATAAAATTCATGATTTTTCTTGAGATATGGATCATAAAATTTCATCAAGTAAGAATAATAATACACAATCTCGAAAAGTGATTAGATTGTATTAATAAACTCTTATAACATGGCAACTTGGGAGCATACTATCCATGTAAGAAAAGAAAATTTCACGATGATTGAAATATCATTATAAGAAATATATTCATTATATAACATGAAAAATGGAAGTATTTACACCTCAAAAAATAATTCTAGGTTCATAAAAAAACATGAGTCTCAATGAAGGAAAATTGAGACAAAATTAGTTTACTGATTTGGTAACACTTGAAACTTAAAACCCATGAAATAAATATCATAAAATGGATATGTAAATAGCCCTAAATTTAATTATAGTAATCATTGAATATAATTATGGGCTTTATGAACACCATATAAATGGAAATACTGGAGAACAACGCATGTATCTCATAGAAATGAAAAGTTAGATGGAACCCCCCTACCTTGTGTCTTGACTCTCATCGTACTCTTTCAAAAAACATGTACAATAAAAATAAATTTATTCTAAATATTTTACAGAACCATATTATTATATCTTATACCATATATTTATTTATTATAACCTTATATTATACAGTTGTTAACCATCATTTGTTAAGGTTTCATTTCGGATATTAATTGTTATGTTCTTCGCATGTGTCTTAATTTGTTATATCGTTCATACTTATACTAATATCATGATTCCATAATGTAAAATATGATATGAATATCATGAATATTAATTATATTTATATTATATTAATCCATATAATACAGAACTATGAAATAGAATACACCGTTCATTGGGACGACAAGCCGTGCGTACGAATGAACGCTATTTCCATTTAATTTCTCTGTTGAAGGAAAGAAAGTAAGACATATATATGTATATTTATATGTATATAAATATTTATTAAATTATAATTATTATATCATATATATCATATATATTTATTACATCCATTTTTAATACATTCCATGTAGTGTATGAATGGATGACATTGCTTTAAGGGAGAGGTAGTCCATATTTCCTCAAATAAAATTTTAGTATTAAAAAAATGGAATGTATAAAGATGTGTAAAATAATTAAAAATTATTAAAGACATAATAAATATTATAAATAACATAGATAAAAATAATTTCCATAATAATTTACACCATGATAGGTTATAATGGAAAATTGAACAATCATCATTAAGCAATGCGATAGTCTGCCTACACGTAAACAACATGTTTCTTACCCATTAGATAGATGTATGAATAAGTGAAGGACTAAATATTAAAATAAAAACATACTAGCATATTTAGTATTCTTATTTGTTTATATTATCATGTAATAATAAGATTTTAGGGAGTGGATAAATAAAAAAAGAATGGATTTTGAGGGAGGGAGTTACATCTTAATTGGGTATCTCATTCTGGTTTAAACAAAAGGGTTTCCTTGGGAGACTTTCTTCCAAAAGTTGGAATAAAGGATGAATTTATGGATATTGAGGATATATTTAGGAATAAGTTTGGTTGAGATAGAGTGAATTTAGAGGTTTAAGGTAGTGGGAGGAGAGGAGGCCATTTATAATGTAGAAGGGGTGGCACTCTTGAAATATTTTAAAGGAAAGGAACCCCAACCAATTTTTTATTGAAAGTGATTTAATAATGGTTCAAAGTACAGGAAAGGGAGTATATGGTCGAAATATGGATATCCATTTTATTTAAGAAAAAACTATAGGACATTGTTTTGGCCTTAATGTTATGGTTTAGTCCCTTTTAATGATCATTTTAACCATAATTATTGTAATTAATTTTAATTAATTCACTAATATTTTTAGTAAAAACATAATTAAAAATAATTAGACAATATAAATTGTTATTATTTCAAATATTGAATCCATTTTTTCAAATTAAAAAAATATAAGTAGAAGAAATTAATTTAAAATTAATCCTGTAGTCGGGTCGACAATGCCGATGTTTAAAGTAAAAATGTTCAAACGTTTGCTATGTTTTTATAGTAAATTTTAAAATGAAATTAATTCCAACTACCTAAATTGGATTTATTGATAAAAACATTATCTAATTAAAATTTAAACCCAATTTAAAACATAATTTAACTTTATAAATACTCTACATGAAAAATCAATTTTGAGTCCGACTCCAGTATTTTTAAAAATTCTTTAAAAAAAATAAAACCTTATAGAAAAATAAAAAATAAAAAAATAATTTTTATGTTTTCTTTTAAATATTAACTTTATTTTTATATATTAATTTTGTAAAAGTTCCACAAAATGTATTTAAAATGGGTTCTCCATTAAAAGGTTGTAAAACTAGTTTAATAAAAATATTTGGTTTCATGTGTTACTTTTTTTTTATACTTATCTTATTATTATAAAATCTACTGGATAAATATAAAAAATATTTACATGGATATATAAAATATATATTACATTAAATTTCTTAATAATTGAACTTAATTTAAACTATTAGTATTGAAACAACGTTTTGAGAATAATAATGGTTTTCAATAAAAATACTCCCATTATATTCAGTTTGGTTCTTATATTCATTTATATATAATTTTTAACTAATTAATTCATATTATATTTTATGAAAACAATATATTTACATATGTTAGTTAATAATATTCATAAAAGTTAATTTAACAACTAAGATATATATATATATATATATATTAATAACATATTATTGTTCAATAACACTCGGTCATGCATGTTATGAAAGACATCGAGTTGGTGTTACATGTATATAAATATAAACTTTATATTGTGTTTAATACACTTAGGACAAACATAGTTCTTTAATATAAAATAGGCTATTTTCTGTGTTGCATGAAATGAATAATATCAAAAATATTAAATTAATTTGAAAAAAGCAATTCACAAAATATCAGGGTGTTACATCATTAATGGGTAAGTCAAGTAAGGATTTCCCCTTCTATATTTATGGAATTTTATATCTCATCCCATTTATTTGAATAAAACTATCACATTAAATTAAATTACCATGGTAAAACAACATGATTATTTCAGATTTTCAATGAAATATGTATTGATCATATAGGTTGGTGACATAGATGTTCAACCAACTTTATGAGATATTGTGACCAAGGTATTATATTAAAAAGTTAGAATTAAAATTTGTTTTCATCATTGAAAAATTATGTTATTTATCTTAGGTGACTTGTCCCATTTCTAGATAGTAATCATGGTCTTTAGGCAAGCTTACCTAATTCCAACAAGAAAGAATCATAGAGGGTCATACACTAAGTGTTTCTTATGATCTCAATTAAATTCTATTTAAATTTAATTAATTAATTAAATATTATTCTCAACATATAGGGAAAATTTTATTCATGTTTTATCGATCCTAAATGTTTATTGATGGATGAAATTTTAAATTAAATATTGATTTGAGAGCATAATAAATTCTAGAGGATCTCGAATAGACCAAGACTAATTCTGTTGACAAATATTAATTGAAAAGATAGGTAAATAATATTGTTTATTTTGAAAGTTTTCACGTGCCACAAAATAATAATTATATTATTATTATTTTGTGTCATGGGGTTTGTTAAGTATTATTATATTTTTAAGGGCCAAAATGCAATAATATAATTATTTTAGTCTAAACCCCAGATCCATAAGTAGACCACTATGTTTATTATGCATGGAATCCAAAAAATAAATACTTTAGAATATTGTTACACAATGAAACTCTCTCTTGACTCCTCCTTTCTATCTTCCTCTCAAGAATGATAAACACAAGAGAGATCCCATCAAGATTGCAGGATGAGCGATCAACACGAATAACGAAAGAAATTCAAATCACTATTCTAGAGCCCAGAGATCGATTGAAATTTCATGGAGATCAAATTAAAAAGTCTGGATCACTACTAGAGTGATTCTATCCTTATATCCACATAGTGAGATGAAAGCAATCCAAAAAAGGCCCTTTTGGATGATAAACATCTATATTAATGAAAAAATTCTTAGATTAGGTATTTGTTTCATCCAATATTAAATAAATTAATTGTAAACATTGCATTCAAGATCCTAAATTGTGTTTTTAGGAAACTAAATGTTATTTTTTTTAATATATCACCTTCCATCATATCCTTCCACTCCACTCAAAGCCTTCAATTTTGACAATTTTAAAAACCAGGTTAACTAACACAACTGTTGAAACCTATGGGTTATAATGTCATATTTTTCTCAATTGGAAGTACAATTGAATCTATATGAAGGGTATTGAATAATTTTGAGATTGATGTAGATATATAGTGAACCTACCATTTTAATCATATCATTACATGATTTTAAATATAATAAAGCATCATATTACAAACCAAGGATCGTAAATTCATGTGTCTTGGAAGACTATGTATATAAAACTAAAAACATTGGACTAAATAAAACATTTATTTATTTAATATTAATAAATAGATCATAACTTCCATTATGATTATACAACATCATAGGATAACCTATGGATAACATGAACAAATGGATGAGCTAAAAAGCATAGTATGGGAATAAACATAACAATAAAGCTTTAGCACATGGGTTAGAAGGCATGACATAATGATATAAAAATGTGTGGAATATATGGAATCATAACATATACAAATGGGATCATATAAACATGGATTCATATTAATGTGGAACCAACATGAAACACAAATTTAGCATGATTTAAAGCTCTTTTTACATTGAGGAGCACAAGTCAAGGTTAACCACCAAGACCATTGCACGTGGTAGCATGAGTCAAAGCTAACCTCCATGACATGTCTCATGAGACTCAACATTACCCAATGAATTGGTGTTATATATAGGTTAAACTCTCGTAACATGTTCATGAATATGATTTCCACATATAGAATCATACATAATCAATCGTACATAAACATAAGGTTTACCCATGATAAAAATTGGGTATCATAATAATGTCATAAAGCATAAAAAATGAGAGTATAATAAAAATGTTCATGGGGGAAATTAATTAGATCATGAATTGGAAATAATATTTTATTACATCAATATATAATAAAAATTGATGTCAAATTGAAGTAATAACATGTTAGAAAACTTTAGAATTAAATAATTTTAGTGCGGTTAAAGGAAAACATCAAAGGTCATTTAAAAAATTAAAGTGCATAATATTTTATATAAAAACATAAGTGAAAAAAGAAGTTTTTAATAATAAAAGTAGTGGTTTTATAAAAATAATTATGTCTTAAAAATATATTATATAGTGTACTTGAAAATGGGTAAGAATTCGAGAAGTTTGCTTAAAAGAGGATTGTTTATCGAGAAGAATTGAGGATGAGATCATTAAAACCTGGTATATCCCCAAAAGAGAATTATGAATGGATCTTGATAAATATGTTTTTATCATATGAAAAAAATTTATAAGATATTCATAAAAACAATAGATATCTTCATTTGGGTAAAAATAAAGATATAATAGCCCAAAGGAATAATGGAGGTTCATGTACAATCCCTTACCTTAAATATGATGGCGTACTTCACTTGATCTAAATGTCCTGGATAACCAAATTAATTTCTTTAAATAATATTTATAGAACCTTTTCTTTATGAAATTTATTTATTATTACCTTATTAATTTCATTCATGACCTTTTTCATGGTTTAAGATGTTTATTTTTATTGTTTTTGGAGAATTTGTTTCTGTGGTTTTCATGATTGGATTACTTATATAAATGTAAGGATAAACATGTAAGATGTGAATGTTTGTCCATAATTTGATTGATATGTTATTAGTGAACATCCATAATATTATAGGGTTATAAAATTCATTTAGTTATTTGTAGTGAATATGAATCATTATATAAAATATTAATGATAACCGTTTTAGTTAATTGGCAGTTTTTGATGACAACAAACAAATTTTTATTTATAAATTAATATCATTTCTACAAAGGATTATAGAAACATAGATATTACATATTACATAATATATATATTATAGTCGGATTCAACTATAAAAATGGTTTCATGACCATAATTGAAGATGCTAAAAGGAATTTAAAACCCGCCATCCTTGAATGTGATGAATTAACACATCTCGGATGGTGTGTTCATTTCTAGAATAAAAGGTGGGGGAAAAGAGATGATGATGAATTATTCCATTAGAATAAAATATTTCTAGTACATGTAAGGTACAGAAGTTATCATACAATTTTGTTGACGATATGTGAAGATCGTAATGAAAAAAATGGAACATGAAAATAAAATAAAATAAAACAAAATAAGAATTTACCTCTTGAATATATATTCCTTGAGAGCCTCTTTAGAGGAGTGGTTTTGGTCTTTTTACGTGACCATGAGCTCCTGGAAATTTTATAGGAAATTAGGGAGATATTTTAGAAGAATTTGGATTAGGCACGAGGTTTTATAGGTTTGAGGAGAGAAGGTAAAGAGGGGTGGTATTTATAGTGGAGGAGAGGATGGGTTTCACATTATTTTAATCATTAGTTTAATATTTTGATCAAGTATATTAATATAATTGATTATTATGACAAACATTTGTTTTTATTTCATGTGAGTTTGATCCAACGACCATTTACATCGTCCATGACTCAAGCATGATGCATAAATTCATTTATTTACCATTTATCGTAAATTATCGTATTTTAATATTCACAAAAAATCAAGTCTTTTAGAAAAATACAAAAAATTCACCCCAACCATTTTTATACATTTATAATTAAAAAATGAACCCCATTTTATGAAAATAATTCTCTAAATATGAGAAATTTAATTTTTAATTAAAATCATAATTTACATGAAAAATACAAATTTTAAAATTGAAACTGCTTCTGTAACACTTTGAAAAATTAATTAAGGTATCTTAAAATATTTATAAGTCATCAAAGTACTTATTTTAGAATAAATTTTATGAAAATAATTTTCCTCCTAAATTATTAAATTAATTATAAATTTATAATTAAATATACATGACTTGCAAAATTACCAACAATTAATAATTTTTCAAATACTTACTTACTTATACTATGATATAATTATATCATATTATCACTTATAATATGGATGTATTTTTTTTATTACATTCATTAGTGAGGTTACTATTATATTGGCTAGTTTACTATTCATAAGGGTCACATTACTATTCTAAAGGTCAAGTTACTATTTCATTGGTATATGTAGCTTAACTTATACAGATACATTTTTATTTCACTCGTTATTTATTTATAAAGTTTTTATTGTGTTATATATGTAATTTTTATGTGATTATACTATAATAAATAATTATAAGAAGGAAATTTAATTAATAAATCATTGGGTTATTGAATTATTCACCCCTTAGGTCACGACCTTCCTTCACCAAGGTGAGCGAATGGACAAAAAACTGCCAGACCATTCCTTATTCAAGTTGAAGGAGAGATAATGACCCCTGAGTCCTGCCTTCAATAGGAACTGGAGTGGTGAATACCATAAAGGTTATAGAAGCTCATGTAACATGGAAGGAATTACCATTTTTATAGAAAAAGATTGGGAGACAAGATTGTAAAACCTGATCAACCTCAAATACAAAAAAGTAAAAGTAAATCCAATAATCCATTCTTATATTCATGTCAAAATAAAATGATACAAGTACAAGAAAACTCTGAAAAGATGTACCAAAAGAACAAAAAATTAGTAACAATAATTGTCTCTATGTCTGAGCTATTATGGTCCGACACATACCTCAAAATCATCCTGGAAAACTGAAATCAGTTTTATATATGTAGGGTGAGTATGCATGCATACTCAGTAGGGGAAAACCAAAACCTCTTATGAACAAGTGGGAAGTAATTATAATGCCCCATGAGAAAGTATATGTAACCAGACCACCTAGGAAATAAACTATCCACCTATCCCCACTAGTGAAAACTCCCTAAATAACACAATTCATGTAAAGTAATATTAAAAGCACATCAATATTTGGGTACCCAAAAATGCTTTCCCACTGGTTATCTAGGACATCCTATGCATCACACATCCTCTAAAAGTTCCACTATAGTCCCACTAACACCCTAATAACAACATTATGGGCCATCACAACCAAAAATACCCTCGTAGACACCTGGGCCACCACAACCACACATAACCATGCCCACTGACACCTGGACCACTACAACCAATGCCATGCCCGAACACACCTGGTCCAAATCAACCACTGCCATGCCCAAAGACACGTGGTCCGCATCCTGAAGACTCTTGGAAAAAATACCTTCCTACACACACCTGGGAAAAATCACCACAACACACCCTGCAAGAAGAGTCTTGGGATACCTGGGATAGGGAGCATAAAGGATCTAATAACCAGCCACTCATAGGAATGTTGGAAAAAACAACCTCCCCCATGAAATTTGGGTGTTTGACATAATGTTATCAACATGGGTGGGGTATGTATAAGAAAAACAAGAACAGAATATTATACATATAGGTAATAAAGCACTCATCCCATCCTAAGGGTTATGAAATAGACAACCAACCCATACACAACCACCCTCGCTGCTTTCCCTATATGAAAAAAATACAAAACAACCACAACCAGAGCAGAACCCACTTTTGAAGGAAGAACATACAACCAGATCACCCTCACTAGTTGTACCCATTCTTGTTATAATGTTCAAGTGATTCCTTTTAAATAATTCCTCTAGTACTAGGAAAATAACAATAATAACCAGAAACCAAAATAACAACTAAAGGAAGAACATCCAAGATGGATTTTAAGCATTCACACCAGGTTCTCTTGTAAAGTAACAACATCCAAAGGGATCTGTGTGATCCCTCGAAGTACTGGAACCAGACCAAGCCCAATGTATCGACTCAACATGGCCTCAGATTCACAGGGCAACAACTTCTAAACCAGAATATTCCAACCCCCCTTTTCAAGTCACCTCACAAAAATTAAAAAGAATAACCCTGACTATTACAAGAACAAAGAAATGGATTTTTCAGATTTAGCCACACCACTCATTAAGATCCGTCTTTCCATTTGGTTAAACAGGGTGATCAAAAAAGGGATCTTATTCATTGGGAATCAATTTAATCAACCATGTTTACATGGTTAATCGGTTTTTTATGTTACAACCATTCAATCACAAGTTTATAAAGAAAAATAGAGCTTGATTAGTGTGCAAGTATGGATCACCAATGGCCACAATTTTCAGTGTACATATGCCCATAAAATTCACAACATAACAAAAATGATACAACATAGAAACATCACCAACCTTCCCACCCTTCATTCTTTAATATTCCATTTATTATATTTGTTAAAGCCAGTTTCATCTAATTCTCAAGGTACCATCATTATACCCACCACTCAAGATGAAAAAAAGAGAGACAAAGGAAAAACCACTAATGGGATGATCGAGGATCAAAGTTTTCTCTTTGTACCAAGAAATGGGGATGGATCGACTTTGAGAGGGAGAACTCCAAGGACTCCAAGGCTGAGCAAGAAGGGATCCAACATGAGTGCATGATTCCTCTCAGGTGGAAGTCTTGAGGCATACTAACATAATCCAAAAAGAAAAAGGAAGAGAGGATCTCAGATTAAGAAGAGGATAGATCCTAAAATCATGGAGATGATTTCAAAGTTCTTAAAAGTCATATATTGTCTTGAACACATAGCTTAGCAGTTTCACTCATTGGGATTTATTGAGATTTAATAATTCTCTTAGAATAAGGTTGAGAAAATGGTTGTGAGTAAAATGATTTCCTTTAAATGGATAAAACACACAACATATGGGAAACTGGAACACACAAGAAGCGGGAAAATGTGGTAATGGTGTGACAGACCACACATTTTGGTAACTCAAGGGTCTCCCGACTCTTTGGGGTTCAAAACCTCTCTTAAAGGCCTTAAATCAATTTAAAAAAGGGATTAAAAAACTTTTACATCAAAAGATACATTACTAGAGTATAATTGGAAAATCCTAGAGGAATTGGAAATGAATCACCAATGGGTGAGTAACTGTCAACCTGAAACTGATGTCGATCAGTTCCATTGATGGCCCATCAGTGCCACTGATGCGGATCGATGCCACTGTTCATCCATCCTGAAATTTGTAAAACTCTTTAATGAGTCACATATGGTCCCTATGATACCCCAAACACTTGAATTTGGAAAATTAATGGACCAAGAGGGTTCGGTCCATTACATCAGATACCTCTCAAACTATTATCATCCTTGAGAATTCAAGAGTAAACCCAAAGAAAAGGGTGGGATCCGAAAAACCAGCTCATAAGATACCACTAAGGGGAAAACCACCCTAGGGTTTATCGAATGTCAGAACAAACATCAACATCCAGGGATACATCTCTCACATATATCTATTGAACATGGATTTAAGCACTAAGTAATCAAACAAACACAAAAGCCACACCATCCAGACATATGGATTAGGGAGTCCCTTTCTCCATGTCAATATACTATCTGATTTGGATGGCACTGACTCACCCGAAAGGGTTTAATTTAATATTTAATAATGTTTCTTGATTAGGTATTAGGTCCTCCCCTCCCCATGTTCAGGACATTACACACAAACAAGGACCAGTGAAACAAATTTCCATACAATAAAGCGGGTCAAACATTATGTCATAGCAAAGAACAAAGAAAACAGAAGATCAAAACTCAAAAAAGCTCTGTATACTGGGCACACCTATCTGCCTCATGTTCCCAGGTACTATCCTTGAGGCCACCATGTATCCATAACACAAGAACCAAGGAAATGATCTAACCACAAAGCACCTTCTCCCTATGATCCTCAATTCGCAACAGTCGCTCCACAAATGTCGCATCATCCTTGATATCCAACTCTCCTCAGTCGAGGACGTGGGAGTAATAATGTAGATACCAATGGAGATGAGATAAATGGAAAACATTGTGGACCCTCTTCAGTGGTGGTGGTAAATCCAGCTGATCTTCCACATCCCTGACTCGTCCCAACACCTTGAAGGGTCCATTGGACCTAAGAGGAAGCTTAATCCCCCTACCAAACCACCACTAACAACGCCGAGGGGAGACCTTTAGGAACATGTGGTCCCCAAAATCGAACTCCAAGGGTCTCCCCCTATGATAGGAATATAAAATCTACCAGTCCTGAGCTACCTTCATCCTTTCACACATAAGCTTAACCTTCTTCTTTGGGCTCTACACCACCTCTGTGGAATGAATATCTGCCCCTCCAATCTCTATCCCACACATGGGTGAATGACCTGGTCTCCTATACAAGGTTTTTAATGGTTCCATGCCAATGGTAGAGTGATAGATATTGTTGTAGTAAAACTATACCGGAGTAAAGTGTTGTACCCTTGATCCTACGAAGTCCAGAACACACACTCAAATCGTATCCTCCAACATCTGGATGGTCCTCAAAGTTTCCCATATGTATTAGGGTAGAAATTAGTGTTAAGGCATAACTGGGATCCAAAATCACACTATAATCCCCTCCAAAAATGTGAAGTAAAGCATGTATCCCTATCTGAAACAATGGTTTTGGTAAATCTGTTTATCCACACAACATCACCCATGAAAATATATGCTGATACATCCACTGTGATCAACTCCTTAATCACTAAGCAGTGAGCCTATTTCGTCAAACAACCCACCACTACCCAGATGGAATCACAAAATCACTCATATCTGGGTATTCTTGTGATAAAATCCATTTATATGTCATCCCACTTCAACTAAGTAACATCGAAGGCCTGCAACAAACCACCAGGAACACGGTGCTCAGTCCTCACCTACTGACACACAAGGCACCTTTCCACAAACTCTGTCACTACCTGCTTCACTCAGGGTAACCAAAAATGACCTTTCAACCCCTGGTACATCTTGTAGACTCCTGGGTGTACTGCCATGTATAAGAATGGAAATCATTGATGTATATCTCACTTATCATCTTAGGAAAAAACAACTTCTTGTGGAAAGGCACCTAATTCTAACCATCCTCTGACCATTCTTCGGGATCATTACCCAAGCTAGCATGATCGTGCATCACTTCGGTCTTCGAGTCCCCCCACTGAGAATCCTCCACCTGTTGTACCAAGGAAGATTATATTTTCATCTGAAACATATATCCTCTACCACCCTCCACTCTCATGCCCATATGTAAAGAAACAAACTCTTCCATTGATTTTCAAGCATTTTTCAATTCTTAAACCACATTCTTATCTAACTTCCTTATCAAGGAATTGACCATTACATTTCCCTTTTCTGAGGTGTAAGAGATCTCTAAGTCTTATTCCTTGAAAAAATTCATCCTCCTCCACTGCTACAAGTTCAAGTCTCACTAGGAGAAGACATACCTCAAGCTTTTATGATCCGTGAAGACCACGAAGCATTCCCTGATGAGGTAATGCTAGCACAGTTTGAGTGAGAACACAACCACTGAAGGGTCCAAGTCATGGGTGAAAAAGTTACATTCACGAGGACATAACTGCCTAGATCCATAAGTGGTCACTCTCTATTTCTTCACCTGCACACACCCCAATCATAGATCTAAAGCATCACATAACACTTTAAATGATACCACTTCCTCTTGAAACCTCATCACTGGGGAACTAACTAGATCCCCCTTCAGATAACCAAAAAACATTATAGAACTGATCACTCTATACAAAATCCTGGACTATTATGGTCAAGGATATCAAAGGCACTGTAACTCAAGAGAAGTTGAGCACGATCCTTCTGTAGTAACCTGCCAGTCCTAGGAAACTACGAACCTCTACCACGTTCTTGGGTTCTGCCCAAGAAAAAACTGCTTTGACCTATGATACTTCCACCACTATCCCCTATCGGGACACCACATGTCCAAGTACGTACATCTCTTGTGTCTAGAACTTGCAATTGGATAACTTTCAATAGAGTTGCTGGTGTCGAAGGAACTCCAAAATTGTCGTTAAATTCTCGACATGATCCTGTTATGATCTTGAGTAGATTAGGATGTCATCGATGAACATGGACATGAACTGATATAGATACCCACAGAAAATATATTTCATGAGCCCCATGAACATAGTTGGTGCATTCATAACGCTGAACATCATGACCACGAACTCAAAGTGCTCATATCTACACCTGAAATTAGTCTTCAAGATGTCACCCTCCTTCAGCCTCAACTAGTTATATCCAGACCATAAGTCGATCCTACAGAATCAACCGAACCCATCCAACTAGTCAAAAAGGTCATCGATCCTCAGGAGGGGGCAATAGTTCTTTACCATCACCTGATTCAGTATTCGGTAGTCTATGCATAACCTAAGACCACTATATTCCTTCTTTGAAAACAAGACCTAAGCACCACATGGAGAAGTTCTTTGTTATATAAAACCCTTCATCATTAGGCCAAAATTTGGAATCCGCAATGCTTGTAACTTAGAATGCTCCATCCGATACAGGGCCGTTGAAATCGGGCAGGCCCCGGGTTGTATGTATATCCCAAAATCAACATCATATCGAGGGGGTATGGCCACAACCTATTCGATGGAAGACATCAAGGAAATAATTGATAATCCCCAGAACATCCCCCATATCTGAGTCTGATAATTCCACTAATAGCTTGACTAACAAGGAATGAAGGGCCTCCACATGCCAGCTGTACTCCAAGAAATGCTGCTCTCTGACGAAAGCTACATTCTAGCCACCCATATCAGATAACAAAGACCTCCTCCAGAAGCAGTCGATAATATCTTGTATGTAAATTGCATGTTGATGCCCAGGATGACATCGTATGGCTACATTGTAAGAAGAAAGATATTCCCAATACACTGATGTGGCCCTAACATCAGGGTGCATCCTCAACAATCATCAAACAGGCTGGTATGAATTCTAGCTAGAGTGCTCATCACTAGAGGCATGGAATGTCACTTTGTGTCTAGAACCAATTCATGGGATAGATTGAGTGCAACAAAGGAGTGTGATGCTCTGGAATCAAACAAGGCATAAGGAAGGGTACTGAACAAACATATCATACCTCGAACGACCTCCATCCCAGCTGGAAGTACTGCCTCTGCGGCATGGAACTACCCACGCCTATATCCTCTTCCCCTTGGATATCAGCTGCCTCCCCGAACACACCCTGGTCAAGGTATCTATGGATTTCCTTGAGGTTGGCCTCCTCTAGCACCATCCACCCATGGTGGAGCGGGCGCTCGTTGTCCCTGCTGATGCTACTGAAAAGGTCTGGCTGAAAACTAGTGCTGTTGAGTTGGGAACTGAACCTCCCCACCCCCACTGTACACCACTCTATCTATTAACTAATTATAAAGGTTTCCATGGATTCCATAGATAAATAATCCTGGCCATATTCTCGAGGAGATAGTGTGAGGACTAGGAGATTGGAATTGGAACTACTGAGGTCTACTCCCCACCGGCTGAAACCTAGAAGGCCCTGATACTGGAGGCCTACTACTAACTACCATCCACTTTAATGAGATCAACTAAATCCCCTATCACATCACACCTTCCATCATGTGCATCCTCTCTACAACTTCATCCTTCTTATTGAAATCTAAGTACGTTTGTAGAGTGAAGGGTGTAATAATGTACTGAAGAGAAGGACAGAGCGCCTCCTCTAAGCGTCTTGCCCATGAATCCTTGTCCGAGAAGAGTTATAGAGTGAAACAAAGGAGATCCTTGAACTCGATCCCCAAATACATTACTATATTTGTCCCTCTCTAATAGGGAGAGAAGCTCCTACCTCTTTTCAGACTTCATCGTGGAAGAAAGGAATTCTTCCCAAAACTCCTTATTGATGTCAGTCCACAAAACCTAAGATTCCTTCTTTTCCCCAAGACAAGGTTCCCACCACTGAAACAGCGATCCCTATAGCTAGATCATGACTAGAGGAACCTAATACTCTATTAGAGCCCTGATCAAGATGAAATATATCACTAGATCCTTGAGCCAGCTCTCTGTATCTATGTTTGAGACACTTCCCTCGTACTTCCTAAGGGTCTGACACTGAAAGAAATGAAACTAATTATTCCACAGGTCATCCTACTGCTCTCGATCAGTCCCCCACTGATCAATCAAATCATCCTACTGGGACTTGATTGCCCGTACTACTCATGGATATTGTCTGTGTGCCATAACTGTAAGGTAAATAAAGAATGCCTAAGTCTGATTAGTATGGGAAATTTTTAGAAATTTTGTTTAAACTTTTTATTCATTTTATACTCACAAATAACCCAATACACACAAGAACACAAGTCATTGGGATTCATGTACCTTTCCAAGGGTCTCTACCTGGAGATCAGTGTTGCCTCAATTGGTCATTCGATAGGTCAAGAGTCCTTCCATCGGATCACGGGGGTCCTAAAACCCCGTATCCTAGAGGATCTTCCCTGACCTATTTCATCCACAAATATTTCCCAAAATTGATTCTCTAACATCCCATGAAATCATCACCATGACTAACCCCGAAATCCATCCTATCTGTCAACAATATCCTCTGATACCATTCTTTAATGAACTGCCTTCACTAGGGTGAGGAAAGGGACAAATATTTTCCAAGACCTTCCATGTTCAATTTGATGGAGAGATAATGAACCTGAGTCCATCCTTCAATAGGACCCATAGTGGAGAGTATAACCAAGCATATAGAATCTAACATAACATGGAAGGAATTTCCCTTTTTATAGAATGAGATCGGGAGATAAGATGGTAAAACCCAAATAACTCCAAATACAAAAAGTAAAAGTAAAGCAAAAAATCCATTCTCATATGCATGTCCATATACAATGATACAACTGCAAGAAAACTCTTATAGGAAGTACCAAAAGAAAATAAAATAAAAAACGACAACCTTCCCGACATCTGAGATAGTAATGTCCATCGCTGTCCTAAATGTCCTCCTAGAAACTTGAAAGTAGTTTTATATAAATAGGGTGAGTTTTCAAGTATACTAAGTAGGGGAAACTCAGAATATCTCTTTCACATGTGGGGAGTTATTATAATGCCCCGTGAGAAAGTAAAGGATACCAGAACACCTATAAAGGGAAATATCCTCCCATCCTCAAAAAGGAATACTCCCCAAATAACGTAAGTTAGGTGAAGTAATAGTAATAGAACATCGAAATTTGGGAACCCCAAACTGCTTTCCCACTGGTTATATAGGACATCCTACACATCAGACCTCCCCTACAAGTTCCAGTGAAGTCCCAATGCCACCCCAACAACAAACTTATAGGCCATCACAACCACACATCCCACCTGAAGACACTTATTACACCACAACCACACATTAACATGCCCACAAACACCTGGTCCACAAAAAAAAACCTCCATGCCTGAAGACACCTAGACCTGATCAACCATTGACACACCTAAAGACACCTGGGCCTCATCCCTAAAATCCTTAGGAAACAAACCTGCCCGTACACACCAGGGCCAACTAACCACAACTAACCCTTACCAAAGAGTCTTGGGCTACCTTTGAGAGGGATTCGAAATGAGATAATAACCATCCACTCATAGAAATGTTGGGAAAAAACCCTACCCCATGAAATGGGGGTGTTCGGAATGAAGTTATCAACATGGGTGGGGTGAATATAAGAAAAACAATAACTAAAAATTATACATATAGGAAATCACGCACTTATTCCATCCTAAGGGTTCCAAAACAGACAACCAGCCTATACACAACCTCCTTCATTGCTATCCCCACATTGACAAATACACAACATCCACAGCCAGAGAACAACCCACTTCTGAAAAAAAAATCCCTCATTTTAGTCCTTATCGTTATCGTGTTAAATTGATTCTGTTTAAAACATTACTCCACTATAGGGAAACTAAAATTCATAACCACAAACCGAAACAACATCTAAAGGAAGAACAACCATGCATGATTTTAGGCATTCATACTCGTTTCTATTGTAAATTAACAACATCAAAAGGGATCTGTGAGATCCTTCAAATGTCTGGAACCAAACCAAGCCCCTAAATTTCAGTTCCACACAACTTCAGATTCAAAGTCCAAAAACTTATCAATCAGAACATTCAGACCCCCTTTTTATGTCACCCCAAAAACATTAAACAAAACAACCATTCTTATTACCATAAAAAACATGAGAGTTTTAAAATTTATCCACAAAACTCATTAATTTCCATCATTCCATTTGGTTAACTAGGGTGATCACACATGAGCTCTTATTCATCAAGCATCCATTTAATCAACCAAGTTTACATGTTTAATCAGTTTTTCATGTTTCAACCATTAAATCACATGTTGATCCAGAAAAACAGAGCTTGATTAGTGAGCAAGGAAGGACCTCCAAGGACCACGATTTTCAGTGCACATAAGCCCATACAATTCTGAACATAACGAAAAAGATTCAACACAAAAACATCATCAACCATCCCAGCCCTTCTTTATTTAACAGTCTGCTTGTTATCTTCCTTAAATTTGATTTCATCTACATCTAGAGGGAACATCATCATTACCACCTTGCATGATGCAAAAAATCATATAAGAAAGAAAACTGCTACTTGGATGATCAAGGATCGAATTTTTCTATTTGTGAAAAGAATTGAGGATGGTGAGACTTGCAGAGGAAGAACTCTAGGGACTCCAAGGTTGAGACGGATGGGTTATAGTATGGGTGGGAGATTTGTCTCAGGATGAACTCTCTTGGCATACTAACAACATCCAAAAGTAAGAAGCAATAGAGGATCTTGGCTTAAGATGATGCCAGATCCTAAAATTAGGGAGATGATTTCAAAGTAATTAAAATTTGTATAATGGATTGACCATGTGTCTCAACGGTTTCACACGCTGGGATTTATTTAAATTTAATAATTATTCTTAGAGATAGTAGAGAAAATGGCTGTGAGTTAATATATTTCATTTAAACGGATAAAACATGCAACATGGGCAGATTTGGAAAACACGGGAAGCTATAAATCATGGAAAAGGTGTGACATGGCACGTGTTATGGTAAATCAAGGGTCGTCTGACTCTTGGGGGGTTAAAAAATCTTTCACGGGCCTCAAATAGCTTTAAAAAATGGTATTAAAGCACTTTTACATCAAAAGATACATTACAAGAGAAGAATTTGAAATTTATAGAGGAATTGGAAATGACTCACCAATGGGTGAGTCACCGTCACCCTAACACTGATGCTGATCATTGCTACTGATGGCCCATCTGTTCCACTGATTCCCATCAGTGCCACTATTTCTCATTGATTCCACTGAAGCCGATAAGTTCCACCATTCATCCATCTTAAAATTTTGAAAACTCCTTATTGACTCACAGATGGTCCCTAGGATACCCCAAACAACAAAATTTGGAAAATTAATGGAATTGGAGGGTCTGAGCCATCACACCTTATGAAATTTCACCATCAATTTTTTTTTCTAAATTCTAATATGAAAAAAGTATGTGGACTTTTCTTTCATTGTTTTCTCTAGTTCGCATGTTTCTTCTTCATACTTATGGTTCCACTATAGTAATTTGACCAGGTGAGTAGTCTTGTTACATAGAACTTTATCTCTATGATCCAAGATCTCCACTAGATGATCCATGTAAGAATTATCATTATCCAAATGTACCACCTCTAAAGATAATACATGTTAAGGATCTTATATGTACTTCCCTAATAGGGATACATGGAATAAATTGTGTACTTTAGACATGGTAGGTGGATGTACCATTCGATATTCCACAAATCAGACATGACCAGGAATCTCGAAGGGGGTTATTTACCTTAGATTTAGCTTTCCTTTCTTCCCAAATCTCATGGACTTCTTCCATTGAAATATTTGAAGGAATACCATGTCTCTAAATTTAAACTCAAGGTCTCATCGATGATTGTCTACCTAGCTCTTTTGCCTAATTTGGGTTGCCTTGATGTGCTCATAAATGGTTTTCATGTTCTCCATCATTTCATTGAACATTTTAGGTCCTAACAACTTACACTCACTATATTGATCCCAACACACTTATGTTTTGCATAGTTTCCCATAAAGGGATTCATATAGATCCATTTAGATACTTGAGTGGAAACTATTTTTGTAAGAGAACTCAACCAGAGGTAGATGATGGTCCCATCCTCCTTTGAATTCCACATAACATGATCTCAAAATGTATTCTATTTTCTGAATAATTTTCTTAGATTGGCCATCAGTTTTATGATGATAGGCCATACGGAAATTCAACTTAGTGCATAGAGCATGATGGAGACTTTTCTAGAAATTAAAGGTAAATATTGTATCTCTATCAGATACAATAGATAGTGGTAGTCAATCCATACATAAAACCTCTTTGATATATATCCATTCAAGTTGATTCAATGAGATGTCATATTAAATTGTGATAAAGTGAGATATATTTGTAAGATGATCCATAATGACCCATATATCATTGTTTCCTCTAGATGTCCTTGGAAGTTAGGTGAAAAAGTCCATAGGGATTTTATCCCACTTTCTTATTGGTATGGATAATGGTTTAATCATCCCCTTAGTCTTTCTTCCTTTAATCCTCCAATTTATGACGTACTATGAACTTTAATTTATACATAGAAATGTCCTTATTCATATTGTCCCACCAAGAATTCTCTTGGAGATCTCGATACATCTTTGTGCCCCCTAGGTGAATAAAGAAGGTTGAAATCCATGTATCATTTTAAAGATGCTTATTTATCTCTAGATTAGATGGTACACATAATAATTACCCAAATCTTATGACTCCATCCTTTTCAATCTTGATCATAGAGGATTTCCCATTTCTCATAACTTCCACCATTTTCTGAATTTCCACATCATTTCTTTGAGAACCCTTTATTTTCTCTATGAGGGATGGTTGAGCAATAATTTGAGAAAGGATTGATGAAATTCCTCAATTAATGATTCACATGTCCATCCTCTCTAAATCTATGAAGATTTTATCTTTTACAATTTTCATCATCGATAAATATGCAAGATGCTTTTTACTTAGAGAATCTTTCACCTAATTTTCCTTACTGAGAATGTAGTGGATTGATCAGTCATAATATTTGATGATCTACAACTATCTTCACTGGTGCATATTAATATCTTTTTATGTGAATTTATATTTGAGACTCTCATGATCCGTATATATCTCACACTTCTACCCATAGAGATAGTGCTTCCAGATTTTCAATGCAGAGTTCATAGCCGCCAACTCCATATCGGGCATGGGATAGTTTTGCTTAGGGATTTTTAGATGTATTGAGGAATAGGCTATCACCTTAACATTTTTCATAAGCACACAGCCTAAGACCTTCTGTGAATCATCACTATACACCACAAAGTGTTATCTACTTATAGGGAGTGTGAGTAATGGTGTAGTGGTAAGCCATATTTTGAGCTCCTTAAAGCTTTCCTCGCATTCTTGAGTCCAAACAAACATCACTACCTTCCATTTCCTCTTGGTCATTAGGTTTTGAAATAATTATAAGTTCTTCAAATATTTTTGATAATTCCGGACTAGACCCAAAAAGTTGTGGATCTCTGTTATAGATGTTGGCCTGGCCCACTGTTCAATTGCCTTTGTCTTGGAAGGGTCCACATATATTTCTTTTCCATTGATAACATGGACCAATAATGATACTTCCTCTATCTAGAACTCAAATTTACTATAATTTGAATGATATTTCTCCCTTGTAAAATTCATCATCAGATTATTCAAAGGCTCTACATATTCCTCCTTGATCATGGAGTATATCACAATACCATCTATAAATGTTACCAAAAATTTGTTACGATAATATCTAAGGACTCTATTAATTAAATCCATGAATATTTCTAGAGAATTAGTGATTCCAAAGGTAATAACTATGAACTCATAGTGTCCATACCTCGTTAAAAATTTAGTTTTTTGGAATATATTTCTTCTTTACCTTTAATTAGTGATATCCCAACTGAAGGTCCACCTTAGAGAAATAACTGGACCCACGTAGCAGATCAAACAAGTCCTCTAACTGTGGTAAGGGATACTTGTTTTTTATCATGATTTTATTGATCTCACGATATTTAATACATATGTGAATTAATCTATTATTCTTCTTAACAAAGATTACCAGTGCACCCCATGGTGAAACACTAGGTAGTATAAAACCCTTCTCCAAATTCTCATGTAACTACTTCTTCAGGTCTTTCTTCTTAAAACTTGTCATCCTATAAGGTTTATCTGATATAGGTAGGGATCCATGAATATGTTCAATTGAGAACTTAAACTCTTGATCAGGAGTAATAAAAATAAATTATTCATGGAATAAATTAGTGTACTCATTTACGATGGTCATATCTTCGAGAAGTATCTTCTCCATTGTCTCAATCATTTGAGAAAGATATGCATTCTCAAAAGGCAACATTATCCACACTTGTGATGATTATTCTAAATGAAATTCATATTCTTCCATACACTCGTATTGTATTAGAGGATATTTTGGGATGTGAAGTGTGATCTCCCTTTCCCGATATATAATGTTGGATTTGTATAAAGATAACAATATATTCCCAAAATAGCATCAATATCCACCAGAGGAAGTATGAAAATAATTTTTGGGAGGTTCAGTCTACAACCATTTACTAGGGAGGATTTATAAACCATGGATGAAATAATTTCCCCATTCTATTTTCTCACAGATAACTCAACCTCCAAATTTTGAGGTGGTGTTTGAATAGTTATACTAAACATTCAAGATATTAAATAATGCATAGAACTAGAAATCAAATATTTTGTTATCTATTCTTGAATGAATAACTAGAATACATGCCACCACATAATTTTATGGCTCCACCTCAATAGTAGTGATAACATACACCTATCCATGTTTCCTTAGAGGTTGTTGTTTATTTCCTCTAATGACCCTTGGCATAGGGATTTTTTTAAATAATTACCATGTTCTTTGCAGTTTTAACACTATACTACAGGATATGTTTTTATATGAAACTTCCTTTCCTCTTCCATGTTAGTGGGATTATCCATATCCCTCCAGCAGTTCTTAGCCATATTTCCCATTCTTCCACATTGGAAATATTTTTTGGTTCCATTTACAAAGCTCCCATGATGCTTATTACCACAATTTTGACATGTGGGATGCTCAATATTCTTTCCATCTTAGGATTTATTTATTGAACCACCCATATTATACTCCATTTTACACTTTTTTTCACTAAGACCATGAGACTATTGTGATTCTATGATATCCATTTCAACCTCGAGGGCTTGACGAACAATATACTCATAAATGTCGAAGTCTAGAATGACCAACACTTTTTGTAGTCTTATATTAATCCACTAAATAAGTGATCCACCTTTCTTTCAGTGTTCATGACAGAGATGTAGATGTATCTTGAAATTCTTGTGATGTTTGATTCATACGACCCCATATGTTCATCTTCTTTCTCCTTGAGTTTGAGGAACTCTCTTTCCATCATGAGATGATAGGTTCAAGGATAATATTTATTGAAAAACATTTCCATGAATTCCTCCCAATCCATGGAATCAATTTCATCTAGGGGCTTTGTATTCTTGATTAGTGACCACCACTGATCAACTTCCCCATCAAAATGATAGACCGATAGTATGACATTATCTTCTTCTAAGAACTGGAGGATAAAAATATATTTTCAATGGAGTTAATAAACTATTCAATGAGGAGGGGATAAAAAGATCCACTAAACATGGGAGGATTTTTTTCATGAAGGATTCGACAAAAAAATTCGATTTCCTTGGAGTAGGAATGTGTTCCACATGATTCTTTTTATTATTTATATCTTGATCCAGTTTAGAAAGTATTATCATAATGTTTTGAGAACCCATTCCTATCATATTTGGAATGCCATTTGATAAATAATAAAATTTCCTATCAAATTTATTATTGGCATGTATTGTTCTATTTCCTACCATTAACTAAGAAAAATAACATACAATTATAGGGCTTTAATACTTATCTAATGAGAAAAAAAGAAAACATAAACATAAAAAGATAAATTCTTAAAGGAAAAGTATAGCATTACTCATGATTACTTAGGTTGAAATATAGGTTACCCATGATCTATTTCCTCACATTTATTCTTATTGGTTTTTTTTGTTCCCTTAATAATGGGTTGTACTAAACTTATGAATTTATCAAAGAATATCCCACAGAAGTGTCAAACTGGGAGTCAAGCATGGCCTTCTTTCATGCACCAGTTATTGTTCAAGTCTAGCTAAAAGGGGTGTTTTTGGGTTTTACCCCTACATACTTCTATTACAGAGAAACATCCACTTGTTCATATCTATAATGGGATTTATTTTCTTGATAAACCACTTAATCTATAATTACCAAAATTTAGGGATGTTTTCTTATACTTAGTCTTATCCACAAAGTTTTTACTAAATTGGTCAATTTCTAATCTCCAAAAATAACTAGATATTCATTTGATAATAAATATAGAGACACTATACTTTTAAAAATATCATTACATGATTTTAAACATAATAAATCATCATATTTCTAGCCAAGGATCATAATGTATAACATCTTGGAAGGCTAGGTACATAAAACTAAAAAACTGAGACTAAATGAAATATTTATTTATTTAATATTCAAAAAGAGATCATAATTTACATTGTGATCATACATATTCATAGGATAATATGAGGATAACATAATAAAATGGATGAGCTAAAAATAATTGTAAGAGAATACACATATAAATAATGTTTTATCAGATCAGTTAGAAGGAATGACATAATGATATAAAAAGGTACGAAACATATGAAACCAAAACATATAAATTGGAGATCATATAAACATGGAGTCATAGTAGTTTGGAAGAAAAATAAAATATGAATTTATCTCGAGTCAATGCTCATTTCACATAGAGGAGCACAATCCAAGGTCAACCATTAAGACTGTTGCACAAGGTAACATGAATCAAGGTTAACTGCCAATACCGTTGCACATTTTATCTCATGAAACCCAACTTTAACCAATGCATTAGAGTGATATATAGGTTCAAAAATCATAACATGTTCATTAATATTCAATCCACCTATATAATAATACATAATCAATCATACATAAACATAAGGATTACCCATGTTAAGAATTGTGTATCATAATCACGTCATAAAGCATAAAAAATCAGAGTATCATAAAATTGTTCATGAAGGAAAGTAATTAGACAATGAATGGGAAATAATATAGTAGAGTATTAATGTATCATTAAATGTGATGTCAACTAGAATTAATAACATATAAAAAGAGTAGTTAAGAAAATTTCGAATTAGAACATTTATGTGCGGTTAAAGGAAAGTATCAAAAGTCATTTAAAACATAAAAGTGAATAATATTTTATATTAAACTATTAGTGAAACCATAATTACTTCATAATAAAAATATAGGTTTTATAAAAACAATGGTCACTTAAAAATAGATTATATAGTTTACTTAAAAATGGGTAGGAATCCGGGAAGTTCCCTTAAAATGGGCTTGCTTATCAGGAAGAATTGAGGATGAAATCATTTAAAATTAGGTATATCCCTAAATGATAATGAAGAATGGATATTAATACATGAGTTATGATAATATTTAAAACATTTATAATTTGTTCATAAAAATAATAGATAACTTCATTTGGGTAAAAATAAAGATAGAACAACCTGAAGGAATAATGGAGGTTCAGGTAATTTTTTTTACCTTAAGTATGATGGTGTCCTTCACTTGATCTTAATGTCCTAGATAACAAAATTAAATTCATTAATTAATATTTCCAGAACCTATTATATATGAAATTGATTTATTATAACCTTATTAAGTTCATTCATAACCTTTTTGGTGGTTTAAGAGGTTTAACTTTATTACTTTTGGAGCGTTCATTTCCTTTGTTTTCATGATTGGTTTAATAATATAAATGTAAGTGTAAACATGTAATATGAGAATGGTTTTCCATAATTGGAGTTATATGTTAATAGTGAGAAAAAATAAGATTATATTATTATAAAATTCATTTGATTATTTGGAGTTAAGATGAATCATTATATAAAAATGTATTGATAACCAGTTTGGTTTATTGTCGCTTTTTGATCACAACGAATAGATTTTGATTTATAAATTAATATAAAGCATTAATATATCACATAACCTTAAAGTTGACATAGTAAATATACAATATTTTGGTTCAACCATAAAAATGGTTTCATGACCAGAATTGATGATTCTAAAAGTAATTGAAAACTTTTCGTCCTTGAATGTGATGAGTTAACACAACTTAGATGGTTTTTCCATTTCTATAATAAAAGGAGGGGAAAGGGGAGATGATTATTAATTATTCAATTATAATAGAAAAATAATATTATATGAATGTTACTGGAGTTATTAGACCATTTTGATGAGCATAAGTGACGATATAAATGAAAACAAAGGAACATGAAAAGAAAATAAAAGAAAAGAAAAGAGGAATTTACCTCTTTAATATATCTTCCTTGAGAGCCTTTTTTAATGGAGAGGTTTTGGTCTTTTTTTAATACTAAGAGATATTGGACGTGGGAAAATGGATTATGGAGGTATTTGAGTATAATTTGGACTAGGAATAAGGCTTGAGAGGTGTGAGGAGATGCAATAAAGAGGGGTGGTATTTATATTAGAGGAGAGAAGGGGTTTCCCATTATTTTAATCATTAGTTTAAATTTTTTTCTCAAGAATATGAATATTATTGATTATTGTAACAAAGCACAATCAATAGAGAATTTTATTTCAATCAAATGGCCATTTACATCATTCATGACTAAATCATGATTCAAAAATTCATTTATTTATGATTTGTTGTAAATTATGATATTATACTATTCACAAATAATTCAAGTATTTTAGAAAAATCCCAAAAATTCACCCCAACCATTCATGGATGTGTATAATTAAAAATTAAACTGAATTTTAAGAAAATAACTTTCTAAATATGATAAAATTTATTTTTAATAAAAATCATAATTTACTTAAAAATACAAATTTTAAAATTGAAACTTCTTTTGTAACACTTTGAAAAATTTATTAATATCTCTTAAAATAATCAGCAATCATCAGATTAGTTATTCGTAAATATATTTTTTGAAAATAAAACTTCTTTTAAACAATTAAATTAATCATAAAATTGTAATTAAATATACATATCTTACAAAAATATCAACACTTAATTAATTATTTTTCAAATATTTACTTACTTATAATATGACATAATTATATGATATTGTAACTTATAATATGGATAAATTTTATTTATAATTTCATTAGTGAGGTTACTGTTACATTGGATGGTTTACTATTCATAATGGTCACAATACTATTCCAAAGGCCAAATTACTATTTCATCAATATATGTTCCTTAACTTCTAGATATAACTTTTTTCACTCATTATTCATTTATAATATTTTAATTAAATTCTATATGTAATTTTATGCGATTATACTATAATATATAATTATAATAATGCAATTTTATTGATAAAGCATTGGGTTGTTGCAAGATATGTTATATAGATTCTGTAAGTATCAAGATCATTCTCTAATAATGAGGTTCACACCATTAATGAAGTTATAAGTAGAGAAAATGGAAAATTCCCCCCATAAATAAGTTTTTGTTTGAAGTTTCATAAAGTTTTTAAAGTGATACATAATATTTTTGGTTGAAAAATTGAAATAGAAGAGACTGATACTGTACGTGTAAGGTTTTTCTGAAACCTTTCTATAGAATATAAAGTCTTATACTTTGTTACTGGGAGAGGAAGAAAAGCCACACTATGGGATAAAGGGCTACACAATGAAGAGAACTTTTTAAATTTGGATAAGTATTTATTTACCCAGTAATATATATAAAAGTCTTTAAAATATTATTTTATAGTTATCTATGAAATGTAATCTTTTTTATTTTCTAAATTTCATGAATATCTTACTATGTCGTGAGATGATGGATTCATCATGAAGAATGTTTAGCAAAATTTAGTGGTTCTTCTAATTGAGATAGGTCAATAAGGAAGAATAAATTCACACCAAAATCCATACAGAATAATGAAGGATCATTCCATGAAATATATTCCATGCCATAAATAATGGCTCATTAGTATTTAGTGGTTCTTGAATTTTTAAGATTTTCATTATATGGTAGATTTTTTTAGCCACAACAGGTCTAGAGTATATAAATATATATAGGTAATAACACTATGATTTATTAGGTTGTTAAATATGGTACATGGATGGTGATTGAAGATCTAGTTATTAGATATGAAATGGTCCATAACGTAAGATATCACACTACAATATGAGTGTTTATAATAAGTTTCACTACATAAGAATGAATGTAACATCGTGAAGATAATAAATCTAGGAAATTAAAACTTTTGGAAGTTATCCCAGAAATCATGGGATTCAGTTAAATTAATGGGTAGTTATTGGGAATTTAAAAGATCTTTTAATTGGATTAAAGGTAAAAAATTCATGAGACATGTTTTTATTGGAATTAAATCTTGATTTAATGTTTTTTTATGAGGTAAAATAAAATAAAGGATCATTATTAACAAATATGGGAAAAGAGGGAAAGATGACTATTGTGGGAAGAACTAATGAAGATCAGGGATTATAAAAATAAGAGGATAATAATGATAACCCGCTCCATGGATTGGTGATTTGTTTTTATGAAGAATAATTGTAGGAAATCCTTATATCACATATCTATAGTATTCCTTATTTCAAAGTAGTAAGAAAAGAGACAATAAGAGGAAGTTCCATTAAGACTGATAATAATACTTTCCTTAACCATTGAAATATATACATTACATAGTGTTTCCCCTAGTACATCAATATAATATTGGAATATACTCCTTCGAAAATCCATTTGTTTTGAACCATGAAAAAAAATAACATACCTATGTTTAATTTCTACACCGGGATAACATATGTGTGTTTGAAATTATACAAGATTGAGTTTCTATTTCTATCATAAGGACATGATTCAATGGGAAGGAAGAAGATTTAAAAAATCTAATTCACCCCTCTTAGTTTTTATCAGACCATGGTTCATAACAAGTGGTATCATGGTCACTAGGTTCTATCCCTTTATATTTTTCATTTTAATATTGTTGTTATGGAGAGTATAGTGAATGCTAAACGTCTTCTTTTATTTGATGGTAATGATTTCAGATATGGAATAAATTACGATGGAAATACTCAAAAGGAAAAAATATAAAACTTAAGAAGGTTTCTACCCTAAAATAGTTTTTTTATTTAAATGTTATATGTGAAGGATAACATGATGATTTGGAAATTAAACACAAGAAAAACTGGAAGATTGGAAGACTATTAATGAAATCATTAAAATATGTTGACTATCTTGAAGCTAAAATTATCCCATTGAAAAATGTAGTGGATGAACATGGGGATGCTCAAAATAAATTTCAACTAGTGATTGGTTTCAAGGTAGAAATAATATAGTTGGAAAAAATTAATGATGATATCAATACCCAATTAGAAGAGATAATGAATATGTTTGAATCTATTAAATAAGTTGAATCTTTGTGAAAGAATATTGACTCTCATGAAAAAGTAGAAAGTGACACGAAAAATTTTCAATTTAGGAATTTTTATAAAATACATTGATAGAAAGATCATGAAGAGGTACAAACACTGATTAAATGATTATAGACGAGCATAGGCACAAGCCTATGGGAAATAGTAGGATCAGATATAAAGGTGAGATATCCAATGAAAGTTGTGTTGCTATGTATAATAAAAGAAAATAATAGAGTTAGGTAAATATATCAATTACATAGGATACTCCAATATTCAATATTTTTTTTTAAATTTAGAATATGTGGATAGTAAGTTAGGAAAAGATATTTTTATGAATAATTTTTTTATATGGATTTTTTGGCCATACAATTACCTATTGTGAAGATGAAGAGAGATACTTGATAGGATAATATAATGATTTTCAAAAAATAAGAATGATATAATATCCTACAACATGGATCTATAACTCTTTTAATATATATTTTAATAAGTTATCTATCTTTTTTCACAAGGGTATAAATTATAAGTAACAGAGAATCCATACTTACTCAAATGGAATCCACAAGAGAATAACAACTGTGAATCCCTATGTGATTCCCTTACAAAGAAAAATATTTCCCTTAGAGTAAGTGGAGTATAATCACAGAACTTATACAGAGTAAAATGAGGAGAGACCACCATGAATCTCAACTCAACTAAGAATATCATGAGAGGATAAAAGGAAGGTGGAGAAATATATCTTAGATAAAATTTCTATTCAAGAAGATAAAAATAGTCACACATAGATCCTTGAAAATGAGTATTATCCCAAATGGAAAAAATTAAATCTCTTGAAGAATGTAAAGAGTCATGTTGAATAAATAGTATGGTTTAATAATGATAGTTATCTAAAAAAAGGAAAGTGTAAAGTAATACTAGATAAAGATGAACTAAACAACACATATATTCTTTTTGTTAATGTTCATTGAAGGAAACTATTATGAATTGGTTAATTATATGAATCCTTAAATGAGTTCATGTTTAATAGAAAGGGTTTTATTATCAAAGTAAAAACTAAAATCGCACTATTGAAGGGGTGTATAATAAACAACAATCCAAACTAAATGAATAGTATTGATAAAACTCATCACCTTTTAGAGGAAGAAAAAAATATCTTCTGGTATTGATGACCAAGACACACAATTAAACCAATAATGTAAAATATATCGAAATTGAAAGATGTGAGTGATATAGGAAGTCTAATATAATATTGGGATAATATTTGTTTCATGGAACCTCCCTCCAAAGGTACCCCTCCTAGGATGGAAGAGGGGAAAGAGTGATAATTACCCCATTAGTCCCACCTCTTGTAGGCCTTTGGACAAAGACTAGCACTGAGGGTATATAATAATCACACATATGGGAGACATTACCCTTAATAAAATTAATATGATCAAGAGATAGTATATCAACCACTAAAAAACTTCATAAAATTATATAAAAAGGAAGGTAACCATCTCATAATTCTTGAAAAATATCAAGAAATACAAATAATATCTCTAAAGATAAATACTAATAAGAATTTTATGATGTAATTAATATATAGTAGCTTTAATATCCAAGCTAGATATTTCTATTTTGGTCCCTCAAAAACTCCTAGAAACCCAGGGTGAGCATAACATGTATAAATAGATGGACCATAACCAAAGTCTCTCATGAAAATGTGAAAATAGAATACTAATGCACTAGTGAAAAAATAGTATAACCAACCAACATGTAAACAAGTAAACTGTCCATCCCAAACCTCACCATAGAATTCTCACGAAATAACTCATCCATGTATAGTAACATATCATCAAAAAAATATAAGCAACTGTGCCCCGCAACTGCTTCCCCACTAATTTTACACTCCCACCCTCAAACATCAAACATCATATTCCCCCATACCTTCGATGTCATCGCATCACCAAATATCCATCCATATATGATTTGGGATGGGGTGCATTTTTACCCACCCACCCTTTGCATGTATATAATCGCATTATAGTATCAGTAAACATCTACATGTCTCCACCTCACTGTATATAAGGTAGTAGGGTACCATGAACATGGTGGACGTCAACCTCATTCCCTCCTCCTACCACTTATAACCCCCACCACATATCACATCATCATACCATATAGGAATATCTAACACAAACTATCAACACTAGGAATCACCAACAGTAGCCATCATTATCACTATTTCTGATGGGAGAGTGGTGATGAGGGGGTAACAAGACATCTGATACACCACCAACCTATATGGTGTAGAAAACACCAAAAATCCAAAACATTTGGATGTTGGTAAGGTTATACAACTTGAGTGGGGTAAATATTAAATAATATGAAAATAAAAAATTAGATAAAACACACATGGCCAACTTATGGGTTAACATAAACTTCTTTGGCATCACCCATAACATCACTACAAAATATCATGAAATATAACACTAACCACTACCACCTCTAAATGCATCAAACCATAGAACCACTTCATATAACCACTCTAGTTCCACATTCATTCCCAAGATAACAAATTTATAGATTCTATAATTGATATCCAATATCAAATATTTTAACCATTTCATACCATACTTTAAACCAAACCATTCATTAATAATTGAAATCATTAATTGAATTGTCAATCATATGTTCGAGCTGGATTAGTAATTTATAACCCATGCCACTTTAATTTTATTTTTATCATTTCGTTAAATCACTAACAAGAAACTACATCAATACAACACATATTAGTCTTTATACCTTACACAAAAAATTATCACATATCATGGAAATAAATCACCAAAACCAAACAGTCTCATCGTAACAACCACAAACCAACCACTGGACATCATCCCTCATCACATCTCATGTAAAAAAACAATCACTTCACTACACAAAATATTCCTCACCCAAGCTGGTCACCACCATCACTGTACAATCCCCATAATATCCCCACACAACACACTAGAAAATTCAATAAACACACCACACATGTAATAAATCAAATTTAGCTTAAAAATCACAACAATTTCAGATTCATATAATGAGATTCATTACATTATTTCATTACTTTCATGAGTATTCTCTCAAAATTCTAAAATTTAATGGGAAATCCGATTATTAGAATTATATAAGTTCATATCCTTTAATTTACAGTGAGATCAATCAATCAACACAATAATGTTATCAAAAAGATAATATCCACAATACAAAATTGGATCCCAAAAGTTGGGATGTTTATTAATAACAAAAAACAAATATAAAATCATATAAAATATCACAAAACAAGAAAAAAATGAAATTACACCTATCCATTTTAGTTTACATTAAATACAATTAGTTATATGATTATGGTGACCCATATTATCATCCCAAAGAAATAATAAATTATGAAATCCCCACTGATGCACATAAAATTAATATTACAAGGATACCCTACCTAAATCATATTTTCAACAGTCTATATGGAAGAGGAGATGATCAGAGATCCATCACCATAAAAGGAAACACCACTAGATCCATGATTTGTGACACTTCAATCCAAATTAACCAAGGTGATTAAATTGTAAAGTGATATTGTTGTAGGGTGATGAGAGGTAATGGAATCAACCAGGGATTTAGGGAAGTAGAAAAAAATAAAATCAATAAATATGGGATGAATCCTTTTATATAGGATACATCAAAATCGTCCACCATGGAATGGGTATTGAAAAACCCCCATTTTGATTTCTAGTTTTAGGGAAATCCAAAATTAAATAATTTCAGCCCCTAACTCTCACACCTTTTAAAAACTATGTGGAAGAACTTTTTTCATACCCTACAACATCCACCATAGCATGGTGCTAAAAACATGTCATTTTAAACCAATAAACCTAAAAACTATTGGAATCCCAGTTATTTAATCTATTCCTATTCCTAAAAGGGAAATGATCATAACCCCTTGTGGATCCAAACCATCCACTAAGACATAGTGTTCATACTCTTCTCATATAAGGGGAATATCCAAGAAAAAATTTCTTCTTAAAAGGCTATCCAATACATTTCCTTGGTAGGTGTGCATTCTAGTTCAAAATGAGAAAATCTATAAAAATATCAAAACTTCTAAGTCCATAGCAGGTTTCTTATGCTATAAACTTAAATCAAGATTCAAAATGACCACTTCCACACCCAAACCCATGGTTTGGTGACCCTGTGAATTTACACAAATATCCTCTAGCCTCCAAAACACCTCTGAACACACTCTGAAAATCACAAATCCCTAAAAATATGTAAATAATGGTTTTATAAATATAATCACCCAAATTAGATTCCCTTGAAAACATTATCATCTTTTATAATAATAACAAAACCGAAAAAGAAATGGGAAAGAGAAAGGCAAAGGTAAAGGTCTAATCAACTATCTCGTGAGATTCCACTTAGGGATCTCATTAACGAAGAGATTCATGGTCTTACTCATGACTGAGAGGTTGATTTCTCAATTGAGAATATACCTAGATCTCTACACATATTGAAGAATCCATAGATAATGGACACCATATATTTAGAAGAACTGAATAATCAGTTATAAGAGAATTTGGAAAAGGGTTTTATATGCACATGTTCTTCATCATGGGGTGCACTGATCATATTCATGAAGAAGAAGGATGGGTCAATGTGCCTCTGCATTTATTATCATGAACTCACTAAAATCAAGATAAAGAAAAATTATCCACTTTAATAGATACATGAATTATTTGATCTACAACGTGGAGCCAAATATTTCTCTAAGTTAGAACTTTGGTTGGGATATCACCAATTAAAGGTAATGATGGAATTTATTTTTAAGATAACCATTCAAACAAGGTATAGACACTATGAGATCATTGTTATTCACATTAGACTCAATAATGATCCATCAATATTCATGGAATTAATGAATAGACGTGAGAAATATTTCTTTGATAAATTTTTGGTATTATTTATAGAATATATCCTGATATACAACAAAATCAAGGAGGAACATTAGGATCATTTGAATAATATGATAAAGAATTTATGAAAGGAGAAGTAATATGTAAATTATAGTAAATGTGATTTATATATTGAGGAATTATCATTCATGGGGCTTGTTACCACCATAAAATGGATGTATGTGGACCCTTATAAGATAAAAATAATTGAGTAGTGGAACAGACTAGTATCTATAATGGAGATCTATAGTTTCCCTAAACTATCTGGTTATTACCAATGATTTGTGAGAAACTCATCACTATTATCAAACCTTCTATCCAAGATGAATCGAAAGGGTGTAATATTTTAATGGACTAATGAATGAAAATAGTGCTTCAAGAATTGAAAAATAGATTTATCATTTCACTGGTTCTCACACTTCCCTCAACTAGGGAACTTTTCATAGTATACAATAATGATTTAAATAAGGTGTTGGGATGTGTAATAATGTGAAATGATAAAGTGATGGCCTACACATCAAGGTATTTTAAAGTTCATGAGTAAAACAACCCAATGAATGATATGGGGTTCAATATAGTGATCATAGAATTAAAACTCTTGCATCATTATCTATATGGGGATAAGTGTGAAATATATATATAGCATAACAACATAAAATATATATTCACATAAAATAAACATAATACGAACCATTGAATATGGTTAGTAATTATCAAGAGATATAACTTCTCAATCCAATACCATACTAGGATTGAAAATAATATAGTACACAATCTATTTTGAAAGGATCTGAAAAACTTACCAATTTTCATAATTGAGAAGGATCCAATCTTCTTAGACTTTCAGGGGATGTACATGGGAATTATAAAGTAAAGAGCATCATAATTTTTTCTCAAATGATTTATCAACCAGCCCATTTAAAAAATATAAATAATTCCCAAAGAGATGATGTGCAAATAAAGTAGAAGCAAAAAGATATAAGAAAACGGGAATCCTCAATGTTCCAGACTGATGAAGAAGGAGTTTTAATATTTGTGTCACCACTATGTGTACTATAAAATCTTGAAAAAAATAAAGTTTTATTGAATGATACACATATCTTGACCATAACCACACACCTAGGGAGAGAGAAGATGTATTGAGATCTTGGAGGGAACTATTGGTGGTACAATATGAAGAAGGAGATTGTAGAATATAAATCAATGTGCTTGGTATGTCAACAAGTGAAGGAAAAAAGAAGAAAATTTAAGGGAATGCTGCAAATATTACCCACAAATACATAGTAATGTAAAAACATAACCATATACATTTTCATTGGTATTTTGAAGACATATAGATTAAATAATTCTATAGGATAGTTTTGGATAATCTAACAAATAATTCTCACTTAATTTATATTTGATAGGACTTCTCACTCAATCAAATTGCAAGGATAGAAATTTGTGAAGTGGATAGGTGGCATATAATACCATTATTAATTGTATCTGGATGAGATATGAGAGTTACCACCATGTTTTGGAAGAGTCTCCAACATGATCTAAACACTGAGTTGACCTTTATTATGAATCATCACCCCTAAGCTTATGTATAATATGAGTGGACTATCAGACACTTGGAAACATGTTGAGATCAACTTGAAGGACTTCAAAGTAGAATCAACATATTTAAATGGTCATGATATCATAAAAAAATAGTTTTCACTGAAGCATCAAAATGGATCAATATAAAGTCCTTTAAGGTAATAGATGTAGGGCACCTATGTGCAAGGATAAAGTTGGTGTATGAAGGCATCTAGGACCTGAAATAGGTAAATAAATGGTAGAATGTTCAAGACCATTCAACAACACACCAGGGATACTCAAAGTTAAGGGATGTGTTGTGGTGAAAATCATCAATGATACTTAGAGTATAAGGTTTGAAATAAATATTTACTCAATATATATCCATATAAGAGAGTCCTGATATTTTGGAATAAGGGTAATATACATCCTAGGTACATTGTCCCCTATGAGAATCGTAATCGAATCAGAGTTGTGGCCTGTCGATTATCACTCCCACTACATATTTTTCAAGTACATGAAATATTCCATGTATCCCTATTTAGGAAGTACATAAAAAATCAATCATATGTACTAAATTTTGCGGCCGTATAACTATTAAATGATCTCTATTATGAGGAGAAACTAGTGAAGATCTTGGATCATAGAGATAAAGTTTTCACAATATGATAGCTCACCTAGTCAACATACTATGGTGAAACCATAAGTATGAGGAGAAGACATGGGAACCAAAGGAATCCATGATGTAGAAGTAACCTCACCTATTTTAACCTTAGTATATAAAATTAAATTTTCAATGAGAAATTTCATAAGGGGGAAGAGTGTAATGACCCAGAATTTAAACAACGGGATTTTCCATCTTATAATTGTGTCATGTTTAGGTATGTTTTATAAAGAAGATTCTCCACATGATGAAACCAAAAAACATTTTATTTTATTAATTTAAATATTATATGTATAGAATAAAATTGGAAATAATAATTTAATGTATTATAAAGAAAAAATTAGAAATAAAATATAATAATAATAGGAAAATTGGGATTTCTTAATCTCCTAAAATAACTGTATTGATGAAGAGAACTATAGGAATGAATAAAAATATTGGTAATACAATATTAATTTTAAAAATGAAAATATATAAACTTTATAGAAATATAATTTAATGAATAATGAATGAAATATGAGGAATTTATATAAAGTATATGACCGTCATAAATCTAAAAATTGGAATAGTAATTTTATAATTGGAATAGTAACCTAACCATTGGAATAGTAATATGATCATAAAGCACAACGACCTATATGTTAGAATAGCATCCTCACTTATGGAAGTAAAAAATATTATTTTTTTAAAAGATAAAATGAAAAAATGAACTATTTATATCATGGTATAAGTAAATAAATGTTTTTAAAATGATAAATTAACTTTCTATATTTTTATAAATCATAAATATTTTAATTGAAATTTTATTATAAATGTAATGATATAAAATAATTTTTATTTTTATAAAATGAATTTGTAAATAAATATTAAGTTTTATTATAATGACATGATAATTTTATGTTGCCATAAGTAATTTTTCAAAGTCAGGAAATTGATCATAGTGTTAAAATTGGTATTTTTCAAAAAAATGATGATTTTTAAAAAAAATTAATTTAATAATATTTTGAAAATTATTTCTATATAATGTATTAAATTTTTTGAATCTATATGTAGAAAATTGTTAGGGTGTTTTTTTGGTATTTTCTATGATAGTTAAATATTTTGAGAATAGTGAAATATGGTAAAATATGGTATTTAATATTATAATGTAACTACATGAATTTATGAGTCATTGATGATGTAAGGACCCGTTAGTTCAAACTCACATGAATAATTTACTATATATAGTCACAAGAATCAATAATATTGGTATTTTTGAGATAAAAAAAACAAAATAATAAATATAATATTCTAAAACACCCTTATCCCCCCTTATAAATACCATCCTCACCACCCCTTATCCTCACAACGTATAGGCCTTGGATCCTAATAAATTTCTACCCATTTACTTTCCCAATCCTATCCCCCACATCATAGTGATTATTTTAACATATAAATACCAATTAAAGCTAGTTTTATGAATATTTCAAGGAGACAACATTTAAGAGGTAATATTCTCAATTTACCTATTTTAAATAAATTTATTCTTCTACTTTCTCATCGCCTCCCTTATCCAACATGAAATGGCGAATAAAACATCATACATATATTATAATATTATTGTGTTAATTAAATATACTTATTATATCCTCCCTTATTTATATTCTAAAATGAAAATGTTGTTTATAATATGGTTAGTTCACCAAATCCATGGACAACCCACTTTATTTTTCTCCATCATCTTCAGGGATGATCATACATATATTATTCTAGTTAAATAATATGATAATAAGTAATGTATAACTTATTTCATGTTTTGGTATTTTTAATGTTGATTTAATTAAATAAGATTAATTTAGTTTATGATGGTCGGTAAATCCTTCTAAATGAACTAACCTATTAACATCAACATTTTTACTAGAATAATTATCCATATGTCGAAATGAAAAAGTATATTTGTAACAGCCCAATATTTTATGAAAAATATTCTTTTTAATTTTATTAATGTATTGTGTTGTACGCTACACCAAAAGGAGCTTTCACAACACGCATCCTTGACTTTCCTTGCATTACAGACAATCGCGACCTTCCTCGTTAGCGTGTGTAGTACGCAATACCGAGTGTCACTAAACAACGATATGCTATTAAAATATTATTAAAACTAGCCGTTATGAATAGTAATAACCACTTTTTGAAATTTTCTAAATTTTATTTTTCAAAATGGACTTTATTTTTGGATTCGTAATATCAAAATTAGCTTAGGGTGAAATTTTGGTACTTTTCGGATAACTTTCATTTTTTGATGAATAATGAAAATTACTAAATTTTAATTAAAAACAACTTTTTTTAATCGAAATAATTAATAGTGATAAATTATTAATTTGAGTGGCTTTAAAGTATATTTAGAATATATTTTTACAATTCAATACAATGTTGGTCATTGGATGTAATTTCACATTTACACCAGACATAAACAAGTGTTAATCTTCTGATAGTTATTATCTCTTAAAAACATGCTATTTGTTGTGACAGCGGAAATTAATTATAAAATTAATTAATGAAACTTATATGTTGGGAATTTTGTAAAATAGAAATCATTTTTGAATTTTGAATATCAATTATAGCTTAGGGTGAAATTTTGGCATTTTTCTGAAAAACTTCAATTTTTGATGAATAGTGAAACTACTAAGTGGTAGTTAAAAAAATTAATTTTTTCATAAATCTTAATTTTACCACCTCTGTGAATGGAATTTAAAAAATCCGAGAGTCACGGTTGATGTCAGTAAGTAAAATGTGGTTCAATGAGATGAAAATGATTTTTGGTGAATAGTAACTTTCTACTTTTATTTACCACGATTAAAAGTAAATAGGGTAATTAAGGGTAAAAATGATATTAATATTACCCTAAAACATGTCCTAATCCTATTAGACAAGTTTATTTCGACCAAAAACAAACATAGGAATAAAATATGACCATTTAGGCCCACTTGAATTAGATTAGGACATTTATTATTATTTAATTCAAAGAAAAGTTAAAAGAGTTGAAATCATTGTTTATTTAATAAAACATTTTTAATATAGGGTTATACATAAGATAAATTCGACTATAAATTTTCATTAGAAAGATAAAAAGATTTACTACATAATGGTATTTTATTTTTAATTTTTAGACATTAAATAATTTAATTTATTTATGACACAACGATGATGCAGTAATTATCTTATTAATGCAATATTGACATAATTGATGTTATAAATAACCAAATAAATATAATTTGAGACTTTTTATGAATTAAACATCTTTTATAGGTTAATATTACATGTTAGTATTGATTTAATTAACTTTTTTCGAACTTATATTTCTGTTATGATTTTCACAAAAATCAATTACTAAATAGTTTCAAAATTGACATAAAATAGTTTTTAAAACAAATATTATATTATTAATTGTTATTTTATTCCTAAAAATCTAAGGTTTGGCCAAATGACTTAGATAAGGTTATATATATTAATAATAAACAATTTGGGTTTTGTTTGGCTTCTTATAGTAATTATTAACCTTATAGTGTAAGAACACAAGAAGACACGGTAAAAGTAAATTTATTTAACTTAATGTTAAATCTAAATGATAAGGTTACAATAGGAACCTAAACATGTCTAAATTCTATTGGATGAGAGGATTTAGACCCATAACTACCTTATCTTAGAAATAAATCAATTTTTAGCTATTTAAAACCGAATTTCTCTTTATAATAAAATAATATTTTTGGTTATTCCAAAAGTGCCCCTATCCTCACTTATAAAAGGGCACATCCTCCCTCTTCTCCTCACACCAATTTGAGTATTCATGCTCAGCCAACCCCTACCAAAATCACTTCTCCACTTCCCTAGTATCATCCTAGTGGTCCTGGTCTTCTTAAAAGACCAATTTTAGTGCCCAAAAAGGAGGTCTCAAATAAGAACTTTAAAGAAGAAGATGTTCAGACACGTACAAAGCAAGTCGGACCTAAGGTAAGGGAAATATCACAATCTCATTTTTATCCGAGATTGTTTATACTTTGATATTTACTGGGGTGTATTTTATCATCCAAATCCATGTTTCCTCAATATGTAATATTATTTCCATACACCTACAATTGTTTAAATCCAATTTTACCCTTCAGTGAGTTTATAGTAAAAGATATGAAAGGAATCTTTTGTCATTTTTCATACGAGGTAATTTTTTGACTTTTTCGACAAAAGTGCGAGAAGAATGTTTTTTTAACTTATACGGAATGAATGGATTTTAAAACATTATTTCCAAGAAGCTTCCTTTACAAGTTTTCAAGTTTATTTTTAATCAACTTCTTTTAGTTTAAAATTGTATGACATGTTAAGAAAGGAAAAGTGTTTTTGAAGTAGAAAGGATATTTTCATCAAGAATGAAGTTCAAGTGTTTTATCAAAATTATTTTCCATATAAGATAATAAAGGGTTCTGTTTTTATCCCTATTATTACATTGATTTTATTATGTTGTGATGGAATTATTTTTATGAATTCCTTTATCGTATATGAATTGTTTAATGATTTCATGATGTTTAAGATTCCCATTTTTAATACATGGGTTATGCAATGACGTATGATTTATGATTTTGTGGCACACATAATAATGGTATAATTATGAGATGGGTGGGACCTATATCTCCCTCCAATGCATTGGGTAATGATTTTATATCTCATGAGATAGACATGGCTGGAACGGTAGGTTATACCGGTTCAGTGAAACAGGACTGGAATGAGGGTGACTCGGTTCAGAAAGGGACTTTGTCCACTAAGATAGTCTTGGAAATGAGTCTTGACTAACAAGAAATGATTCTTTTTGATTATGTGTGTATGCCACAATGTTTCATGTTTTAAGTTATGATTATTGGGATTTCATTTCACTACTATGATTTATCCCATGTTATGAAATTATGATCTCTTTTGCAGGTTATGATTTCCAAAAGTAATGTTCTTATGAATATGATGTGATTGATTTTTCTTTTGTTTACCCTTACTGAGAATTTTAGATCACCTTTTTATGTTTTATTTTCCCCAGGATATAAAGAAATGTTTTAGGTAAAAAAAGGGGAAGATCTTTATGGGAGATGTTGAAGATCTTTCACCACGATTAGAAGATTACGTTCTGAGTTTCCAAAGACACTATGCTATTACGATCCTTGTGTGTGTGTTTTTGTTATGTACTATGTATTCCACAAAAGTAATGTAATGTCCATGTACGTTATGCTTCGGGTCTCTACAGTTGGTATCAGAGGAAATGTTTAGTCAAACTTTGGAAACTAGGATGCGAAAACGTTAGTGAGATCCCTAGAGATATTACTAAGCTATGTCTAGGGATGTCCCTAAGGATAAGTATACGTATAGGATACAGTCCTAGAACTACAGTAATGATCATAGAATTTAACATAAGATGTTAGACATTGAAGGTACTCCCCCTTTATTATATTGTTTTCCCTATCATGATTTTTGCCTCTCACACTATTCTTTTTGGGTTTTAGATGATGGCTGGAACCTAAAGGAACCGTGTCGATCACTGTAATGGACAATGCAATGATTTTCCTCCTGAACAAACAAATGTTATGGGAGATGGAGTGAAAAATCTTATTACTATACTTACACAAGCTATGAATCATTCTGGGCTTCCAAATGAGCAGAGAAGGGAACAATATTATATTGAGTCCTTCATGAGGCAACGTCCACCTTCTTTCAGTGGGTCTTCCGATCTACTTGTTGCTGAACAATGGATCAGTACCACTAAAATGATATTTTCAGTTCTTCAATGTTCTGAGCATGATAAAGTCATCTTAGCAGTATATCGTTTAGAAGGTGAATCTGATCAATGGTGGAATCCTATCAAGAATACGAGGCCAAGAGATGAAATTGAGTCCATGGAATGGGACGAGTTCAAGAACTTGTTTTTTAGTAAGTACTTCCCTCGTATTCTTCGAAAAACGATAGAAAAGGAGTTTCTTGAGATGAAGCAGAAGGATGATGAATCTGTTGGTATATACGAAGCGAATTTTACAAGACTTGCAAGGTACGCATCTGGCATTATCATCCAACCTGAAAGTAAAGTTGATCGATTTTTTAGTGGCTTAAAACCAAGTCTTTGAAGGGCATTAGCTATAAGAGACTTCAGTATCTATGAGGAAATTGTGTGTTGTGCTATCAAGGTGGAAATGGAAGTTGGTGTTACATATCCATCTCATGGTTTTGACAAGAAACGAAATATGGAGTTCAAGGATAAATCTCAAAATAATGGTGAAAAGAAGATGAATGTTTCCTTATGCACAAAGTGTGGAAAGAAGCATGGTGGAGATTGTCTTAAAGGGACTAGAAAATGTTTTAAGTGTGGAAAAGAAGGTCATCGAGCAGCTGAGTGTCGAAGTAATGGAAAAAGGGTTTCTAATGATGTGAATAAAGAAAAGACTGCAGAGAACGCACTACCAACACTTCAATGTTTCAAGTGAAAGGAGATGGGACATTATGCCAATAAATGCCCTAATCCAAGGGTTAGTGATGATCAACATGAGCAACCGCTTAAGGAAAAGGACAAAGGGAAGTCACATGCGATCACTATTGGCGATGTTGAATATGACAACGATGTGGAGGAATGATTAAGTGTTTATGTAATGGGATTCCAAAATAGTGTTGTATATAGTATGGTGGAATATTGGAATACTTATGTATTGGTCTATTGTGGTTTTCAATAATTTTATGGTACCAGTAACCATGGAAAGTGATTGAGATATTTTTGGAAAAAGAATGATATGCGCATAATGAAGGGAAAACAAGAAAATGAAATGTTTAACAGTATTCATGAGCTCATGATTGATATAAGGACTAAGTGATATCATGGTTTGAGTATATAGAATTTTGAGGATTTTGGTATGCGGAAAATGTTAACTTTTAACTGCATTCAAGTTTTCACTAAGGTTCAATGGGTATTCAAGAAAATACATGATTAAGGCCTTTGAATGTTTGGAATGTGACCAACAAGACATATTTTATGATATATGGGGATCAACGACAGTATTAAATCTCTGGTAATCGTTTTCACTATATTATGAGAGCGGACTGCAGTATTATGGATAAGCCTAAAGATTAGAATGGATTATGTTGGACATAAGTTAGTATTGTTTAAGGATAGAAGATTTTCGATATTATTGATGGGATGTTATAGTAATGCAGTTTTAGAAAAAGGACAACCTGCAGGACGGGCGACAACCCATCGCGTCGGACAAGGATGTGGGAATCGAACCCACAATCGAAGTGCGACTGGCCTTTATCGCCTACCACTGGCCTGCAAAAAGTCCCTGTTTAGTAGAAACTAGTTTTTTTATATTAAGCAGTATGATATATGAAGTATAAGTCCATTTTAGGAACCATATATGATTAATCTCACTATAGATTGACTTATGTATATAATTTTTGCTAACCTTTTGTTTGAGACAGATGGAATGACCCGTCATTCTATCACATGATCTGCTAACACTTAACGAATAACAAATTCAACATCATTTATTTAATATATGAAGTGGAAATTGTTCAAGGCACGAACAATAGTGAGATTGTACCAAAATAAAGTAAGTATTTATTCTAATTCAAATTTTCAAAATGATCTTGAAAACCAAAAATGTAGTCCTAGTGCTCTTATATCTGATTAATAAGATGGTACCTTAGATCATCACAAATTTATGGATTTGTGATTGTTAGCTTTTCCATAGCCATGTTCTCTACCACTCTTCATCAGAACATGATGGTTAGATTTTTCTTCCATATCCATATATTCAGCTATGTGGAAACCCAGTGATTAGTTTATTTGGTTAACCATTACGTTTCATACATTCATTTTTAAAGATTGGTTTTGGTATTCCTTTTTACGATATGGGTTTCTATTGAAGAAACTTTCTAATAGTAAACCATTTATAACCCCGACGAATTTTGACGGCGAAATTCATTTTAAGGGGGGTAGAATGTAACATCACAAGATTTTATGAAAAATATTCTTTTTAATTTTATTAATGTCCTTTGTTGTACGCTACACCAAAATGAGCTTTCACAACATGCATCCTTGACTTTCCTTGCATTACACACAATCGTGACCTTCCTCGATAGCGTGTGTAGTACGCAATACCGAGTTTCACTAAACAACGATATGCTATTAAAATATTATTAAAACTAGCCGTTATGAATAGTAATAACCACTTTTTGAGATTTTGTTAATTTTATTTTTCAAAATGGACTTTATTTTTGGATTTGTAATATCAAAATTAGCATAGGGTGAAATTTTGGTACTTTTCGGATAAGTTTCATTTTCTGATGAATAGTTAAAATTACTAAATTTTAATTAAAAACAAATTTTTTTAATAGAAATAATTAATAGTGATAAATTATTAATTTGAGTGGTTTTAAAGTATATTTAGAATATATTTTTACAATTCAATACAATGTTGGTCATTGGATGTAATTTCACATTTACACCAGACATAAACAAGTGTTAATCTTTTGATAGTTATTATCTCTTAAAAACACGCTATTTGTTGTGACAGTGGAAATTAATTATAAAATTAACTAATTCAACATATATGTTTGGAATTTTGTAAAATAGAAATCATTTTTGAATTCGGAATATCAATTATAGCTTAGGGTGAAATTTTGGCATTTTTCTGAAAAACTTCAATTTTTGATAAATAGTGAAACTACAAAGTGGTAGTTAAAAAAATTAATTTTTTCATAAATATTAATTTTACCGCTTCTATGAATGGAATTTCAAAAATCCAAGAGACACGGTTGACGTCAGTAAGTAAAATGTGGTTCAATGAGATGAAAATAATTTTTGGTGAATAGTAACTTTTTAATTTTATTTACCACAGTTAAAAGTAAATAGGGTAATTAAGGGTAAAAATGATATTAATATTACCCTAATACATGTCCTAATACTATTGGACAAGTGTATTCCAACCAAAAACAAACTTAGGAATAAAATATGACCATTTAGGCCCACTTGAATTAGATTAGGACATTTATTATTATTTAATTCAAAGAAGAGTTAAAAGAGTTAAAATAAAAGTTTATTTAATAAAACATTTTTAATATAGGGTTATACATAAGATAAATTCGAATATAAATATTCATTAGAAATATAAAAATATTTCCTACATAATGGTATTTTATTTGTAATTTTAGACATTAAATAATTTAATTTATTTATGAGACAACGATGATGCAGTAATTATCTCATTAATGAAATATTGACATAATTGATGTTATAAATACCCAAATAAATATAATTTGAGACTTTTTATGAATTACAATAATTTTAAAGGATAATATGACATGTTATTATTGATTTAATTAACTTTTTTCGAACTTATCATTCTGTTATGATTTTCACAAAAATCAATTACTAAATAGTGTCAAAATTGACATAAAATAGTTTTTAAAACAAATATTATATTATTAATTGTTATTTTATTCCTAAAAATCTAAGGTTCGGCGAAATGACTTATATAAGGTTATATATATTAATAATAAACAATTTGGGGTTCGTTTGGCTTATTATAGTAAGTTTATTAACCTTATAGTGTAAGAACACAAGAAGACACGGTAAAAGTAAAATTATTTAACTTAATGTTAAATCTAAATGATAAGGTTAAAATAGGAACCTAAACTTGTCTAAATTCTATTGGATGAGAGTATTTAGACCCATCCACACCTTAGATTCGAAATAAATCAATTTGGAGCTATTTGAAACCTAATTTGGCTTTATAATAAAATAATATTTTTAGTTATTCCAAAAGTGCCCCTCTCCTCCCTTATAAAAGGGCCCCTCCTCCCTCTCCTCCTCACACCAATTTGAGCATTCAAGCTCGGCCAAACCCTGCCAAAATCTCTTATCCACTTCCCTAGTATCATCCTAGAGGTCCTGGTATTCATAAAAGTCCAATTTTAGTACCCTAAAAGGAGGTCTCAAAGAAGCACTTCAAAGAAGAGGAGGTTCAGACACGTACAAAGCAAGTCGGACCTAAGGTAAGGGAAATATCACAATCTCATTTTAATCCGAGATTTTTTATACTTTGATATTTACTGGGGTGTATTTTATCATCCACATCCATTTTTCCTCAATATGTAATATTATTTCCATACACCTACAATTGTTTAAATCCAATTTTACCCTTCAGTTAGTTTATAGTAAAAGATATGAAAGGAATCTTTTGTTGTTTTTCATACGAGGTACTTTTTTGACTTTTTCGAAAAAAGTACGAGAAGAATGTTTTTTTAAATTATACGGCATGAATGGATTTTTAAAACATTATTTCCAAGAAGCTTCCTTTACAAGTTTTCATGTTTATTTTTAATGAACTTCTTTTAGTTTAAAATTGTATGACATGTTAAGAAAGGAAAAGTGTTTTTGAAGTAGAAAGGATATTTTTCTCAAGAATGAAGTTCAAGTGTTTTATCAAAATTATTTTCCATATAAGATAATAAAGGGTTCTGTTTTTATCCCTATTATTACTTTGATTTGATTATGTTGTGATGGAATTATTTTTATGAATTCCTTTATCATATATGAATTGGTTTATGATTTCATGATGTTTAAGATTCCCATTTTTACTACATGGGTTATGCAATGATGTATGATTTATGATTTTGTGGAACACCTAAGAATGGTATCATTATGAGATGGGTGGGACCTATATCTCCCTCCAATGCATTGGGTAAAGATTTTATATCTCATGAGATAGACATGGCTGGAACGGTAGGTTATACCGGTTCAGTGAAACAGGACTGGAATGAGGGTGACTCCGTTTAGAAAGGGACTTTTTCCACTAAGACAGTCTTGGAAATGAGTCTTGACTAACAATAAATGATTCTTTATGATTATGTGTGTATGCCACAAAGTTTCATGTTTTAAGTTATGATTATTGGGATTTCATTTCACTACTATGATTTATCCCTTGTTATGAAATTATGCTCTCTTTTGCAGGTTAAGATTTCCAAAAGATATGTTCTTATGAAAATGATGTGATTGATTTTTCTTTTGTTTACCCTTATTGAGCATTTGAGATCACCCTTTTATGTTTTCTTTTCCTCAGGATATAAAGAAAGTTTTTAGGTAAAAAAAGGGGAAGATCTTTATGGGAGATGTTGAAGATCATTCACCACGATTAGAAGATTACGTTCTGAGTTTCCAAAGACACTAAAATATTACGATCCTTGTGTGTGTGTTTTTGTTATGTACTAAGTATTCCGTAAAAGTAATGTAATGTACATGTACGTGAAGCTTCGGGTCTCTACAATATTTGTGTCCATTTAAATTTTTGGAATTATATGAATACCATTTAATTTCATTTCTATAGTTTTATTCACATTTGACAAGAACCTCACTAGTTATCCACAGGTGATCCAACCTTGAATCCATGAAATGAATGGCCTTTTAACAACAAAATTAAAGTTTATATCTCATTGAAATAGTTTATAAGGAATTTAATAAAATTATACTAAAAAAATATAGATATAAAATATTATGAATTAAGTAATTAATGAATCTAATTTTAATATCTAGGGAAATTATTTCAATTACATAATGATTCTCCAACATAAGTTAAGTGTCTATCCAAACCCTCATTTTTCTTTGGGTTTTGACAATTATATCTCTAACTCACTTTATTTTACTCTTTAATGTTATATAATGATTCATAATTCATTATATATGTATCTCACATATTTATCTATATTATTATCCTTTAATTCGATAGGGTAATAAATTATTTATGTTTATTTCTCAAATTGATTATTTTTTAAATCTTCTTTGATTATGATATGAGGAAAGATTATGAAACCCATTTCTTTTCATAGTTAAATTTTATGTTTATTCCTTATTATTGATTTCCTTTTTTGTAACACATAAGAATGTACATGGCATAATGGGTGTACCAAGAAAACACTTCGATTCATTGGATAATGTTCTTGTCTAATGAGCTGGAATGTATGTGATTAGGGAGTGAACCTAATTTATCATGGGACTCTATCTACCATGTGATGTTGTATCACTGGGTAGCCTTGAATTGTACTTATAACATGTTTTATTTTTCTACTACATTCTTATTATTCCATGATCTTATTATTTCATGATGTTTTTTTATTATTCTATATGATTATTCATGAGACTTTATTCTTTATTATATGATGTTATACCTTTTTATTGATATTTTATGCTTCTACATCATGTCTATTCCCTTACTAGAATTTATATCTCACCCCATTATTTTATGAATCTCATGGATCATCCTATATAGTTTTAAGAGCTCAAATGGATTTAGGATCTCACTATGGATATTAACATAAAATATTTCTATATTAGTTTCATGTTTTTGTTTTATATACCTAGTCTTCCAAAGACATGAGGCCTTTTGATTCATTTGTTATATTAAATGGATATTTAATTTAAAAATCATGTAATAATATGATTAAAAGGATCTGGTTGCTATAGTCTTATAATAGATAATTATTTCCAATTAGTAAAGATTGAATAGAGTATAGTTATGCATAATTTTATTTAGTAAGATTTTATATACTTTTCATCCCATAATAAAAAAACATCCCTAAAATTGAATTATCTTATATTGGTACTAATATATCAACCAACTCCTAGATGATGTTTGAATGGTGAGTTTTATTTCATGATATAATGCACAATTTATGAGGATTTTATAATTTTATCCTCATTGGGACCAAAATAAAAATAATGTAGAAATTATCTATTTTTTATAATAGTGTCTTGGTCACTACATACATGATAGGTAAGCCTATGGTTACCTATATTTCCAATTAGACACCCTAAATGAAAAAAATAAAAATATAAGATTATGCCCAATCATTAGATTAAATTAAAATTTATGCCACTAAAACAATGATATGAAAAACAAATCCTAATGAAACATGGAAACCTACGTAAAGGTATAATTATCACTCAATTTGGGACACCTGGGCAAGAAAAACACTATTTATTTCCATTTATATGTTTAAAATACCAAATAATGAATAATTGAATAGAGAACATTCATGGTCTTTTGGTCCTTATTGAATCAAATCATGTAGTCATGTATCTCATGAGTATTATGAACCAACATACCTTGTTTAAGTGAGAATTAATCATAGATTCAAATCATAATGATATTATTATGATACCATATCAACAACAAAATATGAAAAAAATCATGTACCTAGTAAAAAGTCTCTCAAGAGTTAAACACTGGTATATTTTTATGTTTAACACAAATTTACCACAACTATCTCAACTAAAACCCATGATTTATCCTATTTTAAAAAATATTTAGATCATTAAATCATCAAACAAATGGACAACTAACAATATTTAAAAGGAGATAACAAATAATTCCAAAAGGGAGATCAATAAGTAATAAATTAATAAAATTATAAATATACTATCAATAGTAATCATGAAATAACATCTAATCACACTATTAGAGATATGATAAAAAATATTAAACACACTATTTAACTGATAAAAATTAAAATATTATAAAACTCACTAGAAAAAACCTAATAATAAATTTCATCAATGCCTCAAATAGGTAATCATTAACATTTCAGGTTATTTTACTCATCACACTATCATGGTCCTAACCATGTCATTAGAATGTAATATATCAAATAATTACAACATTACATTCAACTATAATCCATAATAAATCCTAAATTGAGATCCTAAAAATCATTATATAAGTAAAAATTGAAGTTCCTATATTTATTTGGTTTAAATATTTTATAAAAATTAGTTTTAGGCATCTAAACTTGATTGGAATTCCTTTCATGAGTAATACTAAATATCATTAAAGATAATTCTCTCACAAGTCATTAAAAATTGGAAATTTAATTTATAAATAAGATACATTAACCTCTATAGTCCAACATAGATTACATAATTTATATAGTCTCATATCATAATGTTATATCATAAAAAATTAATTTCTATGTAACATCTTTTTTCTCCATTATGACGACCCAATCCTATATGGAGATTGTGTTTTATTTGGAAGACATGTGTTTTTAATGTTTTTAGTATCATAAGTAAATATTTTAAATCAATTTTTAACTAATCATTCTAAATATTGAACAATTTTATTTCGTTTTTAAATTTTACCTTTTTTGAATTTTTGATAAAAGTGTAGATTTTTATTTAACTACTAAAGTATGAGGCTAATTTAAATTCTTATATTTATATTTAACCCCACTAATGTTTTATTCCCACATAAAACATTATTATTTATGTTATTCATTTAATATAATATATTCATAAACATTATTATTTACAAAATAATATTATATTGTAGATACCATCGAATTAGATTATATACAGAAAAGGTTTTATTATATTTATAACTTAAACTACCTGATAAATATATCAAATTATCCTTAGAGACACTGCAATTACTAAATTTTAGGATCTTATTGGGGTATTTACCTTTTCCATATTTATTATTTCAATTTAACTTTAAAAATCAAATTTGATATGACATTTCATTTTTCACTCATAGAAAGTTACCACATTGGATTGATCATTATTATAATCAAATATTTTTATTTATTGGCCTTATTTATCCAACTATATACCACTAAAGTTTAAATTTTTTTCATTTATTATAGTTTTTCTATGTTTCATGATTTCCAAAAATTAATTGTAGTACTTTTACACTTATTAAGAGGATACCTAAATATCCTTAAATTATAATACGTATGAATCAATGATTTTTAATTGATTACATTATGTCAATAATATTATTAAATATGTAATACAGTGAAAACAATATATTTGTAAACTCATTTCTTAACATTATTGTACTAAATAGTATATGTATTTAAACCCATATATTTTACATGATCAGTTCCTTCATGGTAAGTATCAATATTATCTCTTAAATATTTGATAGTTTCATAATTATAAATTCACTTGAAGTTATCCTTTTAAAACTAATGTAACATAAAAATTATAAAATTGATGTTATGATCATATACTAACATTTTAGCATCACTCCAATATTGTCTATGAGCTTTAGGTTTTTAATTTTTATATTTTATATTATCCTTAATATCTAACACAAGAATCTAAAATTTGATTTTTTTTTTAAACATCAACTAGGATTAATTGATTTAATTGATGTAAGGAGGCTTGTTGGTCAAAGGGATTTCCTATCTAATGATTTTAATTTTAACTAATAAAAGATATTTTATTTTTTAACATGATATTGTGTGGAAAAATATATTAGTAAGAAAGAGCATGATTAGTCTAATACTAAATATTTTTCCAAAATGCACCATAAGGGGGGATGAATTGATATTTACCAATTAATAAGTTTGAATTTGAAAAAATATACCAAAATTAAAATCACTATCATTAAAAAAATTTAAGTAGTGAAAATAGTAATTAAAATAGTTTTTTATATTTTCTAAATACTTTCAAACCATAAATCAATACCATGTTATATATTTAAAAGTGTATATAAATTTTCAAAATGTGTTTTCTTACATTGGAATTTTTTTATCAAATGAATATAGTATTTATGTAAGAAAAATAATTTAGATAAAATGAAGTAGTTATGATAATTTTTTTAATATTAACATATATGATTAAAAAATTATGAAATATAATTTTATCACAATAATTTAAATGAAACTAAAAAATCAAATTGATTAATAAAACATAATGCATTGTGAGTGTAGTTAATTCATATATAATAGAATTAGGCCTATGTCAGACCATGTTCATCTTCACTTGACTGAAAGACTTTAAAAGTAATCACTAATACACAAGTGATTTAAAACATAAAATTACAGTGTGAGTTCGAAACCAGAGAGAGTTCAAACAAAAATGTATACTAATGTTATTATACTGAAAAAACATCCATACTTTGCATGGGCGTAAAATTAGTATATAAAAATGAAGCAGAAATGGTGTAATCAACCTTTAATAAAATAAAAAATAGAGGATAATTTAAAAAAATTAATGGGCAAGATACATATCAAAACCTATAAAAATAGAGAAAAATAAATTTAATTATTATTTTTTCATTAAATTGATCTTGTATCTGTATAGAGACATTTAATTTTGAATCTTATGAATCCATAAATAGTCTCTTTAATCTTCCTAGTGGATGTGTATCAATATTTTTTGTGATATATTTACGGTTATTAAAAGTTAACTAAAATATAGTTTTGAAAATATTTTTCTCTTGCTGTCATCATCTCAAATAGTGACATATATATTGAGGTACCTTCCAAAATTTATATTTTTCTTATTTTAAGAAATTTCCATTGAAAAAATAAAAACAACTGTTATTATTGTATTTAATATTAATTCGAATGAGTTCTTCGTAATATATATAATTAAATTTGATTAATTTTTTAAATTATTATTACGATCCATAAATTTCAATACTGCAAATAATTTAGCTAAAAAATTATGTTAGATTGTATAGTTTATTTGTTAAAATAACTAAGACACATAATAATATCACTCCTAGAATTTGTTTCAATAATTAAAACATTACACACATACATTAATATTATTTACATGAATATCCATTATATGTAATAAACAATCACACCACAAAACCTAATGGTTTAGTGTGTTTAGAGATTAGTTACATAAATAACTTATTACAAAAACATTCTTCAACATCTTCCATTCAATTATACATACATTGTATCAAACTAGATATATTCATGCATGTATTTGTATAGGTAAATATGAAACATAAGAAGGAGTGACCTGAGATTATTATTAAGGGTGAAATTATATCAAGGAGATAATGAGAACATTAGATCACTAACATGTGTTAAAACATGAACATAGGAAAAATAACTGATTAAATTATTTATGTAATCATTACAACTATTCTAAAGGCATGATAGAATTACAAAGTTTATAATATGTTATCATAGATCCATAAAACAATTATTATTTAAGCCAAATATATACCATGGAAAAGGAATATAGGAATATGATACGACTTTAATGATCCATGGAATCATAAGTATTAGAAAAAAAATAAGTATAGGTGAAATATGACATTGTGAATAAATATAACCACAATTATGATCACACACATATTTATGAACATAGATAACTATAATAACTTCCGCACAAAAATTTGGGAATATATTTAACAACAATAATGCCCAAAAAAAAATTTGAGAAAATTTATTACTAAAATAATGTCCATGCATAAATATTTGAACATAGATAGTTGTAATCATATCCATGCATAAAACATCATTATCTCATGAGATATAATGTTTTACACAATACATTAGAAGGATATATCAGGTCCACCCATTTCATAATGTCAAAACAAAAATATGTGTGGCCCATGATATAAATCATACATCACATATTGATTAATCATTGGATTAAAAATGGGTTACATTTTTTAATGGAATCACATGAGAATAAATAATGAATTAGATTGATTCATACCAACAACTCAATAAGCATATATAATTATATCATAAGATAATTTAGAGAACTATAAATGAAATATAACTCCATAAGAGTTATATATTTTATATATAGAGTGTAAAATATAAGTGAAATAATTAAAATAATTTTCTTAAAACTTTTATAATGTTGCTTTAAATACAAAGTTAAAACTAACATTAAAAATAATTTTCTAAAAATATGATTAGAATAATTTAAAAAAAAATATATATTTTTAAAATAATCACAAATAATATTTCATTGAAAATGAAATTAAGTGAAAATATAATATGTATTGAGTGGAAGATATAAAATATATAGAAGTCAGAAGAAATATGTTATTTATGCTTTTAGAATAGTTATAAAGAAACCCACATCGACAAAAGATTTATAAAATTTAATTTTGAATAATGATGAAGATAAATATAAAGGATTAATAAGATATCAAATATTTATCTTTTATAACAGGAAACGAATATATTTTTGGTAAAAACATGGAAATTGAAACAAAAACAACCAATAAAGAGGATGGGATTTATTTTTAGTAATATATCATTTTAATTGAGTAAAAAATTATTCAAATAAGAATATAATGAGAGAAAATTGAATTTAATATGAAGGAAATGGATAATAAAATATTATATAGTTTATTAATATAATATATCAAACATAGAATAACATTTTTAAAGAGGAATGTGGATGTCCGAAGGTAATGAACATTGAGTAAAGGAAACCCTATATATTTAGTAATGTATAAATTTAAATAAAATGAATGAGATATTGTGAGATATAAATGTAAATACCAATAATAAAAAGTGAAAAAAATAATTTCGGATGTAATTACACCATATAAAATATGAATAGGTGCATAATAGTAATGCATGTCTCAATGAAAGGAAACTGAGACAAAAACAATTACCTTGGATTCCTACTTGGTCAAAAATTATCTAACCTCATGTAAAATAAAATTTCGAATTATTATTAATCTATATTATAATATTATTTTTATGTATTTTACTTGATTCCAATAAGTTATAATTTATTAGTATCCATATGCTAATCATTCCTTGTTAAAATTAATATTTCGGTGTTAATTATTTTGTTTATTCCATGTATGGTTCGGTTTGGAGGTTCATATCCTTACTCATGATCTTGTGTTTATCAAGGCACAAATTTTAATTTTATTTAATATATATTTTTGGTATATTTATGGATTTTTAAGATTATTTCATGGAATGTACAATGAGGGTTCATAATCAATGTTTAGAAAAACGTTTTTATGAATAATTAATCATTGAGACGAATTAATTTTATCATTGAAATTAAATATATATATATATCATTAATACATTTTTTAAAAAATTACATATATTAATCTTTATTTCAACATATTACAATAGTTTAGGTTTTATTTATCATTAATTGTTGAAGTGTTATAACAACCTTCATTTAGGCGGTAAAACTTTTCCAAAAAATAATGTTTTATAACGAATGAACAAGTAATATTATAGAATTATGTAGTTGTAATATAATATTTTACAAAATCCCAATTATTCTAAAAATATATAATTATAGAGTTGTATATGGGTTTTTAATAGTTATATAGAAAGGTAAATAAAAAATATAAAGAATAACTTGTTTCATACTTTGATGGAATCACTCTTTCTCACCACATCTTCCCCTAGAATAAAGGACTTAGGCCTCATTTTTATGACCAAAAACTCCCAAACATGCAATAGATCAATAGTAGAGGTAATTTTGTCTATTATTCAAGATAAAATATAATGATAAAATTGGTATGGAGTGTATTTAATGTAGATACTTTTATAAGTTCAAATTATGGAAATTTATTTAAAAACATAAGTTAGGTGAAGCGTAAAGATGGAAGCACATGACATTTGGGTGAGTTGGGTAAGGAAATGTCAATGAGAACAATAATATTAACTCCCAAACCTAATAAATGACTTATGAAATGTCTAAATACCAACTTAAATACTCAAAATTCATCCCTTGTTAATTTACCCCAATTACCTATTTTTTATATCATTTAATTATTCACCACGGTAAATATTTTTTTACCAAAAGTATAATATAACCCCTATTTCATAACTTTTATCTTATAATACTAAAATTTTACTCCATTCAATGAAATTATAATTCTAAATAGGTGAAATTTAGCTTTTAAATGAAAACATATAACATAATGGAAAAACCTTTTTGTAAAAAATAATACTTAAGAAACATTCTTTCCTATTCGTATTTCATATTAATTACTAGTAATTATTGAGTTCCAATATCTTTGTTTATACATTAAAAAAATTAATTAAAACTAATACTTAAAAGGGATGCATTTATTTTATTAATATTAAAATATAAAATACATATAAAAATAATTTTTTGAAAATTTTACCTTTTAAAATTAAACGGTTTTAATAATATTTCATTTAAATTTCTCACTTTTCTAAAAAAATATAATTTAGTAAACTATTATTCTTAAAACAATTCTTATAATTATATATAATCATTTAATGTAATTTAATTGAATAAAAAAATATGTATAAATACACATAAGTATTAAAAATATATATTTAAAATATCATTAATTACCTTAATATTTACATGTTGATATCATCATAACTTATATTTAAAAAACCCATTACAAACTATTTAAGGGAATTGATTCTAAGATAAGTAATAGAGGCAGTTTTTTATGGTGATTCAGTCAACATGGATATCTAATTGACTTCCATGAGCAAGAACTTTTCCCATATACCATTCCTCCTCAACTCTACTTGTTAAAGGTTATATTGGGCTTGGAAAATAGAAATCCTCAGTGATACAACCTATTTTCCAAGATGTAATAAATGATACTCATATGGAAGGGTTATACTACTTAATTCAATTACATTTACTATTGTATATAAATTTCATAGTATGTTTACTTATAGGTATACAGATTTATTCAAAAGTTATATTATAATGGTTACATTTGGATTATTTACACTACCATTATAAGTGGTATAATTAATCAATAATATACTCACTGATGGAATACACCCAATATCCATATAATCCCAATATCTATAAAGCCCATTGACAATAAAAGTGTAATTTTGATATATTCCCAATGTTTATATATCCTCAACAACCATATCATCATCATTCGTTATATTTTTATTCAAGGGTTAAGAGTATAGGATTAACACGAAAAAGGGTCTAAGGGGGTCTAAAGTATTGTAGGCCAAGGGAATCCCATCTGATTAGATTGACCCCCCAGTTTAAATTAAGAAATATTGGAGAGTATAATTACATTGGTTCCTTGGACCGACGGAGAGGCTAGATGATCCGCCACTTGATTCCCATCCCTCTAGGTGTGGGTCACCTTTGTACTATTGGTGAGGAGAGATTTGCATTTCTTTATGATGTATCAGATCAAACAAGGCGTACCACAGATTCCATGCAGTGAATTTTGATGAATCATGGATTCTTCTCCACTTGAGAAAGGCAGATATTCTCTTAGATGCAAAGAATTATCCTCATAAGAACCGCCTTGGCCTCAACTATAAGGGAGTTTCCATTGCCAAAGTGGGTAGTAAAAGTGAGAACAACACTCCCCCTGTTGTCCCTGATGAAGCCTCCTCTACGTATTTCACCCGAGCTATAAGCACCATCGATGTTCATCCTAAGGTCGGTATCAGGATCCATCCACCTCACCCATCTACCTTGCAACCTGGGGAACATATGTTGAGCCACAGGTGAGGGGCCATGGGGATTCCTTAGGGATTTCACGTCCATCCAGTTGCAGACCAGAGTCACCAAGTATGCCAATAGCCTCCCAGTCATCGAGATGATGAGTCTCCCTATGAAGTTATCCCCCTCATATCTGTCCCAGTTTCTTTCCTTCCATAGGTACCAACAACTAGCATTAAGGATCATGGATCTCGCCATTTTTTCTAGGCATGTGTCTTCTGCCCCTGAAACAATATTTCAATAAATGGAGTATCACAGTTTCCTCTAGAATAATATGCAGTTAACTCCCTGAAAATGATCCATAATTCATGGGCCTCTTCCCCTTTAAAAAATAAGTGGGTTGATCTCTCCTCTTACTTAGTATTGTAGTAGTGACATCCGGAAGCCATGAAAATGCCATTCATTTTAATCTGATCATCTGTCAATATTTCCTGGTTTTGTATCCTCTACATGAGAAAGTTATATTTCATAGGAATCTTATTACACCACACCAAACTCATCCATCTGTCATGTTGGGCCTGAGGGTTGGATGATCTGTGAAAGTCCTCGATATTGAATCTCTCTATGGTTAAAGGTTTAAAAACACATCTATCTAGTTCTGAGCTGGTTTCAATGCTTTCAAAGATATCTTGATATCTTGTATTTAGAATTTATTTGAAGAAGGATGGGTGAAGTCTCGCTTCCTTATAGATAATGGTAGGGGAAGTACATCCCGGATATCCTTACATGCTGCCTTTCCAGTTTTGTTTCTAGAATATAAGGTTACCCTCGCCAACTATCCATTGAGAGTGCTACTTCAGTCTCAAGATTAGTGTCATGATTTTAGAATAGAGGGTGGTTCTATGCATCTATGTCTCACCCACTTTTCCATTGTATGTTCAGGCCATAGTCTTCCCCCACAGAGTACTCCCTTCAATAGTTTTCCATGCCAGTTTTAAGCGCATGCATTGGATGATGTCCCCTAATCCTTTGACATTGATCCCCCCATCTTGAATAGGATGAGCCATAATCTCCCATGATGCCCATTTTTTCTTCCCCTCCAACGATGCGTCCCCGATAAACCTCACCAATAGTTTTTTGGTAGAACTGAATACTCTTTTTGGCATGTTTCCGGATGCCTACGCATGGGCCAACATGGCAGAAATGACGCTATTCTCCAAGGAAATGTGGCTGCCAATGGATAACAATTTGTTTTTCTAGTTGAGAATGTGGCACATGATCTTGGTCACCACCTGATAAAAATATCTAATACACATTTTTCTTATATAGATGGGGGTGCCAAGATAATCCATTTGAAGGGGTCCCCGTTGCATGCCCATCTTGTTGCACAGAATCAGGACCCGCCTTGCAGGGAAACTGGTGGAGACATAAATCATACTCTTGTCCTTGTTAATAACCTGGCCACTCCAGTGGTAGTATTCTTCTATGATTTTGTTGATGTCATTGAGCGATTTCCTTCTCATGTTCATGAAGATGATGGTTTCATCTACAATAATCAAATGGGTGATGGGGAAAGCCACCTCTTGTGGCGGTAAGGAAGTACGTCTCTGTTGGCCATATCATTATTGATCATGCGACTGAGGATGGCTTGCATCATTATGAAGATGCTTGGGGACAAGGTATCCACTTGAATTTGCCCGCAAGTATCTTTAAAGAAGCCATGAGTTCATCCCATAAAGGAAAAAACAATCTAGGAGGATATTACGCACCAGAAGATAAGGTCCTAGGCTCAGGGAGACAGACCTATCATGTTCAACACTCTATTGATGAAGCTCTATTCGAGATGATCATATGATTTCTTCAGGTCCAGTTTGATGTCTACGTTGGATCTATGTGACTTGGGGTTAATGTATCTCATCATTTCTTCTGAAATAGCTATAACGCCTTGTATGGATCGACCCTTCACAAATCCATGCTACTCAAGGGAGATCCACCATGGGAGATGCTTTTCTAACCTTGTATTGATGATGCCTACAAGGATTTTGTAGGGGACATTTCACATACTAACTGGTCTATAATGGTGAAGAGAGGAGGAATCCATTGTCTTCAGAATGAGGACAAGGGTTGTAGAACTTGCAACACGTAGTAGTCTCCCTCCACGAAAGAAGTCATGGTTTACTCCGATAATGTCACATTTGACTACCTCCCATGAGCCTCTGTAGAAAGAACCAAGAAAGATGTCTAGTCCTGGTGCACTATCAGGGTTCAGGTTCTCCATAGCTGTGTGGATCTCTTCCTCTCTTGGGATCCCTTATAAGAAAGTTTTGTCCTGAGAAGACACGAGGTTTGGAATCACTTCCCTTAATGCTCCACCCCCTTCTGGGTATCCACTGAGCATGTTTTACCTCGGTTCTACAAGTAGATCTTTGAAGAAAGTATGAGCCATGCCTCAAACCACATTACAGTCGTTAGTGTACATGCCATCTGACATTTCAATGTTCGGTTGGATCAGAAGTCTCCTCTCCCTTATGCATGCAGGAAAATAGGACAAGTTTTTATCCCCTTCATGTAGCCATTTGACTCTTGAGTTTTCCCTTTCCCGACGTTCCTCTGAGAGAACCAATTCAGCCCATATCATCCTTTTTTCCATGAGATCATTGTAAATTGAGTTATCTGAAGCCTCCTCCAGTTAGCCTTCTAGCGACTCAATTTATGTTTTCAGGTGATCCTTGCTCTTGTCGGGAGGGGCCAGATTCATAGCCCATGTTGATAAGCCCTGTTTAATATGTCTCAACTTATTGTGAATGGCCACCCATGAGAACCCCTGGTTCGGATCTTCCCATATCTCCCTGACCATTTGTAAGTATCTCGGTTTGTTGATCCATTGGTTTTTATACCTAAATCTTTTGAGAGAGGCTTGTTGAGGAGACAAGGACAACAACTATAGAGAATGGTCTAAAATCCCTCTAACCAGATGAATTACCTTGGAATTAGAAAACATAGATAAATCATGAATGTTGGTGAGACAACAGTCAAGGCTACTCCAAAATTAGCTACTTAATTTTTGGTTGTTTCACCAACGAAAGTGGTTGTCTGAATAGCCCATATCCATGAGCCCTTTGTCGGCCATGAATTGCGCAAAGGCCAAGATCACCTTTCGAGGGAACGGTCCCCTCCCTTATTCTCATATGGGTCTGATATGATCTTGATGTCACTACCTAGGATCCATGGAAGGGTTCCTGGGTTGAAATCAGTGAGGTCCTTCCATAAGGATTCCCACCTTCGAGGATCGCTGTTTCCATAGATAAATGAAATGAAATTTTTTTTCATGCCACTAATTATCTTGGTTGTGATAAATTGGTATCCTTCAAAAATAATCTCGAACAAAATGTCTTTTTTCCATAAGATCCAAACGTGGCTATTGGTGGGGGAAGCATGCATGGAGCCATGCATTCTGATCCTACGAGATAAATCACAGATTTTTTGGGTTTTTCTTGTGTTCAAGAACAACGATAAGATGTGCCTTGTGTTTTTTTGGCCTTTGAGGCTATGAAGTCCGTTTTTACCCTTTCACCAATCCCTTGTGAGTTCCTGATGATATTAGGAGTCATTAGTAATGAAATAGCCTGACATTATCCCCAGGTACCTTAGGATCTTTCAGAAGGGAGATCAAATGCTCCTGCATTTTAATTTGAGGCCCCCTCCTCCTCTGGAATGGGACGAGGAATACACAGAGATCTGGCGATTGTCCCTATGGCCTCTCTAGGCCCCCTCTAGGTGTCTCCCAATTATTTCACATGGACAAGTGTCCCATACATTATATTCTCCAAGGGTAGTCTCTTGGATTGTATCTTAATCTCCTCCTCAACAACCATATAACCAATGTTCAAATTTATTTTTTATATATAGCCTAATTAATTTCATTAAAATTATTTATATCATTCTCTCATTTATCTTCTAAATATTTTTATCATATTTTTAATGTATTTAATTCTTTCCAAAATTATCATCAGTGATATGATCCTCAAGGAATATTGGGATGAGGAATATTTTAGTCTTGTTTAATTTTTTTCACTTATGGTTTTATTCATTTTATAATTCCCTTAATATTGTTTCATTTATTTTTCTTGTAAATTATTCTATTTTATATTCTAATATTATACATTAATTAAATAATGATTTGTTTCACTTTAGTTCAGTTTTTTATGTGATACATGATGTTCAACATGTTAAAGGAATTAAAATGTGGGTTATTAAATTATACCACCATTAAAATGATTTTAACCCATGAAATTTAATTACTAAAATAAATTGAGATGGGGGTACCTTTGTCTCATTACATCTTTGAGTTCTCACATCACATTCGGCGAACATATGATTTCTCTAAAGAACTTTGACTAAGTGAGTTGCCTTTTTTTCATAGTACATTATCTCAACAATCCATGATCTATACTATTTTAACCTCAAAAAATAATTCATGTTATAGTTCTCTAATATTAATAGACATGATAGATTAGGTATGTACTTCCTTAGAACTGATACATGGGACACATTGTTCACTTGTGAGAGGTTTGGTGGAAGTGAAAGGTGATAAGATATTTCCCCCATATAATAAATTATTATTAAGGGGATAATAAACGAGGGATTAACTTTTATTTCTTTATAAATCTTATAACCATCTTCCATGGTGATATTATAGGGAATACCTTATCCCTAACTTCAAACTAAAAATCTCGTGAAGAATTATCTGCAAATCTCTTCTATTGATTCTGCACTACTTTAATATATCCCTAAATATTATGAATCCTATCTATCATTTCACGAGGAGATATAATATTAAAAGATTATTCTCTATAACTTCATCCCAATAAGATTTATTTATATATCTCATCATCTACAAAGCCTTATATGCTACTATTTTAACTCTTGAGTAGAAACTATAATCATGTATGAGATTAAATAGGGAAATATGTTGATATTATCCACATTTTAAGTACCTAAAGTAAGACCATAACATATCTTCCAATAACTGAATGGTCCTCTTAGAACATCCATCAATTTTAGGATGATACATCATTCGAAAATTTAGTTTTGTATCCAATGCATATTGGATAATTTTATAGAAATTTTATGTGATTATTGGATCTCAATTAGATATAATTGGAAGTAGTGCTCCATGTAGCCTTACCGATTACCTTATGTATATCCTTAAGAGTTGATTGAGTATGAAATCATCTCGAGTAGTAATTAATTATGCTAAATTTTTTAGTTGGTTACCACTACATAGATTAATTTTTTTTCATTTATAAGTTTTTTGAAGATCCATAAAAATGTCCATGGTGATAATTTCCCAATTCTATACTAGTATAGTTAATGGTTTTGGAATCACCAAAAAACTTTTTACATTCTTACTCAACATACTGGAATAAATATCATCAATATATACACTCCAAAATATCCCACTTCATGTTTTCCCCTCCCCAAAGTGATCATTCAGATCTATATACATTATTGGGCTTCTTGGTTAAATGGAAAAGGATGAGATACCCAAATAATACCAAATATCCTTATTCAAATCTATAATATGGTACACATAACCAAGTTATAAATATTACAACTCTATATTAGTCAAGTTTAAATTATATAATGGTTTTTACCTTCCTTTATTAATCCTTATCATCCTTCTCATCTTATATAATATTCATATATATGGATTATGGAGTAATTATTTGAGAAAGTATATATAATATCCCTTACTTTATGATTTCCATGCATATATTTTAAAAATCCATGAATATTGGGTCTCTTTATATCAACTTCAAAGATATGGTTGAATGAAATTTCCTACATAGAGAATCTGTTGCATTGTTTTCCATCCCAATATATTAATGTATCTAGTAATCACAATACTTTATTAAGTATAATCACTTCCTCTAAATCATTTTTAACATATTATTTGTGAATATATACTTTATGATCTTTTTATCAATATTTATATAACATGTATCACCATAAAGATAATTCCCCCAAATAATTAATAAAAAATTTTCTTCTATTATGTCTAGACTTTGCATTATGCAATTTTTTCCAAATTCCATAAATTAGAATATTGAATAAGATATCACATTGTCATTATTCAAAAAGAAACATCCCAAGAAAATTTTTGACGTGTCAATATATATCAAAAACCCTTTCCCTCTAGGTTTGTGTGAGTACAGATACAGTGAACAAATATTTATTACGATCCAAAGAAACTTTACTACCTTTCATGTCAACTTGGTTAGTGGATTTGAAAATCAAGAAAAATATCCCAAATTTTTATTTTATTAACAAGTCAATCCATTTAATCTATGGATCAATATTACATATGTTTTTATAGGAAACTTTTAATAATCATTGTCTTTGAAGGATCCATAGATATACCCTTTCTTGTTATTACATGACCTAAGAAGGATACTTATTTATAGCCAAAATTCACACTTGCAGAATCAATCTTATAATTTCACATTTTTTACGGTCCTTGGAACAATACTTAAATGAACATTATTTTCATTCATATCTGTTGAGTATATTTGGATATCCTAAATAAATGCTACCATAAATTTATCAAGGAAACCACTAAAGACTTTATTCAAAAAATATATAAAGATATTAATGACATATATAGGTTAAAAAGTCAACAATATGAATTCATAGTGTTTATACCTTGAAAAAAATTATATATTCAGTAAATATCCTCTCTTCACCCTTTGTTTATGATACCCAATAAATATCCACCTTTTAAAACTATTGAGACCCTCAAATTTAAGTTGAAAACTCATAAATATTTGCTATAGAATGCTTGTTATTGATTATTATATTGGTAAGTTTATGATAATCAATTTAAATATCCATTGATCCATCCTTTTTCTTAATAAATAGTATTAGTTTACCCCATAGTAAAGTAATAGGGTATATAAAACCATTTTCCATATTCTATTATAGTTACTAATTTATTTATAATAATTCTATGGGGAAATTATAAATGAACTCCATAATATAGGAATAAGACTATAAATGAGTTCAATTGAAAAATAAACCTCACCTTTTGATGGAATACCATGCCACTCCATAGTAAATACAATAATATTTTCCCATGTAATTGGCATATCTTCATTGTTGATTCACTTCCTGACCATTTGAGTATGGTAAACCTCATTATTGGTTATCTGGATCAATATTATGATATTATTTTCTAAATATAATTCATAATCATAATTATATCTTATCCATGGATGGTTTAGAAAATGAAATTAGATTTACCTATCTAGAAAAAATTGACATGATCTTTATAAATAGAGATTAAATTAATTCCCAATATTGTGTTGAACTCTACTTATGGAAGAATAATTAGATTTATAGGAATTATTTTTCAACAAACCACTATTAAAGATGACTTATATAATTTTGATTCAATCATCAAATCACTATTATTTTTATCTATAATTAAATATCCAATGTTTTAGGTGGTGTATCAATGTTCTTAGATAACTTGAAGGATATGAATGAATGTGAAGAAATATAATCAAATAAAACACTTTTAAATATTGAGTGGATAATTAATATATGTTTCACCACTTTTTTATAATGCACAAATTTATTGGTAGTGATTTCCTAATATCTTCCTTACTCCCATAATTTTGGATCTAGTTGGCAACAATTGTCTTTATCAGCCCTTGTATTTGGGAATTTATTTTTATAATTCAAAACCTACTAACATTTAATGAATTTTAGTGTATGTGTTAAATTATGTTAATATTTATTATCCTATATTGAATTAAATGACTTCCTAATCTCCCTAATGAAATCATGATCTTCAAAGAATAATATCCAATTCTTGAAAGTTTTATATATTACTTTGAAGAAAATTATGGGGTTCTTCTACCCAAATAATTTAAATGAATGGGTTTTTTTTTCTTACATGATCTCTTTTACATAAACCTCTAAGATACTCCATTTTAATTTTATTTTCTTAAACACCTAATAATAATGAGTTTTTAATTTCCATTTTTATGTTCCCGTGTTTATAGTGAAGTTTTACTGAGAGGGGGAGGGGTTAATTACTGAAAAATCTTATTTTTCATTACTTTTTATTATTTATAATGCAATTAACCATAATTTCTAGATATAGTGAATAATATTACTACTAAACTTATCACTCACTATGGTAATCCAAAAACAAAGAACACCTAATGTGTACGGTTCACTACTTAAAATGAGTAGCAACAACCTTGGAATGGTCAAGAAACCCTAGTATATAATATTCCATTGGAATCACCATGTTGATATGATAGGAATATCCATTAACTAATGTCATAATAAACCAACACAGTTGTCTCCCCACAAAAGTAGAAATGTTTTTACCTTGATCAACATTTTTCTTTATATAAAGTCGATATCATCGAGGTTGATATTATTAGTTTTATATTAATTATTGTTTCTGGAAAATTCATTATGCTAGAATACTACTTCATAATGTAGAATTTGTGTGAATGTCCTTCTCCCTCAACACACAATTTATGTTTAATTGTAACTCACAAATATGGTGAGTACCCTTCTTCTTCCTTTTATTCTTTTTTATTATAATCATCTCTTGAACATTCCAATTAATTTATTTACTCTCTTAATTTATGTGAAATCCTAGTTCATATAGTCTTAGAAAAACATTTATTAATATCATCAACTTTTAAATTCCAATTCAAATTTAAATAAACAACTTCCTTAAAATTTACTTAAACTTATCCAACATCTTTTAAATGCTTATAATATTTGAAGCCCTCTTAGTCATTGTTTATTTATTAATTAGGCCATTGATATTAAGTATTATTACACCATGAGTCATCAAAAAATATTCATGTCATAAAATCCACCAAAAATCTAAATTTATTTACAAACCAATAAATGTTAAAATTTACCATGGAATGTTATATAGTGTTTCAACTAAAGTTTCTCTAAAATTATTTTCAATAGGCCTTATACCATAACTTTTTCACCCTTCAATATTTTATAAATGGAATTTATTCTTACACAATTCCATAATAATCCTTATTTTGATCCTAATACAATAGGCATGAACAACCATATTATTTCAATTCTATGAGTATAATGATCCCCAATTTATCAACTCTATTTAAAATTACCAAACTAGTTAAAGAATGACATATTATTCACCATTTTGATTCTTAGAAAACCAATTTTCCATTTTAAATAGTTATTTCACCATTGATTCAATTTTTATCTTCCTTTATATAAAGTGCATGTATATAAATTTTCCTCTAGATTAATCTTGTTTGATCCACCATCAATTTTCACTTCCATCAAATTAATCCTACAAGAGACACCATGAAATCCACTATGTCATGTACAAGCCTCACCATTTCTCATAGATTTATTTATCAATTTAAATTCTTCTATAACTACATATTTTAAAGATTATTTTCCCATTTTACCAGCTAAACCATGTATTTCACTTCACTATTAAATAGTAAGATCCTATTTCTTAGAATATGACATACCAAAATGTTCATTTTCTAATAATCAATCTCATTTCACTTCATAAAACAACTCTCAACCATATTAAATATAATTATCACATAGTTATGTTACCTATACATAAAAAAAATAAAACACCACTCTTCAATGTCAAACTTCTTCCATGTTATTTTTATCACTCCAAAACCATGGAACTTCACTTCACTTCAAATGAAACACCATGTAAAAGTTTAGTTTGAACAAGATTTATGTTTTGAAAAGAAAAATACAATACAAGAACCACATTGACTTATTATCATCTCTAATTAATATTTCCTTTAAAATAACTTGTATTTATAGGAAATTATTCTTCAGCTTCTAAACATAGAAATATCACAGTAGCCCTGAATAACCTACCTAATGTCTCAAACAAACATGATCTCATAATATTCTCCATTAATTATTTCAAAAATATATAACACTGTATTTTGTTGGAGACCATTATAAAAAAATAATTATTCAAACATCGCACACAAATAAGTGAATAATTATTCAATAATTCTAATCCTAATTGAGTTAATTTTTAAAATTAAATGAAAAAATTCAACAATAATGTCATTTTTTACATTAAAGTGAATTGAAATCACTTCCTCACTTCTCCATTTATATGTTTATCTTCTTTTACTTCAAAAAAACTATTTTTTTGAAACTATAAATAAAAATTTCTTGTGTACAGGATCAAAATAGTTTACAATATTCAAATAAAAACACACATTATAATATCAAAACCTACCCATTTTAAACCCCCCTAAATATATATCCCCTATTAAAGAATCTCAAAATAATTGAATTTATTTTGTTTTACCGCACATTTTACAACAAAAATATAAATACATGATGTTATGGCTATGATTCCCCAAACATTATCCATGAAATGGTTGAGGATAAACACCTTAAATTAACCTCATTTTTTGATTTGGACACATTAGTAGTGGTTTAGTGAAAAAATTTGTTATTTTACCCTTTATTGGAAAAAATATTTATTCAAAACTTATTCTTAAAAAATATCATTGATGGAGTGATATTTGATATCATTGTTCATTGATAAATAATGTATAATTAGATACATTTGTAGATTTATAGCACTTTGATAATCATAAACAACAATAAGTGACAGCCATACATCAACCTTGAGATATTCTAATTGAGTTTTTATCCACCTCAATTGGGTTGTTACTTGATTTATTGAAACCTAATATTCCTATAGAGTAATAAAAGTGAATAGATATAGTTTCATTATGTTCTATGGATCACACATTTCTATATGAATGAATAAACCACTGGATATAAACCTCTTATAATCAATATTTCTATCCTAATCCGCATTTTTACATCCAAATATAATAGGACCTTCATTTCTATTATATTTAAAACCCTAATTAACCATGAATTTGATATATATATGTATCCTATTTATAGTTGTAATATATGATTCTTTTTAGTGCACTCTAAAATCTGACACAATGGGTAATAGTATACATATGATCTAGTCATGAAGCATGTAAGGAGATTTAAATCATAATTAGCTTTATAATCTTCTTTAGCTCAATTTAATTTCCTTATTAATATTTCAATTTATTATTTATAATTGAAATTAGATTAAAATACTTTTTTTAATCCTCTATTCAAAAAATTTTTATATCTTACTGGAAATATGTTTCTAGAGACAAGAAATTGTGATTCTCCCTTGAGAAATTTGAAAACCCAATAAATAATCCATCCCACCAAGCATAGGGATCCAAAATATATTCTTCGTCTCCAAATAAAATTTATAAAAAGAAAATAAATTATTTATATTAAAGATGATATCATTTACATTGACGATAACATTCAATGATACCTTATATAATATTTGATGTAAATATTGTTGTATGCTCTTCCTTTCATGAAATTCAATAACTTTAATCATTAATAAATATTTTAATACCATGCTATTGTGGATTGATTTAGTCTATAGAGTTCATTATTTTTAAATCAAAAATATTCTTAATATTATCTAAGAAATAATCCTCCAGGTTTCTCAATATACACATCCTCTTCCAACTCTCCATGATGAAGGTTGACTTTATATCAATTTAAAATATCTTGTATAACTTTTTCACTATGATTGAAAAAAATCCTAATTTTTTAAAGACTATAATTTGGTGTGAATTCCTTTTCAAAATAAATTCATTTAACATATGAATATTTATTACATATGACTCATTCCTTTTTTCTCAACACTTCTCATTTATCATTCTACTTTTTTTGGAAGTCCTAATTTGTTAAAATAATATTCTTATTTGATGTATTTAGTAAAAATACCCAGTTTTATTAATTTTACTATTATCTTACTACTATTTAATAACATATATAAAATATTATTCTCTAATTCTTATTTTAAATATCTTATCTCAATATGAGATAATATTGAGTTACGCATTGTTGGTCTCAAAGTTATAATAGTTTTAACTGGTCATCCTTTTCATCTAATTATATATTTGAAACTTTTATTTCTTTATTAGACTTCGATAAGCTAAAAGTTTGTAATTTATCACTAATAATCATTTAATCATCATCTTAAACAAGATATTAATCCAGATTAACATTTTCATCAACACATTTATCCTGCTTCTCAATAATTTCTACATCATCATATTAACTTTTTTAACTTCCCTCTTGATGTGGGACTTTAATTATTGAGTGTTCTAGAAAATTAAAATTAGAACTACTAATAATATACCCTATTTTCTTAGTAATGGTATCCTCTTATATTTATAGGATAACCAAGTATGATACCATCATCACCACTTTGTTTAAATGCCCCTAAGTTTTCACATTTAACCTTTATAATTCAAGGGAAACAAACTAACCTACACTATTTAAAGACTATGTAATTATTTTAATATTTATATCATAGTTTTAAATCCAAATTGGTTCTTCATAAACAATAATTCTTAATATAAATCATTATACTTACTACTTGACTCTATAAAACAAAGAAATATTTTCCATATCTAACATCATAGGATCCATTTCCACCAAGATAATATTATTTAATTAATAAATAATATTTTTATATAGAGTTTATGGTGTAATGAACTCATGAAAAATAATATGCTTTTAATGTTAATATTCAAATTTACCACCTGTATATTCATCAATTTCAATCATCGATAACTTCATTAGGGAGAAACCAAACTCTTTTTCTGTATTTGTTTTAGAAAATTTGGGTATATTAAAATCCATTTACTTATGTTTCATAAACATAAAGAAACAAATAAAATTAAAGTTATCAATAAATAAAATTTACCTTCATTTTTTGATTTCTTCCTCATAGGATGACAAACAACTTAATGAGTATGCTTTATTGGATGAGACAGCTGAATATTTATTTTCTTCTGTGAATAATTAACTATATTCACATTTTAAAATTTATATAACATAATATACATGTCCCTATTAAATATTAGCACATCACATAAAATATTTTTGTAACATTAATATCCCTATGGGAATCGTTGATTACACAGAGTTACAAAAGTTAGAAATTTATAACATGAAACAAATATATTACTAAACAATCAAGTTGTATATGAAATTAAAGTCAAAGGTTGAACCCAAATATATTGGGTTAGAGAAAATAATAATTTAAATAATAATTACCTAAACTATTTTACAAATGGAATCTAATCTAATTAATTATAATGGAGAATGATGGTTGTTTTGAGTTTCGAGAAAATGGATGATGTGATCAAAAATTGAAAATATAGGTTTATTATTAATTATGGAATAATATAATTAAATATAAATCTTAGGTTTTTGAAACTAGATTTAGGTTAATCCAATGGTCATAGTAAATAAACCCAAAATGATAGATTTCCCCATTTCACAATGATCAGGTTACTTTAGGTGTCTGAGGGTTTGATTACTCAAAACCATATTTAAACATAACGGACAATACAACCAATGGTCATGGTGAGGATCATCCTCTAGTCAATGTGTTAAATTTATCACTCCCTCTCCAATCACACAATGGTCATTCATGACTAAAGAAAAGAATATAATTTAAGAATTTAGGGTTAAAACAGAAGACCCAAGTGAATTGCATTAAATAAGAAAATTACTATAGAAATTTTTGTTGAAATTGCTTAAAATTTTAGAATTAATGTTTTTCTAATACTAATGTCTAGTGGAAACTAGGGTTGAACCCACGGGGAAGATAGTGTGACAACTTTTCTAAAAAAACTTTTCAAAAACCCACTGTTGTTAGCAGTTAGGATAAACTTTATTTATGTTTCTTTATTTTTTACTTTTTTATTTAAGGCAATTAAGTAACAAAACATTATTTTTGAATTTTTTATCTAAACTATGATGAAATAAGAAATAAATTGAAAATACTAAGTAAAAGAAATATAGAATGCTGATAAATGATAAATCATAATGAAACTCCTTGTGAAAAATCTATTCTACTGGTTTAAAATATTTCCTTTCCCCAAAACAGATTGCAAGTGATACCACTGAGAAATACTAACTTATTTCCCTGGATAAAAGAGAAGTCACTCATGTTGAATATTCTTGGAGTTCGCCAATCTAAGAAATTTAAACTTCTATATTAAAATTTTAAATTTATAACAAAAACAAACTCACCGTAAGTTCTATATTTTTAGGAATTAAAATTTTAGAAAATTCTTCCATGGTCATTCTCACCGAACGATCGAATAATAGAATGTTGAAATCAAGTTTCATGAAGAAAATTTATGAATTCAGAATTGATCTCATCGATCAATTCTGGATGCATTAATATGAAAAGTGATAAGGAAGAATAGAAATAACCAATAGATCAAGAAATTTTCTCGAATACAAATTACTTATCTTACTATCATGTTCATATTCTGAAAATAAATCATTTGGTTATAAGAACAGAAATTAATAAAATAGAGAGGGAAGTGAGATCCCCCCTCTGAACTATGGTGTTTCCTAATCTACTCCTTAAATCTCCAGGAAATGGGTCTCCAAGATCTCCTCAAAGGATCTTCTCTGATCTGATGTGTGAGATGTTTTATAATGATTGAATGATTTTCCCCCAAATGAGAGTTAATTTTTTCTCACCTTCTTTTCTCTTGCTCCTTTTAACTCTGATGTCATCCGCTGCACGTAAGCCCTTGTTTTGCACCAACTGCAAGTGTTTTTCAATGCTGCACCGTACATGCCATTTTTCCAACTCAACACACGTCACTTTTACTTAAACCATGTAACTAATTCTGTTACAGTTAGTTAGATAAATTCTATTGCATTTTCAACATTAGTGTGGACCTGCACGAGAAAAAACAAAACAGAAAAGTTAAAAACATGAAGAAAGATCATTTAAATATTAATTATTAAAGTTATTAATTTATTATAATGACTTTAATTAGATAAAATAATTATGGTTTTAATTTAATATTCTTTATTAAGTTATTTTATTAGTAATATTAATAATTATTAATTATAACTATATTTTTAAATTAGATTATTATTAATTAAAATGAATTAATCATTTTATTTTATTTAATATATTTTCTTTAAGAGTCATGTTATAATAATTAATTAAATATTATGATATTATTTATTTAATTAAGTTATTTAAAAGAAAATTAATTCGATCAAACATTATTAACATTTATGTTTAAAAAAGTTTTCTTAATATTATATTTAATTATTATTAATTTTAATGTTATTATTTTATAATGTTGTTGTTTTTATTAATATTAATAATTTTAATCTTAATTATGATGTTTATTATTATTTCCAAATTTATATTATTTACTATTTTAAATTAATTATAATAGTTTATTTTAATTAAGTATTTTATTTTATATATATTTTATATAATTAGTTAATTTATCAAACATATTCTATTATTATTAATTATTTTGTATTTATTATTTATTTAAAATTAATATATTTGTTTAATATTATAGTTATATTATTATTTATTAAGTTGTTTATTTAATTTTTTTAAAACCACCCCATTTTCCTCTCCACAGTGCAAAACAGGAAAGTGGGGGGTTTGTGGCTTCTCTACCAGCAACCACTACGGTGGCATATTCAGCTCCATGGAGGAGGCTCCTCAACACCGGCTCCAGACAAGCTTGGTTCACAATTGAAAATGGGTGCTCCATCAACACTGTAGAAGTAGAGAAGTGGCAGGAAACTTCTCTCAAGGTGGTAGCATAGCAAGGGTTGGCGACTCCTCTCCCTGCGGTGGAACTGCTACCGCAGCTTCAACACCTCACCACAACAGTGTGACTCAGCCTCCACCTTGATGGCAGTTGTAGAATGGATACTTCCCCTGGAAGGTGACGACATGATTGCTCAGTGGTGGTGGAATCATTCGACTCGGCTCCTCCTCCTCGGTGTTCTTGAATGATGATGCTTCAAATCGTAGTGGCCCATGACAAAATCAACAACGAAGAGCCAGAGTTCTACTAGCGGTAGGACACCACTTTACTGATCCTTCACTTCTTCAATGACGTGCTATCCTCAAGCTTCTCAGTGCTTTCATATTTGAGGATGGTGGAGAAACTCGAAACTTCTTTGAGAGTTCCTTGAGCTTCTATAGATACGAGTATTATTGTTTTCTCATACGGTATTGAAATGGTTTGAGAAACTCTGGTTTGAGTCATTGATATGGTTTGAGTGGAGTATTATTTGAATAATATTGATGAAAGTGGAAAGGTAGGGGTGGTGATGGAACATTGCAGAATGGATGATGATGTATTAGAAGAACAATATCGGTGTGAATGAGAAGGTGAACAATTGGTTTCGAAAGGAGTGGATGATGTGGTGTTGCACGACAGAGAGACCAATGATGGAGGAGAATTGGTATCGGGATGCAAGGGTGAGGAGGCAACATTAGTGTGAGGGTATGGGTTGTGGGGTCCGTCCGTTGCACCGCCTATGCAGAAATATCGACAATCTAGCACCGATAGGGGAATGATCGACATTAATGGTAGTAGGGTAGGGTAGCAAGGAAAGGGGTGAGACAGACACCAATTTGAGATGATGAGACCAATACTATTGCACATCAGTGTCGGTAGCATATAAAAAAATAGAACCATATGTTTTGGGACAAGGGAGGAGGGTGGGTATCGGAGGAACTGTTGGTGTACATCGGTGGCACCATTCGTGTACATCAGTGGCACTGTTGGTGTACATCGGTGGCACCAACGACTTAAAATTTAATCTGAAAAAAAACATAAATCATTAAGGAGATAAAAATTTAAAATACTAAAATAATTAAATATTTAACAAGATGAAGACAAAAAAAAACACACTATTTAACTAAGTTAAAAATCAATTTATTAACTTACGTTAAAACTAAATGAATTGTTTAACAGAAAAATTAATAATGTAAATTTTTTAAATCGACCTAAATTAAAAGTTATAATATTAAATTAAAAACTACGCTAATTAATTTGAAAATAAAATCAACAAATAATTATTTAATATAAATATCAAATTATTAAAAATTTAGGAAGATTAAAAATAAAAAAATTAAATAATAAAAAATTAAATTAGATAAGTTATTTAGATTAAATTAATTATTTTAAAGACTAGAAATACATAATTTTATTTAAAAAATGATAAATTAATAAATTTAATAATAAAAATACAAAAGTGTAATTATTTAGAAAAAAATGAATAATCAATTAATTAAATTATAACATATTAAACTAAAAGATGTGGAAAACTGTGTGAAATTAGAGCCACATAAAATTCCCCCACACTTAAACATTCATTGTCTTCAAACAATCTCATTTCTTGTTATTATTTAAAAATAAATGTATCTTTATTAATAAGCTCAATAAGTTACATGTCTATCACTTTGAAAATTGAGGACAAGAACTGAGTTTAGGATTAAGAAATGAAATTCTCAAAATATGATTTACCTAGAAAAAAAATTCAAAGGGTAATCAATAGTGGAAGAAATCATCTATCAAAGAAGGTGTCCAGCCTTATATGTGACTCTTCTAAGTGACCAAATTCAATCTTAGATCACGTTCTAAGTAAAAAAAGTCACAAATGGTTAAATATATGTGGATTTAAGAACATAACAGTAGGAACCTTGAACTTTTAACTTCACCTAGGTCCCGAAATATAAATAAAATTATTTTGTGATTAACCTTATTGATACAACTTAAATGACACCCATACAAACCAACTTTCCTCTTAGTCATTTGGCATTCATCATTCCCCTCACCTTAATGAAATCATTTTTGACCCTAGTCACTTTATATTATTTTTTACAACCCATGTAACATTGTGGTGAGTACTGTACATGTGAACTTATTCAAAGTGTAAAAAGGGGTTATAGTTAATAGAAATTTACTCAGTATCTAGGGTCTTAGAGATTCACTGTGGGATCACAAATGACAAATTTACACTAGTTTCAACATATCTATTTAAAAATAATTAATATTGGATCAATAAAGTGATTAATTATTAAAAATTAAAATACAAATGAAGTCCCCAGGAAAGAGCTCAAACATCCAGTTCCTAGAGCTATGATTTCAATTCTATAAAAACATATCCCAAATCACTCTAAAAATTAGTTCCTAAACCATATTTTAATGAATTAAAATAGAAAAATCACTCAGAAATAATTCACCCACATCAATTTACGATTCAAAGTAGATATTATTTACTAACAAGATATCATCATTTAGAAATACCCATTTGCAGTAAAGAGTGAAGCCTAAATTGTGAAGAATATTTCGAAAACGTTTGACCATTTTTTACAAAAAAATAGATGTGGAAGTGGGAATTTATGGTTTTTCATTAAAAACAAAGTTTAGCTTAGTTATGAATTGACACCCTTCCCCAAAATTAAAACCCAACTTTTTCCCAAAAGTTTAATTCTAATGTGGATAAGAGCAATTTATCAAATAAAGTTAAAAATGGATTTTCAATTAAGTAGATAGATAACATGTATAAAAGGTCTCAGTGAAGTTCAAAAATATGTTTTTACCAAAATAATTATTTTATAATAGGTTCTAAAATATGTACATGCATTATCATTATGTCCACTGAATAAGATATTCAATGAAGTTCAAAAGTATCATGTAACTAATGGGTATAAAATAAAAAAGTGTGTATGCAAGTTCAGAAAATATGATTCACTTGGATGTTCAATAATTCCAAAAGAAAGCATTCCAAACATCCCTCATCTATGAAGATTCAACAAAAACACCATAATTAGTCTTCATGGACCCCCACACTTAATTTATTAAAGTGAGTAATTTAATAATCAATAGAGTTCAATTTTTCAGCAAAGAGGAACATAATTTTTTTTAGCAATAAGACATGAAGAAAAAATTCATTCCATTACAATTATAATTATTTAAATGTAAAATTAACATAGTCACCGAAAATACTACCATTGTGTCATTGATAGTAGTGTATCGGTGGATCAAGTGCATCGGTGAGTAAATGACTCACCGATAACAAAAAACATGTGAGTTATCAGTGAATTTTTATTAAAGTGAATAGGAGAATAAAAAGTTAATGAAGAAATTAAAGTACTTCACTGAAATTGTTTTTCATTAATCCTATATCATGGTAATTCCACTTCATTGTGACACACTAGTAGCATCCTAACACAGAAAACAAGAACCAGGGTAAAGAACCAAGATACCGCAAGAATAAAACAATAAAAGAGCTTGAAATATTTCTTTATTCAAAATCCAAAAAATAATAAAAAAAGGATAAAATAAGAACCATGTGTTGCCTCCCATGTAGTGTGATGTTTTAAAGTATTCAACCATTCTTAATTCAGAATCAGTTATCAAGCATAGTGAAGCCAACCATTCCCTTTGGGTATTCCTCAAAATAATGTTTCACTCTCTACCCATTAACCAGAATAGGTTTGTTTTCATCACCTATAATCTCTAAAGATCAATTATTAAGAACTCTAAAAATATTAAATGGTCCAGACCACTTGGAATTACGTTTTCTAGGAGAGATTTTGAGTATAGAAATAAATAGGATGACTTTATGTCTAGGTTTGAATTCCTTGGTTTGAAATATTGAATCATGAACTATTTCATCCCTCTATTTATATATCATTGAATTATCATAAGTCTCTCTCATTATCTCATCCATTTTACTCATCTCAAGAAATCTTCTCTCACCAACACTAATGTCAATGTTTAACGACTTAACCACCCAATATGATTTATGTTGCAACTTTCCAAGAAAATGACAACATTTTCCAAACAATATACTATATAGAGACATACCTATTGGGGTATTGAAATAAGGTATATACACCCATAACGATTCATACGATTTAAGAGACTAGTCTTTTATATAACATGAGACAGTTTTCTCAAGAATTTGTTTTAGTTATCTATTTTAAACTTCCACCTATCCACTGGACTATGGATGATAAGGAGTTCCAGATTTATGAACATAGCCATACATTTCCATCAAAGCCATAAATTTGTTGTTTTTAAAATATGTTCCGTTATCAGTAATGAAGGATTTGGGTACTACAAATCTTGAAAATATATTCTTTTTCACAATCTTAACAACAATATTTTCATGATTATTGGGCAGTTCTACTGCCTCAACCCACTTTGAGACATAATCAACAGCAACAAGTATGTACTCATTTCAATGAGTTTATGGAAATGTACCCATGAAATATAAACCCCAAAAATCCAAAATTTATACTTCTAGAATTCCCTTTTGGGGTAACTCTTGTTTCATACCCACATTGCCTCGACTCTGAATCCTATCACAACCAACCACGTAACTCCTAACATCCTTAAAAAGGGTGGACAAATAAAAACCTGATTGAAGGATTTTCAAAGCTGTCCTTTCACCACCATGGTGACCTCCACAAGGTGAGAAGTGAAAACTCTCTAAAATGGGAAACATATCTTCCTCATGAAGAAACCTCCTAATAATACCATTATCACACCTCCTAAATAACAACGGGTCATCCCAAAGGTAATATTTATGTTCAGAAATAAATTTATTCCCTTGGTTATTGGAAGGATATCTGGGAAAGGATCTTACTACGAGAAAATTGGAAAAATATTCATACCATGTAGACTACCTCATTGACATAGTGAGTAGATTTTGATCAGTAAAGGAAGAATTTATCTCTATAGGATCTTTAGAATGGGTACTAGGAAGCCTAGAAAGATAGTAATCAAATAATATTTTAGCTCCCCGTTTATCCCTTCTTTCTAAATCAAATCAATGTATCAATAAAATCCATCTAATTAGCATGGGTTTAGTTTATTTCTTAGATAGAAAGTACTTCCATGTAGAATGATCAGTGAAAATGATGACTTTAGAGCCTAAAAGGTACTATCTAGAATTCTCTAGAGAGAACGCAACAGTGAAAAATTCCTTTTCAATAGTGGTGTAATTTATTTGAGCCTGATATAGAAACATACTAATATATTATACCTTATGTAGCTTCATGTATCTCATATATCCAAGAATAACACCAATATCCTTGTTACTAAAATCACACAGAAGTTCAAAACGTAGTTTCCAATCAGGTGTAGTGATGATATGTGATGTAGTGATTTTTTCCTTAACCAGATTAAAAGATTTCAAACAGTTTTCACCAAAATTGAGAGGTTCATCCTTGAGGAGTAAAAAACAAAATAGCTTAGTTATTTTGGATAAGTCTTTGATAAACCTCTTGTAGAAACCAACATTCCCTAAAAAACGTCTAACACCATTAACATTTTCAGGAGGTGGGAGGTTTTGAATGAATTCTATCTTAGCAGTGTCAACTTAAAAACCTATCTTTGACACTTTATAACCTAACAAAATACCTTCAATGACCATGAATTGACACTTTTCCCAATTAATCACAATGCTATTTTCAACCATATTTCCAAAATTAACTCATGTTTTTCTAAACAAGTTTAAAAAATACTACCCACAATGAAGAAATAATCCATGAATAACTCAATGATCCTCTCAATCATATATGAAAACATAGCCATAACCCACTCTTGAAAGGTACCTGGAGCTCCACATAACCTAAAAGGCATCTGCTGGTAGGCAAATGCTCCAAAGAGAAATGTGAAAGTAGTCTTCTCCTGATCCACTCAAGCAACATAAACCTGGTTGTAACTAGAATACCCATCCAAGAAATTGAACAATTCATTTCCCGCAAGCCTATCATGAATTTGATCATGAAAGGGAATTAGAAAATGGTCCTTCCTAGTGGCTTCATTTATCTTCCTATAATCAACACAAACTCTCCATTTTGTGTCTTTTCTAACTTGGATTTCATCATTTTTTTCATTTTTGACAACACTAAAACCTCCATTTTTAGGGAAATCATGGACAGGGCTAACCGAAGTTCTATCATAGATTGTATATATGATACTAGTTTCTAGCATCTTGATTAATTCTTCTCTCACAATTTCTTTCATGTTTGGATCTAATCTTCCTTAACACTCCACCCTAGGCTTATGATTAGGATCCTTAGGAATTTTATGTATCCAGAAAGAGGAAAAAATATGTTTGATATCAACTATGGTTCAACCTATGGAATATTTCAACTTTTCATGAACATTCAACAATTTATCTTCTTTATTATTATTCAGCTCACCAGAAATGATGACCGAAAAAGTGGAATCCTCACCCAAAAATGAATATTTCAGATGTGTAGGAAGTGGTTTAAGTTCAAGAATGGTTGGGTTTTCACTAGAAGTAAGAATATTTGGCCTAGAAAGACCATGTTCTTAAGAATATCTCTTGTAATGAGTATTAAATGATGAAATATTTTCAATATCATGTTCAGTTTCAGAGAAAACAGTGCTGCTATCCAAAGTGGACAGCTAACTGTCTAAATTTTTTAGATTTGAATTTGACAGATTTATTAAAGCAGAGTCATGAAGTTTTCTCTATAGCTCTCTCTTAATATAATCAAATTGATCAACAATGTGAGTGACAATAGAGTTTCCCTCAATTCTACTAAAAAACCTGCAGTGTTCAGAAGTAGAGGATTCTCATACAATAGAAACTGGACAGTTGTGTACATGAATATAGATTTTTAGCTTCCAAACGAATTTCTTTAATAGAGGATTGTTTTTCAAATTCTTCAATGTCTTCAAGTTGATTTTTATATAAACATTCAGCTTCAAGGAAATCTATTTTTTAAATGTTTTCAGAATATGTTTGTCCATTAATATTATTAAACACATTGAACTCTTCCTGTTGTTCTCCAATTTTGAAAATTATTGACCCTTAGAGATATCTATTTTAGCACCACCAGTGGCCAAGAAGGGCCTGCCCAAAATTATGGGATCCTCTTGATCAGACACTAAATATTAGACTACAATGTCAGTAAGTAAAAAAATATTCTCTACCCCAACTAATAGATCATATACCCAACCCACAGGATGAGTGAAAGCTATATCAACAAACTACAATATGACTGTGGGGGGTTGAAGATCACCCAACCTCAACTATTGAAACATTGAGTATGTGAGAATATTAATTATATCATCTAAGTCAAACAAAAAATTGAGTTGATCATAATTTCCTAGGCTGTAGGGGATAACACAACTACCCAGGTCTTTCAGTTTGGGTGGAATTTTCTTTTGGAGAACATCACTACACTCTTCAATAAGGCTATAGGTAGTAAAATATTCAAGGGACTTTTTATTTTAAACAATTTTATTGAGAGATTTTAGATTAGATGTGATTTGAATCAAATCTTGGATGAATGGAATATTCACATTGAGTATGGTAAGAAGCCCAGGGAATTGAATAAGTCTATCCTTGGTGTTTCATTGAGGTTTCAACATCTCAGGGAAAGGGATGGGTGGGGAAAAAATATTCAGAATAGAAGGAATTTATGAAACCTCTTCATCAAATTTTTATTTTCCTTTATTGTTTTGATTTTTCAATGAATTTCCAGCTTCAGTTTCTGGTGATAAATTCTGATTCTGATCACTTTCAATAGATTTATCATAATTTCTATATTGAGAACAACACAGATTTTTGTTTCCATTTTCACAAAATTTCTCATCTTGGGAATTTTTTATGTCTTTTTAGCTACAATTTGAGTATTTATTCCAATTATAGTGACTAAATACAAGATTTTCTCCCTAGGATTAAGTCCATTTATACCAGGAAACCTAAATTTGTCCTTAAAAGTCAAATATCTAGAAATTTGGACAAGTTGAGTTTCCATATTCTTCATTCTAACATGATTTTTCATTTTATCAGTTTCATATTTTGTTTCAGGTTTCTTCAATTGATTCATAAATCTTTATTCTTGAGAGTTTATTTTATTCAAAATTAGATCTAGTTGAGAAGACATCTGGTTATCATACTTTCCTTGAGTATTTTAAGCCTCACCCCTTTGTTGATTTTGAATGATTGGTATTGGTTGGTTTGAGTAATTAGGGGCATTGGAATTCTTAATTAAACCAGAATCTTTTCAGAATAATTTTGGATGGTTCCTATAGCCTTGATTGTAATTATTAAAAAATGTATCTTCATTAAGAGGAATTGTAGAACCATAATTTAAAAAATTTTATTTTACATATTATTGGGATGGCATGTCATAGTTTGGATAGACATATTCGGTATGCCCAAACATTCCACAATGAGAACATTGTTCTCTAGGTGATTGGTTTGTATTTTGACAGCCTAATTGATTTATTTTTTTGAATTCTAGTTCATTAAATATTGATGTTTTTTAGTGATTTATAAAATTTGGTCTTGAGTTTAATTCATTGAAACAATGTTAACATTAACATTTCTATTAACTCTTTTTCTTCATGAATTTTTATGTTGTGATTTTGGTGAAAGATTGCTAAAGATTTGTCTCAAATATTCATCTGTATTATCATTATTATTACCCCTAACATCATGATCAACTATTTTCTTTCTGGATGAGGATAAGACTTCATAGAAGGTATCCGTGATAAGGTGATATGGGGGTTGATGATGGGGACACTTCCTAAGCAGGTGCCTAAATCTATCGAAGCTCTATGAAAATCTTCTCCATCCTCTTGATTAAAAATAATTATCTTTCTTCATAGTTCTCCTTTAAATCATTGGGGATAAAATTTCATTATAAACGAGTTGTACACCTAATCTTGGTTTTCAAAAATGATCTCATCAAGGCTAAAAAACCAGTTACTAACGTTCCCTTTAAGGAAAAAGGGGAATACTCTCATTCTCAACTCATTTTCAGTAAGTCCTATGAGAGGTAACTACTGCACAATATTATATATGTTTCTAATGAAGGAAAGAGAGTTATCATTAGAGAGACCATTAAATGCAGGAAGAAGTGCAATGCGAGACTATTTCAGATCATAATTTAAAGCTCTAGGTGTAAGTCTAATGGAACAAGGGTTTCTTGAAACTTGAGGGAGTTTTAATTCCCTCATCCTAGGACTCTCATTCTCTATGAGTTCTGGATTGTTTTTAATGTCACTAGGTATAGTAACTCTATCTCCTAAGTTCTTCATTTCAATTTTGTTCTTATTTCATAGATTTTTCAACCGTTTATCTATTTCTGTGTTCAAAGGATCTAGACTAATAACATAGGTTCTTGTGCTCATGAAAAGTGTATAAATAGTTAAATTAATCACAATAGTTCAACACAAAAAACATTAGAACTAAACAGGAACTAAAGTAACAGTTAAATGAAGTAAAATGAAAAAAACAACACAAAAACACACAGAATTTGACATAACTTATTTTTTTTAACATTTATCAAAATTTTCAATTTTATTTTGGTGTTTTTTATTTGTTATTCTTTAGGAAATAATTTTTTTAGAAATTTAATGGCTCATGGCATCCCCAAAAAACACAAAAAACCTGACACGACCATCATTGAAATCGATTCAAAGTTTAAAATTTATGATTTCATTTTACTACTATCTAGTAGAAAGTAGGGTTGAACCTAGATGGAAGGAATTGTGAAAAATTTTCTAAAGAAAATTTCATAATGACATACTGTTTCAGCAGTGATGATAAACTTGCTTTCTTTAACATTATTTTTTACTTTTTTAATTTTTTTTTGTATTTTTAAGGAAATTAAGTAACACAAAATTATTTTGGTATTTTTGATCTAAACTATGATGAATCAAGAAATAAATTAAAAATAGTAAGAAACAGAAATATATAATGCTCATAAACAAACAATTAGAATGAAACTCCCGAGGAAATCTCTGTTATACTTTTTAAAAATATTTACTATTAAAAAAACTGATTGAAAGAGATACCACTAAGAAATGATAACTTATTTCCCCCACAAAGAGATAAGTCACTTAGGTTGAGCATTCTCAGAGTTCTCAACTCCAAGAAATATCAATTTCCAGATTAAAATTTGAAAACAGAAACATAATAAACTTTATGTAAGTTCTGTAGTTTATGAATTAAAACTTTTAGAAAATGCATCCATGGTCATTATCACAAAATGATTTAATAAATTAATGTTGAAATCTCGTGTCATGACGCAAATTTATGAATTTATAATTCATCTCGTTGATCAATTCTAGATTCATTAATATGAAAAGTGATAAGGATGAGAAAAATGACCAGTAGATCTTGAAATTTTCCTGAACTCAAATTCTTTATCTAACTATATTGTTCATATTAAAAAAATAATTTGGTTACAAGAACAGAAATATAGAAAATATAGAGGGATGTAAGAACTCCCCTCCGAAATATAGTGTTGTCTGCTCAACTCCTTGGATCTCTAGGAAATGGCTCTCCAGGATCTCTTTAAAGGATCTACTCTCCTCTGATGTGTGATAAGTTTTCCAATGATTGAATAATATTCCCAAAAATGAGAGTTGGTTTTTTCTCACATTCTCTACTCACATTCCTTTTAATTTTTCTTTCATCCATTGCACATCACCACTTGTTTTCCACCGACTTCAAGTGTTCTTCAATTATGCACTGCACACATGCAACTTTCTCACTGAACACACATCACTTTTACTTAACCCCTGTAACTAACTCTATTATAGTTAGTTGCATAAATATGGATGTGTTTTTAACTTTTGTGAAAGCCTACATAAGAAAGAACAAAATAGAACAGTTAAAAACACGATGAAATATTATTTAAATATTAATTATTAAAGTTATTAATTTATTATAAAGTATTTAATTAGATAAAATTATTATGTTTTTAATTTAATATTATTTATTAATTTATTTTATTAGTAAAATAAATAATAAGTTGTTATTGTTATATTTTTAAATTAGATTATTATTAATTAAAATGAATTAATATTTTTATTTTATTTAATAAATCTTGTTGTAAAAATTATGTTATAATAGTTAATTAAATATTAATGTAATATTTACTTAATTAAGTTATTTAAAATAAAATTTAGTATATCAAACATGATTAACATTTAAGTTTAAAATGTTTTATTAATTTTATATTTAATTATTATTAATATTTATGTTATTATTTTATTAAATAATTTTCTAATTTTTTAATATTAATAATGTTAACTTTTATTTTGTATGTTTATTATTATTTCAAAAATTAGATTATTTACTAATTTAAATTAATCAGAATAGTTTATTTTAATTAATTATTTAATAGCGAAGTGGGGGGTGTTTGTGGATTATCTACAACTAGCCGATGTGGAGGTGTATTCGGCTCCATGACAGTGGCTCATCAGAACTATCTCGGGACAAGATTGGTTTACAATTGACGATGGGTACTCATTCAACACTGCCGAAGTAGAGCAGTGGCGGGAAATTTCTCTGAATGCGTCAGCATGGATTGGGTCAATGACTCCTCTACCCATGGAGGTGCTACTACCTCGACTTTAGGACATCACCACAGTGGCACGACTCAGCCTCCACCTTGATGATGGTTGCAGAATCGAATCTTCCCTATGAAGGGGACAACACGACTCCTCAACAGTGACATCAAATTTTGGGTTAGCTCCTCCTCCTAGGCGGTCTGGCTCGGTGATTTGGTGGAGATTCTTCAAATCATAGAGGAACATGACAAAATCATCAACAGATAGATCGAGTTCTCCTGGAGGTGTCACATTTCTTTGATGATCCTTCTTTTCCTTAGTGGTGCAATATCCTTATCTTTCTCAGTGCTTCCAGATATAAGGACGGTGGCAGAACTCAAAACCACTGTGGTGAATCCTCGAGCTTATGTAGATCTGATTATTCTTGTTTTTTAGTTGGTATTGAAATGGTTTGAGAAACTATGGTTCGAGTAATTTATCTGGTCTGAGTAGAGCGTGATTCTAACCTAGCTTGATGAAAGTGGAAAGGTAGGGGTGGAGATGGTGTGCTATAGAATGGATACTAGTGGATGAGAAGAACAACGTCACTGTGAATGAGAAGGTGAACTGTTGGAGTCGGTAGGAGTGGAAGATGTGGTGTTGTGAGATAGAGAGATCGACACTCGAGGAGCATCAGTATTGGGATGCAAGGGTGAGGAGGTGATTTCGATGTGAGGGTTTGGGTGGCGTGGTTCATCGGAGGCACCGCCGATGCGGAAAGATATACATTATAGCACCGATAATGGAAAGTTTGAAATTATCGGTAGTAGGGTAGGGGAACAAGGAGAGGGGTGAGACAAACACCTATGATCAGTGTCTGTGTGAGATGATGAGACCAAAACCAATGTGCATTAGTGTTGGTATCATATATAAAAAAATACAACCGTTAGTATCGTGGCATTGGTGGCACTACTGATGTACATCTATAGCACCTTTGGTGTACATCGATGGCAGCACCAACATAAAATTTAATCTGCAACAAAAACATAAATCCTATAGGAGATAAAAATTTAAAATACTAAACTAATTAAATATTTAACAAGATAATGATAAAAAATTAAAAAAACATTATTGAATTGTGTGAAAACATATTTTCTTATCTTATGTTAGAACTAAAAGAATTGTTTAACAGAAAAATTAATAATGATAATTTATTTAAATAGACCCATATTAGAAGTTATAATATCAAATTAAAAATAAGTTAATTAATATTCATATAAAATGATTAATTTATTATTGAATATAAATTTGTAATTTTTAAAATGATAAGAAATTAAAATTAAAAAAACTAAATAAGAAAAAATTAAATTAGATAAGTTATTTAGATTTAATTAATTAATTTAATGAATAAAAATAGATTATTTTGAAAAAAAATGATAAATTAAAAAATTTATTAATAAAAATACAAATGTATAATTATTTAGAAAAAAATAAAGAATTAATTAATTAAATTGTTAAATATTAAAGTAAAAGATGTGTAAAACTCATTGAAATTAGATCCAAATCAATTAAATCAAATATTCAACCCCCTTCATTACCATTTCTTTTGAAATTGTCTACTCCCTCATGCTTACTACAAATTGGTTAGAATATAAGAATCATGTTCTACTCATCATGACAATAACATTCCTCAATCCCAGAAAAAATGCCTCCCGATTAATTCTTAGAGTGGGACCTCGACCCTCTTATTTAAAGGGATTATGGATAATTGTAATGGATATAATTCATCATGAATATGGTCATTATTGAAAAATTGAGAAATAAACATATTTAATAGCAATTTAGGTATTTAAATTTGGTCTTCCATTGAACGTTTCTTTGTAAAAAATATTTACTATGTTTTCCAGGACAAAGTCATTGTTTGACTTATGCTGTCACACTATAAAAATGTAGACCCCATTCTGAATGGGGTTTATTCACTTCACATCATGTAGTCTCTTAATGCCTCGCTTTTTTTTTGAAATCATGTAATGTTTTTACAATTTAAATCCTTAATTTCTAATTTCAAAACCACTGTTTTACATCAGATATTTAGTTTCAACCCCTGAGAGAAACCCATATGTTTCCCACATCGTGGGAAGATATATTCTATAAGAAATATCCATAGTTTTTTATCATTTTTTATAAATTGAAACATCATTCAGAATATGATAAAACTTATTAAATATTTAGGGAAGAAGTAATCATTTCAACAAAAAAATTAATATATTTTAATACTAAAAAGTATGCCTGAAATATGCATATGAAATCCCCCACACTTGGTTTCAAACTTTCCCTCATGGATGGAATATCAACATACTATAAGGGATGATATAAGTACCATTATTAAAATTGAATATCAATAAAATACATTAATAATATAGGATGTTAAATATTTAATCTTTAAAAAGGTAAATTAAACAACACCTCATTTTTTAAAGAAACAAATCAATACAATATTATAATATTATCCTTTTGAAAAATCAAAGACTTTTTATTCATCCATTTTTATTTTTCAATTAATTATTAATATGCATTCAATTTTCAATTTACCTAACATTGAATTTTTCCACTAATCATCAGGGGGAAATTGAAAATAGAATTCAACATATAACTCAAGAACATTTGACTTATCATTGGATTATAATGCATAAGGAATCTCCACTCTATAAGATATAGATTATAGTTAATCATGAGGACTTTTACTAAAGTTCAAACAACTCTGAGGCCTTAGGGTAGGTTGGTAAATTATGTAAAAATTAAATCTCAAAAAAAGGTTTGAATCTAAATCATGATGCATGATATCAACATATATGTTCAATGATGATCTCCCTTTATATATGCTATCTCAATATTTCCCCAAAAATCTCAAAGTGGGATCATGATTAATGTAATCATAATGAATTAATCAACCTCTCTTACTCTTTTTTACAAATCTGTGTTTAGCAAAATTTCACATCCACCACCTTACCTCATACAATCAAAAGATAATATGTCTAAAAATGGTGATATATGATCCTCATAAAACAAAACCCAATTTTCTTTTAAACAAATACAAAAATACAAAAACACACAAAAACACACATAATCATATATATATATATATATTAGCAAGGAAGGTGAATGATGATAAATTATAGTGAATAATGTGATGGCCTCTCCCCAAATCAAAAGGAAAGGCCCGGTATAGTCTGCCCAATGAAATATATCCCTATCCACCATAGAGACTCTCTCCTCTATAATTATTTGAAATATTATAAAATATATTTAGAGGAAGGTAGGAATGGATAAATAGGATCATAACTCGGTTCGTTTCCTAAGAAGGATGTGTTGGAGTTGATGTCCTAGAACCAACTACTTTGTACATTATTCCTTAATAAATACCTTATCACATATTTATTGTTCTAATGAATGACAATTCATGTTAAAATTTCCTAAGGATAGCTGTTACATTAAGGTGTCATAGAGGATCCATGATATGATGAGAAATCGAAAGTGCCATAACACTATTCTTGAATATATGTTTTATGGCCGGATGATGTTATTTGAGGGACAAAAATATAAAGGCCATTATGGGTGAGGACTCAAAAAACATTGAGGCACCTTCTCATGGTGTGTGCCGTTGTTAATATCCAAGAGGATATTATGAGAAGGAGTCCTGCCAGTAGGAAATCCACATTTCATAGTGTCATTGGATGTTCCTATCTGCAGATGTGTGTATTGGTCCTTAGACATTAAGATTATTATTAATGGATATTACAACTTGCACACCTAGATGTATTGACAAAAACTATGAAAACACACTATTCTCAGTGAGGTAGGATACGTTGGGTGCGTCATGAGTACTACTACATTAATATATAATGAAAGAAAGGATTTTTCCCTTATTTTACATAACCGAAGTAGATATCTCAGGCCCTTTGATAGAATTGATATAGACCAAATAAATCCAAGTCCATCGTAAGGTATGGTCGAGTTCTATTATAGGAATTCAGAGAAATAATAATCGATCACATGGGTTGATGGCACTAGCATGAAACCTGCTTGATTAGAGATATCGAGACAAAGGGATTACATTACAATGCAAGTGTTCGTTGGAGGTGACACTTCATTGCGGCATTAAATTCCTTTTCTATGGGTGACTTGGTGTGTTTCTAGATGCTAACCTTGGACTTTAGGTAGGCTTTGCCTAATTCCACTAAGAAAGACGCCTAGAGGGTCACACCCTAAGTGTGTCTATGTATCTTAGTTAAATATCAATTTAACTTGTTGAATAAAGTTTATTCCCAACTATGGTTTACTAATTATTCAAGGATTCCTGCTTTCATTTATTTTGATAGTATTTATTCGAGATAATATATTGTGGGTGAAATAATATTTATTTATTAGCAAGTAATGCAGTTAAATTTATTTATGAAATAAATATACATTACTCAAGGTCTAACAAATACGGTGGAGGAAATTAATAAAATAGAAAAAAATAAAACTACACGCTGTGTATATTAATATATATACGCCATGTAGTTTTTTTATTTTCAGAATTTGTGAGAAATAATATAATTTATTTAATTAAATAATATTAGATGTAATTCTATGGGCGCATGTCCAGTAATATTCAAGTGTTATTATAAGACATGGGGTATTACTAATAATTAAATGAAATAATTAAATTCTTGTGGGTAATTAATTCATTTTATTATTCTAAATATTATAAATCCCAATTAAATTATTCTCATTTATCCTAGACATTTTTTTGGTTGTGAACAAAGGATTTGGAAAAGCTCTCAAGCCAAGAGAGAATTCCATTTCCACCAAGAACGCTCTCAATCTACGAGAGTGAGATCCACCTCCACCGGATCAAGGCGATCAAAGGCGGACATCGCAAGCGAAGGATCTTCTGTGCTAGAACCCAGAGATCCCTTCAGCGATGTCCAATGATATGTGTTGCATGTGTGGATCACCGCTAGTGGAATCCTAATCTTGGATTCTACGACGCAATGACGGATCACATCGGATCATGACCGGAGTCATCAACGAAGAAAGAATTCCATTAAGGTAATTATTATCAATTAATTAAATTGGTTATAACCAACATATGATGATCCTATCTCAATGGTTCCGAGACTCCCTCTTTTGTTTTTTTTCTTCGTTCTAGTCCGAAGATCCGTCGTTTTACATCGTGACAGATCTTAGATTGATTGTTGTTAATGATAAAACTAATGTTTGGAAATCCCACCAACATGCTTCCGCTGCACCCAAAACCTACAAGTTGTATCAGATGGGTCATATCGTTGATTATAATTATTTATTTTTTCATTGGTGATTTACGCATTGAATAATTTAGTTGTTTCAATTCAAGTTAATCATTCATTAAATATGAATCTCAAGATCTGTTCCTCCTATCTCGTTTCTCATTCACCTTACAGAAATGATTTTTTATTTTTATTTTGATTAAAATAAAATTGGGGATCTCATCTGGAGGAGCCAAACATTTTTTCCATAGAACCCCAGAATACACAACGTGTATTTAGATGTACACGCCATGTAGTATAGGTTCAATGCATTAGACTTTTCCACCAAATCAGGCCATGTATTGGATCCTATCTAAGACATTTATGACACCGTTTGTTGACCAGGAACAAGTGGCACACAATTTCCAGATTACACGCCGTGTGATCCAACAGAACATGGCGTGTAGTCCCTTCGGGTTAGGGTTGGACCGTGTACCCCATACACGACTTTCCCGGTTGGAAACCGTGTAACGCAGAAACTACACGGCGTGTGTTTCACTAAACATGTTGTGTACTCTGAATTTTTTTGAATTACATCAACACGCCATGTCCCCGGGCATGTACTTCGAATGGATGGTGATCAAAAGTACACGCCATGTAGTCAGAACTACACACCGTGTACTCATCCAAATTATGCAGATTTATTAAATTTTATTATTATATTATACAAACCCTTGAGACGTGTTCCACAATGCAGGTGTAAAGCTGAGGCACACCACGTCATAAGTGTTTTATATATATGTGTTTAATTTAACAATTTACGTAATGTTCATTTTACTCATTGAGTATTTATGAACATGAATTCACCAGGTTTCCTCAAAGGTACAATTTACATACAATGATAATTTTAAATGAATTTGTTTGTTTACAATTATGATGGATGAGAATCTCAAGGAAATTCATAAAAGGGTTTAATATAAAAGGATTGATTACTTAAATATAATTCATTGATTCGAGCGTGATTTATCATAAACAAGAACGATTAAATAATTTAATACTGGTTTTATTTATGCGTAAATATCATTGCATGTAAGGATGATCGTGAGTTAGAACAAGACCTTTGTATTTGAATGGTTTCATTTAATTTATTTATTTAAATTAAATTTGTTGGCATGTGAGCCATCTTAGAATTAATATGTAGGGTCTGTGTTCCCAAGGATTCTTTTATGTAAAAAACCATTTTTACCCCTCACCTTCTTGTGAGATAAATGCATATGTAATGGATGGAGTTCCCAAGCTAGTGGAGGCAACTCAAGTTTGGAGCCAAGGTGAAACCAATTCAAGGAGATACAAATGTGGATGATTGGAAAGCTATAAACATGAACCCGAAAGGTTCAAGGTGTTTCTCCCCTAGGTCTTGGGTTAGATTATCAACCTCTAGATAAACTAACCAATATAAAAATCTCATGATCATAAGATTTATTTTATTTCTATCAGTTTCATGGTTTATTTATTGTGGGTGTGTTGTCATGATCATACAATTAATAAATTAAACAAGCATGCAAGATGGAACTAAAATAAACACCAGGTTATGCGTAAATATTATCTTAGACATGGTTAATCACTTAAGTATATCCCACTTAATATGAAAAATAATGAAATCAAAGATAATAAATTGGAAATTTACGTATAAGGATAAAATCCCTCAAATAAATATTAAGTCGGTATAGCCTTCCATAATCAAGGTTAGAATCGAACTATAGTTCAAAGTGCTTGACCAACCCCAGTTGGGGTGCTTTAAATTTTTGGGGAATTCGAATTCAAGGTTTTGGGGTGACTTGACTTTGTTAAAATCATGGGTTGATTGCCATAGAAGGACATGGTGTGACCAAGAGGCAAAGGTTGTGGAAATCCAAAATAAAAGGATTTAACGAGTGGGGAGTGCACTCAGCGGATCATGGAGCTGTGAGTTAATGTAGTTGGAATTTGGAATTCCTACATCAAAACCCTTTCGGTTGCTTGACCAACCCTATATGGGGTAATACGAAGGGAAATATGGACCCTTTACACTAGAATATTCAGGGAACATAATATTCTGAAGTCAATGGGGAGGGATATTGGATTTTGATAAAATAGTGGGAGACTAATAAGTATTAATTTATTTATTTTTCACTGTTTTATAATAAAGTATTAAACCGTTGATCATCTCAATTTTTAAAACAGAAAGAAAAATGAATTAAAACTTATCATTTCGAACCATACTCTAGAAGGAAAACCTTCTCACCGAAACTAATTTCCAAGAGTGGTAGAGGCATTTACGCGTCATCATTCTCCATGAAAGAAAATTGTATGTGCTCAAAGAGCCTATTCCAGTTGCACCTGAAAGAAAGACCAGTGATGAGGAACTATCTCTCTATACAGTTTTATATGGATGATGCCACATATGTCCAATGTTACATGCTATTTTCCATGTCTAATGAGCTCTTTAAAGCAACATGAAAACATGGATCCATATAGCATGATGTATCACCTTAAGGATATATTCCAAGATAAGGGGAGATAAGAGAGATATGAGATCCCCATTGCTTTGTTTACAACTAATCTTAGAGAGTATTCACTAGCTGGGCCTCATGTAGTCGAGCTTATTGGCTACATTGAATGCCTGGACATCTTAGGGATTAAATTCCCGGATGATTTGCGTACAGATCTAATCTTATCATCACTGCCCAATAACTTCTCTAGCTTTATTGTCAAATATAACATGAGAAACAATGAGAAGATTCTATCAGAACTTCTGAACTTAATTCACCAGGTAGATAAGGACATGGGTTGTGAAAAACTTGTAGTCCTAATGGTGAATAAGAAAAGGAAGGACAAGGCAAAGGGGACAAAGACTTATAAATGGTCTAATGCCCCAGTGTATCATCCCTCCAAGAAGTGAAAGATCCGGAGGCAGGGCATGGAATAGGAGTTAGTGAGTTTTGCATGTGTCAAGAAAGGCCACTGGAAGAGGAATTTCACCTAGAATTGTGGGGATGCTAAAGCTGCATTCGTTATCAAGTGCTATCTTTATTTTTCTACACATTGGGTACTAGATATAGATTTTGGGGATCACATCTGTATTCAAATGCAGAAACCAAGTATATTTATAAGGATTTCCAGAGGAGAGGTGGATCTTCAAGCTACCAATGGTGCAAGGATGGCTGCGTTGGCCATTGGTGATTACCATCTCTCATTGCCAACATGGATGATTTTGGTTTTACATAACTCTTATTATGTTCCTAGTGTTACCAAGAACATAATTTCTGTATCTTGTTTGGATATGGATGGATTTATTTTCATGTTTAGAAATAAAGGGTTGTCTCTTTTATAAGAACAACATATGTTATGGTATGACACTTTTAAATAATGGTTTATATGTATTAAATTACGAAAACCAAGTGTTGGGAATCGATAACGAAACAAACTCACATGACCCATACATCACCCAGTTGTGGCATCATCGTCTGAGTCATGTAAACGAGAAGTGCTTGAAAAAGCTCTTCCAAGATGGATATTTAGACTCTACTAAGATAAAACCACTTGATAGATGCCATGCTTGTTTACAAGGTAAAATGGCCAAGCTGCCATACAGTGGACAGGATGAAAGGGCCACAGAGCTTCTAGGATTTGTGGACACAGATGTATGTGGACCATTGACGATGTTGATACTAAGATACACAAGAGTTGGTACAGGAACAAGTTCCACAAGTCCCTATGGAAGAGGATCCAGAAGCACAAGTACTACGTACGAGTTCAAGAGAGGTAAGGGAACTAAAGAGATTTGGTTTCCTAGTCATCGAGGATGGTGAATCATTATTTTTGGACAATTATGAACATATCTCTAACAAGGAATAAGTATAAAGCTCTGAAGCTGCATGATGGATAAGAAGCTATGATTTCTAAGATGGATTCCATGTATCATAACCATGTCTGGGTTCTGGTTGATGAGCCTATTGATGTGAAGCTTGATGGATGCAAATGGGTATTTAAGAGAAAACTAGATATAGAAGGTCAAGTTAGCACCTATAAAGAAAGGCTAGTGGCAAAAGGGATCTGGACAACGTCAATGAATTGACTATGATGAAACCTTCTCAGTAGTTTCCATGTTTAAATCCACAAGAATCATACTTTCTATAGCAGCTTACCATGACTATGAGATTTGGAAGATGGATGTGAAAACGACATTCCTTAACGAGAACCTTCAGGAATATGTATATATGACAAAACCAAAAGGGTTTGTGACACCAGGAGAAGCAAAATAGGTTTTCAAGTTGCAGAAATACATTTATGGATTACAGCAAGCATCTAGGTCATGGAACATTTAATTTGATGAAGCCATAAAGGAATTTGGTTTCATCAAAAATAAATGTGATCCTTATGGTTATATGCTGTTTAATGGGAATGCGATCGTTATATTAGTAGTATATGTTGATGATATATTACTTATTGCAAATAATGTTCCAGTCTTATAGTCAGTTAAGGACTGGTTGAACAAGTGTTTCTCTATGATGGACTGGGGCGAGGAAACCAACATTTTAGGGATCAAAATCATTCATGATAGATCAAAGAGGCTTCTTGGACTAATTCAGGGTACATACATTGACTAGATACTAAAGAGATTTACTATGGAACAATCCAAGAGGATATTGGTTCCAGTTTCACATCACCTACATATTTCTAAGAAAATGTACCCTCATACACAATAAGAGAATGATAGAATGAGTAAGAACCCATATGCTTCGGTTATAGTATCCATCATGTATGCCCTGTTATGTACCAGGCTTTATGTTTCCTATGCACTGAGCATGGAAGGTAGATATCAAGAAGATCCAGGAGAACAACATTGGACTTCTATTAAGACTATCCTTTAGTATCTGAGAAGAACTAAGGATATGTTCCTGGTGTATGGAGGATACAGGGAGATTTTCATCACAGGGTATGTTGATGCTAGTTTTCAGAAAGATCAGAATGATCTGAAGTCGCAATTTGGATATGTTTTTTGTCTTAATGGAGGAGCTGTGAGCTGGAAGATTTCAATGCAGCCAGTTGTCACCGATTCTACATCAGAGTCTGAATATATAGAGGCTTCTAATGCAGCCATGGAAGCCATCTAGATTCATAACTTTGTCCAGGAGCTTGATGTCATGCCTAGAAGTGAAGATCCAATGACGTTGTATTGTGATAATACTACAATAGTGACTCTAACAAAAGAACCAATGTCACATCAACGGACAAAGCACATACTCCGAAAGTATCACCTCTTGAGGGATTTATATCAAAGGGGTGAAGTTGTAGTGAGTAGAGTGTCCACAGAAGAGAAGATGGAGGACCCCATGACTAAAAGCATATCTTAGAAGAAACATGAATATCATGTGAGAGTTATCGGGTTAAAGTTTTTTAGCAGTTGGTTGTAGTCCAAGTGGGAGTCTGTTGGATTTGGTGGCCGAGAACTAACTACTTTGTACTTTATTCATTAACAAATACCTTATCACATATTGATTGCTCTTCTATGTGACAATGCGTGTGATAATGTCCCAAGGATAGCTGTTTCATTAAAGGTTCATAGAGGATCCTTGCTATGATGAGAACACGGAAGTTCCATAACACTGTTCTTGAATATATGTTCTATGGCCATATGATGTTATTTTAGGGACACAAATAATACAGGCCATTAGGGGTGAGGAATAATAAAACTTTGAGGCACCTTATCATGGTGTAAACCCTTGGTAATATCTAGGAGGATATTATGAGAATGAGACCCTCCAGTAAGAAATCCAGATTTCATAGTGTCATTGGATGTTCTTATCTGTGGATGTGTGTATTGGTACTTAGACATTAAGATTGTTATTAATAGGTATTACAACTCGCACACTTAGATTTATTGATGAAAAATGTGGCGACACACTGTTCACAGGGAGGTAGGATACGTTGGGTGCATCACAAGTAGTACAGCATTAATAGATATTGTGAGAAAGGATTTCTCCCTTCTGTTCCATAACAGAAGTTGATATCTCCGACCCTTTGATGTAATTGATATAGCCGAAATAAATCCATGGCCATGGTAAGGTATGGGTGATTTCAATTCCATAAATTCAAAGAAAGAATAATCGAGCACATGGGTTGATGGCACTATCATTCAACCCATTTTATTAGAGATATCGAGACAAAGGGATTAAATTACACAGTAAGCATTCGTAGGAGGTGACACGTCATTGCAGTGTTAAATACTTTCTCTATGGGATCCTTGGCATGTTTCTAGATGCTAACCTTGGACTTTAGGTAGGCGCCTCCTAATGACAATGAGAAATAGGCCTAGAGGGTCACACACTAAGTGTGTCCATGTATCTCAGTTAAATATCAATTTAACAAGTTGAATAAAGATTATTTCTAGCTATGGTTTAATAATTATTCAAGGATTCCTGGTCATATTTATTTAGACACTAGTTATTCGAGAGAATATATTGTGGGTGAAATAATATTTATTTATTAGCAAGTAATGTAGTTACATTTATTTAAGAAATAAATAGCCATTACTCAAGGTCTAATAAATATGGTGGAGGAAATAAGTAAAATGGAAAAAATAGAAGTACATGTCGTGTATATTAATATATACACTCTGTGTGGTTTTTTATTTTCGGTATTTATGAGAAATTATATTATTTATTTAATTAAATAATATTATATGTAATTCCCTGGGTGCATGTCAAGTAATAGTCAACTGTTATTATTAGACATGGGGAATTACTAAGAATTAAATGAAATGATTAAATGCTTGTGGGTAATTAATTCATTTTATTTTTCTATGTTTTATAAATCCCAATTACATTATTATCATTTATCGTAGCCATTGTTTTGGTTGTACACAACGGATTTGGAAAATATCTCAAGCCAAGAGAGAATTCTATTTCCACCAAGAACAATCTCAAGCTACGAGGATGAGACCCACCTCCACCAGATCAAGGCGATCGAAGGAAGACATCACAAGCGAAGGCACTTCCATGCTAGCACACAGAGATCACTTCAGAGATGTCCAATGATATGTGGCAGACATGTGGATCACCTCTAGAGGAATCCTACACTTGGATTCTACAACGCAATGACAGATTACATCATATCGTGAATGGAGTCATCAATGAAGAAAGAATTCCATCAAGGTAATTCTTTTCAATTAATTAAATTAATTATAACAAACATATGATGATCCTATATCTATGGTTTTGTGACTCCCCATTTTGTTTTTAGTTCTTCATTATATTCCGAAGATCCAGCATTTTAAATCGTGACGAATCTCAGATTGATCGTTGTTAACGCTAATATTAAAGTTGGGAAATCCCACCAATGCGCTTCCACTGTGCCGGGAACCTAGTGGATGTTCATGGAATATAAAATCTTAGAAAGGATTAATTAAAGGCGTTTCTAATGAAAAAGAGTAAAAAAATATGCCTCAATCATATTAAAGGTATTTCTTTTCATTTATAGCTTTGATAATAATTCAAGCAAGTTCTAGAAGAGGACATGTCTCAGTTTGTCATGAAATATATGAAAGAAATAATTAGAAATATTATGTTTATAGGTTTTATTTATAATGATAATTATGGGTTGTGAAAACTAGTCCTCACAATTAATATAAAAATTAAATAAATTAATGAAAATATAAAAAATTCAAGGCAGAAAGAATCCCTAAAAAATTTCACTTACAAAAATTAGAATCATCCCTTAAATCAAGATTTGTTAAATCCAAAACCAAATTATTATCTATAAAATATATTTATCTCATTTTTCTCATTCAAATTTCTTGAAAAAATAAATTCAGAATCATGGCATGGAAAGTATCATAGGTAGTTTATGTGTTCATTTTCAGTTGATTAAACCAAGAGTCAAGGAAAACATATAATTGGTAGTGAAAAGATTTAAATAAATTAAATGAGGGGAATATAGTAGAAAAGTACACATATGAAAAAATTACACCCATTTGAATGATTCTTATAATTTGGGTTACAAAGTTTCTACTAACACCAGTTAATGATGTGAATGGGGATCACAACATGTATTTCTAAGGTTTTACATTGTGAATTTGTTACATTATGTGAATTGGTCCCCAACTTAAACTTTATTTTATGTTCTTCATTCTCACTAGTGCTTTAATCTCTGGATCCTAAAAATAAAAAAAATGAATGTACAAGACCATTCAATATTGTTTAGAAATAAATCAGTAATTTAAATTAAATCCTAACAAAAAATTAAATCCAAGGAAACCCATAAATATAAATTCCTAAAACGAGATAAAATGATCATATTTCATCATAGAAGGTACTATTAGTTAATGGTAATTTGGCTTCACAAAACCTAGGTTAGTTTATTGGAGTGTGATATAAGGATAAAAACCAAGAGTTAACCCAATCATGACTTTGTTGCACATCCAGCTCAGCTCTTCACATCCTTGATTTAATCGACATAAAAAATTATGGCGGTGATCAAAATTTGGATTTTTTGATGGTGAGTCAGAATAATTAAACATCCATTTAGATTTAGTAGAATAATTCTTATTCAAAGGATAGATACCATTATTGAATTTATTTATTGATATCTTCATGGACAATATCGAGCTCCAAGACCTCTTTTTCTATTGATACATATTTTTCTTATACATAGCCAACATAGGGCGTAACTACTTCTCGTTATTTTTATTTATACGGTGTACTTAAATCCTTAATAAATTTCACATGGAATGTGATAGACATTTTTTACAATTCTTAATGTTTTGATTATTCTTCTTCCCCAGATAAAATCTCAATTTTTATGAAATATTTTAATGAACTCCATAGCCGAGGAACCTTCTACATCTATTTCTCTCTCTTCTTCTTACTATTATTTACTGAATTGTGTATTGGCCCACTCATGTTCTGTAGTAAGGTCTCCATCATCTTTTGAAACTGTAAAGTTGAGGTCACCATAAGTATAATCATTGTTAGCTTCATAAGTTTTAATAAATTCTAATTTCTTGTATATTCTTTCACATTCATGATGAGCCTCTTTGAAATTTGGTTATAGACACTGGGGTGTTGCATAAGTTTTTTCTTAGGTACGGTTGTGATAATTCCATAAATTAATTCTTCATCATTCTAATTTGATTTATTTTGTACATAATATCTTCTAATATAATGTTGAACCTATTCTTGGTAGTTATTGTACTCTACTTCCCAGAAATCACAACAAACAATACATATGTGTAGTAAAAAGTGATAAAAATTAATAAAATAAAACTCCTATACTGAAATTATAAAACATAAAAGAAGAGGAATGTATTTTATAAAATTATTAATCTAATAAAATATACTCTCATATCCCACGAAATAGAAATAAAAAATTACATCCCCATAGACATCATTGATTATACATGATTATTGAATTTTTTAATTTATTACATGAAATAAATAGATCACTAAAATATAGGTTTTTATTGGAAATAAATGCATGAGGCTGAACCCACATAGACAGGGTTAGATAAAATTTTAATTTAAATAATAAAATCCTAAATATTGTATGAATGGAGTCTAATATAATTAATTGGTAAAGATAATTATGGTTATTTTGAGCTTCAGGAAAATGGAAAACATTATATGTAGTTTAATATCTGGACTCAAGATTAATTGGGGCCTAATATAACGAAATTACAATCATAAGTTTTTAGAACCGAGTTTAGGTGAATCTAATAGTCATGGTAGAAAACCCTAAAATCACTCATTTCCCCTTTTCATAGTAATCATGCTACATTGAGTGTTTGATGGTTTGGTTACTCAAAACCATATTTAAATATAGTTAGTATTCCAAATACTGTTAATGGTGAGATTAATCCACTAGTAAATGCATTAAAAGTATCACTCCCTCACTGATCACACAATGTTCATGCCTAACTAAATTGAATAATAGAATTAAATAATTCAGGGTTTCCATAAAAGAACCAAATAAATTTCATTCAATAAATAAAATACCACAAAAATGCAATACCCCTTCACTATAGTATCTATTCATAAGGTCTACCACCTCATGCTAACAATAAAGGGGTAAGAAAATAAAGATCATATTCTACTCATCATACCAGTGACAGTCCTCAATCCTAGGGGTGACACCTCCTGATCAATTCCTTGGTTGGAACCCCAAATTTCTAATTTAAATGGATTGGGGATTCTAATTATGGATTTAATTCATCATGAATATTATCATTAACGAATTCTTAAGTCAATACCCATGTTAAATGGTACTCTGTGTATTTATATTTAGTCTTTTGTAAAAGAAATTTTCATCAAAAACATTTACTAGGTCAGACTATACAAATTCATGGTGTGAATTATGTTATCAAACCCTGAAAATTTTTACCCCCTTTTAATGGGTTTAATTCAATTCACATCGTGTATTCTCTCTACACCCTTTATTATTTTCACAACATGTAATGTTTTCAAGACATTAATCTTCAATTTCTAGCACTAGAACTTATGTTTCACTTTGGATCTTCAATTTTGACCATCAGTATCATCCCATACATTTCCAACATTGTTGGAGGCCATATTTTATTGGAAATATCAATTATTTTCTCTTTTTCTCATTTTCTATAAATTGGTGCATCCTACCATACATGAAAAAATTCATTAAATACCAGGAAATAATTAACCATTCAAACAAAAAAATAAATATATTTTAATATTAAAATGTATGAATTAAATGGAAATATCAAAGAAACTAATATTTTATTAAATATTTCACATTAATTTTTTTTTGTGTTTTATAACATTCTTTACATGCAACATCAAGCATACACAAACCGTACTATACTATTAAAATATTATTATTAAATGTGAATTTTTTCCCCTAGAAGTTGAATAGGAGGGTATGAAGATGGATAAATAAATTAGGAAAAGTATGTATAAGAGTTTTCCTTAATTAAAATGTATTTATTAATTCATATGAAATAGGTACTCAACTTTAAAGGTTAAAATGATATTATTTTATATAAAAAGATCAATTTTTCTGAGTATTCTATTTTTATACATATTATATTTTTTGATCAATATTAAAATATTATTTTAATGATATATATTTTTATTTAATTTAAATAATGAATAATGTTTCATACATTAATTATTAATTTGTTAGAAATGAAGATAAAAAAATTTGAAGGTAAAACGAGTTATTTTTCAAATTTTTTTATTATTGTTTGAATTGTTTTTTATTTCAATAAATTGAGTTATTATTTATTAATTAATGATTTTATTTACATGTTTAGATAATATGTTAACATTGATTAATTTTTTACTAGATAATGAATAAGAATAATTTTAGCTTTATGCTTAAAATTGATTTATCTAAAAATAATTTTCATTGTGTTTTGTTAACTTATTTCAAAATGAATTTCTACCACCTATAAGAATTTAATATAATAAAATAGTTTCCATATTTGGAATCATAATTTCAAAATTTATTATTGAGGTCAACTTCATTTTTGGTAATTATGAAAAGTAACCGAGGTAAAAATTCAGTACTACAATAAATGTTAAATAAGATAATGAGGGATTTATCTAAATAGATAAGTGTTAAAATGAAGTAAAACTTGTATAAATAATATTTAATAAATTTATTTATATCCTATATCATCCCATATTTTAAATTAATCCAATTTGGATCCACTTTTCCTTGAGAGTGACTTTATTATATTTTAATATTATTAATAATTACAAGTGCGCCACTCCCCTCACTATTTACTGGGAGCCAACAATTTTGAAATGTCCAAAGCACTTGATACCTTTAATTTGTCTGATATATACCCAAATACACTCCCAAAATCCTTATCCATGGCCTTATGGTGATTTTTATCCCAAAAACCCCAACGAAGAATCCATAGGTTGATTTTCAAAGGATACCTAAAGAAGGGACATATATTCTTACCAGTATTTTTTAGGTTCTTTATTCTTAAAATTCATTTAAATTTTATGTAACACAATTTAAAAGATGAAACTTTTATATTTTCTATACTGATTTTTTAATGGTATATCTATTTTCTATCTCCTTCCCATCCATTTGAAAATGATAACATCGCTTGTGCGTACGTGTTCCCTACCACATTCATGAAGCGATGTGATTATTTTTTCATTTAATCATAACATTAATGGGAATAAAAATAGATTTAAATAATATATAATATATAATTATGATTATGGAATAATGTATTATTATGTATTTTATTTAATTTCCTCCATCAAAAATTGAAAACATCATCCATGTGTACATATTGATTACGATATTGACAAACTGATATAATTCATTTATCATAAACACTTTATATGAATGGTTATAAAAGTATATATTTGGAATAAATATGATAATAACTAACTTAGGAAGATTATAGAGATTATTAAACCTTGAATATAGTTAAAGGACAGAGACCATCAAACTGAAACATTCAGGGAAAAGAGACAAGTTTTCACTTGAATAATGATTTTAACGATGAGTTGTTAATAAAAGGGTAATTAGAAATTATAAGGGATAAATATATAGTAATATGTATATACATATAGTTATTTAATGTATGTATAATGTAATGAACCTACCTGATTAAGCTAGAAAATATACCGAAGTCGGCTGACTTTGGTGTTGAGGTGAAAAACGAAAACATATAAAACTCAATAAATTAAAAACAAGATGTATAATTTGAGAAAAATGAAAAAGAAATAGAAAAATAAAAGAACCATAAAATAAAATCCAAAATATCTAAACCATAAATTATTAAAAAATAATACCAACATATCTCCATGTGACCAACTATCGCCTCCAAACCATCCCACTATAAAGACTTTGTAGAAAGTGAAGTTGACATGCTACATAATGCCCTTCACAATACCTGGTTACTGTAAACCAATGTCCAAATCACCCCAAAGGACAAAATTGGGTGACAATAACAGGATCAATACTATTTCATAAAATAATCTATATAAATTATAATATCAAGAATTTAGCATTTCTTGATTTAAAACAAATATTGTTTTTCAAGGCATTTTCATAAATCCAAACCATTTGTAAATCATCCTTTGGTTTTTTATATAAGCCATTAATATTCATGGTACAAGGAATATGAAAAGATCAAGTGATATGAAAGAAATAATAATCAATAAAATCCATGCGTACACCATAAGATAAGCATGTAATCAATATAATCGTGACACAATCCATCATGTGAAAGCATGTGAGAAAATAACCATGACACAATTCGTTTTGTGATAATCCAATCATAAATGATAAGGAACTCCATTTGGGATCTAACCTATGGGTATAAAAACTGCAAATAAAAAATAAATCCCCCAAATATAGTTCTGTGGTGTATCCAACCCATATAACCTCTAGTGGCAATACACACACTAATGTGAAAGAAAAACTCATGTGGCATTACACACACATACACACTATGAGTTAAATGTCTATTCCTGATGTAGCCAAGGTTACCCTATATTCTAAGTATATCCAAAACCATTTAAAAATCCATGAAAATAATTTATAAAACATTTTGGAAACAAATCTAATATGATTCGATACTTGAAAACCCTTTTTTAATCCAAATCCACCATTCAATAATTTTACCAAACACTTGGTTTTCCAAAATCATTTTTAAAGAAAACCCCCCATAAAAACATGATTTTGTTCCAAAAATCCACTATTTAGAAATCAAATAAATTGAATTAATAAAACAAATAAATTTAATAGAAATATAACCAATTAACAGAATTATCCTTTTCGATAGATGCACCTACCTCATAAATGGAGGTAGAAATAAACACCTTTGAAAATTTAGACTGATGAAGAGTAGATGGGGTCCTCACAATATTAGATCAATAATAAACAAATAAAAATTTGTCATTCCCCTTAGATCTAAAATCCATATCCCACATGTGTTCTAATGGAATAGGGGAAGAGAAATTCATCAAGGATCTAAGAAAGGAAGAAGAAATCGATTCCAAACCCAAACATAACTTGAGAAATACATCAAGAACTAAGGAGAATCACCATTAATACTACGGGATAAGCCTCTAGATCACTATAGAAGGATTATGTCACGCCTAAATGAGATTATATATGATTAGGAATAAAATCAACCAAGGTTAAAATTGTAAGAAAATATTTTTAATGGTTCAGAGTGCCATACACGATTAGTAGGTACAATTAAAGAAACTGTGCGCCACCCATGTGTGGATACATTATCTTCAAAAATAAAAGATACATGTTCTCTGAGGACAAGTTGAATTTATTTTTCAAACCATGAAACCCCTATGTATAAAAACCTATACCTCGTTCAGTTTTCCCTGGTGAACTGCACTATTTATTTAACCTTTCTCAAACTTTGAAAACACCGGTGTTAAAACACAAATCCATACTATATGGTTTCAGAATGGTTACTACTAAATATGATCCAACTATGCACATGGTATTTCTCTTCAAAAATATCCATTTTAAACCCTGTTTCCCCAATAACATCTAGAATTACTTTAATGGAAAACCAAACATAAATTAAAGAATACCTAATATCCTATGGGTGCTATAATTCTCCCCAACATAGAATATTTATGTCCACTGAAAGTCCTTAAGAACCCAGACTCTAAAAAATATAATTCCTCTAATTCCTCATAAAATATTCCCTCTCCCACATCTCATGGATATCCTATCCACACTTCCACAGCACCCAAAATAATTGAATGTTTTAACTATGCAATACCATATCCTGGTGATCCATAATCTGAACTAGTTTCTCAACAATGGTGGTATCAGGATCAGGATCAAAATTCTCCCATTCAATCACATTAGAAGGATATGGTCAATACCTCCTTATTTATTAAACATGAAACATGTTGTGAATCAATTTCATGCATGATGGTATGTCTAACTAAAATTCCACCATTTAAAGTTGCTTTATGATCTCAAAGGGGCCAACAAACCTTATTTCAAAAATACCCTTCTCAGCCAACTGACGATATCCCATGCAAGTAAGAACTCTATGAAAAACTGGATCAATAACCGAAAACTCTAGTAGCTGGTGATAGTGGTCCAAAAAATATTTCTGATGGCTTTGTTCTATGACTAACATCTTTCCAATCAACTGATAATTTTCCATCATCTCTTAAATTATACTTGGCCCAAACAAGGACCTCTCTTCCAACTCTTCCTAGTACAAGGTATATCTATATATCCACCCATACAACTCTTCAAAGGGAACCATCTTTATCAAATCTGAATAACAATTTCTATATCCAATTAAACTGGAGGAATTGTTTTTCACATGATCGTTCAAAATCTAGCAGGCAAGCCCTGAGCATATCCTTAAGAACCTATATAGCTCTCTCTATCCACCCATCTATCTATAGATGACAATCCATGCTCAATTTCAAATAAGAACCCATCATATCCTGTAAAACCTTCAAGAAGATATAGGTGAATCATGGATCTCTGTTAGAATAAATTGTATAAGGAACCCCATGAAGTGTCACAATATAATGAATGTACATGACTCTAGGCTTTTATACTTTCTTAGTCTCCTTGATTGGTAAGAAATGAGCTAATATGGTAATTTGATCAATGATCACCCAAATTGAATCACTACCACTAGGATCCCATGGAAAACCAATGATGATGTCCATGGGAACCTGATCCCACTTGTATACAATAATGGGTAAAGGTTTCACCTAACTAATACGTCTCTGGTGTACCACCTTAATTTCATAATAAGCGAGACATCGAGATACTAAATCTTTAATCAAACACGTACTCTCTTTCCACTAATATCGACATCTCAAGTCGCTATACATCATGGTATCCCCAGGATGTATACACCAACACGACTAGTGTCCATTGTCTATATGAAATCCCTTTTCTTTATAAAAAATTAATTCATGATTTATTTTATAAGATTACACAAAAAAGAACCTAGATGATCAGAAATTCTATTGTCTTTGGGAATTTGGTACATTACATAACATGATAAAAAGGGAATACATCACCGTTATTGAAAAATTCCTTAAAATGATCATATTATTCCATCATACTTCAAACTGCATTAGATAACCTAGGGATATAATTAATGAAAGAGATACCTATAAAGACCAATAAATGAATAAAAAATTAATAACATGAAGGAAGTATTAAATATTAAAAAATAGTCATATCAATCTAATATAAAATGGATGAGAATAATAAACATGGACAATGGGGCATGATATAGCATGATTACATAAAGGTGACATGGGAAATGTTGAAACAAATTTATACATGGAATCATAAACATAGATCGTGGATAACCGCCATGTCATCATGGTGGAAAAACTCCTATGATATATTAGGTCCACTCCCTAATACCTTTAATGTTGTGTCATGATACTAAAATATTACCCAATTCATTAGAGTGATATGTAATTCTTAGCACACACCTTGATTTAATTTTATTCACATGAATAAGTGTGACACATAGATCATAAAACATCTAATCATTTCTCATCAAATTTTATTCCACAATAAAGGAGTGTGAAATAATTACATTGATGTCCCTAATAAAGTACGTATAAATGAATAAAGGTGAACAAACTTGATAGGAAATTGGAATGGGTATTCACTGCATAGATGATGGCTTCATCCATCCTCAAATTTATTCTATCTTTGAAGGGTACATAGATATCACATTACTTGTGATAATATGAACTAATAATGAGACTTCCTTCAAAACGAACTCGTATTTATAGTACATTTCCTAAATCTTCTCCTTCCATAGGGTCTTCATAATAGTTCAAAAATTATCCTCATGGTCCTCCATAACATTAGAGTAGAGGGGAATATATTCTATAAAGACAACCACAAATTTGTTGAGGTATTCACTAAAGAATCTATTCATCATGTCTAGGAATATTGTTGGATTATTAGTGATTCCAAATGGAATTACTATGAACTCATAGTTTCCTAACCTTATATGGAAACCATTCCTATGGATATCCACCTTCTTCACCCATACACGAAAATACCCGGACCAAATATCCACCTTGGAGAAGTATTGTGCTCGATATAGCTGATTGAACAAGTTATAAGTCTGTAGAAGAGGATACTTGTTCTTTATCATGATCTTTTTTAGATCATGACTATTAATGAAAATGTGATTTTTGAACTAAAATCACATCTGATGCCTTAAATAGATAGTTTTTTATAAACCCAGCAAGCAGAGCACCTTGAAGTACCATCTTAGGGGTGATGAAGAGGCTGTATGAAATATTTGATAAATGTCTCAAAAAATTAAATTTTGCACACATTGAACTAGTGTTCCCAAAATGACATATACTTACCTGAACATTTTGTAGGCTGAATACATTCCCAATTCCACTACACATAAAGATTATTTTCTAAATGAAATAGTGATGTATGGAATGAAAATCCACATGCAACTTCCCCCTTTATGTGTCAAATATAACATCAATCTGGTGGGGTTATATGGAACAAATCCAACGTGAGAGGGGAAATCAGTGCCTAAAACAAATTCCATGTCCAAGGAATTATGCACTAGTAGTAGATTATTTATAATATGTATAAAATCTTACCCACTCCCTTTAGGAGGCTCTTCAAAAGATGAAATAACACTATAATACATGAAACCCACATTCTTCTATGATAGTCTGAAAAAACACCAAACATGGACCTTCAAATGAAGGTTATTTTCAAAAAAAGATCTCCTATGGTGAAAAACTTGACTTGGAGTATAGCAGATTAATCCTCTCACAACTAACCCTAAGGATATATAGATGCCCACAAAAAAACATACCCCCACACAACCCCTATGTTTCATGAAAATCCATAGTTTTCATGATAATATGCCTACAAATTCTATCTATTACCATTGTGTTAGAACCCCTGCTCATGAAACCTTTTCAAGAAACCTAACCCAATTGTTTGGAAAGACTCACTAGTCCCCTAATTAATGTCCCTAATGATTCTAGAGCATAATTTACCCTACCTGTTCCTTCTAATCATATTTACCCTAACCACATTTTATTCTAAGCATTGAGATGGTAACATGAACCTTTTTATTGACCACTAATCCACAAAAAATCCAACACTATTCCACAATGAAATAAGCACGAGTGGTGGTCATGTAATCCCCATGGGTGAGGAGTGAGTTTCACTACATCCAACCTGTATGACGTAAAAAATAATAGCTCCATTTCCTAGTCATAGGATGTTAAATTGCATAAACATTTCCTCATCACATGACATAAAACTGTAGTCTTACCCTATGTAATAAACTCAATATTACCCATGTATGAATGGCATGGGATGACCCCACACCTACCCACTCAGGGCATCTTCCACATGTAATCCCATTACCTTTTCAATAAGTGAAGCTTCAAAATGTAAGCCCCAAACCGTCCCTTGTTAACGCTCCTTTCGTGACATGAGTGTCCCTAACACATGATGTCATACGGAATGGATCTATCCTTTCACATGACTATAAAATATGACATACAACTATATGGGTTTTAATAAATGTCCTCTAAATAGGTTACATAGGATGCCTCCTCGAGGTTCAATCTCAAAAATTGGTAAACTCAAGTGTGACATCTTCCCTCCTAGTGATGCACCTTCGGATCCACCCCAAAGTCATTTGATAAAAATTAGTAAACTCAGGTGAAACACCTTTCCTCCTAGGGACATACCTATAGATCCACCTCACAATGTTTTCATTCCAAATTGGAAAACTATCCAGTTATTCCTTCATAGGGTCGTACCTCTCAGATCTACATCCATAGGGTGTTTGATCCATACCTCTCAAATCCATCCCCATATAGAATTCAATCCATCCATTAGTAAATTCTCATGTGTGACATATTCCCTTCTAAGGACACAACTCTGGATCCATCCCCAAGGGGTGTTTGATCCAAATTGGTAAACCCAAGTGTTTTCTTCCACAAATAAACCTTCCATCTCCACCTATATTGGTCATTCGATTGAATATGGAAAACTAAAGATATGCCTCATGATGTTTGATATAAGCAGGTAAAGTATTTAGGTGTGACAACATCACTCATAGAGACTCACCTTCTGAATCTTCCTCATTAAATTCAATCCACTTGTGAAAACATACCAGGTATGATGTTATCCATCTTAGGGATGTAGCTCTAGATCCACCTCACAACCTATATGATACAAAATTGGTGAACCTTAGTGTACTCTCAAAGGGAGACACCTACTCGATCCACCTCCAATGGGGTTCTAATCTATCTCCACAAAACATTTAACTCATTCTAGGATCCATCTCAACCATAAATTCTTTTCCATATTCACTGGACATAAAACATATGACCTGAACCAAAAAACCTACCTCATGAAAAAATTGTATTACTAGAGTAAAAAAACTTCGAATATATATTCCTCTGGAATAAATTACCTCGTGATCAAAATGGTTTGACTTGGGATTCATGCATAAGATTCATCAAATGAGTTTCCCTCTCGAGATGAAGATTTATAGTTAATCGATGTGCCCAACGTCCAGACATGCTCAATACTTACCAACATGACTAATACTATAACAAAAGGTTTCTACTCTATTCAGATAGAACTATTATAATTATCCAGTGTCCACAATGAGATGGAACTCGGAATGGGTTCCATGAACACAACTTAAATCATGGAGGGAGACCCAATCTAGGTGATGAGATCCAAAGAGTAATCCATGGAATTAGTAAATGACATCCCATCATCAAATTTCAATTAAATAGGAGACATAACTAATTAAAGTGATGAAATACACTCACCTTTGGAAATTGGGAATGCAAGGTTATATAAATCCAGCATGTGAATTCGTGTCGATGCATAGGTGGGGCAGCAGAAAAAGATCCAGGAACATAAATGGTGAACCTAATGTGAAACTATTCCCCTCAACCATGGGGACATGTAGAATTGGAGAAACTACCAGATTAACATGTCATTGAATCCATAAATTTGGAAATGGGTCCCAAAAAAATGGTTGGCCCAATATTGAACTTAATTGAGAATTGGGGTAGTTAGTGTTGGGCATCCTTGGACTATGACATTTTCCAGATGGATCCGTATTTATATTTGAAAGATTGAATGATTTTGGGTCATTGAGTATTACTTTCCTTGTACCTATACTTCTGGTTGAATGCACATTCCTTATAGGACCCTAACAATATTAAATAAACAAAGAAAAAACCATAGTCCCCAGGGCAGGAGAATCATCGATGTGCAAATCACCCATAATCTTGTTTCTACCATGACGTTTTCCATGTATTTGAATATCGGGAATCTATTCCCTATATCACACTAATAGATCATCTAGAGAAGGGTGATTGATGACCTCATTCTCTGATATTATTAGAAATGGGTCATTCCCACAAGGGATGTGGATCTCTAGGACATAGAGGCACCAGTTACTCTCCGTCATGACTGTCCCCCCTAAGGGTCGCATCATAGGAAACCACCCCCAATTCCAATAAAGAATTGATTTGGGAGTCTCTCCCCAAAGTGCTTCTATAACTCGCTCTCCTGTACTGAGGAGGTGGGGAATTATCAAGTCATGAAGGATATGACTAAAACCTAGGATCCACCCAAGAGGGATCCCACCAGGCTATTTTAGTGACAATAGTGATTGGTTCCTTAGGTTGAAGAAACAATGGACATTATCCCTGCTCCAACGGCCTTGGTCCAAACCACCCAATACCAAAATCAAGGGAAGGAACAAAATAATTCCCAACATATGACATCTAATAAGGCACTAATGGACCCTTCCACCACCATCACATCCCATCCATTCCCTATGATAGGAAAACATGGATCCTTTTTTTCCTTATTGGGATCAAGACCCCAACTACCACATAGGAAATCTAGGTTGACACTTTCAATCACTGGAACCACCGATATGCATTATGGGACTACTTGAAATGATAAGACTCAAGGAGATGGTTCTCCCCACACCACCATCAATCAAAATGTAGGTCCTCCCCCTCCTCCAAAAATAGACACAGAGGTCCACTTCATGCCATCACCAACCCAAGTGGAGGCCCTCTCCATGTTCATGTTGATTAGTATGTAATTCCTCCACATACTCTTTCATCTCAACAAGGAGTTCCTCCCCATGTCCCTACCAACTAACATGAAGATACTCCTCCTTCTCTAATTATCCAAAGTGGAGGTCATTGCTACATCACCACTAACTAGAATAGAGTCCATCCTCATACATAAGAAGTAAACTTCTGTGAAGATACGTATTAGGGTAGAAGGGAAAGCACATGCCATCATCATTTAAATACTAGGAAATTCTAAGTCTTCATTAACCTTGTCAATATTTCAGATTCCAAGGACACAAATGAATCAATAATGGAATCCTAACACTAACTTCTAGAGTCTCGGATAGGATCCCAATAGGAATAATTCACTATCCCAAAAGATTAGATTTATAGGATCCCCAAATCCCTCTATAGGTACTTGTAGGTTGAGAAATTCCTAGCCCCCATCTAGGAGTTCATGGTATAGTATTCCTCATCACCAATAGTTTCCATATTCACTACCTCTACACAATACATGGGACTTTTTTTGGGTGTTGGTTGACTCTTTTAGATGGTGAACATTCTACTGAACCACAAATGATCACTTCTGCCCTTGTACATGTGGAAGTGGTGAACAACCCATCATACAGGGATGAGATGATGCATTTGGAACTGCCCTCAAGATATGTCCTAGAATGAAGTGAACATTTTACTCATGTAGTGACTCCTCTACTAGTCATCTAGCTATAGATACGATCTATATCGGTGCCACCACCCATCTCTCTACCAACACTAATAAAATATTGGGATGACCAAGAGCAGGATCCTCTCTCTGGGGAAGGGGGCTAATGGGAGGTTTTATCCATTTACCAACTATTTATAGAGTTTTTGATTTCTTCAATCCCAAAATTTGATATCCTAGAGTCCCATAATAAGGTCCAAGTTGAGTGTTTCCACCAGATCATCTGGGTGATGTTCCACCACCTCCATAATCATTAGTTGGTTTATCCAAGAAGTCAATATCACCTCAAGGCCATTGAACAATAGTGTAAAAGGGTTGAGATAATGGAAATCAGTGTCTCAACACCTTACTTCATAAAATAACCTCTGGACTCTTCAATAGATATGTATCAATAGGCTTACAGTTCTCCATCGAGTCATTGAAGAAACATCTCTATATGTACATATCAGAGGCTATGGACAGTACACTGCTGTACACTTTAGCTTGAACTTGTGATAGCCAGACATATATATTGATGATGATCATTCCCCTCAGGGTATCATTATGATAAACATGGAATCCCCAACCTTCTATAGGATTAATGGGGAAGGGGCATCAACATAGTGTTTGAAAGGGGTGATCGAATAGAAGTGGTATGACAGTACCGAGTAGACCCTCTAATTGGTTTCCTCACCCACCTTCATTGGTAGAAACATGACCTTAAGGATCCCTCCAATGAGGAATCATTTACTGTCCATAAAAACATCAAAAAGTGTAAGGAATATTTCAAGACCTTTGATCTATTTGAGGTTTCACTGAAAATAGAGGTAGCTCCCATGTTGGCTGCCTTGCTCCAATATATCGAAGTGAAAAATGGTTAATCACTAGGATCCATGATGATCAGTGCCTAGATGACAGAGATTCTAAATGGGATCCAATTTATCATCTAGTAGGAGAAGAAGTCCTTCTTCTCTAGTTTCCCCTATTCGATCTCGATAATCCTATGCATTAAAAAAGGAACATGGTGGGCGTATACAGTATGTGTCCAAGGAATGAGTCACCGAACCACCTGAGTAGCATATTTATTCTCCTCAAGGTCCAGGTCATTCCACTCCACAAGCCGCTAAGTCTGGTTAATGAGTTCATGAACCTATCAATTATTTTTTGTTTAAGAATCATAATAAAGGCATGAAACCTATCCCAGATGAAATGATAACTTTTATTACCACTCAATTGAAAGCCTTGGAGACACAAAAGGTGGTGATCATGTTGGATGGAAATCTATAACTGGTATGGCAGTACACCTTCTGAGCACCCCCAAAATTCAGGAATCTTATCTTCTCCCTATTCAACATGATGGGTGACCAGTTTCATCACATGGTGGATTTCATATTAAGGTGTGGGACTAGGATACAAAACCCAGAGTAGAATGAGTATACTGAGCTCTGATGCTTTTTTAGATGATGGAAGGACCGAAATTATTCTAGTACAACCATCTAACTATTGGGTCCATCGCTATTTGGGATACCTTCAAGGGTATTTCCTTTACCAATTCAGCTCCACCACATGAATGAAAAGTATCATCCACCTCCTCAAGTGAAAACATAGGCCTGATGAGAAAGCCTTATATTTTATCTCTAGGTGGAAAAGCCTCATGTACTCACTCGACATGCCACAAAAACATGAGAATCTACTAACGATGTGTGTGGTGAATGTAATGACTTGGATAGTCCTTATCCTTATCACTTAGAACATTCTTGGTTGATTCTGGGAGTTTTATGATAGGAAACATATCTAGAATAAGCCTTGTAGAAGACTAGATAGTCATACCCATAAAATCTTCTAGATCTAGTGAGAATACCATACAAATAAGATATGGTCACCACCATATAAGTAAAATACCCAATGAAAATAGAGTTATTGTCCCTTAATCCTAAAAAACCTTGCTGATGGAAACAACCCTATCGAGTATATCCTTACCAGGAACAATCCCATCATGAGCTGGCTCGCCAAGATTAACTTCCTAGATGGTAGAATATGGTTCCAGCCTTTTGTCAGGATCTAACTTATAGTCAGAGCCAAACAATCAACGTAACATTTCTAGATAGAAGTAAAATGGATTTTTTTAAGACTGAAAAATTCAAGGGTTATTTCATACATTCCCTAGGGAAAGGAATTATGAAGCTACCAAAATGAATAAGGCCCTAGGATGCCAAATCCATTGACCACCCTAACCATTTCCCATACCAAAGAATCATCGGGAATACTCTCAAACAATGCTATATATTTAAATATTGGATCTATTATTGAGTGGATCATGGCTTGGTCAAATTGGGAAATGTCACAGAATATGTATCACATATCTTTTCTAACCTCACTAGTGACAGTGAAGGAATCAATGAGTGGATGGCGGCTCACATCCATGGAGCCGAGAAATATGAAGATTGGTTTTTCCACATGGTGGTATCCTCTGACCAGGGTCTCATCCATGCTTGTCTGGGTATTCTAGAACCTTCTTTGGTCTTCGTTCCACCACTCGATGCCACTTATTTTTCTATGTTACAGTGTTCGAAGTCCTATAAGGATAGGAACCAATGGAATAAGGGGAATCAGAGTCCCCCATCAGTGTCGAAGCTATATCACACTCTTAGTGATTTAATGGATCTTAAGTTGGGAATCATACCCATGGTCCACCCAGTGCTGGATAACTCCACTAGGGATGAAAAGAGGTACACCTCCATGAACACCATCATGTTGATAGACTAGATCACGATACCCTATAGTGTGGAATGCTATGTGAATCCTATGTATGGATCTAACCAATGTTGTTGATGGAAAATACAAGGAAATGTGAGTTTTTAGAATTCTCAGGCCAATACCCCAAACCATGAAATTCATGTCACCAAGGCTAGATAGAAGGTGCTGCACAGAGATCAGTAAGCACCATACTCCCATCCTACTCCATCATGAACACCTTTGCATCCGACTGTGTTACTTGATCAATTATATTAGAAAAGACCACATCATGATTAGCTACATCTAGCTAGATCCAAGCCTCATCCAAATAAAACTCAGCCAACAGTGGTCCAAAATGGGTAATCTAGATAGTAGTAAAATATTTCCAGCACCAGCATGAACCGCGTGGAATAGCCAGTAACATCTATTGGCCCCCCTACTAAGGAACATACCACTAGTTGAAAAAGAAATTCCTTTGGCCTAGAAATAAGATGTGTTCAAGAACCTCATCAGCATACCCTAAAGTCTCTCAATACTTGAGGCCCTCTGTAAGACAAAATAAATCTATAAGGCCCTTGAAAATGCATTAAAATTCCATCTCTAGTTTAATGAAGAGGTAGAGTCTACCGAATCCAACAATGTAGGGGAGGCAGAGAAGGCATAATTCCAAGCCACAATTTTATTCTCAAGGGAAGAAAAGGGTTCCATCATATACGGGAAAATATGAACGTTTTACATTACAGGAAAGTTCAATGGTGTGAAATTCCTCCATTACATAGAGTACATCGGTTCTAGGATCAACATCATCCCAACCCAGATGCCCTATATGTTGTGGATGACCAAAAAAGAATTGACCCCTTCTGACCTAACAATTAACAGTTATGATAGGTGTTAGTAGAAACCATATAGAATTGTATGATTGAAGAACTAGTTTGGTGTCTCAATACTAAACAATAAATTTATGGTAGTCTCCCAGGATACCACATACAACATGATATTGTATAGTCCATGGATTATTTTTGATGTGGAGCTTCCCTCGTCACAACACTTGTTCCTCAAGCACTCCCTCAACAGTCGAGTAGGGGTACTCTGGGGTGATGAGTCTCCCTTAAACTCTTGTAAATCCCTCTATATGGATTCCAAATAGTACAGGAGAGTGGGTAAGTATGTCTAGACCAATGGGGTTGATCTCACCAAAGATTTGAGAGCCTCTATAGTCAATCTGTGGTCAGACCGAGATAATACTTTCATTCTCTAAATTCACTTGTTGTAACAAACAATGCCAGATCTTGGATGGTACTTATTTATATACAAGAAAAAGGGTCTCAATGTCCCTAAAAATTAACATTCATATATTAACTTATAATCCTATACAGGACGTGACTGTGTGATACTAGAAGGACCCACACCAGAGAAGTAGAAAGTTGCTGTCCCTATGGCCACTATTTCATGGAATTCTTGAATATTTTGTAAATAAGGGTTGAATTGAATAAAATAATGTTCCACCATTACTTCCATATCGATCAAGGGACTCACAGTCAAAGGATGGATGAAATTGGCTTCATAGCCCTTGTTTCTGTAGTCTTATCAAAGTATGAACCCCTCAGTAGAGATTCCATATCTGCCCAAATAGACACATGTTCTTTCATTGAGTCAGCAGGACTCAAGGATCCATCATCTCCCATTAATTCCACTACCTTAGATGATGAAGAGGATTTTTATTATACCCATATTGCTTTTTAGGATGCTGTCCCCCCACCATCGATGAGAAGATTCAGGTAAAATGGGGTATTGTGGAGTATTTGAGGCGAACAATTATCAGTGAAGATATGTATCCAAAGTGAAAACAACGATATGTGGCCATTTTGAAAAATCACCTCAATTTCTTTTTCAGAAGACATAGAAAAATTCTAGGGATAGACCCTCAGGTCTCTATCCACCATCTTTGATTCTTTGTGTGTCATTATGGGTTCAAGAAACCTCCCATAAAGATGAATCCGTCTCATGGTTCTTTAGTCAAGGCTGAGGTTGAAAATATTATGAAATCCAACATTATAAAGGAAGTATAATACCTTAAGTATATAGATAACATTGTATTTATTAGGAAGAAGAAAAGGAAAATCAGAGTCTGTATCCACTCATGGGACTTCAACTATCATTGCTTGAAGGATATATTCACCTTCCCATGTAAAGGTTGTTGACCGATTATATATATGGGTTTCAAGACCTTTCCTTCATGGATAGATAATCCAGGTACAACAATATTTGGATGGGCCCTAAGGATGAGGAGTCCACCACCTTTAGACCACTACAAGGAACCTTCTACAATCAGATAATGTATTTTTTCTGAAATAATGCAGGGGACACTTATCAAAAAGATATACACCATATCTTCAAACTGATTATTGAGATATTATTATAGTTCTATGTGTTTGACTTAATGGTCAAATATCCCCTATTTTATAACCTCTTAGAGACCTTGATAATTTTTTTGGCTTCCTAATACCCCATAATTTGAAGATGATCCCATTGAAGAGAGAATTTGGGGTTTCCTATTCAAAGTTTCTCATCTTTATCCTGAGATATAGAGGTATCGAGATCCATCCAGAGAAGTTCAATTCCATCATCCAAATTCCTCCCATGAGAAACCATCAGGTGTTATTAGGCCTCCAAGGACACTTAAGAGTCATATGTAGATTCAACAAGAATATGGATGGAAAGTATAATCCTTTTTAGAGGATCATGAATAAAGGAAATTTCTATAAATGGGAAGAAGAGTGTCAGACAAACATTGAAAAAATCATGCGGTATATGCTACACCATCTGGTTTTGATGCGACTCACCTCATGGAATCATTTGGTTCTCTATGTGACTTCCTCAAAATAATCACTCAGTTCCCTTCTCACTCAGAAGAACAATGAGGGAAAAAAAAATATTTTATACTATCTCATTCACATGCTCCTCAACACAGAGACCAGATACTATCCTATCAATAAGTGATGTCTCGCATTGGTTTTTTCAGTGTAGATGTTGTGGAATTATCTACAATATAATGATATATATCTAGTGTCCCTTTTGGACACACTGATGCATATCTTTAATTCCCCCATTTTTATAGGATGATTAGAACATTGGGAAATGATCCTATAGAAGTTTGACATCATGTTCATTCTGTATAAAGTAGTCAATAATTAGGCATTGGCTGACTTTGTTTCCACTCATATAGCTCTAGAAGAATTTTCATTGGATATTGATTTCTAATATGAGGCTGTCCTATTAGTGGATCGGTCCATGCCCTGTTGGTATATGTATTTTGATAGTGCCTCCCAGATCCCAACTTATAGAAGGCTCAACGACCCCAATCTCAATAGAGTGGGACTGGGGACCGTATTTATCACTCCAGTGTAGGCCTTCCTATCATAATAATTCCTAGTGTTAGAAGGATACAATAATAATGAGGTAGAGTATCAAACTCTCATCATTGATCTAAATCTGGATCTCAAGATTTATTTAGCCTACTTTCATGTGGATTAATACTCTGAGTCGTTCATCAAACATATCACTTGTGATTATATCCTTATAAATCTAGATCTCATTCCCATTTTGGAGAACAATCTCTAGTTGATATCCAAATTCCCTTCTCATGTGAAAGAAACTAATGTCCCTCGGTCATAGAATAGTCCAGCCAAATCCATAGGTATTTTATCCATGTCTTTCAGAGATCCTAACTATGATAACTTGTTCTTTCATGTGGGGGAATTATAGGGTCATATCTCCCATAATTTTGGAAGATGATGACCAGAAATAGGTAAAGAAACTATATTTTGGTGCTTTTATGTTAGGACCCTCGAGTTTTCCCATAGTAGAGGAAACAGCGGATTGGACAAATACTTTTTATGAGTAACTCATGCGTGTCATTCTCCCATTAGACTGAGCCGAGCATGAGTGTGTCTGCTGGAATACCACTCAGTTCACACTTCACAGTGGACCCAAGATTGGGCATAATCTCTATAGACATGGGTATTATGGAATTATACTTCATTTCATCCCTGGAGATGAGATTCCCTAAGTTATGATAAAGTACATGTGGGGTCCTATGGTTTCTATTAAGGGGAATTGAAGTTTTCAAAGTAGATTTGGAGACTGGGAAACTTATGGTCCACCATAGTCCATGAATACATGGATATTTAGAAGAGTTATCATGCATGTAGAATCCACGCAATGTTTTTTTTCATTGACCACTATAGATTCTCCACACCACCAAATATTCTTATCCTTTTTCTATATTAGGACTTGATGTTGTGAGACCATACCCTCCAGTGATAAATATCCAGTGAAGGTACATTCTGACTGTGATAGATTTATTCTCTATGTTGGTAGATAAATTTCCTCTTAGGGAAGTCAATACCCAATATGTGATTGAATTTGTGACCTCCCACACCATCCATTTATTTGGAATACCTCATGCCATTCTTACTGGAAATGAAACCAACTTCTGAGCTACTAAGCTAAATAAGTTGTTTGCTAAGTTAAATAACTGGTCCAAACACACTTCCAACTAACATGTGTAGGGAAATGGGAAGATTTATGGGTTCAAAAAAACCCACTCCAACATTTTACAGAAGATGGTGGTCCATAATGAGAAAACATTTATAGATAAGCTCCATAATACCCTCTGGGCCTATAATACAACAACTCAAAATTCCACCTGGTGACCCCATACTTCGCGAAATATAGATTATAAGAAGTCCAATTAATCTATGTTCAATTATCATCACTCTGAATAGCTATCTATGACAAGAATACTCCATATATAATGGAATAAATTAATCTATATGTGCGGTAATCCCTCTAAGAGAATAGGCTCTAGGCCTTGCACAATCATGAGACTCACCATAACATGATAGAGAGAGAATTTAACAAGAAGGTTTATATCCCCTCTTTTCTTCAAGGTAATATGGTATTAGCTCTTTGGATGACGATGATACCTAGTAAGATTCCATCGAAGTTGGTTCCCAAGTGGGAAGGACCTTACGTCTTTTATAAGGTCTATTCCAACGATGCATACTCTTTTATCGCCATGGATGGAGAGCATATCAAACCTCCCACCAGTTCCAAGTTCCATAATAATTACTTTGCATATAAATTTAATGTCCTCACTATAACGCCCCAACCCTAGTTACCCATAGTTAGTGCAATATTACATAACATTGGCATGATCACAAGAAAGATCAAATCTTGAAAGACCAATCAGTTTAGTAGCCTTGGAAACACTAGATATATTCATAAGGTTTTACATTACATCATAAAGTGAAAAACTATTACAACAACATATTGTATCCATAGTCCACACTATTATCCCCTTATAATATCCCTGCAGGTCATTCATAATTTACTTCTTCACATCCTGGGAAAATAAAACATAGAAAAGGGGTGAGCTCAAATGCCCAGTAAAGATAACAATATAGCAGAAACATTCATAAATAAGAATAAACATTTAAGGCAGTGTATAACTAAAACAAAAGCCTTTTAAACTTGAACATCAACATAGTATGGCAAAAATAAAATGATATAATTCCATTTACTTATTCACATGGATATTCTACTAATCGAATAATCACATGCAATATGAATAACCACTTTCATAATGATGGAATGCATAATTCCAGACTATCATAACCACATAGCCAAGGTCTCGTGCCAAGACTACAAATACGATTTTGTCAATGACTTGTGCCAAGACACTAGTTTGTCTCATGAGACCTACCAATGCATCTAGGAGCTTTATCGGGCTCCACCCATCACATATTAAGTCCAATGCATTCCCATATGAAAAAGTTTAAACATTACATAAACATTCGTATTAAAACTAGCATATGAAATGTCAATACTTTCACAATAAACTATGAATGGTACAAAAATAGTACATCCACAGTAAAACATATCACAAAACCTTCAATACAATATATATGTTTTGTATCATAATAAATCAACTTCAAATAAGCGTAAAATCCATCAAAGGATGTTGACATAGATGAAATCAAAACTCTTTTTAGAGAAATAACTCTTTCTAGTTTGAAATCATTTAAGAGTCATATATTTATAAAACATTTTTTTTGAAAATATTCTTATAAGTTTATAAGTGAAACTTTGATGATTTTATAACGGCGGAAAATAACCGTACTCACCGTATAAGTTACAAAAAAACATTCTTACCATAATTCTGTCGAAAAGGTTAAAAAGCACCTTGTTTAGAAAACGATGGAATGATTCCCTTATAAAACTCTTATAAAAAGTCAAAAAAGGGTATAAATTAATTTAACCCATATTAATTTAAATACTAAAAATGTTTTGAAATACATTTTTAAAAACATGGATGTGGATGATAAATAGATCCCAGTAGATTATTACGTATAAATATCCTCGAAGAATGAAGAGATTGTGAAATAACCCTTACCTTGTACTTTTCCTTGGTTGAGGTAGGTTAACCTCCTGTATAATGGTGAAATAATTTTTATTAAATTATTCAAGAATCATATACTTTAATATGATATCATATATGATCTTTTAACATTGCTTTGTTAATAATATCATAGAATTATCGTCATTTTGGGTGTTAACTTACTCGTTTTATTTTATATGTTTTGTTACCTAAGACGTGTTTTTTATGGATAAGTTGTATCTTATTCATATACAGAATGATATAAAGTCCTTAAACAATATTTTTAAATCAGCTTATTAGAATTATACTTGAATGGATATGATGGAGAACGAATCTCATCGCGTTCGTGGAGACGGTAGTCCGTACGTACGCACGAGTGACAATATCATTCTTTTGATATTAAAATAATATATAATTGGATGGTATATCATATATACAGAATCATTATCATGTTACATTTATTATTTACATGAATTATACATCATTATTATATCCATCCAAATAATAATTTATTGAATAACAATTACACCACGATGCGGAGATGGTAAGATGTACGTACGCACGTATGGTGACATGTTATTCAAAGGATGGATAGAATACTGAATATGGATGTACCATATTTATAATAACATCACAGTATATATATATGATACTGAAGTTATTATTTTAGAATGGTAACAACAAAGGAAGAGGAAGTGGAAGAAGAAAGGAACTTGAGAAAGGGTGGTGAAATCATTACCTCTTCTTTGCGTTCTTTCTTTTGATTTGATCCAAAGGGCTCCTTAAGTTGACTTTATGACTAAAGTAAGGCCTCTAGTATGAATTTAGTGAAGTTGATAGAGTATATGGGAAGAGGTTGGCCGAACCAAAAGGTGTTTAATGTGTGAATTAATGAGAAGGGGGAGTGCCCTTTTAGAAGAGGGGTGAGGGGAACCTTTGGAAAAGCTAGAAATATTAATTTATAATAAATTCATATTCGGTTTATAATGGATAAAATGTTGATTATTTAAAGTTTAAGGTGGGTATGGGTCAAAAAACACTCAACCAATAGAATTTAGACAGGTTTGGGTTACTATATTAACCTTATCTTTTAGTTTTAACTCATAGTTAATTAGTTTGACACTTACCATGTCACTTTGTATTTTTATATTATATAGTTAATATACTTACTATATACCTCCAAGCAACCCCCAAGTGGTCCATTAATGATAAAACTATCATGATATAAGTCTCTTGGATTAACATTATATTTTTTGGAATTTAATATCAATTAATAATATAATATTTGTTTTAAAAACTCTTTTATGTCAATTTGGCACAATTCAATAACTGATTTTTTGAAACTCATAACAGATTGATTACTTCTAAAAAAGTCAATTAAATCAATCCTAATATGTCATATTATCCATGAAAATTATTCTAAGTCATTAAAAGTCTCAAATTATATTTATTTGGGTATTTATAATATCACTTATTTTAATTTTTCACTATTATGGTAATTACTACATCATCATTGTGTCATAATTAAAATAACTTATTTAATGTCTAAAAATTATAAATAAAATATAATTATGTAGGAAATCGTTTTAGTGTTCTAATGAATATTTATAGTCGAAAATATAACATATATAAACATACGTAAAATTTTTTTTTCTAAAAGATATATGCTTGTGTCATTTTTGTATTCATTTTAACTTAATTAAAATAAACTGTCCCTATCACTTACAAGTGGCACCATGGGGTCCCAAAATTGACCCAAAGCTGACCATTGTCGAACATGTATCAACAAATAAGGTTAGGTCATGTTTTATGGTAATTTTGTATTATTATAATATTATTTTTTAACTCTTATTTACCGGATTTACCCTTTAACCATGGTAAATAAAATATTTACCGAAGTAATTATTCAAAATGTCTAAAAATAAAAGTTACATATTTACACAATTTAAACATCCTGATTAAAAATATGTAATCCATTTTCCTAAATTCAAAACACAGAAGTTGAAGAAATTAATTTAAAATTAATTCCCGCTGTCAAAACAAAAAGCGTGTTTTTAAGATATAATAACTATCAAAAGATTGATACTTGTTTAAGTTAGGTTTAATTGTGAAATTATGTCCAATGAATAAAATTGTATTAAATGGTAAAAATATATTCTAAATATACTTTAAAACCACTCGAATTCATAATTTATCACTATTAATTATTTTTATTAAAAAAGTAATTTTTAATTAAAATTTAGTAATTTTCACTATTCATCAAAATATGAGAGTTATCCAAAAAGTACAAAAATTTCACCTTAGGCTAAATTCGATACTCCAAATCCAAAAATGAAGTCCATTTTGAGAGATAAAATTTCTAATATTTTAAAAAGTAGGTATTACTATTCATAACGGCTAGTTTGATCGGTTGTGGTGTGTGTTAGAACTCGATGTTGCGTACATCACACGCTATTGCATTATTCAAAGAGAAGCATACCATAGAATCTTGGGGTGTTACACTCACCATATGATATTTAATTGTGTTTCCATCATCCTAGATGCATGAAACTAAACTATGCAACCTGCAAGTCCAAACAATGTGGCCCTAAACTAGGAGTCCATGTCCAAGAATAATTACTTTCAACTATGTGAGAGTCTTCCTTGGGAATGTTTGTTTTGGTGAGAGCCTCCCTAGGCACCACATTTACATCAATTTATTCCTTTGATTCTAGGGATATATCTTTTAGGATGCTCACAACATTGTCCAAACTCTATGACCTTGTTTCGTAGTTCCTTGAAACATGTGTTCTAGATTTAAGAATCACTATTTCTAGGAGGATTCTATTGGATTTATTCATGGAACTAGAAACTTCCAACAGTTATTTTTCTAAAGAAGACCTACATTCCAAAGGCAGGAGTTCATTATGTTTTGAACTTTACGATACTTAGGAACGTGCGTTGGTCGAGAGGATGGGAGGTCAGACTCATCACACCTTTTTGGGGGGAATTATTGTCTACTCTCAGACTCTCTTTGTAAAATTAAAATATTTTCAAGAATCCTTATTAATTCATCATGTATATCATAAGTGTTCATTTGAATTTATATTCACTTATTAACATGTATAAAAATTTAGAATCATCAGTATGCATTCAAGGTTCTTTATTTATGGAAATATCCATATGTATTTGAGGTTTTCCATCAATGGTATCCTATAATATACTACTTAGAGATTATTTTTATCATCATTGTGATGATAATGGTTTTTAATCCACATAGTGGGGAACTCTAGAATTTTATTTTCATCTAGGGAGTCAAAGGTTTAGTTTGATTTTGGGACCATTCCCATAAGACAGGCTACCTACATATCCTTGTGATAGGAATCAGAACGCTCGTAGTTTGGTTCCATTGAATAGGACACATCATACCTTTTAAGGTCATGTGATAAGGAACCCTAAGTAGTAAGTGCTTAGTTGAAAATTAGTGTTGGGACTTACGCTGAAGCAGCCCAAGGAACATGGAAAGAATATGGGTTTCCAAGTAGTCTCAGAAATTATTGGGAATATGGCCCAAGGAGAATAGGTTTGATTTTAAGTGTTGGGTTTGAACCTCAAGGAGTAATCCTATGAATCTTATATGGATGGGTATCGAAGCCCATGTAGTTCAATAAATCTCATAGGAGAGTATGGTCCTCTAAGAGAGATGAGTTTGGGATTACTTCCTGAAAATAATGCCTTGATGATTTGAGGATTATGGGGATTATTTTCTAAGAAGGAGGCCCAAATTGGGGGAATTAGGGTTGGATTCTTTAAGAGGATATCCAGTTAGCTCAAGCCCTGAAAGAGATTCCTATGTAACCTGGTTTGAATAGGAATCAGAGTTCTGGTAGTTCCTTTGGTTTGAGTGTTTGTGTACATGTTGTAATCATCATGTATCTCTAAGTCCATGTGAGTCATTCTCAGTGTGATAAACAAGCGGATGTGAAAGACTCCAAAATTAAACTTCAAACTTTTCCTCCTCCACTGATGGAAGGGGGCACGTTGACCGTGGAAGAGGGCGAGGCGACCAGTTTTCCCTCTGTTCTATTTACATTGGTCAAGGGTCCAATTTATGTAGGAAGGGGTGAAGGTGAGTGGATTATACCAGAATGGTTCCCCTTGAATTGATCTAGGTAGGGGAGAGAGACATGTCTTATTCTTGCGTGGAAAAGAAAGTGTGAAGAATACCTTCCCTACTAGAGACCTGAAGTTCCAGGTCGCCTCTTTGAGAAGGGCGAGGTCAGGACCCAAACCCTCCTCCAAACTGGGAAATTCCCAACACTATTCCTGGGAGAATGGTCCATGTGACTACAAACCCATAAAAATCTCATTAATCCTAACCCCATTGTGAAACAAATGTGGGAAACCTTTGACTGTGGAAATACAAACCCAAAAAGGAGACACACTAATGTGCCCTTCCCAAAGGTTTGACCAATCAGAAGGTTTTGGTGTAGGCTTCAACTTAGTCCCTTTTAGATAAGGGAACCACGGATGGAGATACCCTACCATGAATGGCTTTTAAAAAGGGTACTTGAATTGGTCGTGTAGGTCCATCACGCAAGTATGCCGCGTAGGTTCCTCGCGTTGATGTGACTTGTAGGTATACCACACAGTTGTAGCGCGTAGGTCTACTGCACAGGAATGAATGATGACAGAAGAATATGTTTTACATTAGAGAACCAAACCTATGTAATATTTGTGAAAATACTTTCAATAAATGCATATCCCATTTAATTATCTCCTCTCTTGTGGTTTAGAGAGTTACTTGAGACAATTTGAGGGATCTAGGCGAAAGAACTACACAATGGTAGCTTCAGAGACTCTTTCAAAAAAAATTATTTCCTTTAAATGGGGAGCCAAAGGGAACTATTTATAGGAACAGATGAGGCCTGGTTGAGAAAATGTTGCTCGTGTAGGTACTTCGCACAGCTCCTCCATGCAGGTACATCATGTAGGTGGATAAAACATCTTCCGATGTGGAGATCTGCTGCGTAGGTCGGCTACGTAGGCCGATCACACAGATCTATCACATAGGCCTATGAAGCTAGTCCACCTCAAATCTCTTTGGCAGTATTATGGATTTTACATTGCACTCCTTGAACCTTTCTTTGAGATTAGAAAATATCTGGAGTTCTTCTTCATAATCTGTTTGGTTACTTTTTCCAGAAGTGTCAAAAAAATCCCCCCCTCAGGATTATATCTGAAACATGCAAAATGGGTCGAGTCTTGAGGTAAAAGTTTAGGAAAAAGGTTAAGGATGGATTGCTGAACAATGCAGATTTGTTGCGCAGGTACTTCATGGAGGTATGTCACGTAGATATTGTGCACATTCATGATGCGTAGGTCTTCTGTTGCCTATAAATAGGTCTCAACCTTCGCGATTTTCATCACCTGTGATTTTTCAAAACTTTTGTGGCTCTCGTTGTGTATCTCGTTCACCCAACTGCATCACATTGATCCCTCTCATAATTCCCTTGAAATTTCTTCAAGGTAAAATTATTTACACGATGGAGCTATGCCAAAAGGTCTTCACTGATAGAGTTGCATAAGGATCCTTATTGAAGGACCTATGCGACTGACCTCATCTAAGGACCTTGTCGAAGGACCTACACGAATAGTTCCCCTTGCGAAATTTTACATTTTGTTCTTTAAAATTAAGACCTAGACCTTTGGTAATTCTTTTCCAAGAAATAATGAATCATTTTATGACCCATACAGAAGAAGATAAGGATCCCCAAAATAAAATGATGCAGATCGTCGGACCAGACTATTATGATATTGTTGAGAGTAAACTTCCCGAGCTATGGAAGGGTCTAATTCCATAGTAGCATGACTATCCAAAAAGTATTTACTTACCCCTATATAGGCACAGTCTTTTGCAAGACACCCATGTTCCATCTGTTAAGAATTACATTCCAAATAATTTCTTTCTTCAGTATTCCAATTGTAAATGCAAGAATATCAGTGAAAGGGGGTTCCAATACAAGAATGAATGGTCCCTATTATTTTCATCCTTCATCAAAATGGTTACACTCCAGATATAAAGGATCATGTTGTGGATCCAAGACCACATTGTTATGATTCCACTTTTTGGGCTTCTCAAACAGATCAATCAACTGGTTGGAAAGAAGAGTGGTACCTTCATTCTAGAGGATGTGTAAAACCCGAGTGGATGTGGGCATTTTGGTTAATTCATTCTTGTGCATAATTTGGAAAAGAGTTATCAAATGTTCATATCTATGAAGCTATCTAGATGGGGCAAAATTTTGTTTATAAAAGTGATTTCATTCCTGAATTAATAAGCCGATGGAGTCGACAAACGAATTCCTTTCATTTGACACATGGTGAAGTTGGTATTAGTCTTTGGGATATTTACCAAATACCTAGAATTCCCATTCTTGAAGAAATGTATGATGAATTCATCCCTACTTCAACAACATGGGGTTCCTTGATCTTTTTCTAGAATGTAATTTTGGGCTTTAGGAAAGCCTGCCTAATGCCAACGAGAAATAATCCAATTGGGTCACACAATATTTGTTTCTTTTGATCTATATTAAATTCTATTTGACTTTAATTAATGGAATATATGTTATTATAAAGTATGATGAATGATTTTATTCACGTTCTATTGTTATCAAAAATTAAATAAATAATTATTAACCAGCATGTGAATAAAATATATATTTTATTTTTTGAATATTTAAATAAATCTTAATTTTCTAGATTTTGAAAAAAAAATAATTTTTTATGAATAAAATATTCATGCTGTTGTTTAAGAAAATGATATAGATTTTTGAAAAGACCAAGACTGGGTGCAATGATAAATATTAATTAACAATACCATAATAAAATATTTTTTATTGCGCAAGTTAGGATGTGCCACAAAATAATAATAATATAATTATTATTATGTGGTATGGGGTTTATTAAAGGTATTAAAAGCTATTTAATGGATTGTATGAAATTAAATAATATATTAACTTAAATACAAACTATATTAATATATTGTTATGTCTATTGTGTAGAGCATCAAAAAACTAGGAATAGAGTATTGTTGTGCATAATAGATTCTCAACTCCTCCTTTTTTGTCCCTCTCAAGAACAAGAAGTGAAAGAGAGATTTCATCAAGACTGAAGAATGATCGATCAAGAATGAACACCGCACGCCATTCGAATCTCCGTGCTATAACACGAAGGTCATGTGTTATTGCTCAGAGATCATAGGAGCATGTGTAGATCAACATTAGAGGGATTATATCCTTGATTCCTCACAGAAAAAAAGGTAATCTAAAAGGGTCTTTTTAGATGATCAACATTCACTAATGAAGAAAGTTCCTAAGACCAGGTATTTATTTCATCAAATATTAAAAATATTTGTTATAAATTTTATGTAAATGATCCTCACTCACGGTTTCTGGAAATAATTATTAAATGAAATTTTAATTTATCTCCCACATCTTCATGCTTCCAATTTTCTCGGAACCAGTAAGTAGTAATAGAGATATCATATTTAAATTTATAATTATTTATTTTTATTGTTGATCTATGTGAAATTGTGGTTAAATTTTCATTTAATGTTATTCATTATTTAATATAATTTGAATTTACATGTTGTCGACATTTTAATCATTTTCAATCACTATGTCATTTTCTTAATGGTTTATGAAGAAATGAAGAATGATCAAAGATTCCATTGAGAAGTTCAAGATCATTGGCTAGTAAAACTGGGTTACACTACATGTGGTCAGAGAAAATTCCATATACCCATGAACATTGTATCACGATGTGCCATGTAATTAATTGCAAACATTTATTTTATTCCACACCACATGTTGATTAGGCCAACCTGGCATACAAAAAGTAGATACAGGGTGTGTTACTAGCATGGACACAGCATGTAATTCGGCTGAGTTAACACGTTGAAGCCCCAGACATGTGAATTGGATATACAGAAACAAAGGTACATGGTGTGTAGATGCATGTACACATCATGTAGTCTCTAGGTAATGGAAAAAATTTAAATTACATTAAATTTTAAAATTACAGAATTAAAACATCATTTTCCTGATTGGCATACCATTATGAATTTAACAATTTAATAATGGGTTTAATGAATTTTAAATGATCAATTAATTTATAGTAATTAATATGTCATTATTGGTTATGTAGGTTATTTTACTAGAATTACATTAATGATGGGTATCCTAAAATAAGAACAAATGATCATTAAGATGAAATAGAATTAATTAATTATTTAATTAATTATTGCAAGGGTGTTTATCTTCAATGATAAAATAAGGAATAATAAAATGAATTCTAGAGATTTACTTTTTCATATTCATTATATGAATGACCATTCATGATATTGACCAACACATATGTATGTGTAGGATGTTTTAATTTAATTTATTTCATGAGTATACAATTATTTAATATTAAATTAATTGATGTCCTGTGATTCATCCCTCCCTCCATTATTATGTAGGACATATATACCAATGATATTTATTTAACCCCTTTAACCAATACTTTGTTTCCCCTCACCTATTTTTTATTAAAAAGTATTTTTATTTAATGTAGCTTCCCAAGGTGTGTGGAGGCTATTCAATTTGGAACCATAATGATTCAAACCCAGGTGATACATATAATGACATGTGTAATGTTGTAACTCATCCCAAGTCCAGCAATAGGGGTTATTTTCCCTAGACTAAAGGTTGATTAATTACCACTCATTAAATCAACTTTTAGATAAAAATAATGAACTATTCATTTAATTAAATAATTATTTTAGTCGCTGAAATTTTTTATTTTAGGGATACAAGGCCACAATCACATAAATAAATGAATTAAGGTGCAATGAAAAAAATAAAATAAAAGAATTATCAGTAAATGTTTTATCCAACATGGTTAATTAATTAGGTAACATACACTGAATATTAAAAAGAAATTTAAAGGATAAACCACGATAAAATTTATTCATAATAAATTAAAATCCATCAATTAAATATTAAGTCATATTATGCCTTCAATTACTTGATTAGGAATGAAACAATAGAACTAAGTATAGTACATAGACAATGTATGGAAACATAATTGTATAAAGATATTATCATGAGAGTTTTGGTTTGAGTAAACCATAATTATATTGAATTTAACAACCAAATTATATTCAATACAAATTTGGATTAAAGTGTTGAGGAAATCCATGTCAGCATTTCAGGATAGGGGAATCCAATCAATGAATCAGGGAGTTGGAAGTCCTTAGTTGGAAAGACAGTCTACCTAATTACATTATTATAGTTTTCATGTCCAAAGTATAGATCATTCAGAAATATAATGGGGTTGATTTACAGTATAATGTTAAAACAACTAAACATTCCAAGTTCAGTGGTGAGGTCTATGGAGACTTGATAAAAATAATGCGAGATTGGATACATAAAAAATTTTTAAAAAATGAATTTATTATATCTCTCTTATTCAGTAATCAAGAAAAAAACTAATAATATGATTTTTTTTATTCTATAATAAAATGAAAATTTCATCATCCATACTATCCATGTGATCAATATTGGAAATTTACAACCTTCTAACTTGTAGTAACTTCGTGGAGTGGTTTAGATTCCTTTGGGTTGTGCTACACCATGGACAAAAATATTACGTGCTAGAATCATCAATGCCTAATCCTACTAATAAAGAGGTGAGTAATGAAGAGTTACTTTTCTATGAAAAATATTTGAGCAATGTGGTCAACAATTATTTTTTGATTCTTTCATCGATGTCCAGTAAACTAATGAAGTCTCACAAAAATATAGTTGTGTGTAGAATGCTTGAGCACATCCATGGTCTTTACCTAGAGAGATATAGACATGAAATGTTTGAGATTTTGATGGTTCTCTTTCAGAGAAATCCTGGAGAGGGTTCCCCATCTGGGCCACATGTAGTCATGATCATTGGATACATTGAGATCTTAGAGGTTCTAGGGTTTAAAATTCAAGAATAACTGGGCACCGATCTCATTATAGAATCAATCCTTTATAGATTCTCCAATTTTCTTGCGAATTTTAATATAAAAAACATTGAAAAGTATATTGTAGTTATTCTTACTCTTATTTACCTAGTAGATAAGGATATGAAGCATTAAAAACCCTCCATCCTTTTGGGGAAGAAACAGAAAGGGAAAGTGAAGAGATTTAATCCCAAATCTTCATCATTCCCTTCCATGAAGAGGTAGATCAAGGGAAAATCAAGGGAATATGATGTTGTACATTACACATGTGGAAAGAAGGGCCACTAGTTAAAAAAATACTCCTAGACAAATATTAAATAGTAATCTTCATGTTCATTTTTTATCGAGTCCAATTTATATTTTTATCCAATTTGGTTATTAGAAATATCTTGTGGTGCCCACATATGTTTTCAACTATCAGAATCAAGTAGATTTAGAAATATTGGCCAAGGAGAGGTATATATTTAGGTAGCCATCAAAGATAAACTTATGTCTATATCTATCACGACCTACCACGTCACCTTAATGACCAGAATGATCTTTGTTTTAAAGGGTTATTATTATGTGACTTATGAATCCAAAAACATTATTTCTGTATCTATACTTGATACAGATGGATTTGTTTTCAAATTTGGGAATAAATGTTGATTTTTTTATAAGAATAAGATTTTATATCATAAGGAAAAATAAATTAATGACCATTATGTGTTGGATTACACAATCCAAACAATGGAAATTGATAACAATGTTACTTAACATGACACATACCCACACCCAAATTCTGAATCACCGGATAGGTCAGGTAAATGGAAACATCTTCAATAAATTAAATCAGATTGGATATTTAGATTCTTTTAAACTAAAACCACTTGGCTTATGATGCACATGTTTACATGAAAAAATGAACAAAGCCCCATTTAGTGGGAAAGTTGAAAGGGAAATAGAGAATCTTGAATTAGTTCTTTCTCATGGTTGTAGACCATATCCTGTTGAAGAAAGGGGTGGGTAATCATGCTTAATAACACTTACTAATGGTTTTAGAAGATATGGAAATGTCTAATTAATGAGGTATAAATCAGATTATTTAGAAAATTTAATGGAATTGAAGAATGAAGTTGAGAACCATCTAGGTATGAAGATTAAGAAACATTTCTATGATCATGGTAGAGAATATATTAATTAAAACATCGTTGATTATCTATGGGAGTTTGGGATTTTATTCAACTCACTCCTCCTAATATGCCTAAGTGGAATGGTATAAGTGAAATGAGGAACCACACCTTGTCACCTTACTTATATGTGTTAGGTTGTGAAGAATTTTTTATTCCCTCTTTAGGTGACAAGCTTTCACCCCGAGGCACAAAGTGTATCTTTATAGGATTTCCAAAGAAACAATGAGATAATACCTATACAATCCTTCGGACAAAAAGTTAGTGGTTGACAGACATCCCACATTTCTTGGGGAGGATATTATCTCTAAATGAGATAGTGCGAGCGAGATAGACTTAAATGGAGTCCAGGATCAAGATCCAAAAGAGTTGTCATAGGAAAAAAATTCCACAATGCCTCATGGAAGATGAAATTGTTTGAAAGACACAATTACTATGTAGGAGTACTAGAGAGGATAGAGAACTAGAATGACATGGTTTAGTAGTCACTAAGGATGGTTTATCATTATTAGTTGATAATAATGATCCTATAACCTACAAGGAAGAAGTAAGTGGAAAAAATGTTTCCAGGTGCCAAGAAACCATGAAGTCTGAAATGGGTTCCATGTACCAAAACCAAATATGGATTTTGGTATACCCTATAGTATATGTATAGCCTGTTGGATGAAAATTGGTATTCGAGAAGAAACTGGACATGGAAGGAAAATTTGGTACCTATAAGACGTGTTTGGTTGTAAAGGGGTTTAAACAACATTAAGGCATTAACTATGATGAAACCATTTCACCAATTGAAATTTTGAAATCCATTAGAATTATACTTTCCAATTATGATTTCCATGATTATGAGATTTGGAAAATGGATGTCAAAACAATCTTCCTTAACATGAACCTTTTGGAATATGTTTATATGACATAGCCCAAAGGGTCTTTGTCTCCATATGATTCCAACATGGTATGGAAGTTGAAATGATCCATTTATGGATTAAAGTATGCATCCATGTCATGGAAAATTTGTTTTTATGGGGACATAATGGAATTTTGTGTCATAATAAATGAATGTGATCTATTTTTCTACAAATGGATTAATGGGAGTGAAGTCGTTTTCTTAATAGTATATGTTGTTGACATATTACTCATTAGAAATGAAATACCAGTCTAACAGTTTGTTAAGGGATGACTGAATAAATGATTCTCTTTGAAGGAATTGGATGGGAAACATATAATCTTGGGATTAAGATCAATCATGATAGATCCAATATGTTTCTCATACTTATTCAATGTACATACATTGAAAATATACTGAATAGATTTAGTATAGAAGAATTAAAGATGGGATTGTTTTCAGCATTACATGGCATTCCTCTTTCCAAGGAAATGTTTCCTTAGACACATTAGGAATGAAATAGAATGACATGGATTCCATATTCATTACAAATTAGGTATGTCATGTATGTTATGCTATGTACTTGGATAGAAGTCACATATGAATTAAGTTCGATAGGAAAATATCAAGCTGGTCCAGGTGGCCTCCATTGTATAGAATTCAAGGCTATATTTATGTACCTAAGCCATACAAAGTATATATTCCTAGTTTATAGAGGAGAAGAAGAACCGGTCATCCGAGGATATGTAGATTCTAGTTTCCAAATACATCAAGATGACTTGAACTAACAAACAAGATATATCTTCACTTTGAATGGAGGTTTTGTGAGCTGGAAGATCATAAAGTATGCAATAGTTGTAAATTTTATAACATATTCTGAGTATATTGTGGCTAATAAGTGATCTAAAGAAAAAATATAGATGTGAAACTTAATCCAAGAGATTGATGTGGTACTTAGAAGTAAAACTCCTATCACACCCTATTATGATAATACTATAAAATTTAATTTTCAGAATAGTGAAGGTCACATTAGTGGATGAAGCACATATATCATAAGTATCATATCTTGAGGAATTTTTTGTTAGATAAGTGAAGTTGAAATGAATAGTATTTTCATGGAAGACAATGTGGAAGACCCCTAGAGTAATGTCTTGAGCCACTACTATAAGAAACAATAACATATACTATAGTGTGAGAGTCTAGTATCGTGCCCTATATTATACCGTCCATGGGAGAACCATGGATACTTGTAAAGACCATACACCATTCATGGATGTTCTGTGCACCAAACCCCATTGTTATGAAATTTGAATCCACCCATGCTTTAGAACCCAAATGATTTGAAAACTGAAGTTTGAAGTGTTGTTCGATAGAGAACTAAAACCTGGCCTCTACAAATGAAATTAATCCAATGAAGTACAGTGGTAAAAGTATATTTATGTGTTATTATTTAATACTAACAAAAATACAATGTGGTTGATGTTAAATCAGTGTGAAGGCTACTGAAACCATAAACATTCCACCCTGTTATAGTTTAAGAAGTTGAGCCCCCAAGCTCGCTCAGGTTCCATTGATGCTTGGATATATGAAGAACTAATGTAGGTTGAGAGATATATTGATTAGGGAGATGAATATAACCTATTCCAATTTTGTAGGTGAAGCTGAACCTCAATAAATATTAACTTTAATTTATGAATGTTGGTTTTCTCCATGTAATGTATCCAAGAATAGAGGGGGAATCAAAATCAAACCAATACTCCAATAGTGTATCTAGGGAAAATTAGGCACTAGGCATTTGATGAAATTCCAAAATGAACCTATTGATTGATACTCCTCATGATTTTCTCCCAATACAATTGTATCGGAAACAAAGTAGACTCGAGAAACACTCAACATATCTTTACCATTAATGAACCGCCAGTTGAAGTTGATACCACATGAGTGGGTCAAAACCGGTGTCACTAAACTCGAATGGGAAAGATTGTGTCCAACAATATTGTTCACAAGATTGAACCTATGTGATAATAGGGAAGTTTTTATATGAATTTTTTTAAATTATTTAAACGAGTCTAGGTTAGAAATATTTTTAAACTTAAGGTGGAAATACAACAGAGTTATTTCTACAATTGGCCTATTTTTGGGCCAAAGGCAGCATGACCCTTGCCCCATTTTCCATAAAATTTGGCAAAAGGTGGAAATTCTTCTTCCACATTTTCCCTAAGTTTTTTTATATATACATGTTTCCATATTTAAATTTAATATTTTTAATTTTAATTTTTTTTTGTTTATATATATATAAAAATAAAATTTGAACATAATTTTACAACTACTTAATATCATGTATTACTGCTGACAAAGCAGTCTAGAATTTTAATAGAAACCCTCTATGAGGGATCCCCTTTATAAGTGGTATTACCCTAGAAATACTTTTGGATTTATAATGTGGGATCTATGTCCCCCCTTTCACAAATATAATTAATAATATATTATTAATAACAATTAGTAATTAATTATAAATATAAATCAATAGTAAATAATAATAAAAACTGACTATTAACATTTACTATTAAATATTAATAATTAACTAATTAATATTAATAATATTTTACAAAAAAAGATGGAGAGTCTATCTCTCAATAATGGAGAGTCTCTGTCTCTTGCCTCTCATGGGGTTTTCTTTAGTAGTTCAAGCAAGGTATGCATAGATGAAATTGTTAGCCACTTTGATATGTTTGCACATTGTGATCCCAAATTCCATCAGATTGAATTGGGAGGACATAGTACTTGTGATGAAACTAGACCTGATATCACAACTTGAGAACATGCTAAGGATCAGAAAGGCTATATCTATAAGTGGATAGGAGTTTCTCATTATGGAGTCCTTCAGTGATGATTTGTTGCACAAGAGGTGTGGCACTGGTATACAACTTCCACTTCACCTTTGACATTCCGATGTGTGAAAATAGCTCTTCCCACTCAACATACAGGATGGGGGTTGGATGATGTTTCTAACCATAGTGGTCGAGCATAGGCTGGCCACTTGCGACCTTGCCCTCGGGGTGATGGAATGGATCATCATTTTTGGATTCTTACTACATCAGTGGTGATGATTGGCATGTGGAAATCGAGTCATCAACTAGTGTTACAGGTGTGGGTGCCGGTCACATGGGAGCCTGGTGGAGGCATTATTCTAGCCAATGATCTTCTTTGTTGTCATTTTATTTTGTAAGGAAAATGGTGAAAACCCATTGGTCAAGCCCTTGTAGTGCAAGGAGACCTCAAAAAATGGGGTCATGAACTACGTTTTAGATGCAACAACATCGTGACAGAGTGACCTTGGATAGACTTCAGAGGTTGGTGTGGGATCTCAACGGCTATTCTGGAACACAATGAAAACCTCAAGAGGAGAGGCGGTGGTCTCGGGATGAGAGGGTGTTGACTAGTGGACATCTGGTGTTTTTTTCAAGCATGGCCAGCAGCGTACTGATGGGATGGAGAATTTGCAGGCTGGCTTCGACAACAACAACTTTCTAGTGCGTCAACCTCAACATCACTATCCAACGACGCTGAGGAGGATTTCAGAGTCATGAGATGAATTTGATATGGGGAATGTTGTCCTCGGGATACATTCATGTGCATGGGTGATGACCTTTACTGGGAGCAGGTGGCCGCGTGAGACCTCAAGATAGAGTAGCGAGAATTGGGTGACTGTGGATTACAAGCTTGGAGGCACTGTGGGACAAGCTAGTGAGGAGTAGGGGGAGATCTTGGGGCACGAGATGGAGACCTTGGGCCGTGATTATTGGATTTTGATACATGGGGATGG